>VWND01000005.1:1200000-1845210 GCA_009599575.1 Blumeriella jaapii | reverse complement strand
AAAAAGTGGAAGAAGAGGAAGAATAAGCAAAAGAAGCAAAAGCAAAAGCAGAACCAGCAAGCAACGGCCCGACTTACTACGAGTTCAATCGCGGCTTGATCTCCGGCATGGAAAACAGAGAGGCGCTCGGGGAAAAGTACGAGCCGCCGCTCGTGTACGTCGCGCCGTTCAGGGACGGCTGGTAGATGTTGGTGTAATGGGGGAAGGCCAACGTCGACGACGGGTTGGTGCTGTGTACCGCCGGCTCCAGGGAGTAGACAGGGCTGTTGGAAGTACCGGAATCCGGAGAGAACCTGAGCGGTCAGTCAGCCACGGCGCACACTGCTCGCGGGTCGTAAGACCGCCGTTATTTAAGGTTGGCGGCCGGAACCTGGGACCATCGTCTCCATCGGCCAGCACCACGTCGGGCATGTGGTGGCGTAGGACGAGGGTGGAACCGCCAGCAGGTCAACCGGCCGTTGCACAAGGACGCCGACGCTACGCGCGTGATCCAGGTGCAGCGCGGGATGGGGAATGCGTCTGACGGGGTGAAGATGAGGATGAGGATGAGGAGGCTGAGGCGTGAGCCGTCACACCGCTGACGCGCTGCTGCTGCTCAGGTCGGAAGGGGCAGCGTCGTGGCATCGGGATCGAGGGGGGCGTGGAGTCGATCTCCCTCGAGCGAGCACTGGCTACCCGAGCCGACGACGACGACCAGACGAAACGGAGAGTGACGTGAGGTGAACCGCGAGAACGCGAAGCGGCTACACGAATGATGCGCCCCAGGTGTCACCACACACCTCTGCCCCCCGGTAGCCGCTCGACGGGGTGCGAATGGCACAGCTCAGGCCCGTTCAGGAGGAGGAGGAGGAGGAGGAGGACGGCGAAGCGAGAAGCGGGAAGCGAGAAGCGAGACGCGAGAAGCGAGAAGCGAGAGTAGAAAGAACACAAAGCGAAGCGAGAGGGAGACGAGAGGGAACGGAACAACTCACCGCACATCGTCTGCAGAGATCCTGGTCATGTATCCCATCCCCATATCAGACAGCGGCTGCGGCTGCGAGTTGGGATACGGGTCGTTTCTGGAAGCGCTGTCAGGCTCCGCGTCGGCCCCGATCAGGCACGATGGTGAGTGGCCGGAGGGAGTGGCTATCTCTGAGAAATTACCAGATTGCGAGCACATTAAGTGGGTGAGCGGCAGGCTGGGGGATGTGAGAACTGTGATCGCAGTGGTTAGAAGCGGGGATTGCTCTCTTCCTCGTCGTCGCCATCCTCCTGGCGAGTAGCGCGCGGATCAGAGGGGGTGAAGTGTGTGTGTGAGTGTGAGTGGGAGTGGGAGTGTGAGTGTGAGTGTGAATGTGAGTGTGAGTGTGAATGTGAATGTGAATGTGAATGTGAGTGTGAGTGTGAGTGTGAGTGTGAGTGTGAGTGTGAGTGTGAGTGTGAGTGTGAGTGTGAGTGTGAGTGTATGTGTTTGTGTATGTGTATGTGTGTGTGCGAGTGTGTATTTGAAGTGAAGGGGGAAGAGAAGGGAAGGGAAGGGAAAGCCAGGCCGCGAAGGGCACCCGCAAGAGCAGACAGGCCGGACCAGTGCCACATGAACATGATGCCACCGCGAAGAGCAGCCAGGCAGAGGCAGGCAGCGTCAAGCGACGAGCAGCCGCAAAGCTGAAGCGAGCAAGGCCACGCCCACACGCCCACGCACCAACGAGCGACGAACGACGAACGACGAACGACGAACGACGAACGACGAACGACCGAAGAGCAGAAGGCGCAAGAAAAACATGTGCCAACGGCCTGGGACGGCATCAGGGCGCCATGCCAACCCAGGCGGCGCGGCGTGCGTGAAGAAACAGGGCAGGAGGATGACGGCTGGTAACACACGACGACGGCACCTACAGAGATCCCGTTCGACGAGAAGAGAAGCGCAACGAGCATTGCACCAATGGGAGGCTAACGAGCGGACAGAACTGCAACGTGACGGGGATCTGGCCCTGCGCGACACCGGAGGGGAGAGGAGAGCGAGAAAGAATGAGTCGCGATGCAATGGATGGAGACGTGCTGACCGCGAACGACGGCACAGACGAAGGAGAAAACGAAGGGGACGGAAGTAAATAAATGTTGCCGAGATCCTCTTCCCGCCGCCACCTACTGACTCGGTTGGGGGGGGGGGGGGGGGGGGGGGGGGGGGGGGGGGGGTGGTTTGAGGGGGATTCGGGATACCAGCCACGCGGTAGGTATCGGTCTATGTCTATGTATATGTATACATGCACACACACACATACACATACACACACACACAGGCCGACAGACACAGGCCGACAGACACACATACGCAAACGCACATGCAGGTATACAGTCCAGAGCCAGACAAGGGAAATGCCATCGACGACGGGGGTTCGATGCGCGCGCGAGGATTGGGATGTGTTCGCTTACCTTCGATCATTGGTGCCCCGGGATGGCCTCCTCTCATTCGCTCGCCTGGCTCTCCGCGCCGAATTCCCTGTGACTTCTTGGGGCGGGTTGGGCCTTTGACGGTCCGGGCAAGGGAGGGTGTGGGCAGGTCGTCCCGCCCGGGCGGCCGTCGAGCGCGTTGCTGGGGGAGTGAGGATGAATGTTTCTGGGGGAGTGAGGATGAAGGTTGCTGGGGGAGTGAGGATGAATGTTGCTGGGGGAGTGAGGATGAAGGTTTCTGGGGGAGTGAGGATGAATGTTTCTGGGGTGAGTGAGGATGAATGAAGCGCTGCTGCTGCTGCTGCTGCTGCTGCTGCGGCTGCGGCTGCGGCTGCGACGACGTGAGTTCCCCAGGATAGACCTTCGGTGGCAGGTCGGGAGGCCGATCCGAACCAAAAAGCCTGATCCGGGGCGTCGCAAAGTCTAACGGGCTGCGGAAGTTTGGCTGCTTGCGTGCTTGCTTTCGGAAGTTATGTATATCAAGCTTAACGACGCGGAGTCAGGAGTCAGGAACCTGCTCGAGGCGAGGGCACCAACAGCCAAGACCAGCCCGGTACCGCGCACACCGTCAACCGCCCACCACCAGGCCACCCGACACGCTCGCGGGACACGGCGGGCGCGCTCTCTCGGTCGGGCGTCTGGGGGAGCAGCGGTTGCGGCGGACGGGTGAAGTGCTGCGGCGTCCCGGAGCGCGCGAACGCACGAAAGGTTCTCCGTCTGTCGCTCTCAGAATCGCCGCACCGGCGTCACGGGGCGGACGAGAGTCGAGGGGGTGGCCGTCGAGGAGCGGACGGGGCGGGGTGAGCGAGGGCGAGGGCGAGGGGAGGGCGAGGGGAGGGCGAGGGGAGCTTAGCACGGACGCGGTTGAGCTTCGTGGAGGCGGTCGAGACGGAGGAAGAAGAGGAAGAAGAAGAGGAAGAGGAGGAAGAGGAGGAGGAGGAGGAAGTAAGGAGGACGAGGAGGAGGAGTGAGTGGTGGTGACGGTGGTTGGCTGGTTGGCTGCTGGCTGCTGGCTGCTGGCTGCTGGCTGCTGGGTGAGTGATGGCAAGAATGGTCGTCGTCGTTCGGTCTGCCTGTCTGTCTGGGCCGGTAAAAACCTCTCGAGGGGCCGCAAAAGCGGATGAGGACGATGCACCAACAGGGATCGGGATCGGGAGTCGCACGCAACTTTCACGCGGCTGCAGGACCGCCAATCTGAAAGAGACCGACCGGGGCAGGGGTTTGTTTTCTTTTCGTTCGGCTGCGGCTGCGTCTGCGCCAGGAACCCGCAATCGCGGCCCCCAGAAAAGGGCGACGGGCCCCGAGGTCGAGCGTCGCGGCGCTCGTCCAGCCCGCGCAAAGAGAAGACAGAAGACAGATGCAGAACGCGAGCGGCGGGCGCGCAGAGAGTCGGCGGCCGGGGACGCGGCGTTGCTGTGTTGGGACGCGAGTAAGCAAAGGATTGATGGCGCTGCACTGCGCGGAGCGGAGCGGAGCGGAGCGAAGCGAGACGCGAAGCGAGAAGCGAGGAGCGAGGAGCGCGGAGCGCGGAGCGCGGTGCGAGGAGCGAGATGCGAGCGGGGAGCAGAGCGAGCGCCTGGATACAATGAGATATCGAGGATGGCGTCGGAGGCGGACGCGGAGGCGGAGGGGAAGTATATATCAGGTACGTGAGGTGCCTGCGCCGGCGTGGTGGTGTGTGGTTTGCGTCGAGTGGAGCGGCTGAGGGGGGGGAGCTAGTGTGTTGACAAGTCTCGATCGCGAACGGAGGTGCGCGGGGGCTCGCTCTTCCGCGGTCCCTCTGCTCGTCCCGAGAGTCCTCGAGGTCGAGTCTTTCGTGCGAACGGCAACAGGAAGAGAAACGACGAGAAAAGCCCTCCGTCGGCCAGACCAAATCACGCGGGTTGGGTGAGCAGCTCGACGCGCAGCTCGGATGGCAAGACAGTCTCTGCCACGCTCCAGCCGGAGGAAGCCGCGAGACGGAGACGAGAAGAGACCACGGCGTTCCTCGTGCGTCTTCGTCTTCTTCGTCTTCTTCGAAGTGTATCCAGACCACGTTCGCCGCCGTACGTTGCTGTTCGGTGCTGACAGGCAACGATGAGCGAGCAGGACGTCCACAATGCGATGTCCGGACCGTGTCGTGCTGGGCTCGAAGGGCGAGCGGGTGCAGACCGGCCACCCAAAAAGTCGGGGAGTCGACTCCTATACCCCGAATCAGTCAGTGCCGCGACATCAACGGGAAGAGCGGGTGGCGTGCGTACCTAGGCAGGCCCTGGCGAAGGGTAGCGGTGGAAGGGGAGGGGGAGCTGGAGCTGGAGCTAGAGCTGGAGGTGATGGCTTGCTTGCTCAACGGCCGAGCCAGAGCCCCGGGTCCTGTTCTCTCGATCCCCAGGGAGTTTCTATACGATCCTCGAAGCGCAAACTCGTTCTCTCTCCACGGCGCGGCACAGGCGTTCGCGCACTCCCAGTACTCGTTCCTCCGTTCTTCGGTCTCCCTCGGTGACGTGGACGGGTTTGCGAGGAGGGAGGGTGGATGGGTGCTTGCTTGCTTGCTTGCTTGCTTGCTTGCTTGCTTGCTTGCTTGCTTGCTTGTAGCTGTGGGCTGAGTTTGAGCGGTGTGTGTGCTTGCTGTTTCAAGAGATCCCTTTCGTCGATGTGTACTTGTTGGCTGATGAGCTATGCAGAGAGCTGAGCTGACCTGACCTGACCTGACCTGACCTGACCTGACCTGACCTGACCGGGAACCGAACCTAGGAGGACCGGATCTTTCCGAGCGGCGTGTCGAGCAGGTAGGTTGAGAGGTAGACGGGCAAGTGAGTGTTTGCTCGGCGCCCGAGCTGGAGGAAGGAAGGAAAGAAGGCAGGCTGAAGGCAAGGCACTCGGGCAGATGATATGTGTAGGTGTCTGACCCAGGCCGTTTGCTTGTGAGTGTGAGGGCCTCCTTGTGCTTCCGCTCTTTCTCTCTTTCTCTTTTCCTGTGCAGCTCAACTCCAGATACTTATATCTCCGAAGCTGTGAGATGGGGAAGTATGGAATCGAAGCTCGCAGGATGGACGATGGAAAGGGCAGGGTTCAGCCTCAGATATACCTTCTCCCAGCTTCTTGCGTTAATCAGAAAGCGCACTAAGCCCCCAAGCCTCCACAGTTCGCTCTGCCAGATCCAGACGGACTGTCTGGGTGGAAGTCCCAGCTCGCGAAACGTCTTCCACGTGGGGAAGATGAAGAAACACGTCCGTGCCGGCGATGGTCAATGATCGATGAGTCAATATTCCCTCACTTACCCCAAATCGAATCAAGCTGAAGCTCGCGAAACCTAATCCATCTAACGGGGTCTAATGGGTCTGGTCTGTACGCATCAGCTATCACTCCCTCCTCCCCTCTGCCCCGTTCGTGCACCAACGTCGGCGACTTCGCTCGCTCGGAAGTAGCGCAGGAGATGAACGACAAGACCCGGAGACAAACATACCTTTGCCTTTCCCGATTGGGATAGCTAGCTGGCTAGTTCTGCTCTTGATCGGTTCTCGTAGGATGGGGCCTCCTCTCGTGGAAGAGAAAAGGGAGAATGATGGATCTGATCTTCGGCGCGGTGCGAGGAAGTGACTGGTCGCGATCTACCAGATGGAAGGGGAGCATTTGCCCTTTCGCTGCCTTGAGCAACTGAGTGGCCACTCCCAAGATCAGATCGAGGAGGGAAGTCGGTAGGTAGGGAGGTAGGTAACTGCCAATGTGGAGATGTGATGGTCGAATCGAGCGCTTGAAGATCGGTTTGGGTAGACAGATTCCTCGACGCACAAGTCCAAATCACGTCAAATAAGCACGCCCAGAACGCTTGAATGGGGTAGAGAGGAGAGTGTGTCCAGCCTATCCCATGGTCCTGAAAGTGTGATCTAAATAAAGTATGGGGTAAAGTGTTTTTTTAAGTCTAGACGCGCTTGACTTTTTGCATGGGCCGTTCTGAATCTTCCATCATCCCCCCTGCGAAGATCATGGATAGCTTGGGTGATTGGTTGGCTCATTGCCTGCTTAGCTGAGTGAGGCTAGGAATAAGAGGAGAGAGGAGGAGGAGGAGGGGAGAGAGGCTGCAGTTCCGCTGCGCTGCGTTGAACCCTCACACGACAGTAGTTCGGTTCGGATCTGATCTGATCCATGGTTCATTTATTCTTTTGGTCTTGGGATGAGGCTGGTGCGGGAGGTATGAAGTTGGTCCGGCAGGTAGGCAAGTAACTGAGCATCGAACTAACCACTTAACTCACTACTTGATTGACCGACTAGCTCAGTCTCCGTCTGCGTCTCCCCGGCCCGGACTACCTACAAAACTAAACAACTCCAGACCCCTTCCATCCGAACTAAGCGAATTCAAGTTTAGCGAGGAGGACATTTCGTTTGACAACCAAGTCAGGATTGCTCCGCAACTTCGTTCCCGGACCTCCACCTCCGTAGCCCTACCTGCTCTAAGCATCTCTGTGTACATGGATAGATAGCCAGCTATTCAACTGATGCGCGCCTCCTCCCCTGGAGTGTCGAACCAGCCGGCCCTGCCTAGCCTGGATCCCTCTCTCTCTCATCTCCCATCTCCTGGGAGCCCAGAGCTGCGATCAAGAGCAGCCACTCATTTTCCGCGAAGCCGGGCAAGTCAGGTAAGATAGGGGCCGAAGTCAAGCAACGTCCCGTCAACACTGCTGCTGCCGCCCACTAGCTCGTTTGACCCAGCATCCACAGCGACAAGTAGCCACACGAGAGAAAGAAGGAAAGAAAAGGAGCGCGCCGCGGGCGTCCCGGAGCCATCGAGCCATCTCGACATCGCGATGCCCGACGCTCATCCTGCTTCAGGTACCTGGTCAGAGGATCAAGGCGTGATGAGGTGAGGTGAGGTGAGGTGATGTGGTGTGATGGATCGTATCCCACCCAGGCACCGTGCAGACGGCTTTTCGTTTCCGGGTCGGATGGCCCCCGGACCTGGGTGGAGTTGTGGAAATGAGGAGATCCTTACATGAGTTGCTTAGTGCCTTCTACCTGATGCCCAATTGCCTCCCCGGGGAGCGCGACGGGCAAGGTGGTTGTCGTAGGAGCCAGGAGCTAAGAAGGCCCAGGTTCATGCGCCGCTCTGGCTGCTGAAGACCTAGATCAAGAAGGGGCGTGAACGTGATCATCGGCTCTGGATCTGTCGATGCTTTCCTCTCAAGCAAGCAAGCAAGCAAGCAAGCAAGTCAGCAAGCAAGCAAGCAAGCAAGCAAGCGTCCGGCCAATCCAAACAGAGTCAAGACCAGCAGCGACAGCAACCACAGCCATCAAGACTCCTCTTCCTCCGCCTCTTCCTCCTCTCCCCAGGCCTCTCATGCTTGTCGCCGTCCCCAATACAATAGTTCTCTAGCAGAGACCGCCCTTGACGCATGGCGGGATTGGCTGCGTGCAGCTTGCAGCTCCAGACGCCACGGCCGGCCCCCTCCACACCGGTCTACGCCGCCATGTCGAGGCCGCCGGCCAGCCAGCCAGCAAGCAAGTCAGTCAGGAGGTCCATCTCGTGGGATTGATCAATCAATCAGGCGCTCGAGGTCAGGCAGAGAGAGCTCCGGCGGCCGTCACACACGTATGGTACGAGGAGAAGAGGACGCGCTTGCCCGTTTCGGGGGGTGTTAACGGACAATTTCATTGTCCTCCCGTAGATCTCTTTGGGCCCAAGCTCGAGCTCGAGCTCGAGCGCCTGTAACGCTCCGCTATGGCTGTGCAGAGGAAGTGCGTGAGGCGGAGGTGCGTATCAGGGGGGGAGACCTCGCCGTCGCCATCGAAGACACCCACGAACACCTACCTACCTACCGAGCTTCCACTTCCCCACATGAGGGCCAGACACGATAGAGGGACGATTGACACATGATATTCACGGACCGACTGACATCTGATCGACCTCGGAACCAAAATTTCGTGCAAGTGCGCGACCGATCTGGCAAGGGCTCGGTACCCGCGAGCCTAAGCACTTTAACAAGCTGTCAACGCCGGTAAGCTTAAGCTTAGCTCAGACCCAGAGCAGCAGCTAGGAGTGGCAGTGACAGGGCCGAAACTCGTGATCCTCCAGTCCTAAAGCAGGTAGTTGCGTTTACCCCACACGCTAGAAAGTAGCTAGGTGTGTAGCTCGCGTATGTCGTGTCGGTGTTGACTTGTTTAGCTCAGCCCGTGGCCTTCTTCAACAGAGGCACGAACGTGATACCGACTACTTGATCCTGTGGCCGTGAAGATCCCACCAGCAACCTCCTGTAGATGGATGGATAGACAGACAGAGGTGCCATAATTAGCAAGCATTAGCCTAGAGCTTGAACCCGTTAGCCTCTCGACCACACCGGAATGTCTCAGCCAGGCCGGGTCAGCCAATAAGCAGCGGATGTGATTATCGTGCTGTGCAGGCCGCAGGGCCTCTCCCCTCCCACGCTCCCGTGATCGGAACAGGAGACTGTTGGACCTGAAAATCCCTTGGAAAAGCACTTCCTTCCTTCTTTGGGAACCCTGGATTGCACATCAGACGTGAAGAGGGAGGCAGACCCACGCAGAGAGTCAACAAGGACACGGATCTCTCGAGCCTGAGTCTAAGCTTCCATGTCGCAAGAAGCTTGGTTCGGATTCAACGATCAGGATGATGTAATTCTGACGATAGCAGCTTCAAATCTGCTGCTAAGCCAAGCTCGGATCCACCGTCTACGATACTTATCGAGGTAGCTGACGGGGGCTGGCCGTGCGTGCGTTCGTTTCGTACGGCTGCCGGCGTTGGTCAAGCTACAGTACGTGCTTCTGTTTTGCCTTAAGATCAAGATAGCCACACAATTCTGCAGCGCCGCAATTATCCAATCAATCAATGAAACGTCTTGGTTGAGACTCCCCGCGTGTGGGTGACTTGCTTCTTTTCATAAGTAAAGAAAGCGTCAAGAAACGGGGAAAGATATGTTCGGGGGAAAAGAGCAAGAGTCTTGATTCCCTCTCCGCCCTGCCATCCTCCCTCCTTCTGTAAAAAAGACCATGAAACAGTAGGAGCCAGAGGAGAGAGAGACAAAGACCTCTTCTGGCAACAGCAGTATCGTCAGGAGGGGATAGGGAAGTGAGATGAGGAACGCATGTCATCTGATCCGATCTCATCTCATCCCTTATGCCTGGCAGGATATCTCAAGCCACGCCATTTCTTTTCGTGGCCAACGAGACACCAATCCTGCAGATGCTCGAGAGAGACGCATGTTAGCAGCAAGCTTGCAAAGCAAATCATGTAGAACGGCTGCACTGCCGCGACCTCTTACTTAGCTCCCGTCTCCTCGCCCTCGCCCTCGCCCTCTCCCCCTCGCCCTCATTCTCATTCATCACGCATATCTCACTCCCTCCCATCCTTCGGCCATCGCATCCAACAAGATCCGCCCATCCTATCTGATCCGATGCACTTCACCTCTCGTCTCGCATACCCGCAGCAAGAAGCCAGCCGGCCGGGCGGCCACTCACTCGCTCACTCATTAAACTCTTGCGAGTCAATCAGTCACCACGCTCTCTCTCACGCACCCTTTGATGCAAGTTCCCGCAACACATACCATGCTCCCTGCAAGATGTGTATCTTGAGAGCCGGCTTCCTGGTTTCGTGTTCGCTTTCTCCCGTTTGCATTGGCTTGCATTGGCTTGTGGTGTCTTTGCTCTTCCACAGCAACCGGAACAAGGTCTTCAGCGCGCGCTGAATGCTGGCGCGCCCGCCATGAGATGAAACCGTTTCTGCTCCTTTGCGCGGGCATCCGTTCCTCTATGCTCATACATAGATGTATCTCGGAGAAGGATTTTCATGCGCGCGAGGAAGATGCGCAATCCTCCTCCATCCTCTTCCGATGCGCAACATACCATTCCGATCCGCCATTCATCCGTGGGCTCGCGCTGATGGAGACGATGCGATGTGCTGCGATGTCATGCCATGCCATGCCATGCCATGCGATGTCAGCCCAACAAGCATGCCTGTCCTGCTCGCCGTTTCTTACCCACCCCCCTCCCTCCACGCATCCATTCCAAGAGAGAGGAGAAAAGGGCAGAAATCGCCGATTCCAAGATTCACGGCCCCGAATTCGGCCTATCAACACCAGGATGCGCATTTCCACCTATTTTCTCCGAGATATCAGGGAAGTAGGCAAGATATTCCCCTCCTCGCCCCGCCCGGGACCAAAAGATCAAGCAAACAAACCAACAAACCAAATCCCACAATCCCCAATACGTCCGCCCCCCGCCCCCTTCGTGTGGCACGGGTGCAAGCTCGCAGAGAGAGAGATCGTGTGCGATCTGACAGCTCACCTTGCACCCTTCGATGAAATTCCATCCACGCCGACTGACCGACCGCGGGTAGTACAGCGTTTGCTGATCACGGAGCATCGTTAACCGTGGGCTGCCTATGTACAGGACTTACAGTACACAGTACAAAGCTACCTTCCTGCCTGCCTGCCTGCCTGCCTGTCTGCCTGCCTGTCGATGCATTATGTAATTCGCTCCTCGACCACTCTCGCTCTCTCGCCCGAGCAGGGGATCTGGCTGAATGCATGCAAGCACACGCGCATATGCAGGCACGTGTGCATCGATCAATGGATGAACAGCTAGGGGGGCCGGGATGTGGGTATGAGTATTTATGGTTCGGTACGGTAAAGCAAATCGCCGGCTCGATGTAAGCCCGGTGATTAGGTGAGGTGAGGTGAGGTGAGGTGAAGTAAGGTGAGGTGAGATAAGGCGGGGTGCAGACTCGGGGAGGGGGATATACTTGACTCAAAGGAAGCGCTTGAGAAAGGGGGTGGGCAAGATGTATGGTGTGAGATTGAAAACCTACAGTACAGTACAGTACTTTACCAAGGACTATCAAGTAGTTTGGACTGGAGGGAAGAAAGAGAAACGTCCGGACAACAGATACCTTATCGGCATAGATACATCGGTATCAACACCTGATGGGATTATGTCAAGATAAACAAGCAAACAGCAAACAAGCAAACCAACCATCGGAAAATAAGTGGTGGAATAGTGCTTGATGTGCAGGGTTTCGCCGCTACAAGGATGGGAAATGCGGGACTGGACTAGAATGGTTCTCCGTTATGTAATTTCCAAGCTGGCTCTGAGGTGATTCTATTATGCGACATGTATGCGGTCATTGATCGGGATGAAGGAGGGAAAGCCGGGAGACAAGACATCTCACGGAGGCAGAATTCGAGCGGGCTCGCTAAGCCCGTAAACAGGCGGTTGTTCTAACCGAGCTCGCGTAATCGCTTAGCCGTGTTGACACTGGCACGACCGACTCTTGAACAGGCAGGATGCTGAAGACAGCGAGGAGCTTGGAATTGATGGACCAAGCTGCTGGCGACGATAGTCAATGAGCAGTTGCTTGAAAACAGTACGGTATGTCGGTGGATATCGTACCCGTCGTAGATGATTGAGAGAGGCGAAGGAAAGACGGTGCCAGGCCAAGATTGGGATGTCACAGACAAGTTCCATTGCTAAGATCAATACCAGATCCTCTTCTTAGCACAGGGTACCTTTTCTACAGACTGACGCATCGCCGCCGTCACTATACCCCCTCTGTTTCGGACATCCTTCCACCCTCTCCGCCCTTCTTTCATTTCTTCACTTCCCTCCCCGATCCAGCATCACCGCAACGACCTCCCTCCCTACCTGCAAGCGAACAAGATGCTCGTCTCGTTCCACGAACCCAAGTCCCGGCATCTGTCACCCCCGACGAACCTTCTTCCAGTGGAACACAACACAACACATCTCCAGCACCACCAACCCACCCAGAACATACCCAACCCAATCCCCAACGAGCCCCTCCCAGCAAAGCGGACGAACGCGTCCCCCCAAGCTCGCGAACCATCTCCATCCGCCGTACCTCGTACACCGCAGGAAGACGGGCGGGACAGGGGCAGGAGACACAAGACCGGTGCTGGACGGGCACGGGATTGAACAATGGCCGTCGCCGGCCTCTGTTGCTCAGCTACGTAGAGGTAGGTGGGTTGGTTACCTGACGCTATCCAGCCCGCTGTCTCGGGGAGATCACAGACCGCTGTGCGAGCAAGGCTCTCCACACGATGATAGCTAGGTAGATCTTGACTACCTGACCTGTCCGCGCTGCCTCACGCAGTACGCAAGATCACGAGGCACAGACTCGCGGTGGAGATCTGCTCGCGTCGTGGGGTACGTATTCTCCCTGGGGAATCAGTCGAGGTGAACCAAGGCAAGCAGAAGACTCCTCTACCTCCAGTCACCCAGATCCTCAACGTGGGTAGCGTTATCTCGTTTGTGCTGAGTTTGTTTGTATGATGTTTGCATGATGAGCTGGAGCATAGCCCTGGAACGAGGAGAGGAAACGAACGCTCGACAGAGCGTTTCTGGCTGCAAAGGGTTAGGCTTCGATAGCAATAGCCTTCACAAACAGAGAGATCTCAAGAACAGCCCATTCCTCGTCCACGTGCATTCTCCACGTGTTGCCACAGTTTGCCTTTGCTCTGCCGCCCAAGAGATACGGTCACGCGAGTTCTTGCGTTGTTACATCGATACGATACCACTCTTAGGCCACTCCTTTCCCTCAACACCCAGGACGCGATTTCCGTATGGACGGAAGCGGCCTCCGCTCATCTCGATGCCCGAGTCGCCAATCCGGTCTCCAGCATAGGCCGTCGGGATCTTCCTCTCCTCGAGACAAAGCTCGTCGTCGCACCTGGCGCGCGGGGGCACCGGTCATGATATTTGCCTCTTCTTGTGCTCCTCCCGGCCCATCAGCTCCATCAAAGCCCGAGACAGCTGGGCCAGGGTAAGCCCTGAGGGAGGAGAGCCAGTCGCCCAGACGCTGGCGGTGAGGGCGAAGGCAGCTGCAGCAAATGCAGCGATCGTGGTGCCTTCGTCGCGGGAGAGCTAGCCAGATCTTCGCGGCGTCGACGACGGAGAGGCTCGCTGATGTGCGTTGCCGCGCCGCTGGCGTCAAACACTTGCTGTTCGGACGTCAGGTGAACGTTTCTTCAGCAGGGCTCGTGTTGCAACATGTACGCTTCCTGAACCCCCGGGGTGAAGCATGCAGTTCGGTGGCAGAGGCTGAAGCAGAGACGCAAGAGAAGACGCCGAATGGAGGGTGAATCGGTCTCCTCTGGTTGCGTAGCTATCCTTACATGCCACTTCTTCGTCTCGGTCTTCTCTAGCCGAAGGAAACAGACGCAAGATAGAGGCTTGGGCAGGCCAACCCGACTTGAAGGTACCTGAGGTAAGGAGTCCAATGCAAGAGGCTCACGCGCGATGACCCCCAAGCTGCGGCCAAGTGCAAGATGTGCTGTCAAGACGCCATGGTTCGCTGAGAACGGGCAGTTGACGGCCCTCGTTGTACGAGCCCGAGCCACCGAGATCTGAGAAGAGGATTGGTCCTCGAATGGCAAGGCCTGACAGTGTATTGAGAGAGTATCAGAATAGAGGAGGCTTAGCGGGAGTCGGGTTCCCAGGCACAAAGGGTCAAGTGGCCCCCTTTCCGCTACGGAGTGTACAAGCGACTCTGCCTCGTTTCCCCCTTGCTTGCAGTACCACGTATCTATTGATGCTTGGGCAGGAACTCGGCGACGTCGCACTGTTAGACTACTCTTGATCAAACCATGTCAGAAATACCCCATGCGTTCCCTGCCCGTTTGTTTGGATGAGGGCATGTCAAGTTCTCAATCCGTAGCTTTGCCCACGGAACTTCCTGTCCAAAGTAGCTCTCGAGTCAAAATCGTTGGGCTACAGCTTTTCGTTCCTCATGGAGTACCTATCAAGGCAGTCTCTTGCGTAGTAGCACAATGGCTGAGCAAATCCGGGTCTCGAGATCGTCCGGCAGCCGCCTTCGTGATCTAGTCGCCGGCGCCGTCGCCGTCGCCGTCAAAACCCCCCCACCCCCCACTATGTTCAGCAGGAGCCAATGCAATGCAAGACATCGGAGCGGGTGATGAAGACCAGAGAATAGGTCAGGAATCGGCTTTGGCGTCAGCTTCAAGCCTCCTCTTCACTTACAAGTCACGAAGTATCATCAGGTACGATGTCAGGTTGACTAAATTTCCGATCCCCGTCAGGGACTGGTCGATGATGTTCAATTGGAGGACATCTAATGGCTCCAAAGCCAGTTATCGAATGTGGAAGGCAGAAGAAGTAAGTACCTCGTCCGGAGACGCCGAACCGATCCACTTGAACTGCCGCTAGTGATGCTGTGTGTAAACAACGTTCGAGCATCACCTCAACCATGCTCTTGGGTCTCTCTCTCCCTCTATTCAGTCGGTCTTCAGTCTTTCGTACCTATTGCCTCGCTTTCTCATGTAGCGTTTGAACACGTTCCCTAGCTTCTGAGCCTACACTTCCCAGAGAGAGAACGGAAAACGTTGGGATTCGACTCGTGTATCGAACACAGAAAGCTTCAACTCTAGCTATTCCCAATCCGCCACCGATCCATTGATTGCATTTACACAAAGCGCACTATCGACACGCGTTTCCAGCTGAACAGGAATGCCCATCCGAGGTTCGCGGCGTGATCACAATGAGGCCATTGCCATGCGGGGGGTTGTACCACTTCCTTGCCCCCCTATATCCCAATTCTGGGCCGCAAGAGGACTCCTCAGTTGCCACCAGATCAGACCCAAGACCCAGATCTTGTCCACGGAACGACAGGAAGAAGCGACAGAATGTACAGAGCACACGCACGCACGCTGCCATGCCAGCCCTTGGACGTACTTTTGCGTCCATCTACCCATCACCGCGTCAGCAGACTACCTTCTTGCCCACTTACTTACCTACCTCCCTACCTCCCCACCTAGGTATCTACAAACCTACCACCCTAGCCTCCTTATCTCCAGCCGCAGATCATCGAACACGATATCTCTCGTCCAGCCACTTACTGGCTCGCGGGCCTGCACGTCACCGGCACTTCACAGCCCTGCCGGAGCTATCTCCTCCTCCCTCCCATTCCCTTCCGTCGCAATCACATACGTTCCGTCAATGTCTCATCTCATCTTACGCCGAGATGTAGAAAGGCTCCAGCCAGCAAAGCCGAGTCGGCCCTTCTCTTCCCGACTGCAATCAAGCCGTGACCACTTCCATCGATGAGCCTCAGACCATTCCAAATCAAGCGCTGCTCTCTACCGGCCGGAGGCCCCCCTCCTCACCGTTCTGGTCCTCGTCCTCGTCATCGCTCCATCTTACAGCCAAGCTCTCGACGTACATTCTTCTCCTGCCTTCCTGTGGGAACCAGACATCGCCCCGGCCTTTCCCCAAAAAGAGGAAATCGAAAACACCTTCCCGAGTCCATCTCATGCTCTCCGGCTCTCTTGCTTCACGTGTGGACTCCCTACTCAGCTTCACTTACTCTACTGAAGAGAGGACCAAGCCGTGCGATGCGTAAAGCACGTTCTTCTGGCCTTGATCCGCGCTTACTTACCTACCTACCTATCTACCTCGCTCACATGTTGCTTGGCGCTACTGGCTACCTGAGGAAGTGGTTTCGATCGTTGCTCTTTGCGAGACAAAGAGGAGAAGAGAGGTCTTCTCTTACGATACACCAAAGGGCAAACAGTAAGCAGGGAGAGAAAAGGAAAGAAAAGAAATGAAAAGACAAGAGGACAAAAGAGAGAGAGAGAGTAAAAAGAGAGGGTACGCAGGAAACTGAAAACTGCACATCAGAGAACGTGATTAGATATCTTGACTTGTAGCTTGTTTTGATATTGTTCAATCTTCCCTTCCACACTGCTTCTACTCCTGTCCAAATACATGTACATCTTCACCAACGAAACCGCCATCATGTACGCTTTTACTAATCTTCTCACTTACACTCTTGCCCGAAGCAAGGGAGAGGAAAGAGACAAAGAATTAACACGAGCATCAACAAACACATTACACATCTGCGAGTCAAGCACCGAGCCTTTCTCCTTCCCCCTTGTGCATATGATCCAATCCAGAACCAGCGAGCAACTTAACCAAAGCCCAAAAACCAAAAAACCAAGAAGAAAAAAGGAGAGAAAGAAAAGCAAGTGAAGACGTGCCCTCCTACAAGCAAGCCGCACAGGCTCTCACCCGCCGGCTCTCACACATCCCCTGATCCGGCCGGGATGAGCTCTTCTCAATCTCAACACAACTATCTGCCTCTGTTTCTCTACCCAGCAAAGCTCGTAGGACGAACCAAACTACACATCTTTTCCTACGTGTCCCAAAATCTCTCTCTCTCTCTCTCTCTCTTCATCTCCTATCATTCTGGCGCTTTGATCCCGACTGCTGCGCGGGTACGTAGGAGCTCAGACAGACACACTCACTCGCCTTCAACACGAAGGGTGTGGATGGACGGAGCTCAAGGCAAGCTGGCATGACGCGGGACTTGGGGCAAGTAAAGTCCAAAGCTAGAATGAGAATGGGCAGTGATCGAATACCAAGGCCTTCGGTCAAGCTAGGTAGGTAGTTGGTTTCCCTTTTGCCTTTTTCGGCTTCGGGAGAGAGAGGTGGTGAGAAGTGTTTTGGAGATGCGGAAAAGTCAAAGGTCAGAGAGCGAGAGTAGTAGGTGTGTTGAAGATATGCGGGGGAGAAAAAACGGACGTCAGGTCCGATTCACGCATTAAAGGAAATACAGTGGAATACAAAATAGGCGGGCCATTTGAAGACAAAAGGCCTTACGCGTTAAAGGAAATACTTTAGAATATGGCGCGTTAAAAAAAATTATAATAAATTGTAAAACAAACAGGCCGGTTGAAAATAAAAAGGACTTACACGTTAAAAGAAACGCAAAAAAATATAAAACAAACAGGCCATTTGAAAACAAATAGGATTTACGCGTTGAAAGAAATATAATAAAAAACGGAATAAGCAGGCCATTTGAAAACAAATAGGATTTATTCGTTGAAAGAAATTTATTAAAATATGGCGCGTTAAAAGAAATACAATAGAATACAGCACAAACAGGCCGTTTGAAAACAAATAAGATTTACGCGTTTGAAAAAAATATAATAAAAAACGGAATAAGCAGGCCTTTTGAAAACAAAAAGAACTTACGCCGTAAAGGAAACGCAAAAGAATATAAAATAAACAGATCGTTTGAAAACAGAAAGGATTTACTCGTTGAAATAAATACAATGGAATACAAAACAAATAGGCCGTTTGAAAACAGAAAAGCTTCACACGTTAAAAGAAATACAATGGGAATATCAAAAAAGCAGGCCTTTTGGAAACAAAAAGGACTTACGCGTTGAAGAAAAAACATTAGAACATGGCGCGTTAAAAGAAATACAATAAATTATAAAACAAGCAGGCCATTTGAAAACAACAAGAACTTACACGTTGAAGGAAAGGCAATAAATTATAAAAACAGACAAGCCGTTTGAAAACAGAATAGATTTACGCGTTAAAGGAAACGCAAAGAAACATAAAATAAACAGGCCATTTGAAATCAAAAAGAACTTACACCATGAAGGAAACGCAAAAGAATATAAAGTATACGGGCCATTTGAAAACAGATAGGATTTATTCGTTAAAGGAAACGCAATAAAATATGGGGCGTTAGAAGAAATACAATAGAATACAAAACAGATAGGCCGTTTGAAAACAGAAAAGCCTCACACGTAAAAAAGAAACAATAGGAATATTAAAAAAAACAGGCCATTTGGAAACAAAAAGAGCTTACTCGTTGAAGGAAATACAGTGGAATGTGGAATAAGCAGGCCTTTTTGGAAACAAAAGGACCTCATATGTTAAAGAAAATATATTAAAATGTAGCGCGTTAAAAGAAATACAATAGGAATATCAAAAAAGCAGGCCATTTGAAAACAGAAAGAATTTACACCGTGAAGGAAACGCAAAAAGAATATAAAAAATACAGGCGATTTGAAAACAGAAAGGACTTACTCGTTAAAGGAAACGCAAAAAAAACATAAAATAAACAGGCGATTTGAAAACAGAAAGGATTTACGCGTTGAAGAAAAAATATTAGAATATGGCGCGTTGAAAAGAAATACAATGGAATACAAAACAGATAGGCCGTTTGAAAACAGAAAGAATTTACACCGTGAAGGAAACGCAAAAGAATATAAAATAAACAGGCGATTTGAAAACAGAAAAGACTTACTCGTTGAAGGAAACGCAATAGGAAATGGAACAGGCAGGCCATTTGGAAACAGAAAAAGGCTGAGGGTCACGGTGCATATTCAGCTCGACGAGATGCCATGGCCGTTGATAGGGCGTCTACGAGTCCCACACACTCATCCGCTCCACCGCGCTCTCATCCTGCGCCGCATTGGGATCGAGAACCAGCGGTCTCGTCCACTGGTTCCCGCCCACGAAATCGTTGCTATCCAACGCCATCAGCGCAATCCTTTTCCTGGCCTGATCGGTCGTGGCCTCAACAGCCGGCCAAAGATCCCTGTAAGCCTCCCAGTCATCCTTCTGCACGTCGATCCAGTTGGTTGTCCTCGTCCTGCCGCTGCCTTTGGACCGTCGCATCCAGAAGCGCAGCATTTCCTCGGTGATCAAGGCCTCCCTGTAGGCCATGACGTACTGGATGACTTCGGAGTACTCGGATTCCGGAGAGAGACGCAAGCCGCTGTAGACGTTCAGGGTGCGGAGTTTGACCCACTGCGTTCCCCAGTCGATACTCAGATCGTTGCCGTCGCCCATCCAGCGAAGCGCTCGGAGCCAGTCGGTACACCCGGTCAGATCGAGATACTCCAGCCCCGGGAGACGATCAGCAAGCCGCCGAAGAACATCGGCTGCTTCGCGGAAATCGTTGTCTAGGGTGTGGGAGTAGTGGTTGGTGCCTCCGTACTGGATTTCCTGTCCGTGTTGGGACTGGACGACAGTGTTTTTGGCGTTCGGGGTGAGGGAGGGGACGGGCCAATGTGCCAGAGAGAGGTGGGTCAAGTTGGGAGCGTGCTTCGCAAAAGATCTGAGAGGTGCGTTTAGCGCAGTCTGGTGGTGGAATCGCGACGAGCACGATGGGAGCAAAGATCAGTGGCTAGGATCTCGAGACACTCACAGTAAACGGGGCCAGGATACCGAGGGCGCTGGATGTGACAGAGACAGATGAGTGAGCATCGGCACAGGTGGCAAGAGAGAATGTGAAAATGATGCGTCGTCCCAGGAGAGATCAGCGATATCCGCTTGCGTTGGAGGTTCAGGGATCTCGAGCAGCTCAATAAGCTGCTTGAATGTGACCTACGAGCGGAAATTAGCGGCGACGCCATAAGCAGAAATGCACAGCGACATCCAACCCGCTATCAAGACATGACCACAATCGACTGTCCCTCGGCGTCCTAACTTACAGAGTTTCCTATAGCGCCAGATAGATCCAACCGGAATATTCCTATGTTACGTTCTCCTGGATCCAAATCTGGAGAATTAGATGTAAATGGAGGGGGGAGGAGGAGCCTCTTCAATCTGACGAGATGTTAATAGGTGCAATGGAGATTGACACTTGTCTGCGGAACAGACGTACCCTTCAAATCCTACGCCCTCGTCAGGTCCAAAAACAGCGATATAACTCAACAACTTCATCCTCAAGCCCTCGGGTAGATCGGCTAGATTATTGCTCTCATACTCTCTAATGAACTCCCACTGCCTCGCCATCTCTCTCAAGCACGTATCTTGCAAACTCGTCCCCTTCCTCTCTTCCTCCGGCAGCCCGGGGAGGTGCCTCACATCCGTAGGCAGGACCCTCTCCAGCGAACGCGCGAATCCAGGGCCGTGTCGAGATCCTTCTAGCCAGCTACGCGGCGGCGCAGGGCCGGGGGGAGCACGTCGGCCGTGTGCATCGAGGCGTCTGCGGTTCCTCGCGCGTGGAACGGGCGTTTCGGGCTGCGAAAGGAGATGGCGAATTTTGGGTGGCAACGTCGGCGTTGTGACTGTCGCCGGCACAGGAGCCAAGGAGGTGTTCTGTTTGCGAGCAGATGCGATCAGGTCGTTCACCGTGGGCTTCACATCGTCGTCTGCGTACCAGTATCAGCATGAAGAAGGATGGTAAGGTGGCGGGGTGGAACAGGATTGCGCGCGGCCTACGGTTGGAGCTTGTCCTCGTTGCCTGCGAGTTCAAGGAAGGGTGGACGGTACTGGGAGGCTTCGAGTATTGTGATGTGAAGCGTTTCTTTGGCATTGACAACGTGTGGAGGTTGTTGTGTGGTGTTGAACCAGCGGACGTGGAGAAGAGGCTGACATCGACTGTGGTGGCACGAAATCAATGTGGGCCACACGGCCACGCTAGGGATTCTATTGCTACTGTACTGCACACATTCTATTCTGTAAATATATAAAAGGCTAAGAATTCGAGCTTTTGTGAAGTCATGAGTATAAACACAAGATCAAAAGGACGTCTCGTCATCTTAAAAGTACGATGCTGCGGCTTCAATCATCCAACCACCAAAGCATCTTTGTGGTTTTCTCTCTTTTCCTGTCCGTAGTATTCGCTTTGAATATCTCCCTAGTTGTTGGGCTCGTCAGGTAATATCTCAAATATAGCTACTTACAGTCCCGTATCTGTACAGTACTTCATCTGCGGAATAGTAAGCACCAAAAGAGTGGCTTGGAACCTACGAACCTCACGTGCATTTCAAGCCGATCATCTACTTTTATATCACAACATCTTAACCAGTTGGGAACAGCAAAATCTGCTTTTGAACAGAAGGACCTGGTTTTGATGTATCATCCTTGAATATAAATCACTTTGAGCAATCCGCTTTAGACCTTGCACACCAGTCTCTGGCGAAGGGCACGTATCATGTTTCCATGAGATATTGCCACAGTATTGATAACAGGCCTTGTATCAGTCTATGAGAGTCCGTACGGGTACGTAGACGACATACAGTAACGGAAAGAAACAATCTACAGAGGACAGCACGGGAATGCGTAAGCTGGTTGCAAGGTGTCTCGTTCCTGGAAAGGAATGACCGGGAAAGCCACCAGCCCGAGGATGAGCGATCGCCTGGCGAAGGTACAACTATCAAAAGAGCTTCTGAAGCCCCGAGATGTGCTCAAAACGCAGCATGATGGAGCAGTAAGATTGACTTGGTGAAAGTAGTCTTTCTCGAAGCCTTGAACGCAGAGATTGACAAAAGGCCTATCCACTCCTTTGCAAGTGAGATGTCAGACAGGTATCTCGGCCCAGATGGCCAAAACGGCAAGTTGGCAACGTTTGATAGACTCAGAAGCAGTTCACGACGTCGTCTTATTCTATTCTCGCAGCTCCAGCCTCGGGCTCACATTGGGTATCAACACACAGCTCAACACACAGCTCAACACACGAACCCACAACTCCCACAACGCCCTGCAAAATGCAGCGAAACAGCTGCCAAAATCCCCGCATCCCCAGTGCGCCTCACGGACAGATCCCCCAGCCCACAGACGAGCACAGTCTCCAATTCCGCGTCGTCGCCGTCCACAGCTCATCCACATTCAGCACGCCCACAGCCTGCCAAACCAGCTGCTCCCACACGCGATTTCTCACGCCGACCGGCCAGCCCGGCGTGTCCCAGTACCGGCTCAGCAAGCCCAGCGCCTTCGCGTTCTCGACCTGTTGCGCGACGGTACGCAGCTGCGCCTCCGTGATGAAGAACCAGACGCGGCCCACGGCCTTCGACAGGCTCACGCTCGCGTAGTAGGAGTTCGCCTGCGAGTAGCGCGAGGACGCCGGCTCGGCCGTCAGGGACTCGAGCGGGGCGTCGAAGAAGACGTCGCGGTGCGCATTGGCGGCGCCGTCGTTGATGAGGTCGAAGGGCGCGTGGCCGCTGGCGACGATGGTGATGGGGCCCAGGACCCGCTCGCGGGACGTCGCGTTCCAGTACGTGAGGTACCTTCGCTCTCTCAGCGGCTGCAGATTCTCCTGCAGCAGGTCCCAGATGTTGGTCTTCTCCGGGGCGTCCTTGAAGTCGAGGAAGAGCACCAGCGTGGTGTTGGGGCTGGCGTCGAAGACTCCCGCGGGCGGGAGCTGGAGCGGCTGGCGCGTCGACGTTGGCGTTGGCGTTGCCAGTGTTGATGCTGTCCAGGATGTAGAGGAGGGGATCGATGTAAAGACTGCGGAGTGTGCGCTCGGGTCGCAACGAGCCAGCCGTGTGGCCGACATACAGCTCGCTCGCGTTCTGGGTGCGCTTGTTGCGGCTCGAGACCCAGATGTCGCCCTCGACGCTGACGCAACCGGCGGCGAGGGCACTGAGCAGAGGTACGTCTCGCCAGTAATCGTTGTGGCTATGGCACGGTTTTGGCGCAATGCCGCGCGTGAAGTCGTCTGGGAAGGGCCCGAGTGATTGTATCGAGGATAAGGTCGAGATGCCTTTCCCATTGCCGTCGATGGCGCGCATGATTCCGTTGTTTGCGACAGGGGCGTGAGTTACATGGCGAATGAAGCCGGTGAGGACCGAGAACCAGGCACTGCCAGCTCGATTAGCATCTATCCCATCTCTCGTGCCATCCGCGCTGCAGATGCTTTGTTTGGAAAGTGGCTCGCTTACAGAATGCCAAGAGCCAACAGGATCAAGAGGTGAATCGAAATCAACAGCCACCGATCTCTCTTCCGGGTTTTCTCATGATCCTGTACATGTTGAGGCTTGTCTAACTCGTGGCCTGGGCCTTGAGGAGTGTCCATGGCTTTTCCGAAGGGGTGGGTGAATCAGCGCTTTGAGGTGTCCGCAGCGTTGGTGTCGTGCGCGCCTGACAGAAGAGTACTACGTGACTCCCAGTGGACATGAGAGACCTTTTTCGTGAGACTGTACAAGTGCGCGACGCGAGAGATGTTGGCTGGAGTCGGAGAGATGTTGATGCCACAAGCTACTTGGAGCCAGAAGACTAGGCATCTTCTAACATTCGATAACAATCGACACAGGCCGGCATCGAATCAGCCAATTCTTCCGCCATCAATCGAAAGCAGACGGCGACTGTTGCATCTTAAACTCGCAGGCCCTCGGCGCAACCTGCCGTTGGGGACTAATTCGGGACTCATTGTACAGTTCGAAGGCTACATCAATCTCACTGCAGAGAAGGATTTACCTACATAGTAAGTAGGATTCATCAACCACGTTGGTTGTGTGCGTTTTCCGAGAATAGGCTCAAACAATCATTGTAGGATTCTGTATCTCAAGTGATAAGAAAATTGCTCTTTCAATAGATCTATTTCGGCGATGGCCTTGCGGGATACTTAGATACTAAGTCAAAAAGCGGACCGTGAGTAGGGTACATACCTGGTCCCTCCGATCCATAGAAGGCACGTGCGGAGAGAAAGCTTGATATATACTCTGACCGGGGACACCTAGAGGGCAGATCAACAGAGTAACTCGAGAGGATTTTAAGTCCATGGAGTTTAATAGTTTAGTTCTTCCAAACAAGACAATGCGCAAAGTGGTGGAAGTAGCCATGGGCGAGAACGAGAAAGGCCTCAATGGCTTGCGAGGTGATCCGAAATGCAACACGGTAGGTATCATGCGGCCAGGTCGTCTATACGCTACGCAATCCATGTCGACGATTTTCCCAGTCCAGGGGCTTGTGTTTATTTGGTCGGATCCCGGTGGTTAAAAATAAGCGAAGCACCACAGATCTCGGACGTTCCGCTTCTTTCCTCTCGTCCCGTCGGTCTGGCTCCACCTTTCTTCTGGGCAGCCTTTCTTGGGTTGAAGAAAGATGTCAGACATCATTAGCAACACGCACAGGCGATTCTGCGATCGATTGCTGAATACAAAAGTAACGCCAGTGCTGTGACAAGCCAAGCCAAGTCCACCAAGCTTCGATGGATGTTAGACCGGGCTTCACGTGAGCGCTCGAAAGCGTCTGACCTCTCGCCTAGCTGTCAATACATGGATTTATCGCTGGTACAGTACTATTTTCGGTCGGTTGGCAGTGTTTATAGAGGATCAGAGGTTTTGGGCGTATCAGTTAATCTGTAGTTGTATTCAGCTATGGAATCGTGCCTATGTGCCAGTGCCAAGCCATACCTGTCGTATAGGGGTCACATGACGAGAGCGTGGCACCATGTCGAGCAACAACATCATGCACCAAGCCCCCCCCGCCCCAATTCTCCATATCAAACATCTTTCTTGCTCCTCATATCGGATGCCCTTGTCTCCACGTGGGTGGTTTCAACAAGTCTCGCGTCGGAGGGGAACAAATTGAGCATTCTCAGTTCGCGGTGACTGAGATCTACCTTGCTACTCCGATCCTCCAAAGCCCAATCTTTTTTCGAGGCAAGATAGGCGTCAACAACGTGACAAATACAACCACAGTGGAGATGAAGATGTTGATGAGGATCCGTCTCTTCTGATCTTACTTCCCGAGTTTTGATGGTGGACCAGATGAACGGGTGTGGATCCAACACCGTATGATCGAACAACGCAAATCTTACAGGCTCGCACGCCGAGCATCAAAGCCCAACCCAACTCACCACCCTACCACATAAACCTCTGCACCCCCGTCAATCCGCCCCGCGCCTCGAAGCCCCTCCACAGAAAGATATACCCCGTCACCGCATTGATGCCCAGGAACCAGCCCGTCTCTAGCCAAAGCCTGTAATCGTGGCCTCGCCATCCCCAGAACCGCACCCGATCGATGAGGACTTGTGCGGCACTATTGCCGCTTTTGGTGGAGGTGGGAGGCCTGGATGGTAAGGCGGGGACGTTCAGCCGCCAGATGACCCATGGCAGAATGAAGTACCTAGGCTCGACGAGGGGGGCTGTGATGAGCGAGAGGGTGGAGGTGAGAAGAAGGACAAGGACGAATGAGGTCGTCGGGCCCTCGGACACGCTGGTAGAGCGTGTCTTGATCTCGGGACGATCGTGAAGACCGGCAGTGGTGTTCTTCTTCTCCTTGAGATTGGGAACTTGAGAGGCGGGTGGCTGGGAGAAGAGCGTGAGGTAGGCGAGGTATCCAAAGACCAGATAGACGGGGGTCGCGAGGTAGCGGACCAGCGCGTGGCGGAGAATGGTGTAGCGGAAGACGTAGAACATGTAGTGTCTGTTGTCGGCCAGCGTGAAGGGGTGGATGATGGTGTTGAATTTGACGATGGCCAGAGCTGCGGCCAGAGCGAGGGCTGAATAGGTCGTGGTGAGGAGGTACTGCCATACCAGGCGCGGGAACAGGGGAAGGGCAAGGAGCTTGATGGAGCGCTGGAGGAGTGATAAGGCGACTGGGATGATAAGCGGTGCGGAAAAGAAGGCGATGAATGGCCAGATGTAGAGCATTTGCGGGATGTGGATCGTAGCTACGTGGTTGGCTTTGTCGCCTGGAAATGTCAGAAATGCGAAAGTGGCAGCTGGGATCGAATGCTTGCCTAACACTACCCCACCATTCCAGAATACGAAGCCCGCAAAGGAGAAGAGGAGGCTGATGTATGGCCATAACCGGGCAGTCACAAGAAAAGGGCGAAAAGCGGTCGCAATAACGATGCTGATGGCGCAAAGGATGAAATCTAGGAGGCTGTATCAGCGATGGTCGACGTAAGATGAGACAATGACGAACCTTGCACTCCAGCGTTATTCAGCGGCAAGTCGTGTATCTGTCCGCGGCTATAGCGTCTTAGATGGAAGACGACGATGTCTTTCAGAGCATACGGGGTCGTTTCGTTCTCAGGGCTCGGGGCTTGGTTGGCGTCAAGGGTCCTGACCAGCTCCAATCCACCCAAAAAGACAGCCACCCAGAAAATATTAGTCTGTCTCATCCATAGAGAAACGATACCGGTGACATATAACCAGACCAGTGCCTCTCCCGAGTTATTGTAGGCGCCCTTCCTTTCCAGGAATAGCCGGTACGCTCTCAGTACCAGGCACGTGGACAAGATGTCGGTGTAGAACAGGCCCGAGAAGAAGAACAAGAGAGGGAACAGGGCAACATTCAGAGCCGTGTGAATCTCGTTTGGCGACAGATGCTTGCACCTTTCGGACCAGCTGTAGACCTGGAAGGCGGCGTTTGGGGCGCTGGATCGGGTTGCAGTCCGTCGGGTCCGGAAGATGAGGGCGCGGCAATCACAAGCATACGAAAACAGCATGATTAAGGCGAAGACGTTGAAGGAGCGGAGGAGGGCCGGTGAACATTTCCCATGTGCAACGGCTTTGGCGTAGATGGTAGCGAACATGTAGCTACAGAATGTAAACACAACGTTCGGAGGACAAGAGCAGCAGGAACACGTACAGGCCCGGTGGCGTTGTGAGCTTCGGGTCCCATACTTCGTATCGCCCGTTGCAATATGCTAGAGCCTGGGGAATGTGGAATTCCTCATCCTAAGAAGAATCAGCTTTGGCCTAGAGAACGACAAGCAGACTCACCATGTAAGGTTCGCGGACCACTCTCGTCACATGACCGAGCCAAAAACTCGCAACGGCGTAGAGAGCCGCATAGGCGACCAACACGCTGGCTTGGAATGACCGTAACAGGCGCAAAGGCGAGAAGGGCGTGTCTAGTAAGAGGAGGCTGCTAAAGAAGCAGGCGAGCGCGTTGTCGGCCCAAGTGCCTGAGATCGAGGAGGCCAGCATGGTAAAGAACACCTGGTCCGTTGGACCTTGAATTTTGAAGTCTCACTGGCTAGCGGAAATCGACATCAGCAAACCGGATCAGAGTGAATATCGTAAGAGCTTTGCAACAATTAAAGAGATAGTGCGTGCTGGATGTGTGCACTCGTTGGCGCGCAGAACATACACATACATAGGTACTGTGCCGTAAGGAGGTGGGCGTGAGGGAGGTCGTTTGGGAAGCCAATGAGAAAGGCCCGAGACAGCAGACAAGCTGGGGATTGTCCTCAGCGGCGATATCAGCATGATTTGACATGAGCGATCCTAGACGAGAGAGCGACAGAGCAAAGTTCCGCACGAGCTGATGAAGGTTCTTGCGGAGGAATGAAAAGGAGGCCTTGTATGACTATCACGTCAAAAAGCACGTGATCTGTATATCCTCGTTGTGTTATCAGGCTGCGGCGAATAACATGCTGGCCCTTGACGGTCAGTACACATCAGTGTCCCGGAATTCCTTGTTGGAAACAACGATGTGAGATACGATAATTCGTAACGGGTGTAACTTCTGAATTATGATGTGAGCGCAAAGTTAGAGAGTAAATCCTACTATATCATAATATTACCACTTCGAACTTTCTGAGCCTAGTTAAAGAAAAGCATAATCTCAAAATGTATCTGAGCATAAAAAAAGACGCATTGTAAGTAGTGAATCATACATGTGTAATAAGGTTGATTGATTTGTTTTATTGGGCGTTTTTTGGCCATAATTGATATATTTGCAGTGCGTCTATCGTAGGCGCAGCTTCGCCTGAAGGAGATGGTTTCCGGTTCTACGATTAGGTCAGACTCATATCGACGTTATAGCGGTTTCAGCAAGTGAAAGGTAAGCGGGACAATGGTATGTTATGTAATGTACAGTATTACTCTATAAGTAGAGGTAGTTTCCGCTCGGAAGCAAAGGATACAAGAATACGATATGGATTGAAGTCTGTTTGTGTAAGGGCTACAACACGCGCCATCAGCAGCGTCGTAGAAGTATTGTAACATATGTCATCCCATAAGATTTTCACAGCCTTTTTCAGGCCCCTGAGAGTATCTCGCAGCATTACGCCTGTGTACTTGATGAGAAAGTTTCCAAATCTAGATTTTCTTTCCAACCGATTCCGCTCCCCGACGTCCCAAGCTATCCTTTTTCCATGCAAAACTACTCTATTCCATCGACACCAGCTAGACCGCGAAACAAAACGAGTTGATCCGATGTTTTCTAGCTGCAACACTGCATCATTTGAACGCAGAAAGCGTTAGGCAGTACATTCTTGCAAGTGGCTATATTCCTCTCCTTGATTGATGGATTCGATGATTGCCAGGTGCCAGGTCGTTGTATTGCGCAGCTCTGAAAGGCGCCGTCGCAAAGGAAATCACCCTTGACAGATCGACAAGTGGCCGGCTGTTTTGCATTGGATTCAAGAAAGCAGCCTCGGTCAGGCAGATGATCGGCTGAGATAGCGCCGGTAACCAAAAGAAGCAGAACAGACGTAAGACCAAACTGCATGATGATGAAGAATGTTTTGATGGAATAAACGGTATTCGATTACTTTGTAATAGCAGGGACACCATTCTTGACAGAAGTTTGCGCTTGCAAGAGAAAAGTGAAAACGACTAATAGTAGGCTGCTCTCCCACAATTTTTCTGCGGGCACTCGAATAATAATAATTGTGGGAAGGCAGCCCACTATTACTAAAATACATGGGCAAAAGAAAAATGAATTATACGTTTGTGCGCTACTGCATTATAAGGGGGTATTTACAGTACAAAAGCATGATCCAATAGTAGAACGCAGCATTGCTGTGGGAATACCTCAGTGAGAATCTCACGTGATTTTCAGGTGACAGGAAGGTCACGTGGTCGTACACTCACTGCGTGCGCGCGCCACGATCCCATATTCCCGCACTCGCATAGTTAGTAGAGAGCAATACAAGTTTCAACCCATGATTGAAGACTTGCCTTTCCTGTATCACCAACCTGTGATACCAACAATGCCAAGTGTCCAATAAAACAAGATTCACATTCACATGTCGAACTAACCTCCATCCTTTCACCCAAATACGAAGTAGCTTATTACTCGGCCAATTATAAGAAAGTTTCCGCTCGGAAGCATGGAAGTCTATTTGCTTTTGTACAAGGGCTACAACGCAGGCCGCCAGCCAGCGTCGTAACTGACAGTCTAATACTTCATCACAGGCGTTATCAAAACACACTGATGGGTCTTCAAATCTCTGAGATTATTTTGAACATGTACTGTGGTGTTTTTGCTGGGGATTCATTTTGCCATAAGTCTAATTGAAACGCTTCAAAGCTGTGCCAAAAGATAATCGCTACAAGCAAACCAGGAGAAGGTAGGTTTACTTTCAGTATGAAACCGGAAAACTCAAAAGAGAGATGTGCTAAAAGCAGCATCTAAATCTTAGCTCAAAAGAAGAATTAACACTTCGTAATCGGTAACAAACTTTTAACGGGACTCCAAATTTCTTGTACTGTACAGTACTGTCTGTACAGTACCCGCCAGAAGGTTATTGCCATTCCACCCCTCCAGGCCGCCAAATTAAAGGGAACGCAGCCAAGCTAAAGTAAATACAGCCGAGCAAGAATTCAATCACTTCAAAATAGCAAAGTCTGTCAACTTTTTATATGCGTCGTGGTCGCATTGTACACTCGATTTGTCCTGTACCCTCTGTTGACATCCATTAGCAGCCGACTACTCAGGAAAATCACGCAAACGCAGTTGAAAAGCTAAAGAGTGATTTCCGAAATTTTAGAATAAAAGCAGCCAAATAAAAAGAAGTAAATGTGAATTTTTTTTCCCTCGCCTGCTACACTAAACAGATTGAAATATACCTTGGCTGCCCGGGGTGCATTATTAACCTTCTGGCGCGTACTGTACACGGAAGGTACGGATTGAACCTTACCGATTCTGAGAAAACGTGCTGCATCGTAGATCCCGAAACAACTATGTGTAAGTACTGTACAGTACTAATACGATGTATTCACTAGTTCAGATATCCAGGCATACAGTAGCTACTTCCAGATGGCCGAGTAATTAAGCTGCCCATATCGCAAAGTAAACAAGTACTGTACCAGCCAAATTATATAAAGCAAGCCGCTTTTTCTCCGCTGTTTAGAGCAAAACATCATATCAGATATTTTTGCTTCCTCAATCAAAACGCAAATATCACAAATATCACAGCTCTTGTTCTTCTTCTTCAATCAAAACAAAATCTCTTCACCGTGCAATTCGGTACTATCACGTCTGTCTTGCTTCTTTTGCTTACCGGCGCTATCTCAGCCGAGCAACCTTTACCTGACCAAAACTGCCTTCTTGAAACCAATGCATTGCAACGAACGGCCTTTTGTCAAGTAATCGGTCCTGATTTCATGTGCGCCAGCTCCAGGCATGGCTGCGCAAAACAGCACGCAGGCACCAGGCAAGCTTCGTATCCGTTAATTCGGAACACAAAGTTAGCCATTTGCGGCGTTAAGATAGCGGCGATTTCTGCGTTGAGAAGCTGGAGTGTTACTAGAAGCCATCGGATCAAATCGTTCGGTTTCGCGGTTCTTCTAGCTGGACGAATAGGACGCTGAGAAGCAAAACCGTGCCTGGCTATGGGAAACGCCAATCCGGAGATCTTCTCGCCAACGCGTTGATTAAGATTGTATTATAAAGTAGATGGGGCGATTCGTATACTTTAGCTAGCTAGTCAACGTGTTCGCGCCCGCTACTTCCTGGCTATTATAGGAAAGGAGGCATTACACTGTTCATTGCGTTCAGATAAATTCTACGTACAACCGCGTCTCTCACCCTCTTTTCCAGCCTACTGACAGGTAGTGTTGGATGCATTTGAAACACCATCGTTTTACTTTCCTACCGGAGGAGATTTACAGTACCTCTCCCTGCCCCCACGGCCGCTTACATGACATTTTCTTCTTTGAAGACTGGAGCGAGGGTTAGGTACAGTACGCAAAAGATTACGTGAACCTAAAAATAGATAGTAAGAAGTCAGGTATATCCTTGAAAGGTCTTTACGGCCGATCTTCACAGAGTAGCTCGTACTTTGAGGGTCTACCAAGAGACCGACAAGATAGCTTCGGTATTGTGACAAGGTTCAGCCCTATTGAAACCCCGCAAAATCTATTTCCAAGGGAAATCATGGTACTTCTACATTCTCCAAATACATGGTAGACTAAGTAAGTAACATTTTCCAGCTGCATCGCAGATTCAAGTCGGACATTCTGGGTTAAAGTTGGACTGAGTGAAATTGTTTCCCAGGGTCCTGTAGCGGGCTTCTAGAGTCATGATCCCGTGCGAGGACTGCTTCTGTATGAAGTGGGAGGGGGGTGTTTTCCCACAAAACCTTTCGGGTAGGCGACAGACTAGACATCGAGTTTCTGATAATGCTATTTGTTGGGATCATTACGATCTCTAAGTGGTAATCTATCATTACGTCACTGTTGAGAAATATACCATTCTGGTAGACGTGAAAAATGCAAAGTACTCCAGATATCGTTAAAAGGAGGGTCTGTTTTTCGAACGAAGAGGTGAAGCGAAGAAAGCGGTGCGTACAGATCTAAATTTGCAACCTGATCTTGGCAATGTAAAGCGTTTCTGAACAATTGTCAACCAGGACGTTCTGTTACGGATCAATGGTCTGGAAATATGACGTTTATGATCAAACTTCTTCTAGCCTCCGCCTTCTTGGTACAGCATGCGTCTTTCACATCTGCAACATAGACTCAGAAGCGGATGATGCTTAAGAAGTAACGAAATTCTGTCCCCACGCTAGGCAAGGGGAGTTAATGACACTAGGAAAACGATGACGATGTGGTAGAGAGACCAGTTCGGATTCCAGAGCTGACTCTTGTACTTGATAGAATCGCTTCTTCTGTCATGGATCGATGACTAACCGAAATGTTCATGTGCCGTTACATTGTTCAGCTTCGGCTGTCTGGTGCCTAATAAACACTTCATCATACTTGTCTCAGTGTCAGAATATGCGACATATGGCAAGTGGTACCATTACTCTTTGATAACCATTAGTCATACTTAGTCAAGTCCTCGATGTTTTTGCAGAGATAACTTTTACTTGACATTTTTATTGTTGTTTATCTGTAGCCAGGCTCGATTCGGATGTCTGTGATGACTCCAATTCCGTTGCTAGGTACATCACTTCGTTGAGCCTCCAAATCTTTATTCCCCAGGATTGCATTCAGGGTTGATAGAATTTTTCCCTCACTCTCACGACGGCCATGGGAGCTTTTTCCCACGGAAGCCATTTCAAAATCCTCCTTGGATTCCGACGGATTAACGGCTGTGATTTCCGTGACGCAGTATAAGAATTCTTCCTCTGGTCTAAGCTTCAGCAGACGGCTGATAGTTGGGAATGTCATCCTGCTGGATGAGCGAATAGATGAGCGAACATCGGGAGGTTTGTAACACTTCTCTGCGGGCTGTGGCCCACCGGCCCATCTTTTGATGAGAGGGACGATCGCTGGGACGGAGACGAAGGTTATACCCAGACTGGATTCGACGATGGAAGACAACGCCACGGGAGCCCAGTGCCTAGAGCAGAAAAATCATATTAGGAGTGTGATAGAACAAAAGAAAAGACAGTAACACTGCCAGGGCGGAACGTTACCAGGTGAAGTCTTGTCGATGATAGTCGACCAAGGAGTTTGTTACTTGTCGTGTGATGGTTCCTGCAATAGCAAGGGCGCCGAGGGAGAACATCAAGCTGAGTGCGACTGCCCGTTATTAGCGTTGACACCCCTCTGACAAGTTATGCCTGGTTCCTGACTGCCTCCAACATCTAAACAGCTAAGACTCACTTTTCTTTTTGTGATCAATGTTTAGATTCTTGATCACGGCAATAGGAGCAAGAGCAAGAATTAAATCCTGAAAAATGATCAAGGCAGCATTGTAGATGTTGAAGGCTGGAAGGTCGATGCAAGACGGACCATTAAGTGCTGAGGGATTGGTCCAGATTTCATGGATAGGGTCGCATGTAAAAACAGTAATGATCTGATAAGACAACATTAGCCCGATATACGTGCATACACAAGGATACATCATCTGCCGCTACTTACAAGTGTTGATGAAAGTCCTTGTACGATGACGAAGACAAGCATTCCCCAGCAAATCTTTCGTTGTAAGGGGCTGACAGTAAGCCGAAGGTACAGCGCTACGATGCTAGCTTTGACGGCCGTGAGACCGAAATAGTAAAGAATCTGTGTAATCCATGGCCACTGTACATTCTTAAGCGTATGTTCAGTCTGATGGGTGTATAGACGTACAAACAGCATATTCTTCATGATGTTTTCACCATTGGGTAAACTCTCCAAATCCTTGACGTGCCATCCAACTCCGTTGTCGAATTCAAATTTGACGAAAACAATGTGAATAGTTTCCACGATCTTGTATTTGAGGTTTTATCAGCTTTAGCTACTTCGCAGAGGTATCAAAAAGCCGGTGTTCCACTCACCCATGATATCAAGAGGAAGAAGTCGTCGAGTCCGACATTTCGTACGATGTATGTCCGCACAAAGACCCTTACCATAAGTCAGTCAAAGCGCCTGGCAAGGGGTACAGAGGATGATCATTCACCGCATGAAAAACATGAAAGTGGCAATGGAGAACATCACGTAGCACCCATATTCCAACCCAATACGATTGGGAGTGCCCTCCGGAAAATCCGCTGCAGTGACTGGCATCTTCGGCCTTGAGAAGCCAGCCCAAGAGTGAAGTTGCTTCAACACACGAAACCATACGAACAGGTGGAAAGGACATACATTATACACCGATTGACTGACAGGGTTGGTTCAACTTTGCAGGGATAGTTACGAATACCGGGAACCATAGTTGAGCTCGCAAAGTATCGTAGAAGTATGCTGATCCAGGCATGTGTAGATCAAGGTTCGATGAGGTGTTTACTCTGCAAACAACGACTCCGTAGATACGATGTACTACCTGGGGGGCTGATCTAAGTTACCGAAAACTCGGATCTTTAGGTATCGTAAGTTGCTGCTAATACTGTGCAATACAGTATTCATGGTCACGATCATCGTATCGTACAACATGACGTTGTGGAAGGCTTAGGAGATCGTTGGTGGAATTAAAAACTTAATCACGCAAGCAGCGATCGTGAGCGAATCTTTTTCTCTAGGTAGGTTTTTTTATCAGCCAAATTCTTATTTGCTCTTTGCTTTAGAAAAAATCTCAGTCAACCATAGATCTATTCTTCTTACAATAGGCAAGAAATTGGCCGTGGGAAATAAAAATGATAACGATATACCTTTAGAAAACATCGTTATGCTGGATCTACTGTGTTGATTGTTCAATGATGCTCATCTCAAGTTGCCTTTTAAATACCATAGTGTTGACAAAAGTCTCAATTCATTCAACCTTACTTGCTTCGTAATACTTGATATTGTTTGAGTCACTAAATTTCCCTATCTCACGAGGTTAGGAATCAATACAAAAAGGACGTGGCTGCTCCTTCTACACCGCTAGCTTGAGCCAGGCGACCCAGCCGCTCGGTTTTTGGGCTCAGTTGACATATCTGCACTAGACACGTGAATTCCAGGATTCATTTAGAATGTCTCACTTCTTCAAATGTCAAATACTAGGTTTGCAAAGTCGAACTTCGCAGCCAAAACTTCTAGACCTCGCTATGCTGCATTGGGTCTCAATGCATGCAAAGCAGCTCACGGTACGTACGTAGAACGTTTACCGGGGAGATAGCGATGCTCCATACCTCCCTCCCACCCTGAAAGGTGTGTTAAATTTGTGGCCGAAACAGATCAGGAGACTATGTACAAGTCTCAAAGGGATATCAAAGTTTTTGATTTATTTTCTACATAGTATGTAAGAAGAGTCTTGCATAAGAGTAAGCCTTGTTGAGTTTTTAGCTTAGTTTGGTAAAGACGTCACATATGTTCCACAAAAGACAGTCATACTAAACCTTGTACGAAAGTATTTCTATCTCCTTGCTATTTGTGATTCTGGTAGAGTCATGCTTGTAGCTTTCATTTTTATGTGTAGTGCGAGGGGTGTCATTGCTGATGTGGCCGAGCTTCAAAGCAAAAGCTGGCGCGTTTATGAAAATGATAGCAACAGATTTTGCGACTTAGAGTTGCAAGCCGCCTGATAAAACTTTGGTATTTGGGAAAGAAGTTCAAGTACCCTGCTCTCTCAAAACTCACCGTGTACATCGTAAGCAACTCTGTACAGCCCTTGTGCCCCCCCCCCCCCCCCCCTCTCTCTCCCCCCCACTCCCCCCCACAGAACCGACCATGATCATTAAATTACTTATACTAGATTGGTTATCCAATCCAATGAATCGCTTTGTAAGACTACTCAATCGAAAGCAGGGGTGATTAAGATCAAGAGTGGCATTGCTAGTGCTATTAATATACTTAAACTCTACCTCTGCGCCAACTCGGTCTTTTGCAGAATAATAACACCAAAGGGTATACTATTCTCTACAGTACTGCCTGGTGATCTTGTTACGAGCTTGCACACGCAAATCAAATCACCCGATCTTAAGCTAGAAAAGTTGCATCCCTTTTCTCCTCAAGATATCTCTCGCGAGATTTCGACGTTGTCGGTGGGCGTGTGCCGACGCGGAATCACTCAACGTGTCAACTGTGGAGGGACTTTGAAAGGTCATGTATTCCCTACTAACCACTGTCATTTGAATGGATACCCGTGGGAATGCTTGAATCGGACAGATTCTCCCCGGGTACCAGCGGACGAAGCCCTCACAAATGCTCAAATTCGACGGAAAAGGCGTGGCTCTCCGAAGGATCATCCAAATCCAAGAACTACTATCTCAGAATCAAATCAAGGCAAGGGAATCTGTAGGAATCTGAGCAAGGCTTAGCCGAGAGACGTTTCACTAGGAAAACATGGCATACTAAGTATGATTTGTAGGCGTGTGGTTTGACAGAACGGTGGCGCAATGCCATCTTGGGAAGGAAGAAAAGATTCTCGGGGATTTAACTCTGCTTCAGAGTATGCGATCCCGAACAGCATGTTTCTCACCGAAAGGTTTGCCTACAATGCTACTCTCAAAGTGATGAATTTGCTGTGTAGGTAATATTGTGATATTGAAACTTTGCTTGAGCAAGCCCCTTTCGCCGAGATGAGAGAGTCTAAGAAACGACTGGTAATATTCGCGCATAAAAAATAGCCACATGTACCATTTGTTGCAGGATAGCAACTTGCTATACGATATACTCTGAAAGATGGATGTCATGCTGGCCGGCGCCCTAGTCATCTGTCCCAAAGTTTCTCTGCCACCCGCTTTAAATATAGCAATTCAAGGATTAGGGTTTGATAAAATGACGCAGAGAAAGCTTCCAGACTGCCTACTGTACTGTGCTTCGTTACAGGCATGTTAATCACCCCCAGAATTTCTGACTTTCTCAATAAACCCACGTTTTCAACCCCCACGGTGTAATCATTTGGCCTGGGAGGGAGCACTCTTTAGAAGCTGTTTCACATTGGTGGGTCTGTCCAACGGCCGAGAAGCTGGAGTTGGACTTCGTCGTACAATTCATCTGGGCATCGAGGACCACCCCTTTTCGGCAGTGCTGCGCCTACAAAAGGGGCAAAGCAAAAATACGACCATACAACACAAATGTCGGTTTTACTCTGCGGGTAGCATTTTCAATATTCCAAATGACTGAATCTCCTTCCAGCTGTGAGCTAGCTTGAACTGTGTGTTTGTAGTCACTCGATTCTAAATGTGTGGACACGTTCGTTCCAAGATCGAATCGTCGTAGGTTTTAGTTTTATACCTCTACGATTTTGATGATTACATAGTATGAAAACGTGGTGAGACCTGCGAGCTGAGCGTACAGACTTTTCCATCCCAGTTCGTAGAGTCCTCCCTGCATTTCATACCTGACCCACGATTCTGCGGAGTTACAAGCCTCTTTCAATTTGTACCTTCTCCATATCTGCTTGATATCCGTTGCCGTGCCAGACATTACGTCCGTATAGTTCTTCGCAGTGCTGGAAACTCTAGCCGGTCCACCTCGACGCTTTTGCAGGCGAAGGTAAAAGAGTGGAGGGTCACCGAGTGAATGCGTGGAGGTCGCCGAGAACGAGAGTTGGAGGTTTCAAAAAGTGGAGGCATCTCGTACACCGGCAATGATGCAACAGGTCCACGAAACAGACTTTGGACCCGGGTCACTCCCAGCCTCCGGTCTTGGGTTGGCTGTACTTTATGCTTCTAGAAAAACTCTGGTTCTGCGGAACTGGAAGGTCAAATTGATGAACCACGAGGGAAAAAACTTGCTAACTCTGCAGTCTCAACTCGGTACGCCGGCTAAGGGATCAAGAATCCGATGTACTCTGTTTATCCGGCGATGTGTGCGAAGTGTCGGGTTTCTTACGGATCAAAGTTTTAACACACTACATCACTCCGAAAAAGAAGAAGATGAACCTGGTTAGTCCCGGAGGGTCAAGCACGTATTATAGAAGAGTTTCGCCGAGGCGTTCAGTGCTACTTGGAACGAACTTCACTCTTTAAATATCATAAAAGGCATCTCTATGTTCCTAACTGAAGGAACATATTGAAATGGTCTCGGTGGGAAAGACTGGTGAGCAAAATTGTGTTGAAGACCATTGAGACACATGGCGAAGATGCAAGCCTTAGACTTTTGGAGATTGGAATCTTTGCAGACAAAATGGTATTTATAGTACCACGGTTGAAGTTCAAAAAACACGACTTCTGCTGAACCCCGTATCGCACTTCCTTTGTTGCATCCTGCTATCCAATTTTAACCTGAGGATAACCATGCTCCATGTAAGGATGAAATCTGCTAAACGAAGCCTAAGCCCGTTTAGATACGTCTGTGATACCGGGTCTGAGGAAGTTACTTGTCGTCGATGAAATGGGGCAGGGCCGAGCCATCGCTTCCGCGGAATCATCCATCCGTATACGAGAATCGTAGGCGAAAGAAAACAAAATACAGAATCTACCGAGGCATTTCAGGAAAGGAGTGAATCAAGTTTACCGTGCATTATTTCCCGGCTGATAGATAGATCTCAACGTCAAGGATTGGGCACAACATGTGTCTTAGCACAACAGTGCGTACATCATGGCAAAATCGGGCATATACTAAGGGAGTCACCAGCTCTCAAGGCTTGCTATAGCCGGTGTTTAGTAGAGCCAGGAGTCTTTCCACTCTGGGGTAGTTTTCAAATCGTAGCTGCGTGGCAATTCATGAAAGCTGCCTTATTCAGCGCTCTACTCTGAATGGATTTGTGGTGTACGATCAGTGCGATCAATAATATAGCTGTTTTGATCTGAAGAAAATATCTTGGCGCTGACTACTTCTACAGGATTGTGGATGCATATTGTATCTCGAACAGAATCTCATTCATGTAGTGAGAATAAAAAATAGGGGTGTTGTTGTTGCGGCGAAGGGCCAGTGTTAAAACTAGTTTTCAGCTATAGCCTCTCGCTGCCTCCCAATATGTAAGAGCAAGCCTACAACTTCATATACTACCATCAAGACTCCTCTTTCAACCTAGGCTATCCTATTGCCTTATTTGGATGATTCGTTCCAGGGCCGTTCCTAGATTCCTTCCCCTACCGACATATGGCTTTGTTTGTAGATCGTTGTACCCATTTTAACAATAGTAGCTTTAAAAGGACATGTATGGACGCATAGGTAAAAAAAAGACAGACTAGAATATCAAGATTCAAAAGATGCAGTGGAGATCCGTGGTGAAATCAAAATGCTTACCATGGGAAAATAAGCATATGGGATGCTAAATATTTGTAAAGGTGAGAAGTGAATACGGCCGGATCACGAAACCTGTACTGGCGCTAGGCATAAACATAATCGTATGTTTGTTTTGCGTAAAGAAATCATTTGAGTTCTGCTCTCGTAGTACACAATCAAAAGCCATGGCTTGAACAATCCGCGGGTTCGGTTCAGGCAAGCCATAGCATATCTGCTTTCCACTTACTTCGGTATTCAGCTATCTACGGTCTTTGTACTAGAAAAACATACTAATAACCACAAAGTCACGGTCTCGAGTCCTGACTTACGACTTGGCAATCATAATGCAGTGGAAAATGACATGAGTATGATCGCAGAAAGAACGCCTTCACTTTCACCTTCATTTTGTTGTTGTTGTTTTTCTCCCTCACCTTCTTCTCCTTCTTCTCCTTCTTCTCACCTTCTCCTTCTTCTCCTTCTTCTCCTTCTTCTCCTTCTTCTCCTTCTTCTCCTTCTTCTCCTTCTTCTCCTTCTTCTCCTTCTTCTCCTTCTTCTCTTCTCTTCTCTCCTTCTTCTCCTTCTTCTCCTTCCTTCCTTCTTCTCCTTCTTCTCCTTCTTCTCCTTCTTCTCCTTCTTCTCCTTCTTCTTCTCCTTCTTCTCCTTCTTCTCCTTCTTCTCCTTCTTCTTCTCCCTTCTTCTCCTTCTTCTCCTTCTTCTCCTTCTTCTCCTTCTTCTCCTTCTTCTCCTTCTTCTCTCTCCACCTTCTTCTCCAACTCTTTCTTTTCCAACTCCCCAAAATTGATCAAACCAAACCAAACCAGGTACATCAGCATTAAATCACAGCCGTGGATTGATTTACAATTCCACCACCCCCCGCGCTCCGCTAGCGACAAGCCAAAGTCCAAAGAAGAATAAAGATCAAAGGCCGGTATCTAGCTCAAACGTGCTATTAGCTAGTAAGCCTCGGTCTGGACAGCAAACACCAAGAAGAAACAATGGAAACTAGCAAAGAACATAAAAGAATCCACAGCAACCACTTTTTTTTTTTCCGATTTAATACAAAAGCAATCCCAAACCTACCTAGGCACCTGACTCCAGATCGACAAAAAAGGAAGTTTTTTTCAAAAAAAAAAAAAAAAAAAATCTAGAAAAAATAACAGGTTGTAAAACAGTGGAAAGCCAAATCCAAGATCCTCAACATCTACCTACTGACTGGGACGAGATCGAAAAACGCTCTAAACAACACCTACCTATAGCAGACACCAAAATACACTACAGCTCCCTCCCCGAAGACGGGGAATCTCCGAGATTCAACAGGCGGGCGATAAACAATCAACAACATCATCCCCATCTTTTCCTTCCTTTTCCACATACACAAGAAAACCGCCAAGTCCCAAACATCCAGCCATACATGCCCATATATACAGATATAGATATGGCTTGTAGCATAAGAGGCAGAGAACGGAAGATAATAAGAATCGTTCTTTCTAGCACAGGCTTAGGCGGAAGAGGATCGAGGAGGGGGGTCTGTCGTCGCCTACCTATATGCTGTATATACCTAACCTAACCTAACCTAACCTAAACAATATGTTTAATGCTCGCTCGAGTAATACCGTAGCTAGAGCAGAGCAGAGCCGAATTCACCCCCCCCCCCCCCCCCCCCCCCCCCCCCCCCCCCCCCCCCCACCCCCACCACCCTCTCTCCTCCCCTCACCCTCCCCTTCAACCGCCCTCTTCTCTTCTCCCGCCTCTTTCATGTCTGGATCAAAAAGCGGCGTTCCCCATCCCCCATCCCCATCCCCATCCCCATCCCCCGTCCCTATCCCCCATCTTTTTAATGGAAATAATGCACACACAGCATTCACTCACTGACTGATTTATTTATTCACTCACTCGCTCACTCGCTTACTCACTCACTCGCCCACAGACAAACAGCGAGGACGTCAGGGAGCCGTATACTACAGTACAATACAGTACAGTACAGTAAAGTACAGTACTACACTACACTACACAGGCGGAGAAAAGTGAAGAGAAAGAGAGAGGTGGGAATGCTTCTAACCTGGGCTATATATGCTCTTGCCCTGGTTCTTGTCCTTGGAGTTGTGATGCTCGTAGGGCTGAGAAGGTGTGTACGTATGTATGCGCAAGCGATCGAGCAAGCAAGCCTGATCTGATCTGATCTGATCTGATGTCTAAAGTTCTTCGGTCCCCCTCCTATCCAATTCAATCCAACCCTGCCCAGCCCAGCTCAGACTCTGTAATCGTCCCAATCCTGTTCATATTCCAGAACGCCGCGTCCCATTCCGGCCCCAGCCTCAGGCAGCGATGCGGGGTATATCAACGAGCGCATCAGCTCAGCCGTTCGCGCCAGAAAAAGACTGTCTGTCGATTCGACCCAGCTCGGTATCCGCCAAATCTAAGCCCGAGTCCGTGATCCCGCCCGTCGTCAGCGGTCATGATGTCGCATTCCCGAACCGTTGTTGAACGCCCAGGTATGCCCCCTCCCCGCCTCTCTCACGCCCTCTGCCGATCCAAGCTCGTCACAAGCTCAGCCGATCCAGACTCAAGCGGTCCCTACTCCCCTTTCTCCTAACCACGCCCAGCTTGAAATAGCGCTCCTCGCCACCTGCCGTCCGGCCCCCGATGTACCACTTCTCGGCGCCCAGCACGTCCCGGAAGCCCTCGCTGCTGGAGTCGCTGCCCGCCGGGTCCGGCTCGCCATGTACCGGCTCTCCTTGTCAGCCCCGGGGCCGGGGGAGCGCGAGAGCGGCGAGGTGGAGTGCGTGCGCGGCGAGTGGAGGGAGGTGAGGGCTGTGGTTGTGGCGCCTGGCTTGCTTGTTGCTGGGGAGATCTGGCGGGGCTGAGAGGGCGCGGAGGCGGTCGTCGTGGCGTAGGCGGCCGCGGTTTGCGCGGAGGGGGGAGATGCGGTGGAGGCGGAGGTGGAGGAGGAGCTGGGGGTGGAGGAGGAGCTGGAGGCGGCTTTGGAGGTTTGGAGAGCTGAGTGCGCGCGGAAGGCAGCAAGGAAGTTGGAGAAGAAAGGTCGCTGGGTGGGCATGATGGGGTCGGAGTCGGGTTGTGGAGGTGGTGGTGGTGGCGGTGGTGCGCGCTGCATTTGTCTCGTTCTTCTCGTCTTCGTGGGTTCCGTATGCCTGATCCTTCTTCCTATGCCTGATCCTTCTTCCTGCTTTCGACGAGGAGTGCAGAAGTGATCGCAGCGCGAGTCTTGTATCGTCGGTAAAGAGGCCAGGAGGGAGTCTGAGATTCCGAGCAGTCGGTGTGGGGTGGTCGACAGACAGATACAACGAAGCACGACGTTACTCGGCCTCGCACTACGTCCGTCGCCTCTGCTTTCGATAAGGGGATCCTGAATCTATTTCGGTGCTTTGCTTCTATCCGCCTTCTGAAAAAGGTTTGCTTGAATTGAGTACCCTTCTGGTGTTGTCGCAGAACGTTGGCTGGGCGCTTCCACCTCGGTCTCGGTCTACCGCGCGGGCCTCTCGCTCTCGTTCGATATCTCTTTCGCGGGGGAGGGGGTGGGGGCGGGGTGGCAGGCTTTCGAAGTTCTGGGAGGATATCGAAGACTGCACGATGCGAGTCAAGGACGGCGAGAGGGTGAGGGGGAGTTGAGAGTTGGGAGTGGGGGAAGAGGAGAGAAGACGAGGGGACGTGAAGTGGTCGGTCGGTCGGTCGGTCGGTCGGGCGGTCGGGATGGCATTTCGCGTTCGCCGATGCTGCGGGAAGATTAGGATAATGTATCATAGTACAGCACGTACTGCACAGCACTGCACGCTTTACGCGCGCAGGTGGGTAATGGGGAGCGGGAGTCGGGGGAGACCAATAAAGGGCGAGATATCACTCAGCATATGCGGTGGGGTAAATGCGTAGAAGAAAGGTTGATAGAGAGGAACAGATTGATAGAGAGATGAATGTTCACAAGCAAGAAATTGGGGGTAGAAAAAGAGATCCTGAGAGAGAATTGAAGATGCACAGAAACAGAAGTGTTAGGAGAAAAAGAAAGATTGGTAGAAAGGAAATTCTGTTAGAAAACCCATTTTTAACAGAGGTTTAATTCTTGAGAAAAAGAAATCTTGACAGATAGGGGATCATGAACAGAAAGATGAATATTCACAAGCAAGAAGTTGGGGGTAAAAAAAAGATCCTGATAGAGAATTGAAGATGCACAGAAAAATAAGTGTTATAAGAAAAAGAAACATCGGTAGAAAGGGAATTCTGTTAGAGAAACAATTTTTAACGGTGATTAAATTCTTGAGAAAAAAAGAAATCTTGATAGAAAGGGGATCATGAACAGAGAGATGAAATGTTATGAAAAAGAACCTGTTTGTAGAAAAGAAATCTAGAATCAAAGATGCACAGAAACAGAAATGTTATGAGAGATAGAAAAACATTGGCAAAAGGGGAATTCTGTTAGAGAAGCAATTTCTAACAGAGATTGAATTCATAAGAAAAAATCTTGACAGAAAGGGGATTACGAACAGAAAGATGAAATGTTATGAAAAAGAACCTGTTGGTAGAAAAGAAATCTAGAATCAAAGATGAACAGAAACAGAAGTATGAAGAGAAGAGAGAGATTAACAGAGAGGGAATTCTGTTAAAACCCCAATTTTTGACAGAGATATATCTATTCCGGGATAAAAAAAGAAATCTTGGGAGCAAGTGAAAGATTAACAGAAATGAATGTTCACAAAAAAGAGTTTTTGTAGAAAACAAATCTTGATAAAGAAGAGTATTGAACAGAAACAGAAACGTCATGAGAATAAGAAAGATTGGTAGAAAGGGAGTTTTGTCTCCCACGTGTCTTTCACGCTCCGACAGTTCATGAACAAATGCTACTAGGAAAAGCACTACTGACAAAACAGAAATCTCGATAGACAGGGAGATATTGTTGGAAGAGCAATGTTAACAGAGATGGAATGGTTGACGAAAAAAGAAGTTTTGAAGAAATAAATATACAGGAAAAAAAGAAACAACTACAGAGAACCATGTATCAATAGAACACGACAGATCATTGATAAGTTACTGTAGAAAAGGAAACACTGACAGAGACACACGTCGATAGAAGAGAAATTGTTGGTTGAGAAAGAAATATTAGTAGGAAAGGAAAGATCAACAGAGAACGGAATCTTGAAAGAGAAAGAAATTTCAATATACAAACAGACATGAATGGAAAAAGGGACAGGGAAAGAGCACAAACCTCTAAAAGATAAAACAGTTTTGATAAAAATCAAGCTGCCGAACAAAAAAACAAAAGTTCACATAAAAGGAGAAATCAGTAACATCACGAACATCGTCCTCTCTGCTGGCCCCCAGCAAACCCATAGGGGATCTTTAAATCACGTGACGTCCAACCGCCCGGGCCGAGATCCGCCGATCCATCCAACATAGATCCTCATCTGTTGCGACTCATCACCTCCCCCCATCAATCGCAACAGCCATCGCCTCACCCACAGCGCTCGCAGAACCACCACACACCATGTCCGGCGATGTACGTCCATCGCCACCGCGTGCCAATGGCCCCAACTGACCATCTGCCCGCAGTTCCACCCCAGTTCCGGCATCACGCCGCTGACCATCAGGCCGGGGTACAAAACGTACAAGAGTCCTTACGGTCCTAAGTAGGCGTTTGGCAGTCGGAACCAAAGAGAGCATGCTGACCCGACGCACAGATACAAGACCAACTTCAACATCAACGGCTGGACCCTCAAACATTTCACGAAGCTGTACGTCGCGCTCCTCCTGCTCAATTCGCGCTGGCGATTCCCACACCGACATCTCCCAACCCCGTTGTGACTGCCAAGAGGACGTGAGCTGATAGACACACTCCACAGGGGCACGACACTCGGGGCTTTCGGTGGTGTCGCCGGCGTCTTTGCCATCTTCTTCTTCGCCGAGATCCCGAAAGTGCGGAATGATATTATGGTGGTACGCTTCTTCAACACCGGATGGGGAGAAGAGACGCGGGGGGCGATCGGGCTAGGGGGACGGGATACGATGCTGACCCGACGTAGAAGGTCCCGTTCATTGGATCGCACTTTGTTAAGGAAATCCCGGCTTCGGATAACGTAGGTTCATCCTTTCCATCCTCTCGCCTGTTCGATGCGAGAGCGCTGTTGCTAGTTCGACGTGGCCAAAGCCATACAAACTGGGGGGTCAGCATACGTGTCGGGACTCATCGTTGCGGATGTTACAAGTGTGTTCGGGGCTCCGTTTCCGACCCTGTTGGAATTCAGCAATCGGGGTTGAAAAACTTGGGCTAGCTACAAGTGTAGAGATTCACAAGCCTCTGTAGCAGCAGCAGCAGCAGCAGCTTCTTTCCAGACGCTATGCCAACCCGAGACGACGTTTCTATGCTCGAGACACTGCTAACGACTTCCAACAGCCCTTCTAAGCGCCATATCGCATCCCGGCATGGATCAGGAAGAGGAGAGAAGCAGGATAGAAGTTGTAGAGGTTGCAAGCAAAATACTCTGTACAAAAGAAAAGAACCACACGCAATAGACGTCCTCCAAGCTGGTCTTGTTCACTCGGTCCTCCATTGTGCTGTGTGGGTACCCAACGTAGCAGCCGTGTTGTGATCAATGCCACAATTCTTTTGAGCCGCCGCATCACGCATTGTTGACTACCAACACATGCGTCGGCACATCTCTAGTTGCTGGTTTGCTCAGGCAAAGTATCTCCCCCGTTTGATATCATGGGCAAACCATCAGTGTTTGTCTGAGTAAACGCATCTTACGCGCATCTCACATCCACATCCACATCCTTTGTACGAGGCTGAACCCCACTACTTGGCCGATAGCGACTTGGAGATGACCTCTTCCACACAACACACCGGCATCATACCAAAGCCTGTCGCATCATCTTCGCCGATGCCCTGCTCTGCTCGTCGAGAAGACTTTGAATCTCCCCAAGATCCCTCAACTTCCTCCTTCGGAACGCCAACCCGAACCTAAATACACAGACGGCGTTGCACCAAGAGAAGAGCGAGCCGGACAGACCACGTCCCTTCTTCCCTCCGGCTTCACACTCCAATCGACACCGCGCATTCGAGCGAGGGAAGCAAGATGGTGACGCCGCCCGCCAACCCGGCGAAAGCGCTCGAGTACAAGGAGCAAGGCAACCGATGCTTCCAGGCTGGCGACTACACCGGCGCCGAAGCCCTCTACGAGAAGGCGTACGTTGTTCCCCTCCAACCTCTCCCTTCCTCCCTCCTCCCCTCCTCCCCCCCTCTCCCCTCAAACCCACCCCCTAACAAGCCTCTCTAGCATCACCCACGACCCCTCCAACCCCCTCCTCTACACCAACCGCTGCATGGCGCTCCTCAAACTGCAGCGCCACGAGGCCGTGATGGCGTGCGCGCAGCGCTGCATCGCGCTCGCGCCCCGCTCGATGAAGGCGCATTTCCAGCTGGCCCAGGCGCAGGTGTCTCTCGGGCGGGCGGAGGAGGCGCTGGCGAGCGCGAGGCTGGCGCACGAGTATTGCGTCGAGGAGGCCCGGGCCGGGGGCAAGGGTGGGAGCAGCCTGAGCCTAATCACCGAGCTGGTGCTGAGGTGCAAGGGGCTGGTGTGGACGCGGAGGGAGGAGGAGAGGGAGAGGGCGCGGGGGGGTCTGTTGGGGGATGTTTTGGCCGGTCTGGATCGGCTGAAGGAGGCGGAGATGGAGGGGGAGGGACACGGCGAGGGGGAGGGGGAGACAGCGGCCGGGGAACGGCGAGCGGACGTCGAGCGGAAGTGGGAGGCGAAGAAAGAGGACACGCGGAGGCTGTGGGAGAAGGCTGGGGACGCGGGCGCGAGGAGGAGGAAAGTGCCGGATTGGTGCGTGGACAACATCACGTTCGCGGTCATGGTCGATCCCGTCGTGGTACGTTGCCCTACCCTTCCTTGCCTTTCTGTTCATTCCTCCTCCCTTCCTTTCCTCACCACCTCCACCCATCCTTCTCGCTAACAAGCCACCTCGTCCCAACACAGACCAAGACAGGGCAGTCCTATGACCGCGCCAGCATCACGGAGCACCTGCGGCGCTCGCCGACGGACCCGCTGACGCGCGAGCCGCTGCGGCCGGAGGACCTGCGGCCGAACCGCGCGCTGCGGGCGGCGTGCGAGGAGTTCCTGGAGGAGAACGGGTGGGCCGTCGATTGGTAGGCAGCCCGCCCGCCTTGGAGACCTGTGTGCGTTGCGGACGTGAACGCGAGAGGGAGCCATGTTTCTCAGTAAGCTGAGGCCTGGGAAGGGCGGCGGATGGATGGGTGTGCGTGGATGCGGGTGGACGCCAGGGCCGCAGGGGACGACAGGCTCGTCGAGCGCTCCCATTCTATCCCATCCCATCCTCTCTTCTCCTCTCCTGCTTACCTACGGAGTCCGGACTGCCGTCTTGCCCCATCTTACCTTGCTCCAAGGGCCCCATCCATACATTCATCCATCCATCCATCCATCCATCCAGCTTACCCAAAGCCTTCAGAGGGACGAGAACGACGACCATATCGTTAAATGCATCTTCCCTCCCGGGCGATGCGTGGTGGTAGCCCAGGCTCACGGGAATTTCCTGTCGTCTGCTTGGATTTAGCGAGCGAGCGAGCGAGCTAGCGTCGGGCCGGGCCTGGAAGTAAACAAAAGGAGAAAAAGTGGAAGAGTCGCCTTGACGAGAAGATTCTTGGCTTGGTTGGGGTTTCTGTGTATGTGTATCTGTGCGTGTCTTGGTGTGTGTGTGTGTGTGTGTGTATACTTGCTCGCTTACGGGCGCCGGATAACTCTTTGTGCTTGGAGGCGGCGGAGTAGGTGGTGGAGGAAAAGTGAATAGGGAAAGAGTAGGTGGATGAATGAATGAGCTTTACTTTAGGCGAATTGGGTGGGGGGGGGGGGTTATACAGTATATCACCAGCCTCTTTCCGCTCTATGACAATTATCGTACGTGATGCTCTCAACATCGTGATTAAACTGATCTTGTGGTGTTCAAGTTGATTATGCAACTAAAATGCAACTATTTTTTAATCACTTCAGATTCAATAACATTATTCTTTTAATTGAATAATAATGAGTTGTTTTAAGCATTATCTTAAACTCAAGTCTATAACCTCGGATTATCTGTTCAATGCTTTTAATTCAACTGTTCAATATGCGATCACTGCTTCTATCAAGAATATAATATGCTCGTTGCTCCTATAGTTATAAAAACAAATTTCAACTGATTGTTTACAATAAAACATCTTTTACTCTCTGCATTTTGATCATGATCTCTCCTCCACAGATACAAGCTTTTTTCTTTCTGTATATTATGAATTGTTCTGATAGGGTGTAACACCTGGAACATCGGGCGTTAGAATGTAAACGACGGTGATAGCGAAGATGATAGTACAGTACTTGTGATTCTCGATATCAGAAACCAGATTTTGTAATGCTTGACTTTGGCACGCATTCGTTTGAGTAGCTGGGCATTCTAACTACTAGTTGGCATTAACGCATTGGTTTCTCTTCTTTTAGAGTACCATTTTTTTTTCTCATATCTGTTATTAACAGAATTTTTTAATTGTTGTTAATCCTACTTCTGCTTTCAATTTGGTTCTCATTCCCATTTCAGTAATAACCACCCATTTCATCCACGCTGATGGCTCTTCAGCTTTTCAGCTATTCCGTTTTCGGCGTCTAGGCTTTCGAGCGAAACAACTATCTGCATCAAATACTAGCTTTTCACTCAACCCTTCAAGCGTTTTCCTGAACGAAGAGAACAAACAATCAGTGATGCCGGTACCAATTTGCTTCCAAAACTTCTCGTGTGATGAGTTCTGCGGAAGAAAAAACTGAGTGGAAGAGTCGATGGTTATATACTTGCGTGCTCGCTTGCGCGCGGGATACGCTTTGGGACTGGTTTCGGTTTTTAGACGATTGGAGAGGAGGAAGGGTGCGGTGAATCGGGAAAGAACAGGGAAGTGAATGGGTCGTCTGTGGAAGATTAATGTGAAAGATAAATAATCCTTTGCTTTTTTTTTTGTTACTTAATCTGATTGGCAAGAGATCAAAGAGCTTTGTAAAGGTTGGACTTGGATTGTGTATTATAATCATAATAGATGTAAAAAAGTACTGGTTGACGTTACAAATATCAGGCTTGATTCTTCCAAGCTAGATGGGTTCCATATGTAAATCTTGCTAATCGATATTCACAGGTTTTTTTTCTTCCGTGATTCCTCGTAGGAAGTTTGAACCGTTGTAAGTCTTGTTGCTACTGCTATTACAATTGCTTTTCCCGATTGCGTTACCTACCTGCCCTCCCCGCAGTCGAGCTTGAGAAGGTGGATGAAAAATTGGATGGAGTTTTCATTCAGCATCTTCAGCACCAGTCTAAGTCGGCGGTGTACGGAAGTGATTTGCTTACTCGCTTGCTCGAGGACGACTACGTAAAAATTTTCCATTGCAGAAAACGCTATAGTATTGATAGCTTGTCTTCGTGGTTTATTCGATTCTACAGCATGATTTTTTGGAATAAGGAATGTGTTGGTATCACGGGTTGATAATACAGTAAAGAACAGTTTTCAATCGCTGGCTAACGCGTGACCAATATCACGTGATCTAATCATCACATGATCACACGTGACATGCACTAGGATACTCCTACAGAATGCTTAAACCTTCAGCAGCAAATGAATCTCATCTTTTCCTGCAACCAATTTCAGCTACGATACAGCAAGCATTTCGACTTTGATCTTTCTATCTACTATGTTGTAAAATTCTTTTCCCAAAGCTTTTTGTCACTGCCCAAGGAAGTATTCGACTAGCCTTTTTGCCTTTGGCTCGCTCATGGAAGACAGCATCTACATATCTTGGCAAAAGCATCCGGCTTTAAGCCTTTGGATTTGTGAATCTGAGGCCTTGAACTTGATCGGCCGGGTTGGGCATAAATCGTGACTTCAACAACGCCTCTTTCTTTTTCTCCACTGTGCTATATATCTCAGAAATGGGCTCGCGAGCAGGCCTACTCGCGGATGTCTCTCTACAAGACCATGGATGAGCAAGCGAAGACTGTAGTGGGCCCGAAGAGAAGGGCATCGAGGCCAAAGAACACGACCGGATGTATTATATACGCGAAAGCATATATTTGCTCCTTCCGTTTAGTCTGATGCTAAGTTGCTATAGGCATTCAAGTACCTGATGGTTGGATGTTAAAGCGAAATACCACTGACCAGACCAGGAGGCGGCGGGTGCAGTGCGATAAGCGCTGGCCTATATATCTTCGTTGAGAGAATTTCGGTATCCTACATGACGATTGCATGCGACTGGTCGAGCGCCCAAAGTCAAAAGATTATCAGACGAAGATCCTGACCCCATCATTATAGGAGGACTGCTTTGGATCTCGCTGCTGCTTCGTCGCAAATCGCCTGGCGCAGAGCTACAGCAGGTGATAACAGAAACAACTGATTTCTCCTCGGCTGATGCTACTCAGACTCTCCCAGGTACTGAACCGCGGTCCAAAGCACAGCGTTGCTCGGATCCAAAAAATCAGCTTTAGTATGACTACGTGTACTTGACGATCTTCCAAAACCACACTGCGGTGAAACTCACAGTATGCTTTGACACGAACATCTGAGATCGAACAGTTCTTCAGACTTGCCGCGAAAAGGAATCTGCTCAACATGCCGCCATCGCCTTGATTGCTGCTTCAGACGAGCTCCTGCAAGCCAGATACCTTTCGAGTGCGCATTTGCCGAATCGTATCATCAAGTTGCTGCGCTTCAACACCACGGCAAATCTTTGAAGTTGATGCGGGAAGTCACAGAAAAAGATATGGAATCTCGCTTGAGGCAAACACTCTTTTCTTGTCTGTTGACGTCGAGTTTCAAAAACCTCCTTGGTAATCTTGATAATGCACTTGCCTCCGCGCAGGCAGGTGTCGAGATGTTGAACAAGAAGCAAGCGTCAGTGGAGTAAGGTAAGCCGTCAGAGTATTTCGGGCACATCGTACGCCATCGCTTAATTGAGGATCGATATCTCCTAACGGCTTTTGATCGAGTGAAATCCTCCATGACTATGTTCAACAAAAGCAGGCATCCAGCACATCGCGTTTCTCCTTTTCGCCCAAAGCAGGGATTACGCTATTGCCAGGACTGTCTTACCACACATTCTCCTCAGGCAAGGAGGCCAGGATGTTTTCTGGCTGTTGCGTCAAACGAGTTGTGAGATGGTTAGACGCCCACTCAAAACTCGACCGTCAAGATTTCGATCAACTCTCATGCGAACAGAAAGCGTATCTGCAGCTCGTTAGAGCAGAGGTATAGATGCATCATAAGGCAGAATCTCAGCCGTTTCAGTCGTTTTTACTCCTGTATCACGAGACACGAGGCCATCCTGGCAGCAAGGAATCTGTCGAAGCCTCGATCCTTATGATCCAGTGCGTTTGTAGTGATTCTGCCGAGTGTACCAAGAGGAACCAGTCGGAAGTATCCGCTTCTCGATAGTTACCGGCTGATTGGTGATTTATCGAAAGAAATAATGGAGATTATTCCCTGCGCAAAATCCGAAAGGCAATTTTTCCTTTGATAAGGGGCTTGTGTCTGGGGCTCGAGCTCTGAGAAGAGAAGCAATCCGACTGCTGCTGAAGCATCCGGGGCGCGAAAGGTTGTGGGATAGCATTGTCTCGGCGAGTGTTGCTACATGGGTGATGGATGCATAGATGCATTGTGAAGAAAAGGAGCTATTCAATGGTTTTGTGCCAGAAGATCCCAACCTGACGGAGCGCAAAGTTATCAACGTACAGTGCGATATGTATGTTGTTCGAAGAAAGTCCCTCGCTTAGAGACGAGATGTGAGGTGAGCCATGTCGAATTGTCGTGATGGTACAGTTCACCAGACATATTTCGTGGTACCCAGAAAAGATGGATTGAAGCAGCTTTATTCAGGCCACAAGTCGATGAGACTTGACTCGGAATGGTCTAAATCTTCTCTAGGACTCATTGTTTCTAGTGTAGCATGAAAAGCCCAGCCTTCTGCGCAAGACTAACTGGGTTACCCTTTTATTTTGGACTAGCAGATGACCATTCTACTACAGGTAATCTGATGCTTTTCTCTATCTATATACCATTGCGTTGTTTGTGCTACAATCATTTGCTCTGTGCGTAACCCAAGCATTTTCAAGAAGCAAAAAACTCTTTCTTAGGATCCGCAAACCCTTCTTTTCCATGCGCAGACTCTGGGTAGGAGCTTCACCTGCATACTCTACGGCGCTTCGGTATTCTGGAGAACTGAGGCTTGCGGTGCTCTTTTCTTGTGAGGACCAGTACCGACACTCTATTAAAAGACACCCACTCCTCTCACATCGGCCTATCGTATTGACATGCTTCTCGTTTCATTAAGACAGTGATCTTAAAATGCCAGACAGGGTTGACATTGATCTCGCCAAAATGGAATATCCACGAGAAAGAATCTTCAGACAGGCATCTGCAGCCCCCAAAGGTGACGAAACAACAGAACTGTGAGCCACATAGTGCCAGACGGTTCAAAAATGTCACTGATAGCCGCCGAGCATCGAGCAGAACAGATCTTCTGGATGGCTACTTTTACTCCCCGCGGAACTCCGGCATATGATCTGGGCTTACGTCCTTGGCTTTCAAGTAGTACACATCATGGAAGAACGAGCTCGCGCTGGTGTTCGAATTTCCCATCGAGGCTTCTTTCATACCGTCTGCGAATCGCCAACCACAGAACGGGACGCATACGAATTGGCACGAAATGCGAATTGCGATCCAACAGGGCCCGAAGATATGACACACGGCCGCAATCGACACGCAGCTTGCAACAGCATCCTTCGTCGCCGACATGAGTTCAACAGGGTTCAGGTTGACATCTTGTCGGTTTGTCGACACACCTATCAAGAGGCCATCCGAGTCCTTTGGAGCACAAATACTTGGTCGATACTCGACTGGCAATCTTGCCGGGCGTGGCTCGGTCGCCGAACCGCTCTTCAAAGATCACTCATCAGGAAGATCCATCTCGCATCCGACATTGTGCTCGCGTTTCTGCCTCGGAGTCTCGTGTTCAAATTTCCTCTGCTGAAAAAATTGTACATCGAGATTACTACCAATTGTCGGGCTCTAAAAACCCGTAAGTCTTGGTCCTCTTATGGCGATCCGAATACTCATTGACGCAGAACGGGCATTCTTTCGCGCTGAGAGGATCTTTGTCACTTGCAGTGGAATCAGCTTCAACACCGAGAGCAATCGGCATGCGTTGACCAACTGGGTCTTTCCTTCCAACGGTAGCACTACGTTGCAGGAGAGGGTAGCGAGGGCTGAGATATGGGAGGCCCAAGTCTATGCTTGGGGAGATGTTACGAGCAAGTTACTGTACTATGGTCGATCCAGATCCGCGGTAAACGGCAAAAGAGTGAGCGAAGAGACGGGAGGTTACGGTGTCAGGACGGGACCAGACTAAGTGTTGTAGCCCTTGCGTGACAAGGGGGGGTAGCATGACCTGGTTAAGGAACAGCGTGACGGTCAATGGACTTCGTAACTATTCAGAAGAAGTCTATTCTGGCACCGCTATGCTAATATTTATATGTCCCCCCCTTGTCAAGCAAGGTTCACAACACTTTACAGTTATACCAGGGTAGAGGTGACCAATGGATCAGGTTGCTGACAGGGCCTATGACTCGAACTTACCCGTCATAAGTCACAGTTTCTTCGGTTACGAATAGCCTTTATCAACACACTATGGGTTTTCTGCTCCAAGTTCAGCCCCCCACCCAAATGATCAAAAGCACAGAAGCTCTCGATGTCATAAAATCCACTTCTAGTGCGACGTAATTTATCGGTGCGGCCACGTTCGTCCCTTGCCTGTGCGTTTCCATTGTTAGGTTTAACAATCTAGCCTGTTCAGGGCAGCTAACTTAAGCTTTGAAAGAATGTTTCTTGTACAGTATTGTCTTCCTCAATCCATAACCCATCAAATTATCGAAGCCTTATCTTGTCATCACATATACGAGGTACGGAGTATATTTCTTCCAGCCGAGACGCTTTGTTGAACCTTGAGCCCAAGCGTAGGCGGGAAAGAAAGCAGTTTGTTCGACGAGGATTCATGAGATGCAGCTTCTCAGTTTCTTGATTGATTGATTGATTGATTGCTTTTTCTATTCACGTGAAACAGTAGCTGACGGTACAAAAGCATTGACTAGATACACAATCAACCAAGTTCACCCACTTCAGGTCCATGGTAGCCAGGATACACTTCCTCAATTCAGCTTTGCTCATCTGGCCGCTTCGAGAAGTTTTTCAAAGCTCGAATCTAACTTTTTGTGTATCACCCTTCGGCGTCAATTACTGCTTTTACGTGATCTTCCTCAACAGTGGTAGCGCACTGATACAAAATCCTATTGTCGATTGTATGCCATGCTTTTGATGCCCCTCTAATACGAAATCTTAGATTTGCGTATTCGTTTACTTTGCAAAACGGCCAGCAAAATCAGCGCTACCTCGAGCACGTGTTACTTGGCTGCCGGGGGTGAGGGGGAGGGTTTGCGGTGACTTTTTAGACCCCATCGCACTAGTACTATCTTCAACGAAAAAGTTAAGTTGCCGATACATTTGTGACAAATAAAATGACGTTTGGCGAACCGAAGTCGAAAATAACTTTATTTAAAATTGCAGACTAGTTATGGTGCTACAAAACCTCTCAGATGTGTGGTAAGAAAATGTCTGTTAAGTACATAAATTTGTCTTGTTTTGTAGCTAGCATGGCTTGTGAAAGGGACTGCACCTGAGACGATTCATTTAAATGGACAGATAACACTGTGACTTCGCAGCTCTCAAGATAGCTTAAGATGTCGAGAAATGCTAATTCTTAGAAGCACTGTCCAGATCCCAGCAAGACCGGCAACGCCCGATGTATCGTGAACTTCTGACATCGTAGTAAGAGAAACAGGGTCTGGGACGTTGCTTAATCGCTGGTACCAGTAATCTATCTACCATCAGCGTTCCCTTTTGTTCGAACCGGTCGTATAACCTCTATTCATAGCGATCGATCAACTTGTACTTACGGTCGTGCGCAGAAATCAAGCCTCGACTTCTTGTCCAGTTGTAGCAAGGTTTGATCTATCTGTATCATGCTCATGCGCCAGTTTGACACTTTATGATTAGACACGTTGATTTCCATTTCCGGCACGAAAGGTGTTTTCGTTCCACACAAGCCAGTCTCTGCTCATTCCGCCATTGAAGTTGGAGAAATCCAGTCCCCAGGACCTCAACCTCAGGGTTTGTTCGGTATGGCAGTGAATAGTCTCTGGAAGCTGCCCTCTGCTTGGCCTCCGTCAGAGCATACTCCCTCACTGATCTTCTGCAGGTAACACGGAAAAGTCAACTTGAAATCCCCTGTAAGGAGCTTCCATTTTCTTATACTTTCTCTCAGGCCAAATCAAACCACCCCTGAGAGTTTGGTGTCCCTGAAATTCAGGACAGGAACCCCTGGTTTGAGTTTCGTAGGTGCTTAACCCGGGGGGAAGCAAGTATTTGCAGCACAGTGCAAGTCGTTTGAATTCCCTTGGCCGAAGCAGCCCGCAATTCTTCAGACGATTTCGATAAACATAAGGGGCAAGGCCTCCCCGAGTCGAAGGGCAAGCAGCTGAAGCGTGACCGATTGGCATTGCTTATATGCGGACAGTCACTCGTTTTTGTTGTTGATTATTATTTCGATTCTTTCCTTCATTATGACCGGTTTTATATCTCGGATCGCTTCTCCCTCCTGCGGAGCCATGAGGATCATCTGTTGTTTGTTGGCTCTCGCCACCGTTCTCGAAGCCGCGCCTGATCACCCTCAACACAATTCTGCCAGTTCGGATGCATGTGGTCAAGCTGCTAAGCAAATTGCAGATCAGATTGCCGCGGACCCAAACAGTATGTTGAGCGTAACCTCAAGAGCTTCGAGGATCTGATGCTGACTTCCAATGACAGGTCAATTCTTCCCGAAAGTGCCAGCTCAGCTGGCTTACGATTGCCTCCAATCGGTTCCCAACAAGGCCGGGCCATCAGCAGATCTCATCAAGAGCTTGAAGGTATTCGCATCATGGCAGAGCACGCGTACTTATCTCAAGAACCCCCCGCCTACCTACCCATTTCCCGCCGTTGATATCGACGCTGGCTTGGACACAATCTCGACGACCGCGACGAATGGAGGATACAAAAACGAATATGATTTCGGGGTAGATCTACTCAAATTGTGGGGTTCCGCCCACGACGTGCATCTTGGCCACATCCCCGATGTTTTCAAGGTGTTCGAATTCCGGAATCAGTTGACTTCAGATCTCGTCTCTATCTCGATCGACGGGAAATCCCCCCCTACGCTGCATCATATTGGTAAGCTGTCTTGATCCTGACATGCCAAAATCTTTCGCTCATCTTTTCAGCCGATCTCTACGGTGAAAACAGCACTGGTGTTGCCCCCGCCATCACGAAGATCAACGGTATCGATGCTGCGCAGTTCATCGAGACCCAAAACGCCGAGTACAGCTTCTTTCAAGATCCCGACTCGCAGTGGAACTCAGTATTCCCAACATATGCTACCAGCCGGGGATTCCTCTTCGTCGCTCGAGCGCCGTTCTTTCAGGGCCCCAGCGTGACTGTGACATACGACAATGGGCAGGAAGAGACGGGAGACAGCTTTGCCATTGTTCAAGATGGAATCGATCTCACTGGCGTCACCACTGGCGAGGATTTCTACAACAAATTTTGCACGCCGACAGAGCAGCAAGATTCGACCGCCAACACAGATTCGAGTCCATCAAACTCGGCCAATGACACCGCACAAGATGTTCCGCCGAACATTCAAGGGTTCCCGACTCCCGTGTAAGTTGTCCTGTCCGCGACTCGAGGCCATTTCCGGCATGGGCTGACCTGATGTCTCTCTAGTATTCGTGATGGTGGCGCGGGTGCCATGGCTGGATATTTTCTCGAGGGGTCCGGATACGACGACGTGGCGGTTTTGTCGATTCTTGCATTCGCACCACTGGACATGGATATGGGTGGTGTCGAGTACATGACCGACTATCAGAAAGTTCTGGCCAGCTTTTTAAACAAGGCACAACACCACAAGAAGAAGAAGCTTATCATCGATCTCCAGGCTAACGACGGTGGATACGTCTTTGCTGCGTTTGAAACATTCTTGCAGGTTGGTATCTCGTTCCTGTTCTGAACATACACTGACATCGATCACAGTTGTTCCCGGGGGTCCCGTGGTTCGAAGCTTACAACATGAGACTCTCCGACGGCATTGTTGACATTGCCAATGCGCTTGCTGCCGTGCCCGCAAATTACACGCCCCAAAACGATGAAGAGAATGCTGCCTTCACAACGATTGCCGGGAGTACCATCTCCACCAATCTTTTACCTGGCAGCACACTCAAACTCAACTCGGAGCAATTCCAATCAGTCGAAGAGATCATCACTCCCGTCACAATCTACGACGACAAATTCTCGCCGTTCTTCAAACTGCTGATGAACGATGACGGCGAGCAATTCAATCTCACCGGTTTTGGCGACGACCCCAATCCTCCTCCCGCCGTCTTCGCCCCGGAGGACATCGTTCTGCTTACAGATGGAACCTGCGGATCGGCATGTACCATCTTCGCATACATGATGACGGACCAGAAGAACATCAAGACGACCGTTGCCGGTGGCCGACCCACGACCGGTCCTATGCAAGCCGTGGCCGGCGTCGAAGGCTCGCAAGTGGCTGGCTTTGACGAGATATCCGACCTCGCCGCCGCGACCATCCTTCTCGCCCCTGCCGACCAAAAGAAAGCGCTCAAAGAGGGCAATGTAGGCATCCTCGCCGAAGGACTTGCCTCCAAACGCGCCGCGAATTTGTTCAGTCCCGGTAGCATCAACCTGCAAAACGCCTTTCGGCAAACCGACGCCCAGGTCCCCTTGCAGTTCCTCGACGCGCCCGCGAACTGCAGGGTATACTACACGAAGGATTCGCTGATGGACCCCGACAAGATGTGGAAGCAGACGGTGGACGCCTCGTTTACGGACCCGCAACAGTTTTGCGTCGAGGGCAGCATCGTTCCTGTGGACACGTCAATCCCGAACACCATCGATCCGGCCTTTGGGATCACTCAGGCGACCATTGCGAAGCGATGGACTTCGGACTTCGGAGAGTCACTGCGGCTCGATCGCCCTCACCGCCGCCGCCGCTGATGGCAAGCTGACGGGCGACCAGTCTGGAGCAAGCCTTGCTGGCAGCAACGGTTGCAGGCCTCGGTCTTCAATCTCTCTTTTCCTTTCCATTCATCATCCGACCGGAGTGTTTACCCTTTAGATTAGAAATGCCATTAATCCGTTTGAAGCGCGTCTTCGAAAGGCCGATTTTTGGCTGGTCTGGTGTGCGCCCTTGCTTCTTGGGGGCGTTGTTCGCTTAAGGAAATCGTACCAAAACATTGTTTCTCGCCGTCCACATCCACCCTACCTGTGTACCACCTTTTTCCCCACGCACATGATCCAATACCAGCGCGACGCCTTTGCGCGTGTGCACACCACCGAAACGTCCCAGAATTCCCGCGTCGTCGATCAACGTCAAGTTGCCCCTCGTCGCGGGGCACGCCCATTCGGGCCTACGTAGAGCACCGCACGAGCATCACCCACAGCCACGAAGGCAGGGTGCTTGGGCAAACGCACTGTGACTCTCTCTGGCCGTTGTGAATGTATGTCAAGCCGTGTGTTCTCTGAGCCTATGTACTGTAAACATCTCCACACGTGAACTGGATCCAGCCATGTCTGTGGGGCTCGGCAGATTGGGCTTAGACTCTCGTGCCGATTATTTTCCTCGCGATAAGCGCTCCCTCTCGCGTGGCCCCTCTCGTGTTGACTTCGCATCTTCGGATCGCCCAAGCGAGGCAGGACGGCACATCTCACCATCCCCGTCTCGTGTGTGTATGTACTGTACCTAGGTATGTATGTTCAACCGACATAGGGGGGACGCTCTCGATTAATCGACCGCCCAGGTTTCGCCCGCGTCCGTCGGAGAATGCCTCCTGAGCGGGGCCTCCGGCGAAACGGACAGCCTCAGGCGTGCGAGCCGTGTCGAAAGACCAAAGTCCGATGCGACCACGGGAGGCCGAGATGCTCACGATGTGTTCTGCGCCGGTTGGACTGCGTCTATCATCCGAATCCCATGAGCAAGCCGCGCGGCGTCGTGGCCTCGCCCCCAGCTTCACATCGCTCCCCTGCGTTGCCTGGGAGCGAGGAGACGCACCGCGCTTCATCGAGCCCCACCAAGACTCCTGGTGAGAAGGAGAGCGTTCATGTCACGTCTTCCGGCCCATCGCCCGCTGGACCGGCGTCGCCGGCTCTCCCGAGAGCCGGAGCGGGCGCCGCGCACCGGCACGATCGACGCGGCTCGCTGTTCCAGAAGCAGGGCATGCCCTATGGCACGACGACCCGGTACTCGGCCGTCTTCCTGGAGAACCACGCCAGTTTCGGGCCGGCCATTCTGGACGACGCGGAGGACGATGGCGGTCGGGGGTCGTTGTCCGGCCCAAGTCTGGCGAGCCGCGGCTTCGACGCCCGCAACTCTCGCCGCGAGCTGGCCATCGACACGCTGATGGAGTTCCCGAGCCTCCGCACGTGCGAGATGCTGATGCAGAACGTCGGGGAGATGTACGACGTCTGGCAGTCGCCCACCATGATCCGGCAGTGTCTCGACCAGGTGTGGCGCGAGCACGGCGCCGCGCTGGGCTCTCATCGATCCCGGGCCTCGGTGGCTCGGATGGCGCGCGACCTCTTTGCGAACGGAAACGAGCGGCGGCCGAGTCCGGAGCCGGGCGTTCCGGACGATGAGAGCTGGCACAACTGGTTCGGAGGACCGCGGCTGCGCTGGGAAATGATCGGGATCTTGTTTACGTGGGCCGGCATGATGTTCCGACACAAGCAGGAGTGGGATCCGATCTTCCAGCTGGCCGAGCAGCATGGGATGAATCGGCAGACCGCGGCCGAGAACATGAGGGTGTGTGCCGACAACTGCTTGAGGCTGTGTGACGACTTTGTGGAGATCAACGACATTATCATTGTGCTGATGAAGAACTGCGCGAAGCTTCGCAGCAACGTCGTGAGCGACGAAAGTGCGCACCCGTCGCCGTCGACCGCGACCGCATCTTGACTGACATGGCGCGCAGGTGATCATATCAGGATGGACTTTGGCACCACGGGTGCGGCCTTCATCACGGCTGGGCTCCATCGCCTGCCGGTCTCTCCCATCACGACGCCGCGGCAGCAGTATCGAAGCATCATCTCCTCCTCGTTCTTCCACATCGACAAGTGCGAGAGTCTGTTCAGCGGGAGACCGCCGATCCTGGACAAGCGGTTTTGCTATATCCCTCCCCCACTCGACCTCTGCGAGGAGGACGTGTACAACGGCCACGCGCGATTCCAAGCGGCTCTCCAAACCCTCGACGCCCGTGGCTGGACACGGACAAGAAGATCTATGCCTCTACGTGGCTCCGGGCCGTGAGCCTCCTCTCGCCGATCCGGGAGGAGATCCTGGGCTTGTCGCTCACGGCGACGTTGCAGTTTACCAAAGCACAGGTCGAGTAAGGCGCTCGCCTATTTGTTTTGTTGCTTGACGCGCGATCTCGCTTCTGACCGTGGCCCAGTGCTTTGGTGACACAGCTGGAACAGATTGTCCGCACCTATCCGCCGCACATCCGGTACGACACCATCGAGCACCAGGATGTGTCGTCGGCGTGGAAGCAGGCGCCGCACGAGCGATACCTCATCACCCGTATCCAGCTGGATGTGTTGCAGTGTGCCTTTCTGCTGCAGCGCTTGATGGTCTCGGGGGGGTACTCGAACGGGCAAGACCTCTTCAATGTCGCCTACGACATGATCCAAGTCGTCCTCTCGTTCTGGGCGAGCCGCGAGCATCTTCGGGACTACAACTTTTCCTTCGATTGGGTCGTGAGTAGGGCCTGACCTCCGTCCCCCCTCGTGCGTCGTCGCTGACCGGCTGTGCCAGATCTTGTCGTATGGCATCCCCAGCGCCGGCATCCTCTGTCTCGAGCTCCTCCGGGCCAGCAACCTCGCGCCGCCGATGGCGCCCACCTCGACCATCGCCGCGCCCGCGCCGGTGCAGCTCTCGCGGTCCGAGGTCGTGCAATCGCTGACCATGTTCATCGCCTTCTTGGACTGGATCCGCCCGACGGACAACAACGCCCAGCTGTGCGGCAAGTTCAAGAAGGTGGTCAAGCGGATCATCGACACGGCCATCGACGCACCTCGTCCGACCTACCCCCCTCGAGCCCCGGGACCGCCGCATGCGCAGACGGAGCGCCCGGCCCACGTGGCGCCGGACCAGCTGCCGCCGCCGCCGTCGCCGGGCGGCGATGGGCTCGTGGGGACGAGCTTCATGCATGACTTGGACCCGGCCCTCATGGCCATGGACGACCTCGACTGGCTCAACACTGTGGATTGGACCCAGGGCGATTGGTTGGAGCTGAGCCAGCAGAACTTTACGTCATGATGGCTGGAAGCTTTTCCCGTTCTTTATGCCGCCGCCGCGATTCTCACCACGGGGGTCTCGTTCACGCCACCCACGCGCATGCATGCCGACCTCGCCCCTCACCTATGGCTGGCTGGACGTCAGATGCGTCCTCTGGCTCTGGCGTCTATCCCTCTCTCTCTTTCTCTCTCTCTGCCTCTTTTTTTCTCTCTCTCTCTCTTTCTCTTTCTCTTTCCCCCCCCCCCCCCCCCCCCCCCCCCCCCCTCTCTCTCTCTCGCTTTTCCTGCGAAGCTCATCGTTCCCCAGGATCGCTCCGCATTTCCCCGCAGGCCCACGTCCTGAGCACGATGTATCTACTGTCCCGTAAATAAGGATCTCCCGCGGAATAGACTTTCCCACGTAAGGACACGCGGCGGTCGCGAGTCGTCCCAAGGCAGACCTCAGGGTGTCTCGACGATCACGGACCTCTGTTGGCGAAAGGGCGAGGGGAAAGTCAAATGGATACGAAGACGAGCGCAGAGAGCGGTGGACACACGCCACCTGCTCGGCTTGGTGGCATGTCTCGCGGCGTCGTGTTTTGTTTACTTTTACCGAGGGCCGCCGGCCGCCATGTACTGACGGTACTGTACGTGGTAAGTGCCGCCCATCGTACATCCACACGATGTGTATTGATTGACACGTCCCGATGCGGCTTGGCACCGCCCATGCCGCGTCGGAGCTCGCTTATCCAGTCCGAAGCCAACTGAAGCTTTTCGGAGCTCCCGACTCCAGGGCCAGGCAGGTCAGGGCAAGACAGGGCCGGACAGGGCAGGTCCCTCACCGCCCACGTCTCTCCGGACCGTCTCAGATGGGATCAGCGCTCCGAGAGCCGAGAGCCGAGAGCCGGAAATGAGACGGACTGAGTAAGAACGTAAGAACACACAGGACATGTGCGGCCGCGACTGTGCTGAGTAGGTACGCCACCAAGTACGGGGGAGGTAGCGAGGACCGCAGAGGTACCCTCGTCCGCACCAAGTGCCCACCAAGCATCGAGTACCGGCAAGGTACCCAGTACTTCCCAGGTACCAGGTCCCGTACCGTCCCGTACCGCGAGCTAGTCCTCGACGGCGAACTCACCTTGCCGCTCGGAAGCAGCCGGAGCCACAGACAAGGCGTCGTCTGCGGAGCGGGCGGGAAGCTACCTTAGTTCTTTAGTTCTGAGTTCCTGCTTTCCGGGTCCGGGGCGAGTGAGCACTTCACCTCGACTTCTCCTGGGAACCCGGGTGGTTTCTGCGCATCGCGTCGCTTCGCCTCGCCTCGCCTCGCTTCGCTTCGCTTCCCATTGTTTTCATGGACGACCAGCGCCCTCGTGCTCCAGCTGCCGACCTGCTCTGCTCTGCTCTGCCTCTCCGTCGCCGCCTCTTCGTCGCAGCAGCGCGGCCACTGCTCTCTCGCCGGCGCCGCATTCACCGTGCGCCAGTCGTGTCGTCATCCACCCTCCCCGCCCGTTGCGCCGTGGGCGCCGTCAACCCTTTTCACATCCATCCAGACCATGGCGTCTCGCGCCCACGCCCACGCCCTCACGAGCCTCCTCCCAGACTATCGTCCGGTGGGGACGCCGACGCCGTCCTTCTGGCACGAGCAGCTCCACGCGCTCCACGACGCCCGCACGACGCCGGACCTGCCCCCGTGGAGCGACGTGGTGATCGTGGGCGCGGGCTATGCCGGCGTCGCCGCCGCCTATCATCTCAAGAGGGGCGAGATGAAGAACAAGCTTTCCGTCACCCTTCTCGAGGCGCGAGGGATCTGCTCGGGCGCCACGGGCCGGAACGGAGGCCATCTGCGCCCCGACCTGTACGGCCACATCCCCACCTACATCCGGCGCGACGGCCTGGAGGCCGGAGTCGAGGTGGCCGAGTTCGAGATCGCCCACCTCGAGGCCATCAAGAAGGTCATCGAGACGGAGGGCATCGACTGCGATTTCACGCTCACGCGGACCGTCGACGTCTGGCTCAACGAGGCGGCGGCCGTCGCGGCCCGGGCGACCTACGACGACATGGTGTCGCACAAGCTGAAGTACATGAACGACGTCTTCTTCGCCCGCCCCGAAGACGCCGAGAACATCTCGGGCATCAAGGGCGCCAAAGCCTGCGCCACCTACACGGCCGCGACCATCACGCCCTACAAGTTCATCCTCGGCCTGGCCCAGATCCTCGTCGAGCACGAGGCCGTCAACTTCCAGACGCACACGGCCGTCACCAAGGTCACGCCGGACCCGAAGGGCGGCTTCATCGTCAGCACCGCGCGCGGCACGACCCACGCCAAACAGGTCATCTACGCCAACAACGCCTACGTCGCCGGCCTGCTCCCCGAGTACCACAAGGCCATCGTGCCCTGCAAGGGCAACTGCGCGCACGTGTCGCTCCCGGCCGGCCGGCGGGCTCCGCTCCTCAGCAACTCGTACATCATCCGCGAGGACGACGGCACGCTGTCCTACCTCACGCCCAAGATCGACGGCAGCATCGTCGTGGGCGGCGCCAGCGCGCGCTTCCGGCCCTTCCTCGCCCGGTGGTACAACACCGTCGACGACAGCACGCTCGTCGAGCCCGGCGCGGCCCACTTCGACGGCTACATGCAACGCTTCTTCCACGGCTGGGAGGACACCGGCGCGCGCGTCGACCGCGTCTGGTCCGGCATCATGGGCTACAGCTTCGACGGCAACCCGCACGTCGGCCGGCTCCCGGCGCCGCGCGGCGCCGGGAGGGGGTGGTCGCTGGCGCCGTGGCGGTGGGAGGCCCGGACGCCGGCCGAGGACCAGTTCGTGCTGGCCGGCTTCAACGGCCACGGCATGCCCGTCATCTGGCTGGCGGCCCAGGGCATCGCGAAGATGCTGCTCGAGGGCTGCGAGTTTGAGGACACGGCCATGCCGCGGCTGTTCAAGACGACGAGGGAGAGGATCGACCGGTCGCTCGAGGGGCCGGATGATGGGGGGTTGATCTTGAACTGAGCGCGTCTTGCTGTGTCGCTGTTCGCTGTGTCGCTGTGCTGCTGTGTCGCTGTGTTGCTGTGTCGCTGTGTCGTTACAGTTCGTTGTTTTGTAGTTGCGATGGCTTAGGGATCTTGGGGTATCTTGGGTCGGCGTCATGAGCGTTCGTACTTTCGTGGTAGCTAGCATACGCGTCTTTAGTAATGCTCCTCGTCGCTTTCGACAGATCATGACCTCTCGATCCTTTCGAGTTTTGCTTGAATGAGGCAGAGGAGGGGGGAGAGCGTGAGAGCGTGAGGTGTCGGTCGAGCAGGGCACGTGTAGAGCACGTGATACTAGCCGAAGCTAGTGCCATGCTAAGTCACGTGAGGACATCTCGAGCTTTCTGTTCTTCTCCTTTTGCTCTCCTCTTCCTCTCCTCTTCCTCTCCCTCTTCCTCTTTCTTCGACCCCGAATCAGATTCTCTTCGCCCGTACGCCCTTCTATCGTTGCTTGATCCAGTGACAACGACGTCCTCACGCTTCCGACCACCACCTCTCGCTCCGCCTCTTGCGCGATCTTGTCGTGCAACCGGTCTTGTGTAACCGGAGCATCTGTATGCATATAGTTACCATGTGTACCTGGTACCAACGTGCAGCGGAGTAACAAGCGCAGGTCCGGACAGTCCAAGACCCACACCGCAATATCTCAAAAACAAGAAGAGCAGAGTCGACGGAGTGGTGCGGCTTGTGCCAAGGGCTATCTATCTCGCGAAGCTTTCCTGCTGGGTTTTCTCTGTACGACGCGGTTACTGACATCTCGGCCATTCTTTTTCTCGTTTTGCACGTACACGTACCCACGCACACGCATCCAGACGTGCGATTCTCTCCACCGGTGTGCTGTAGGGTCTTGAGCATGGCGCCCTCCAAACACATCGTCTTCGACGTCGTCGGCACCTGCGTCTCCTTCTCGGCCTTCTACGCAGCCATCTCGCGCGTCCTCGGCGCCCGTCTCGAGGCCCATCACATCTCCGCCCAGCACTTCGGCTACACCTGGAAAGAAGCCGCCGAGCTGGAGTTCTACCTGCTCCTCCTCTCGGGCCGCTACACGCCCTACAACGTCATCTTCCGCGCCGTCTTCTACCGCACGCTCGCCCAGGCCGGCGTCGACGACCCTCGCGCCTTCGCCACTGACGCCGAGCGCGACGCGTGCCAGGCCGGCTACGCCGCGCTCGAGCTGCGGCCCGGCTGCGCACACATGATGGCCCGGCTGCGCGCGGCCGGCTGGACCGTGTGGTGTCTCACGAGCGGCGACGTCGAGCGCGTGACCGGGTATTTCGCGCGCGGGGGGGTCGACATGCCGAGGCGGAACTTTGTGTCGTGCGATGATCTGGTGGAGCGCGATCCCGTGACGGGCCAGGAGAGCAGGCTGTATAAGCCGAGCTTGAAGGCTTACGAGGCCGTGCTGGGCATGTTGGCGAGGGCGAGGGCGAGGGCACCGAGAGGTGGTTTGCGGCCGCCCACATGTGGGATGTGAGTGCGGCGGTGAAGGCTGGGTGAGTGGGTTCGGTTCTGGAGCCGGATTGGGGTTGTTTGCTGCTGGTGCTGGTGCTGGTGCTGGTTTCGGTGTTGGCTTTCGGAGTGGGCTCGCTAATGATCGACACAGATTTCGCGGTGCCTACTGCTCGGTGTATGACAAGGAGCCGTGTGCGGAGATCTTCGACACCGAGATGGATGTCATGGCCGAGTCGCTGCCAGAGCTGGCGGAGAAGGTCATTGCGATGACTGCGAAGTAGCAGGTAAAGTGGGTGACAGTCATCAACGTGCCGAGCTCGGCGGAGGTCACAGCGGCGCGGAAGTTCTATTGTGATTGTTTCTACCTAGCTCTAGGCATTTGCTGCCGGTGTTTATGTGACGTCGTGGGTCTCTGTGTTATCCATGCCTTTACTCGTCAATCGACACGATTTCTGTGTTTATCCATGTTTTTACTCGTCAATCGACAGGATGTTCTGTGTTTATCCATGCCTTCACTCGTTGATTAACAGAATTCCTTAAAACGAGATTTATACTATATCGATGTTAAGCTGACACTTTAATAAGCGTCAACCGTAGGCACTTGCTATCCTACCCGCGTTTGCAAATCCATCGTGGGTTTTGTATCTAATTCAACCTTTTATTTATTAATTTACAAGATTTTATAAAACGAGATTGTGCTGTTTTTGTTTTATTTTAAGCTGACGCTTTAATAAGCGTCAACCGTAGGCATTTATTACCCGTGTTTGCAAATCCATCGTAGGTTTTTTATTTAATTCAACCTTTTATTTATTAATTTACAAGATTTTGTAGAACGAGATTTATGCTGTTTTTGTTTTAAGCTGACGCTTGAATAAGCGTTCACCGTAGGCATTTACTCTCCTATTCGCGTTTGCAAATCCATCGTAGGTTTTTGTTTTCCATTCACGCTTTTATTTATCGATCAATAAGATTATTTGTGTTCCATTCAAGCCTTCACTCCATGATTAACAAATTCCTTGAAACGAAATTGATATTTTATCGATTTCAGAGTGACTTCTTGATAAGCGTCAACCGTAAGCATTTACTATCCTACCCACGTGTATAGACTCATCGCAGATTTTTGTCTTCCATCCATGCCTTCATGCGTCGATTAACAAATTCACACAACCCGAAATTCAAGCCCTCTCCACCTAATCAACGCCTAAATCAAAGAGCCCAATACTTCACAGCTGCATCAACAATAATAATAACAATAACAATAACAAATAAATACATAAACCCGATCTATCACAAGATACAGTCCAGGCTCTTTCCACACCTACTATACTCTACTTTGCTCTACTGTATAATGATATAGCACAGTGCAGTACCTCAGATACAGATACAGATACATCCCACCTCACCTAGCTTTGCGCCAAAGCAGCTTAATTCGAGGACTCCGCATCTCTGGTTCTGTTTTCAGCTTGATCAACCGTTCGCGTCGCGGGCAAGCTATTTCTGGTGTTGATTCGTTGATTCACTCATGTACTTATGCGTGTGCGTTGGCTTTTTGTAGTATTGAGAATTGGGTTGTTGGTAGTATTGTAATACCGAGGTTTTGCGAGATGGAAGCTTGGTTTTTATGGTTTGTTTTGATTTGTTTTGAATTGTTTATTCATATACTTGCTTATTGCAGGTAAGTCTATTTCAGTTTATTTATTTACGGGTCTGCTTTGACTTTTTGCAATATCGAGAATTGGGTAGTTGGTAGTATTATAATACGGATGTTTCGCGTGGTGGAAGCTTGGTTTTTATGGTTTGTTTTATTTGTTTATTTACGTTCCTGCTTATTGCAGATAGAGATATTTTAGTTTATTTATTAACGTGCTTGCTTTGGCTTTTTGTAATATTGAGAACTGGGTAGTTGGTAGTATTATAATACCAATGTCTCACGTTGTGAAAGCTTGGTTTTGTGGTTTGTTTTGTTTATTTACTTATTTACGTTCCTGCTTAGTTCAGATAGACTTATTTTAGTTTATTTATCTGCGCGTCTACTTATTGCAGATGGGTATATTTTAGTCTTTTTATTCAAATGTCTGCTTATTGCAAATAAGTTTTATTTCAATCTTCTTATTTACGCGTATGCGTTGACTTTTTGTAGTCTTGAGAATTGGGTTGTTGGTAGTATTGTAATACTGATTTTTTGCGTGGTGGAAGCTTGGTTTTTATGGTTTGTTTTGTTTATTTACTTACGTTCCTGCTTATTTCAGAGAGGTCTATTTTAGTTTATTTATTTACCCATCTGCTTTGGCTTTTTGTAGTCTTGAGAATTGGGTTGTTGGTAGTATTATAATACCGATGTTTTGCGAGATGGAAGCTTTGGTTTTTGTGGTTTGTTTTGAATTTTTTATTTACGTTCCTGCTTATTTCAGATGAGTCTATCTGAATCTATTGATCCACACGTCTGCTTAGCTTTGCCCCAACATCACATACTGGCTAGTCAACAACACCCCCCCCCCCCCCCCCCATCGCCGATTCCTACACGTAATCAAACTGCTGAGCAACGGCCGTCGTCGTACCTCTCGTGGCCAGCACCCTCTCAAACACCCTCTCGAGCCTCACGAAGGCCTCGTCCACCAGCTGGAGATGCACGACGATCCTGCCCCCCATCAATTTCACGCCCTCCTCCTGGCCGACCCGCACGAGATGCGCCACCTCGACGCCGGCCGCGACCAGGTCCAACACGGCCATGTTCGTCTCGACCGGGCGGAGGAGCGTGCCGCCCCGCCTCGTCCACATGTCGCCGACCCGCCGGGCCTTCGCGTGCGTCGCCCGGAGCGCGGCCCCGCCGCCGGCCAGGAAGTTCTCGTCGAGCGCGACGCGGGCGGCGGCGGCGATGATGCCGGCCTGCCGGATGCCGCCGCCGACGCTCTTGCGCACCCAGCGGCAGCGGTCCAGCTCCGGCCGCGGGCCCACGATGACGCTGCCCATCGGCGCCGCCAGGCCCTTGGAGAAGCACATCTGGGCCGTGTCGAAGCAGGCCAGGTAGTCCCGCAGCGAGCCCGCGCCCGCCGCGACGGCCTCCCAGATGCGCGCGCCGTCCAGGTGCATCCGGATGCCGTGGGCGCGCGCGAAGGCCGCGATCTGCCGCACCTCGGCCAGGGGCGTGATGCTGCCGGCGAGCGTGATCTCGAGCGCAATGACGCGCGTCGGCGCGACGTGGATGTTGTCGTCGACGACGGCCTCGCGCTTCACGTCGGCCAGGGTGAGGTAGTGGCCGTTGGCCGGCCACACGGCCTGCATCTGGGCCTGGCTCAAGCTGGCGCAGCCGCCCGCTTCGGCGACGAGGATGTGCGCCCGGTGGTGGCACAGGATCGCGTGCGGCGGCTGGGTGAGCAGGGCGCGCAGCGCGAGCTGGTTGCCCATCGTGCCGGACAGCACGAGCAGGCCGGCCTCCTTGCCGGCGAGGGCGGCGACGCGCGCCTCGAGGGCGGCCGTCGTGGCGTCCTCGTGGTAGACGTCGTCGCCGAGGGTGGTGTGCGCGATGGCCTGCAGCATCGAGAGCGTCGGCGTCGTGATGGTGTCGGTGCGGAAGTCGTACGCGGCAGGGCCAGGGCCGTGCCAGCTGGGCGAGACGGCGATGGTCTGGGGGCCCAGGTCGTCTTCGAGGGGCGAGACGGCCATGTTGCGTGGAGAGACCAGGTCGTTGACGCTGCCCATCGTCGTATAGTATCGCGGAGGTGTCGTGTGGATCTCGCCGTGCGTGAGCGAACCGGAGCCGAAGAAGAGCGTCGACTCACTCACCTTCAAGCGGAGTCGACCTCTCTATCAGCTACTAGCATGCGAGAAGAAATGCTAGTCAGCTAAGATGCCAGGCAAAAGAGACGCCAGGCAGAAGAGATGCCAGTCAGAAGAGATGTCAGTCAAAAGAGATGCCAGTCGGAAAAGATGCCAATCGGAAAAGATGCCAGTCAGAAAAGACGTTAATCAGAAGAGATGCCAGTCAAAAGAGATATCAGTCAGATAATGCCAGTCATAAGAAATGCCAAGCAGATAAGATGCCAGTCGTATATGCAATATCAATCTCAGTATCAAGATCCCATCTCTCCCACAGCACCGTAACGCGACGTTCCACCCAGCACCAAGACAGCATCCGTCGTCGATCATCAATTCTTCCCTATCATACATAACAAACGCACAAACGAGCACGACAGCATGGAATAGACAGGATGGAATAAAACAGCACAACTAGTAGTGTTGGATCAGTCTCGTATTACCTATCAAGAATGGGGGTTGGATGCTGGGCAATCAATCAATCCACTTTTGCCGTGCCGTGCTTGGCTCGAAAGAAGAGACTTTTTTTTTAGTCCCTGGTTATGCTTTTGGTTACTTTTCATTACGTTTTTTATCCTTTTCTTTCCCTCTTTTTCCTCTCTTTTCCTCTTTTTGCTTTTTTGCTTCTGCTTCTGCTTCTTGCTCGAATAATAGATAAGATTCTTGAGAACGTGATACAACTCTTGTTCGGTCGGATGGTTGATAAGGCGTGCCTCGGAATCGGGATCGGAATCAGGATCGGGGTCGGAGTCGGGGTCGGGGATTATGCGAACGGGAGGGCGTTTGCCAGTTTTTTGTTTTTGTTTTGTTTTGGTTTGTCGAGATTGGGTGGATGAATGGGGTGGTAAGCGAGACGAGGCGGGGGAAGGAAGGGGAAGGAGGGAGGGAGGGAGGAAAGCTGCGTGGCTGGCGGGGAGAGAGAACACGCGCGGGTTAGAAGATGGGGATGGGTAAGGTATTGTACAAAGGCAGGTGTGTAGACTTTTTTTTTGTTGTTCTGTTTGTGTTTTTTTTGCTTTTGTTTTTTTTCTTCGGGTTTTTTCCTTCTTTCTTTTTTTGGGAGGGGGGTCTTTCACTGTTCTTCTGCTTTTCTTCTGCTCTTCTGCTCTTCTGCTCTTCTGCTCTTCTTTGTTTTTCCCGTTATTCTTTTGGATCATTTTAGATTTTTTTTGGCTTTCCCAAAAGAAACGATTTGAAAACGGAGTTCATTTCAATATATGCTTCATGAATGAAAAAAATCCATCTGTCTGTTTGTCCCGTCTATGCTGTAAGTGCTTCGTTCGAGCGTTAAAGACAAATGCTCTGATCATTTAAAAAAAATGGCTTGAAATAAAAAGAGTTCGATTCTTGATAGTCCTGTAAAACGGATCTCTTTCAAAGAGGAAGACAGCGTTTATGCGGGCTCCGGTGAGTATGTTTTGGGACATAATCACGTTTACCCTTATGCGATGGAAGTTTGCAGTCGACTTCTTCAAGGACAGGAGGTCACTTTAAGCCCTAGATGTGTTTGGCAAACATCACGTGCCCGAGAGCCCTCCGAATGGCCGCAGAGTGTCCCCGGTGACATTGTCTCTTCGTATGTACTGTACATATCCAACCATTATCACATATGTTACGGTGCTGTTCAGGGGTAAGATCGGATGAGGTTTATGGTCACGTGGGTCTGCAGTCCACCCGTTGGATTAAGGTTGCAGTGTATCACGTGGGTCTTGGCGCCCTATCACTGTATATATCTTTTCGCGCCAGACTCATTCTTCGGTCGGTGTCTTTTCTTCCACCTACGAAGCGCAGGGTCAGATCAATACCATCAAGTTCACCCCGATCCTAGCCCGGACAACATACCGCGTGGCATCCGCAACTACGACGCCGTACTCATGCTCGGAGGCAGATCCTCCATCCGCGTTCCCCAGCTGCTCTCTGCGGGCCCCAAGGTCAATTCCAAGAGGCCGCCTCCAGCAAAGAAGCTGTGATCGATCCAGTTTTTCGTCCAGTCGACGCCGTCGCGCTTCGCGCTCTGGATATAGACGTGCTTGTACTCGGGATCGAAGTTGAGGTTCCGGATCGTGGCCGTCCGGCCCGTCTGCCGATTCAGAAGGCTGACCTCCTGGAAGAAGGGCGGCGTGATGAAGTAGACGTCCTGGCCGGCGTTGGGGAACACGCCCATCATGGCCAGCGTCACGAAGGAGCCCATGGCGCCGGAGTCGTCGTTGCCCGGGATGCCGTTGATGCTGTTGTTGAACTCCCGCGGGATGTAGGCGTGGACGCGCCGGGCGCTGAGTCCCGGCCGGCCCACGTAGTGGTAGAGGAAGACGGTCAGGAAGGCCTGCTCGTCGCCCATGTACAGCAGGCCGCTCTCGTGGAGGAAGTCCAGCCGCTTCGTGAAGAGCTCCGGCCCGCCGAGGGTGCTCACCAGCGTCGCCATGTCTTGCGGCACGAAGAAGGTGTACAGCCAACAGGCGCCCTCGTACGTCTCGCCGCCGCCGCTGTCGAGGTAGCAGGAGTCAGGGAGGAGAAGCGGCGAGCATCTAGCGGGGTCCTGGTAGGCCCAGGTCCCGTCGGCGTTGCTGTCTGCGGGTCAGTCGTGCGAAGGTCAGATCGATGCAGGAACAGGAGCGTACCGTGGCTGCAGGAACCCTACGAATCCCGTGTCGATATCGTTGATCACCGAGGTCTGCGTGGAGTTGAACAGGTTCTTCCAGTAGCCAGCCCGGTTCATGTACTTGGTGTGGTCCGCAGGGTGGTTGAGCCCAGCGGCCATGGACGCGATGCAGAAGTCGTTGTATGCAAACTCGACGGTCCTCGACACGCTGCGGGTTCTCAAACCCGACGTACGGCGATTGACGTCCTGCGTAGGAACGTAGCGCAACGTCTTCCAGCTGTCCAGGCTTCCTCGGCCGGCGTAGTTCCACGCATCCAGCTCGTCTTCGGCGTCTGAGACGACGGCGCGATAGGCCAGGTCCCAATCAATCGGTCCGCCCAGCTGCTTCACGTACGCATCGGCGAGCACGACGTCGGCGTTCGATCCGCCTTGGGTCAGTCCTTGACACAGACTCATGCGGCAGTCTGGGAGCTTTCCTTCGAACTTCCAGATGTCGATCAGAGCTCGCACCATCCTCGACTGCTCGTCGGGATCGACCAAGGTCAGGAAGGGGTGTTGGGATCGGAACGAGTCCCAGATGCAGTAGAAGCTGTCGAAGTAGGGCTCGCTGGAGTTCCACAGCGGGTTTTCCCCCGTGTAGTCCTGAGGACTCAGCATGGTGCGGTAAAAGCCACTCCAGAAGATCACCTCCAGGTCTGGGTCGATGCCGGCCGGGACGGTCTCGATCACCTCGAACTTCTTCTCCCACGCCTTCTCGGCCGCCCTCCTGGTCTTCTCGAACTCGAACTTGGGGATCTCGGATTCGGCATTGCCACAGGCCTGCGCGGGGCTGATGAAGCTGAGGCCCACACGCACCAAGATCTGGTCGCGGTTTGAGGGATCGAAGACCGACACCGAGCCACCGGGAGAGCTTCCGCTGAACTCCATCTCGCGTTCTTTCACGGGCACGGTGCCGTCCGCCCAGATGCTACTCACCGGCCGATCGGCACTGCTGAAGTCGGCGCAGAAGTGCAAGGCGAATGTGCCCGCTCCAAAACTGGGAGGGAACCTTGCGCTTCCAGAAATCTGGCCGGTTGCGGCGTGGATGGCCACACTCGCGCCTCCGTACCGTTTGCCGGCCAAGTCGTTCAGATCGAGCGAGATCACCGGACGGAGGGCCGCGCCACTCGCCGTCAGGTTCTTGGGAAACGTGAAGCGGTAGAGGGCCGTGTGCGCCGTGACGGTCGCCTCTCCGCGGATGCCGTCCGCCAGCGTGATGTCGAAGTAGCCGGGCGACGCATCGAAAGGGCCGCGGCCCACGCGGCGCTGGGCCTTGGTGAGCTTGCACTTCGTGAGCTCGTTGTCCTCGCAGTACTGCGGGAAGATGGGGAAGTTGCCGAGGGAAATGGTCTCGAGGGTGCGGTCAGCAAAGCAGCAGCAACCTCCGTGTCAACAAACTCGCTTACCCCGCCCGTTCCCGAGTCGTGCTGGCATGGACGTTAGCGAGGATCGATCTCGCCCTCACCACGGCAGGTGCGAAGTCGGGAGCGAGGGCTTACCATGTGACTGAAGCCAGAGATATCACTCCCGTCCGAGGCGAAGCCGCCGTGGGCTTCGCCAATGCAGTCTGCGGAGGCCTTTGCCATTCCTGAGCCCCATTAGCGCGCGATGCTCTCACCATGCCGATCAAGAGACCCTCTCACCGTACGGCAGCGAGGCGCCGGGAAAAGCATGGCCTACAGAATCTCATCAGCACACACACATACACACACGCCACGTCCGCCAAAGCAACAGCGTCTTCCCACCGACCTCCGTTTATGGTCCCGATGAACATGTTGACCTTCTCGAGGCTGCGTTCCCGCCGCACCCCCCGGGGTCGGTCCTCCGCCGACCATGAGTAGATGTGGTGCAGAAAAAGACCGGCCAGGATGAAAAAGCATGCTGCGCGCACGACTTGGCTGAGGCGCGGCATTTTCGCACACCGCAAGAGAATCCCAAACCAAGCAGCCAACGAAGAATCCCAAATTAAGAATTGAACGTGTGTTTGGATTCGATCTAGGAGTGGCAGCGAGCGACAGTACACGCCGTTTGCACTGCACGAAGTAGCACAACATGACGGACTAGCGCCATGGCGCCAATGTAGCTACGGTGTACGGTCAGTCCTCCGCAACCCCGCGAACGCTCGAACGTGGGTGAATAGAGCGAGGGGACGAGCGAGTCAGTACACTGTGTACCTTAAATACTAAATACGAGCGTAAAGCGCGAATAGGCACGTCCATCCGTCCGTCACCCCTTTAATAAACTTGGGATGTATGTACTGTATATACAGTACAGTGCGTACAGTACATACTGCATAATCAGAAAGAAACACACGATTGCGGATTCGACATTACTCGTGTAAAAAGCGTGAAGCTGAGCGTGCGTTAACGTAGGGTACAGTACATGTGTAGGTACATGTGTAGGTACATGTGTAGGTACGGTACAGTAAGTAAGTAAGTAAGTAAGTAAGTGTAAGTAAGTAAGTAAGTAAGCAAGCAAGTAAGTAAGTAAGTAAGTAAGTAAGTAAGTAAGTAAGTAAGTAAGTAAGTAAGTAAGTAAGTAAGTAAGTAAGTAAGTAAGTAAATAAGTAAGTAAATACAGCTTGCGGCCTTACTTACGGCGAGATACGGCTATTTACAGTACAGTACAACATCGTTATATACTGTATGTCGGACGAGAAAGAGATACTGTACTGTACTGTATGTATGTACTGTATGTACTGTATGTACTGTATGTACTGTATGTACTGTATGTACTGTATGTACTGTATGTACTGTATGTACTGTATGTACTGTATGTACTGTAGATAGCCCGAGAAAAGAACCACACGAATTATACAGTACAGCAGCATAGTACTGTTCTACTGTACTTGCACCTCCTCCTCCTCTCTTCCTCCTCCTCTCCTCCTCCCTCCCCCATCCACCCCCAACCCATCCATCCAGACCCTCTCACAGCGTGCAACACCACGCATCGTCCCACACCCACACCCACGCGCGCGCCAGACCGGGCCGAGGACACGGCGCTGTTCAGCACGCGCGAGACCCGCGACGATGAGATGACATGTGCAGAGGATCGATGGGCGGCTGGAGCCAGACGACTTCTGTGGTTGCGTTCGGGGCGGCGCGGAGCGTGGAGAGAGTCTGGATGTCGGAGGGGATGCGGATGGGTGTAGGTACTGTAGGTACATGCGGTGCGGTGCGGTGCGGTGCAAGGAAAACATGATACCTAGGTAGGCACAAGATAGGTAGGTACTGTACCTATGTACTGTAGGTATAAAACACACCAAGCCCAGCCAGATTCCAGTGGTGACAACGCCGGGCACGAACAGATCCCAGAACGGCCACCGTGTGGACTGGTATCGTATCAGATGATGATACAGGAAAGACCAGTGTGTCTTCGTTTATCGTTGTGTTGTATTGGAATGCTGTGTGTTTTTACTTCTACAGTACAGTACAAGAACGTCTCTCGGAAGCGACATCACGTGCCACTATATATGATCACCTGACCCGTACCGTCCCTAGATCATACAATTCAGTACAGTGCCATCGTTAGGCGTCTTCCCCCAGTCTGGGTGTGTACTGTACAGTACCATCATCGCGACGTTCACCAGCCCCGCCGCGCCGCTGTCGCAGTTCGCGATTCCACACATGTTCTCATGGGTCCTCCAGCCCTTCCGCGAAATGGCTCCGCCGCTTACCAGGCGGAGCGCCTCGGCCTGCTGCTGCCTGCCTCGTGGTATCCATCGCAGCGTCTCCCTCGCGCTCATCTCCGTCTGCCGCCCGCGGCGTGGAGGGACTGACAGCACTCGAGCCCGCCGGCGTGGACGGAGCAGAGGCCATGCCCACAGGCGTCGCGTCCGCGCCATCGGTACTCACGCTCGTCTCGCTGACGCCCCTCGCACGCCGACGCTCGCTCTCGCTCGTGAGACTCACGTCGCTCACGACGCGGGAGACGGGCGCCCGGGTCGAGCCTCCGAGTGGCGAGACGGGCGGCCTCGCGTCGGATGCTTGAGAGACGGTACTGGAGTGGGAGGTGTGCGAGGTGTGCGAGGTGATGGAGGGGGACGAGGCCAGACCGTTGGGGTGGCGGCGTGGCTTGGTGGAGGCGCCGAGGGCGACGAAGCCGGTGCCTGTGTCGTGGAGCTCGGCCGGCTGGCTGGTGTCTAGAGGGGGGAGGCTGTCAGTAAGTCCAATTCTTGGTTAAGATTGTGCTTGGAAGAGAGAGGAGGTAAGTAGGGTGAGGAGGAGGTAAGTAAGAGGACGAAGAGGAACGTAAGGTGACGAGGAGGTAAGTAAGGTGAAGCAGAGGAAAACGCACCCATCATCTCATGGACTTGTTGGCCGCCCATTTCGGGTATCTCGGGTCCCTCGGGTCGCTTCTCGTCGTAGATGTGCACCACAGACTCGTCCGTCGTCGTCTCGGTGGGAGCTTTCGCATCCGCAGGCGTAGCCCCCAGCCAGCTCGTCACCCAGCCTCGATTGTTCATGGTCCCGGCTTCGCTTTGCGCACCCCCGATACGGCGCAGATATCTACGGCGCCGGTACAGTAAATAGCCGAGGACCAACAGCGTGATGAAGAAGAGGCCCAGTACCACGCCCAAGATGGGCGCCAGATAGGCCGGGGGAGCAGACTTCTTGAGCCTGGTGATTTGGGGGCGCGTGGCCGACGATGCGACATCGTACGGGTACCAGTGGGTGATCTTGCTGCTGTTGTACGGAGTGCTAAAGAGAGCCGTCATGGCGGGATCTGCGAAGCCGGAAGAAGGAGATGTCAGTGTGGCACCGCCGGTACCTGTTCCTCCGAGGATGGGTTGCCACGCGCCGGGGATCGAGTAGTTGCGCCAGACTCTGGGGTCGTAGGATGCGATCCATGTATTGCTGGAGAGGTTATAGATTTGGACTATGCCGCCTTCCACGCAGGTCAAGTCAGTGCCGGACAGGGAGCTATAGCCGCCGATGACGAGCATCTGGTCGGGATACGGCGTAAAACACTTGTGTCCCGCGCGAGCGTGGGATGCTGCGCCTGCGTTCATCTTCATCCATCTGAAAGAGGGGATGGAGAGAGTGTACACGGCGTCGCTGAATTCCTCTGCGGGGTGCAGCCCGTCAAATCCCCCGTACCAGTAGATGTTGTGGCTCGAGCCGTCCTGAGCAGATGCTAGCACGGTGCAGCCTTGCATCAACGCCGGCGGGGGATCAGTGGTTTCTTGCTCGTACCATACATCCTTTCCTATGTCATAAACGCCAACTGAAGACATGAACTTGGGACTTTCGGTTTCCTTCAACAGAGTCAGTTTTCATTGGCAGGTGTCTTCTTCCAGAGACCACTTACGCTGATAGTGGTAGAGGACGCGTTGTTCGTCTGGTTGATATTCGCATACACAGGATATACTACACCTCCAATGGCCACGAGGATTCCCTTTTCAGAGACCGGAACCCAGACAAGTTCCGCGTTGGCCCTTCCAGGAACAGTAGTTGGCAACGTCTTGTTCTTCCAGCTCTCCCTTCCTTGAGTAGTCATGTCAAGCTCAATCATGGTCGAGGACAGCTGATCCGCGTTCAGGGACTGATTCCGTGGACCAGGCAAATTGAAGATCGGGCCCCAGCTCGCCGACCTCAAGCCTCCGAAGTAGTAGCCTAGATTTTCCGAAGGCACACTTACAGCCGCTCCCCCGGTGACATATCGAGTGATGCCGGCGTCGAGGGTATCCAGAACATACCCTGGATTGAAGGTCTTTGGCGGTCCTGATGGGTACACTTGGTACGCAGCAACAGCATTGTCGGCCGGTGCGTTGAATGCATCGGTCAGAGCCAACTCCCCTCCATATGTGAACCATTCGTAGTCGTTGGCGAACATGGCTCCTTGGTAGTAGTTAGGTGCGATATTGTTCGCGGCCCCTCCCCCTGAAGCTTTTGAAAGGGTGCTAAATATCGCGCTCAGGTTGAAGTTCTGCGATGTGTTGAACGGAGTGCTGAAATTTAAAAGATAGACCAGGCCCAGTGGATTGCCTTGCCACAGGTTAGGTCAAGACGCCGTTACGGATGAACAGTTCGATAGCATACCATCGGAAATCACGCCTCCATAAGATCCATCTGAAAGACCAGGTTTCCACCACAGATACCCCCCATCAATGTAGACGGTATCTCGGACTACTGCTGCTACTGATTGTCAATGCCGGAGCTTTCAAACTTGGGATAGCCGAGTAGCAGGGCAGATAAACCTACCTCGTGGTGACTGCCATTGGCACATAGTCGAGTTGACTTGCCCGTCCTGCCATCCTGCGGCCTGCCCCATGCATCGTCGCACACAGCACACAGCAACAAGTAACGAAAATTGGTTTCTGAACATCATCGCCTACAAGCCAAATGATCCAGACTTGACCGTGTCGATAGTCTGCTTGTTGAAGATGGAGAGGCTTGGCTCAGCGCGATTTTGTGACTGTATAGAATGCGCAACGCCTCATCGATCCCACTCATTGTTCGGGCCAGTATAGATGGCCGGTTGGAAGACGTGCTACCGTCGCCACTCTTCTTTAAGCCACCATCGCCCTTTCGGGGTGCTCAAGAAGGCGTGTGCCGCTTCTTCAAAGGATGGAATGTGGCCACCGAGGTTTCTTGAAGATCAGGTGGCGCATCCAGCTCGTGGACTTCTTTGATACGAATTCCCGCCATCACTTGATGCCGGAAGATAAGAGCGGGATGGATGCTTGCAGTAGTTGTACACCGTCACTGCATGCGTGTTTGCGAGCCTTAGTATGCTATGCTATTGACAAGATCCCAAACCAGATTAGGGCGTTCTTTTGAACTTTGCACGACGTTCAGACGCTGCAACTGAGCTCTCTTGTGAGGTCTTTAGGTTCGGTCATGGTACTTGACTGGAAAAGAAATTGCTCCTCAACTTTGAGATGGTAGACACAAGCTCGCTGGTGGGCGCTACATGAGCCACGAAGCTACTAGTTCAAGCCTCTGAACTGCCAGTTCGTAAATGCTGTGATCCCGCTGCTGTTCGGGGCATGAGCTGAGAAGCATTGGTTCAGCGAGGTGAGAAGCAATAGCAGTTCTGACTAGGCGTCCCTTGGCACATGTCGTTTTCCTCCTCTAATTGCCAATCACTGTCGCGATCATCTCGAATGCTGCCGCATTCATTCGGCTCTTTGTCGACGAACTGCTTTCCTGACGTGTTGGCGGGATACGATGATTGGGCCTGTTGTGTAGGCAGGTGAGTGGTCCAGGCATCTCAGTATTCCTACGAGGCATCTATTCAGCATTGTGTATGGTGTTTGAAAAGGCGAAGCTCTACATGAGAGGGGCGTTGAGTAACTTACCTATTGAAGGCTGTAAAAAGGAGGAGGAAAACAGTGGCTCGAAACAGCTGGTGAGGTCTGTCGCCTGCTTACATAATCAGACGTCCAGATCTTCTTGGTCCGAGACTGACGGAGAGCGGCAGACCAGCACTACCTGCGTGCATATTTGCGTTCTATCATCACCAACCCCAGGCATTCTCAAGAATCTCATGATGAGTTTCAGCCGGTTATCTGCGTTTGCTGATGTTACATTTAGCTACCTGTCTCTAAGTGCCGGCTTGGCTGTTCACTGGCTCCCGTCTCGGAGTACAGTACTGGCTCTCAGTTATGTGGTGGACCTGTGACGATGAGCCCTCGAATTTTCACAAGTCCATGGCTTAGTAGGTAGGTCTTTAACAAGGCTCCCTCTAACCAGCTTTTATGTAGGTTCAAAGAACGCAGAGCTGTCGTCATCCGGCTATTTTCCTTCCGCTGGAGCATTGCCTTAGCCAAAGGAGCTTATAGCAACGAGATGCCTTTCCATTACGACCAAAGGGCATCTGTATGCTCTTTGGACGGTCAACTCATGCTATCGGGCTCTCGCTAGCTCACTGTTGAGGCTTTTCTGATGCTCGCCTCTGCTCTTCGTTCTATTCCCAAATGCTTACCGATATGAGGAGCCTGGACAACGTATCTCAACTTGATCCCCATAAACTGTTTGCAGGTTTCGATCACCCGGAAAGAGTGTCTTACGTCTAAGATCTTATCGCCTGTCTTTCCGAGAGCTGCTAGTTCAGGTAGTCCAGACAATGCTTTCTTTGTTCCCGATCTCCTTTGTTTGTCAAAATTCCAACCTCGCCATTTGCATCTCATCAAAGATCTTATCAGACCTCAGATGCCCCAGGATCAACCATTCTCGAATAAGGGTGATAATTGGATGCTCGAATCTTGAGTGGTTTCCGCCGACCTCAACTCAAGTTTGACGACATCAATCTAGCGCAGGGCGGCCATCCCCATCAGCTGCTTCGGGTCCCAGGAGACACAGGTAGCCCGCCTTTTACCTCTCGCCACTGACGATCCTACGATCCAAATTGCCCTTCAGAAGTCTGCGCATGCTCGTACCATGGTTTCCTTCAAAAGGTTGTCGGCAGTGCTAGGATTGCTGGGAGTTGCAATAGCTCAATACCCCACTGATTGCCCACCTTCTCCCACGGTAACAGAAACCGAGACTCGCTATATCACACTGCCCGGGTAAGCTTGACTCCGCAACGCACTTGTACCTGCTTTGCTAATCACTCGCTCTAGTTCGACATCGCTATCAACGGAAACCTTTACCCAGACCGTGTAGTAGGTCGTTCACTCTTCGAGGCTCGCGCAGCTACTTACTCGTTCCAGTGTCTCGACAACACAAATCCAGATTTCAACAGCCACAAGGCAGGACATCTCTACCGTATGTATGGTCTATGATGTTTCAATACCACAGATTTGCTGACTTTCGAAGCGAACGCAAAGAGTCACCGATATCTCTACAGCAACTGAAGAGAAAACGTGAGTATACAATCTTTGCTGGGAGGAGAAGGATCAATCATGCCTGAGTCCATGCTAAGAAATTTGAAAAGAACCACAACCACCACAACACAGCTTGCGTATACGACACAGTTTATCTCCACTGTATGGAACAATTTCTGAGGGTAGGAGATATCGCTAATGTGTTGCAGTCTTATCCTTACACCGTCACAACCACCAATTCTTACGGGTGCGTGACCCGTTCAACTTTGACAGAATCTGGGGATTTGCTAACAATCTTGAAGGTACCCGGTCATTAATACGCAGTGGAGCACTACTACAACCACAGTCATATCAAGTTATTTCACTACTGTGAGTTCGATTTCAAAAGGAGCTCTAAGGTTGGCGATTTTCCGGCCGAGTGAGCACTATGTGGCCCCTCGTCCACACGCGATGTTTGGAATTGGTGGCCTTGTGAAGCTCAGAACATGAGAGATGGCCTCCGAGTCGCAACGTCCCTGCTTCCCTCATGCCTAGCCCCGATTGCTCTATTCAGACATTTTACATGACTAAGTCTGCTATTAGGTTCCAACACCCGTACCAACAACCACGACGCTAACTAGGACAACGGTTGTACCAAGTAAGCATTCTCGCAAAGAACCAGTCAACAATCGACTGTACGCTAATACTGCCACAGCGACACTGACCACAACATACTCGTACCTCAGTAGCTATCCAGTCACCATTGGATTGTCTGTCACGTCATATGTCACTGTGCCTGTGACGGAGGTCTCCACGTATACAGCCAGGTCCGTACCCCCAAAGACTCTGGCCGGGTTTCTTCAGCCTTATGTGGGAGGCAGCCAAGACTGAAATACTGACCGATGTAGTGTCACCGATACTCAAATAATATCGTACCCGATCAATGTTCTGATCACGGTAATTTCGATATTGAAAAGTAAGGGTTGGATAGAGCTGACCTGTGCTAGATCACGGAAACTTCGCTATCTGTGTCAACTTACGAGGCAACTTCCACCTACACATTGTAATTCCTACCCTGATCCTTTTTTGACGAGGCCTAGTCTTTTTGGCTCTTGTGTTTCCCCGAATCTGATCAGCCGCTGAAGAACCTGGGCTCTAACTTACTCCAGCTCCTACCCCGTGACGGTCATTAGCTCGTCTACAATATACACCTACAGCACCTACACAACGGCAACAACTTCTTTGAGTACCATAACTTCTCTAGTCACTGATACAACGAGTCAGTCGTGGGTCCTGTGCTTTTGAGACTTTTGCTAACCTCGCGAAGCCGCCACTGCCGCCCAGACCTCCCTGGTCACTGAAACTGCGAGTGAGTTATTCTTTGTATCTGTAGATGAAGATAAGGGCTGACATTACGAAGCAACGACGAAGATTAGTGGTAAGCTCAGTCGTATTTGATCCGACATGACTATCAACTAACTTCCCAGGTTTCACTCTTTTCTTCACTACCACGTCGATCTTACCCGCTTCTACTGTAACGACATCTATCTCTGGGAGCTTGACAACTATCACGCAACCTGGAAGCACCATTTTCGTGACGTAAGTGAAACTTTTGACACTGAACCCTTAAGTGCCAAATTTCTCAATTTATGTCCCAACTTATTCCTTTCCAGGCACTACGAATCTAACATTTATTTTCTACCTAGCCTGACCTCACTCACTACGATTTTGAGCTCGTTACCCGGGCAGATCACTACCATTCCAGGGCAAATAACCACAGTTCTTTGGCAAGTCATCACCCTTCCGGGTCAACTCACCACACTCCCTGCTTCAACCGTAACTTTACCGGGTCAGATAACCACGCTTTCTGGCAAGATCACGACACTACCAGGTGTAACAATCACCGTTCCTGCCTCGACTGTCACTTTACCCCCTCAGGATACCACTTTGCCCGGCGCAGTAACTACGATTACTGCCTCGAGCCAGATCACGACTTTGGGAGGGCAAATAACAACTTCACCTGGCTCAGCGGATACCGTCGTCTTGCCGGGACAACTTACCACCTCGATTGGCCAAACTGTAACCCTCCCCGAGGCAACGCCCTTGATCACAATACCAGGTCCTATCTCGACGATCGCAGGCCCTCCTGAACCAACAGTGATTCTGCCCCCAGTATCCGACACGATAACCGTTCCAGAACCTCTATTTGTCCGTCCTGAACTAGCTGTGGTTGTCTGCCCCAAGCCCTCAAACACCCCTGGCGTAGTTGTTATCCCACAGGATTCCGGACCAAACGCCCTCTGGGGTTGCTCTCCTGGCTACGTCTGCAATGCCCCGAAACCAGCTGGCTGCGATGTGTTCGCAGATCCCCCCGACTACGATTATCTTTGTGCGGCCAAATACTGTGTCCTGAGTCCCCCACTGCCCGTATTGACTTGGCCCGAAGGAGAAACGAGCTATTATCCGCTGACGGAGGGATATTTCAATCTCAACCCGCAAGCCTTTGGTCTGGATTTCACGATTTTCGTATACAACGTGTTGGTCATCACTGTACCTGGCAAGAACGGCGACGAGGGTCTACAGACCATCCCGGGCGGTGGCCAGTACAGCTCGCAAGCAAGCCTCAGTCACTTCGAATCGGCTTCAACCCCTACTTTCACTGTGGGACGACAGTCCTCCGCCTATACAAAGCCAACAGTATCAGCTTACGCATACCGAAGAGAAGCCCGGCAGGAACATGCCCACGTCGAGAAGGAGTCTCTGCGAGCCCAAAATGCTCATCATGTGCTCAAGCGAGACGAGACCATCGCGCCCGCCGTCTGCTTCGCAACCTGCAACAACTGCTACACCGAAGCCCAAAGCGTCGGGAAGTCCTCCGCTCTCTGCGCCTCCGACTCTTCTTTCCGCTCCTACTACGACGCCTGCCAGTCCTGCGCCGACAGCAACTCTGCCACGCCCAGGCGATCTCTTTCCGTGTACGTGGAGCCGAAATTCGCCGAGTTCCTCAACTTCTGCGACTCCCAGGTAGCGCTGCCCGTGCTGGCGGACCCATCAACAGAATCCGTGCCGATTACGTCGACGGTGGTACCGCCACCGGTGACAGAGAGCGTGGTGGTGGCTACGGAGACGGTGCAGACGCCTACGGTATCTGTGGGGTTTACGAGCCAGGTGCCGCTGGGCACGGATACGGCGACTACAACCTCAAACTTTCCTCCTGTGGCTACCCCAGACTCGACAACCGAGAGCCCGGGGCTATTTTCAAGTTCAGCATCAAGTCCTCCCTCAGCAACTTTAGCCCCAGCGCAGGTTACCGGCTTAGCTACTATCGTCCAATCAATGTCTTCCGGTCTGCTAATTTCCACAGTTTTGTTCTCGGTCCTGGCTGTCTTGCTATAGGCCGTTAGATGTCTCTGCGGTCTACTGGTTCGTTTCACGCATGTACAGTCTAGACTGGCATAAAGCTCAACCTATGGCCTCCACGATATTTACGAGCTACAAAAACAGCACGAAATACCCTATAGTTATTCGTAGCCAGATAAATGCAGCAGAAAAAGAAGTGCTGGGATGAAGATCATGTACCGCGTTTCTGGCATGATGTTTGAAGCAATTCCTAGTCCCCAGAGTCCCGAATTTGGTCTAGAACGTTGTTTGGGGGGATATGGGGGCCTTAGTTTGATAGGGAGTTTTTCAAGTCTAATTACAATAGCAAGTTGAAATAAATTCTCGGGAAATTCATAGTATCAAAATGCAACTACACCTCGCTGAGGATTTCAAATGTACTTCAAATCTACTATCTCTCAAACCGCCATTGTACCAGCCCGCCAGCTCGCTCTCCCCTGATAATAATCAAGCATTCAACAAAGTACACGATAATTATCCCTATACTGATATTGCTACACCGGGAATAGCTTTGCTGGGGTTTTTGGAATGGCTTAAAAAACTTCGTTCGTAGTCGTTCGTGGTGTGTTCCCTCAATTTCCTACAATGACAGCCGAGAACATGGCACTTGTGCGATCTTTCTTCTACCAGTCTCCGCCATCACAGCTTTCTCAAGATCCGTGCTGTTCAGCAAGCTGAGGCTTTGCCACCACCATCGGCTTCGCACGTACTGCGTACCGAGGAGTTCCTGGGGTTTATCACAAATGCGCCCTCGTCCGGTTTGTTTGTGTAGACGCGCGGGTCTCGAGAGATTTATTCAAGTTCCGATGACTGCGAGAAGTTCCTCGCGCGCTTCGACATGACAGGCACTCGATTTGAACCGTGGAGATGCTGGATTTGGATGCGTGTAACACTCACTCGTGGTGGGGCGTCGCAAACAGCGGCGGAGAAAGGCATTCGATGGTGGGTGGTGATGCTGATACTGTTTAGCATCCGGGGACGCTAGTGCACGCGAGCCATTCCCGGGCCTGCCGCGGGGTACAGAGACGTGCCATGATGGGGATGTTGACATAACTGCTTTCGCGAGGGTCACACGTGTGGGTAAAAGGAAAGTCCGATTGGGAGGGAGGCTGTTTTGAAAGAATGGATCTTGTTGATTTATCAAGAGAATTGCAACGGGGCGGATTTGAAGACTCGAAGCCTTGTGTGAACGGTGTTCGCTTTCTGCTGTTACGGTTCTACCTCTGATGGATCGAATAGATCTTGATGTAATTCCATGCTTAGTGCGTCTCACTCCCCCTGGAGATGTCCTCGGATAGCAGCTGTCGCGTTGCGATATGCTAGAAGCTAACCAGGAGCATCGTCATCCTCAACGTCTTCGTGCTCGTCCTCGTCTTCGCCCCCCATAGTAGTAACCCTCGTCCCCCGAGTCTGGATCATACACCCTAGCTTCAGCCGGCGTGAAGTTACGAGGGAGTGTTCCGACCTTGGTGTGCACTCTCAGACCATGATCAAGGGGATCCGTGGCACCCGTCAGATCTTTCCGAGCAGCAGCAACCTCCTCGGTCCACGGCAGCAGATCTACGTCCTTGACCGGCTTCATCGGACGCTCCAACACCTGAAACAGGTCCGTCAAGTCCGGGAACCCGCCTTGCTCGAAGAGCTCTCCCCAGGTGCCCTCGAACGGACCGCCGGTCGAATCGAAGGGCTCGTCCGAGGCATCCGGGTCCAAGAACCAAGTCTTCGACTTCTTGTACTCGGCTTTGTCGGCGAAGTAGACGTCCGGGACGCAGCAGCGGACGTTGACAGCGAGGCGCTTGATCCCCTCGAAGCGGAAGCAGTGGTCGTTGCAGAAGTCGTCGAAACCTTGTCCGCACAACTCCAGGAAGCTGTTCATGTTGGTGATGTAGATCGTCGTTCTGTCGGGGTCGTACATGATGGGGGTGCTATCGGTCGGGAGGTGTTGATGGTGCGCCAATGCCTCGTATCGAGTTTCGCGGTTCACCTTGAGCCGACTGTCGGAGGGCGCATGGCCGGACGAGTGGAACGAAATGATGTACTTGGACCTATAGCGTTGCCCACGTTCTTGGCAGCTATGTGCTGGACGGTGTCTGCCGCAGTCGTTGAAGTAGTGCATGTGCACGCTGACTTCAATGGTGTCGGGAACAGCATCCTCCTCGTAGTGGTGTCGGAAAATCTTGTGTCTCAACTCGATGGGAAGGCGGGGAAACATCGTGAACTTGTCGTGGGATGGTGCAGCAAGGGCACTGGTACCGGCGTTCGTGGCGATTGTGTTCTCGTGAGAAGAGATCGAGGCTTGGTTTGCGTTCGAGACCGAGGTGCTGGACTCGGAGGCGTCCTCGGGGGCGAGTCCTAGTGAAGCCATCTTTCTTTCTGCCTGCGGATCGCGAGTTCTGCATTCTCGTTGTCAGCGTGCGTTGCTCAAGAGCAGCAAGCATGTGTGTAGCTCAGGAGGGGGATTGATATCAACATACACTCGCTTCGCGTCGCTTCACGGTTTGACTTCGGCTGTTTTTGTGTGCTTGGGACGAGAAGACTGAGTGAAGAGGTCTATTTATGTAGGTGTGAGACGGATGTTCAGCCTGAGGATTTACGTGCTGGACTGAGGAAAGGTGAATTTCTTTTTTAGTATCATATGGAATGTTGGATGGAGTAATCAGTAAACCTGCACGCTGTGCAGGTCTAATAGAGCATTGTTCAAGAGCAGCAAGCATATGGATAGCTCAGGATGGGAATTGACATCAAAGTACGCTCGCTTCGCGTCGCTTCGCGGGTGAACTTCGGCCATTTTTGTGAGTTCAGGAAGGTGTGGTTTGGTTGATTGAAAAGATCTACTCATATAGGGCGCCGGGCAAGTTCTCAGGCTAGGAAGTCTATATGTGAAAATGGAAAGTGAGTGCCTTGTTGAGAAATAAAAAGGAACAAAAAGGAAAGTGACTCAGTGCTCCAAATCTAAAGGCAATGACTTCAAGACAGTCTTTCAATGCACAATAAACTAGCATGGAAAAGCAGAATGATTGATTAATTCTTTTAAAATAAGCTGAATATTGGGAATAAAAGCCAAAGTTGCGTGCATTGACCTCGCTTTTTGTGAGAACCGCTGTCAAGTTGAAAATTGTTGCTGAATCGATAAGCGAGGGCTTATTTACCTATCGGCTATGTCATCGCTAGAAGCCACCCAATCTTTCCCGAGATCTTCAACTCTCGCTTGTGTATGGTTAAGTATATTCTGTGACCCTTGGGCGTAGTTCACGCGAAGCAGAGTCAGCCTCGCTATTTCTCAGTATATCTCCTGAAACACTCTGCGGAAGTTTAGGAGAGGGAAGTTTGCATGGACCTGACTCTTGGCCTCGCGCAGAAGTGCAAAGTTAGGCACGAAGTAGTAGTTCTCGTAGAAGATGGGTCTGATAGGTCCACGCGGTGACTGTCCGTTGCCTATGCTTAGCTGCACCAAATCATCAGACAGACGATCCACAAAGTCCGCAATCAAACCCTCATAGCGGTCCATGTTTTGGTGGCAGTCAACCGGACAGTTCGAGCCCTTGAAGATACGCGGTGGGAGGTGAAACTCGTCGTCTTCTTCGGCTCTCGTGTCCTCCTCCTCCTTTTTGTGGCCCGATTCTGCGGGGAGATTATCGTCGTGGAAGTAGTGTCCAAATTTCCACAAGCCCCTGACATCTACGGTGACGAAGATAGCCTGTAGGTCGGGAAACATCTGCCGCAACAGCGATATCCAGACTGATCGGAACCACGAACCATGTAGAGATCCTGGAATCGGGTCGACCATGTCCTTGGCGTGTATAGCGAGGTACATGATACCCTCTCCGGCATAAGATCTTGGACAAATCCAGGAAGCGAGCTTTTTGGGGTCGACGTCGTCGAATTCAACCCTGCTGAGGAGATCCAACATGTTTTGTATGCGGAAGGATGTCATGTAAGGGTTGAACAAGATGGGTGCGTGGGTCAGGGAGGTGGGAATAGAGCCGGTAAGGTGACGAAGAGCAGCGGCGCGGGATTCGCGAGAGACTTGGAGTATGGCAGATCGCTCGTACTTGCTGTCCTTGTGTGGATCGAACAATAGGAAGTATTTATTGCAGTCGTGCTTACACTCCTGATCCTCTTGATCTGCTTTGGGATGGCTACACAAACAATCTTTCATCGTAACTTTGAGACTGTCTGGGATGTTGGTAGCATGGCCCCATATCATATCTCTCAATTCGGGAGGCATTTTTCGAAACTTGGGAAATGTCGTGGGGGCTGCCGTTGTATCAATGGTGGGTCGGGTAGCCTTGGTTTCGGAGAAGTCGAGTGTGTTGGGGCCCTGATTTTGCTGGGAAGGGACCACGCAACGACGATTATATCCTGTGGATACGGACATTGTAGGGAAGATCCTGTAGAGAGGAAGCTGACGTAGTATCTGGTAGGTGTAGTTGTCAGTGATCTGAAGACCTGAGCCAATGCTCAAGGACTGAAGGCTTACCGAAGACTTGGATCGTAATGCTTTGACTTTCGAAGAATACTCAAGATGCAGACTCGATTCAACGGCTACCATGAGCGCTTGTTAGATCAGTGAATTGTTGACAAAGGGTATCGCAGGGGAGGGAAAGCTAGAAGACACTCACCCGTTCGGGAGAACCAAATAGACTCGTTTCAGTCCGCAACTACCGAGTCACCCTGAGGCCCCGACGATCTGGAAGATGCTTTGTGGCACGGAAGCGTAGATTTTTTTCTTGAATGGATGACTTTTGCTAGTGTGCTTTTGGGGGGTACAGGGTTATCGTCGTAGGAGTGTAAAAAGGCTTCTGAAAAATAAGATCGAGAGATGGTTGGAGCCTTGGCGAGTTTGCACAAAAGCAGTAGGTGCACAGCTTCCGAACTTGGAAAGAAGTCAACAATGGTCAGCTCCGTACGAAACATCGGACTTCGCCTTCTAATTTGGGTCGTTTCTACTGACTCCATGCTCTCTCTAGCTGTGCTAGCTACTGACCGCTCTGATGAGGATGTGTAGGGGTGTTGACAGCTCTTCTACGTTTGCAGAGATTCGCTTGCAGATCTGAGAAGAGCCTAAATCATCTTTTGCAGCCTGAGCTGCAAAAGAGCTGCGGTCATCTCATCTCTCCTACCCATGAGGAGCATAAGAAAATCAGAAGCTGCTTACTCCAGCAGAAACTGCCTGAGCGCTGGGCGGCATGGAGGACAAAGACCTGACGGCATATGAAGCCACCACCAGGAAGTAGCAAGTATTAGATAGTCGTAAGCTTTCTGTGAATTACAAGATTCTTTCTATGCTTTGTTTTTAGCTTTGTGTTTCTGACGCAAATTTGAAAGCCAGTATCTGCTTGGAAATGTTTAAAAAAAAAACTGATTTCACTGTTTTGATTTGACAACTACACTAGGTAGTAAGTTACGAATGTTTTGGTAATTAAGCAAAGCGCAAAACACGATCGTGTTACACTTTGTAACAACGCTAACTATGCTGTATTTGTTTGAAAAAAGAAGCAAGGAAATTCCTCGACATAAAGACCGCGTATGCTCGCTTAAGACTCGATAAACGAGGAAAACTGGAAAATCTTGATGCAGAGATCGGCGTTGCTTCTTTTCTGATGGTTTACATTGGAACTAGCATTGACATAAGCGGCCTACTTGGAACCACCCCCGCAAGCCATTCTTTTTACTTGATCATGTCCAGAGTTCTGGTTTGTTCCAGAAATTCTTCTACTCTAGAATTACCATTTTACGGTCGCGATCACGTCAGACCTGCTGCTTCACCAGATTCCAAAGGGGGACAAACAATTCTCTAGACTCCGAACCTCCCCGCTGCTTTTCCCCCCGAGTCAAGGACAACAGCTCCTTCCATGTAATCCACTCCCAACCCTCGCACTTCTCAGGCTCCAGGACCCGGGGATCCTCGTTCTCGCTATCCCTCACGCCGACCATAAACAGCGTGACGTAGTGCTTGCCCTCGGCTTCCATGTAGTCATTCGTGGCCGTGAGAAATTGAAGATTGGAAACCTGCAATCCCGTTTCTTCGAGGACCTCTCGAGCGGCACACTCCTCGGTGGTCTCGCCAAACTCGAGGTGTCCGCCTGGTAGAGCGTAGGTACCTGCGCCGTGCGAGCCCTTCCGCATGCCTATGAGGAAGCTTGGGTTGGTGGGTTCCGTGTTGGAAGATCTGAGAACGAAGACTCCGACACCGACGCGGACTTGGGGTTGTTGTGGGTTTGCCATTGCGGGATGTGGGTTGTCGACGCCGGGTCTAGTCGGGAATAGATGCTGCTGTCAGAAACAAGCGCGACATGAGAGAGCATTCCAAGTCTGGGTCTGATATACTTGCAGTTTAACTATAACGAGAAGGATCAACTGAAGTTTCCAAGCAGGAAATCTCCAGTACCCCTGTGCAAAACCGCTATCGAACTGGTGCCCAAAAAAGCTAGCTGTCAGCGATTTTACGATGACTCGTTCTGGTTCTTGGGAGCACCAATACCTTAGTACGCAGATTCAAGACTCGAGACTCCCAACTGCTGAGATTTCAACTGTTTGGATCTCCACATGATGATTGCGGGATAGTGCGGGGCGAACCCTTCGGAGCGAAACGATACAGTCCTAGATGGTTTACCGTAAAAACTGAGCAGACTCACCACAAGGTTGCGTGGGAGAATAGGACTGAGAATCCAGGTACCAAGATTCGATAAAATCGGAGTATTCTGGAAAGGGTATTGGAAGACGAGAGTAGGGCTACCTCATATGGCTCGGATAAATAAGATATAACGATTTTCTTCGCTATATTGAGAGAACACTCTTTCGCTACAAATTTCTGGCCTGCTAGTTTTCGGAGTCTCTGTCTTGTTATAATGCGTACTGTCAGTCTGCGGTATCCAACACGATAGGAAAGAGAACGTAGGTAAAAATTTTCTCTTGTCTATCTACAGAATAAGACTGATCTGATTCGTTTGTTCAAAGCAGGGGGTGGAATGCTTGTACGTGCTTGGCTACACCGTCAAGCGTTCTCTCGTTATCATTTTCGAGTCTGATTCTCTCACTGAAAGTTTGGTACTTTGCTACACCTACTGTTCCCAATTACAGCTCCCATCTATTTACCTGCGAGGATGGTTTTCAAATTCACGGTCATTAGGAAAGGTGAAACAGCTTTTTCTACGAGGTGACGCGGCGGCTACTAGGAGAGATGAAAAAGATAACAAAAGCACGTGTACCTCGGCTGAAGTCATCCATTGTTGTAAATATATAGCTAGATTTAGAGAAGAAACTCTGAGTCACAGTTTCGGTGTAAGAGAGTGAATAAGACAGCAAGAGCCGAGAAAGATAGGTGTATGTATATATCTTCTAAAAAGAGAAAGAGGTTAGCTGGGATTTGTACAGTATATTAAGATACGCTCGCACCACAGGGTATACCACAACAGGGAATACGATATGGGATGTTTGAGAGGACTGTGATGGCTAATGGAAAGTTATCTGATCGGAACAGCTAGTCTTTCATAACATCATGCTTCGTCGTCACCCATGGTCAAAATAGGGCGGTAGAATTAAGGACGTAGATTGGAACCACACGGTTATGAGTAATAGGGATATTTAAAATATGTGTATGTTATTTCTGGCATGCTTCAGTAAGCTTTTTGTTATACTAATGTGTTATTGAAACTAGATTCTTAGAACGCTATCGCTGTTGCAATCGCTATCATTTTCATTGCTGCTAGCATTTTCATTGCAGCTATTATTTTCATTGCTTCTATCATCATTTCGTTTTTCCTTACCTCATATCATTTCTACCATTATCATATTTTAATTGCAAGTCGTAAAAGAACGGCACAGCATTTTGCACCAGAGTATTCCCAAGTCAGAGATCTTTCCCACTCGCAGAACTAGGTCGGCTACCACTCGTCTCAGAATTTCGCGCCGGGACGGTCTCTGACCAGATAAGCAGCAACAAAAGGGTTTTTATATTTTAGCATATGTAAAACTATTACAGTTTTTTTTTAAATTAAATATAAAAAAGGTTTCTACAATAATAATAATGGATTTTTTAAGTATACAAAGTTAATAATAAATTTATACTATCGTATAAAAACGCTTATTATAAACTTAAATAAACTTTAATTGTAATTTATCTATTATTATTAGCAAGCACGAGCAACATCTGTGGTTGTTGTCCGATAGGCTAGATCGATTCGGCAGCTTGTTCAAGACTGCTTGCTACAAATTTTCGCGCAGGTTTCCACGACGGCAGAATAATTTTTTTATAAACAAATTTCATGCCCCTATTATCAGGCTTGCACACGAGCGAAAGCCTAGTGTCTTTGGGAGGTGAATTTGATTTCCGCTGGGATCGTCTTACGGAGGGGCAGGCGGTTAAATATTATCATAACACTAGCAAAAGGGGATAGAACCCAGAATATCAAATTGAGGATTCAGTATGTTTGGCATTTGGTAATTTTACTTTCTTCTTTTTTTCTGAGGATCTATTGGAGCAGGCTTTATCAGATTGATATATAATTTTTTGAACTATGTGCAAAATCCAGTAATGGCGCACGTCAGTTGCTTTTCCGCGACGTAGCTCTTTTAAATTCAGCTTTGATTCCCTTTGCTAGGGACATGACAACACTTCACCACTGTGCCTCCGTACAGTACAGAAAGCTAAGCCGCCCTCGGGGTACGAGGTCATCGGCGATAACGAAACTTTAGCTTTTTCGATTGCAATTCTTTTGCGGCCCAAAGGTTTCATTGATTTAAAAAAGTTTTGAAACCCTACACTTGAGCAATCGATACGAAGTGGCTTCGGAACGATATTCCTATTTTTCATCGGCGATTCCGAGCCTCGTTTTTCCCTACGACTATGTACAGTACATTCCGCGCGACCAGAGACCCGGGCGATGCGTATCAACAGAGCTTTTCCCCCCAATCATGGTATTTGCTTTTTCAATACGTAAATACTTTGTAATCATTGAAGCTATCGAATGTCACTTCACAAGCACCATGAAGAACCATCCCGCCTGTAAGGGAAGGGCTCAAATCACGGGCTTATTGGCCAAACATTTCCTTTATGTAACTGCGTTTTCGAGGGCCTACTTTGCAAATCGTAATCCCCAGCTTAGCACATCCTGTGCCCTACGGGAGGCTTGAGGCGGCTTTGCCCCTCCTAATGTAACACGTACACTGCTTGCTCTGATCGGATGCAGCTCGAACAGAGTAAGCTGCGTACGGCCGCGCGAAGCGACACCGCAGCGGAGCGAACACTACCTTACCGGAACACGCTGGGTTTGCATAAATCGTATAGAAACGGTTTAATATTTTTAAACCGTGTAGTAATCGTGTAGGATTTTTAAACCGTGTAGAATACGTTTAGCGAAGGTTTGAAACATGCCTTATTACATGCCTGAGGCATATACTACCAAAGCTCCACCCAGGCCTTACAGCCCCATATACTTTTCATATGCCTGAGGCAAAAGACCCATATAAATAAGGCCTAAAAATCACGTGAAAGCACGTGATAGCGTAGCTGCGCTAAGCCTACGCTAAATCAAACTTCTACAAATAAGTTTTTTACTTCCGATAGCTAACGACCAAACTCTATCGCAATACAACACACAATTATTACAACGTTTCAATTTCGTGCTTATTTTATACAATCTTTTTTGATAAAACTAAGCATCAGTTTATCAATTCGGCGGCGTTAATCAGGTATTTTCTTTTTTCTTTCAATAAAGTTTTTCGCTAACTTATACTATTTTTGTACGTTCGCTATTTGTTTTCCAGCTTACGTATCGTTACACGATATGTTTTTGTAACTCGAGTAAGTTGAAAATAACCTGCTATTCATTTAAGATATTATACTAATTATTGAATTTACCATTATTAAGTTTTTCAATCGGTTATAGCGACAGGCGCAGAAGGGCGACAGGCGCAGAAGGGCGACAAGCGCAGAAGGGCGACAGGCGCAGAAGGGCGGAGGTGACAGGCGCAGAAAGGCGGGGGTGACAGGCGCAAAAGGGCGGGGGTGACAGGCGCAGAAGGGCGGGGGGGGGGTGACAGGCGCAAAAGGGCGGGGGCGACAGGCGCAAAATGAAAGTGTGACGGAAATAAGGTCTAGTCCCGATTAGTAATAGTATATAAAAACGAAATAGGGCGCACCGCCACAAATATATACTAGCGTTTACCCCTTGCTTTTACCCTTTACTAGCTTTATGCACTCCCCTACTAGCTGTATGCAGCCCCCTGCTAGCTGTTTTAATAAAATGCGTTCTAAACGGTTTCTACACGGTTTCTACACGGTTTAAAATTTCTATACGGTTTAAAAATTATAAACCGAACTGTGATCATTGATACCTGCCAACGGTTTATTTTCACTATACGGTTGTTACACGGTTTATAGAAACCCAGCATTCTCCTCTAAGGTATCATACACATTTGTGTAACGGGTGCTATTCTATCTTGGTAGGCGTAAGCCTGTTTTTATTTTTTGATTTCTGGACTCGGACTTTTGGACACTGCTTTTCTTTTCCTCTTTTCTCGGCCTACTGGCCTTACCATTATGCGTATCCACGCAACCGACAGATCATACTTTGATCGGTGCCGTATGCACACTCCTCGGGCTTCTCTCTGAGCTTTACGCTTATACATCTCACTGACGGACCATCGCAAAAGGCGGCGAAGGTCGTAGTCGACAGCAGCAGTGGCTGTACCAACACGAATTGCTTTCGGGGTCGTACTTTGTATTTAATTCCTTAGCTTAGCACGTCTCCGTACCCCCTGGGAGGTCCTAGGATGGCAGCCTCTAACGGCTGCACTCCGCTAGACGTTAATCAATACTACTACTACTACTACTACTAATGTAAAACGATATCATCATCGTCAACATCATCATTTTTATTATCGTCATCATTATCAGTATCACATCATCATTTTTATTTTTATTATTATTATAATCAGTATCATAATAACCATCATCATGTACAGATAAGTCGGATTATCCTGAACGGCGCGATTGTTGAAATATTTACAAATAGTAAATTGCAGTAGAAGAAAAATCACGAAAGCTCAACAAATCAAAAACAGCGGTACAGCGCTTTCGGGAAAAAAAAAACATCGCCCAGCTATTACCGAACGAGCGACTCGCTTAATTCGATAAACAAAACAACAAAGCAAAAGATTAAGTAATAGCATGACTTGTGTCAAGGGCAACCGATAGCAGCATACCGATGCATACGATATATATGCAAACCAAAATCGCGATCGGGCGCGAGCATAAAATATATGGAAGAGATGCCGTGGAATTGAAACGCCGGAAGACGCTAACAAAAAAAGCGTTTTTTTTAATCGTCGCGTGTATTTGGACAATACGCATGAACTGTTTATCCCAATCTTCTACAGTACTACTTATTGTGACGATTCACTCTGTTGCCACCTCTCGTGTCACCCCAGCAACTACGTATAGCTGCAAGCTCCCCAGCAACTACGTATAGCTGCAAGCTCCCTGGTCTCCTGGTGGGTCTTCCCATCAATTGTGGAGATTATCATGTATATAAGGCTCTCTCCCCTTAGCAACTTCTGCCTTTTGCAGTTGTTGATTCTAAGTGAATATCTTTGTTACAGAACCAAAGGCTCGTTTCATACCATGTGAACACGGCGACCAATTGACTGATCTTCCAGCCCTCCGACTAATTAGATCGTTATATTATTAACAATTCTTTTTTTACGCTGGCGACGGCGTAAACTATCTCTCCTTTCGAATTCCTCACGGGTCACACCAAGGTGATCGACCGGTCGTGAGAAAGCCTATTTCCGCATTTCGCGAAGGATGGCTCCTGTTCAACGATCCCCCCCTCAGCAAAGCTTTTCAGCTCCTGCTACTACACCTCAACCTCCCTCCTCCTCTCAATCAGCGAAAAAGCAACCTCCCTCAGAAGCTTTTTCTTCTGAAAAACAGTCCTCCCCCCGAGGAAAAAAAAACAAAGGAAAAAGCAGAGCGCCAACCATTTCGCCTGCCACCTTCCAGCCTAGCGCTGAGAGCGTTCAGTTGAAACTCTTGCAAAATTAACTGAAAAAAGCGCAAAAGCGTAAACGACAATTTCTGGAGGCTATGCGATTGCGACAGACCCCTTAATCAGAGCGTTTGGTAGAATCTATCGAACGTGCTTCTGCCAGTCGCGAATCTGCTGCTCCTCCCCCTTTTCGCAACGTTTCATTTCAACCAACAGACGCTGCAAACTAATCTCCACGCTTTTCGCGAACTCTCTTTGGATCTCCCCCTGACGGCCAAAACCCTAGCGCGCCTTTTGAACGCTATGGTTCCCATTTATCTGCTAACTTTCGACTAGCTCGTATAAAGCGCGTTCCGAACCTTAAGTTTAAGCTAAATAATGGTGAAAATTACAAAGCACGCCACTGGGAAACTAGAGTTTTCGACAACCTCGAACTTTACCACGATTATTTCGCTAGCGATCGATCTCGCAAGAATTATATACTCGATCAGACCGAAGGCGTGGCAAAGGAATTCCTGATCCCGCGTATTTTGGACCGTTCCGACCCTACACCTTCCGAAGAATTAGTGAAAAAGGTCGCCGATTTCCTGGCCGACTTTTCAGACGTTCAAAGGGCGGAAAACGAGTTTAAAATACTTGCAATAAGCACGCACGACGACTTTTGGCGATTTTACCTGCGGTTTTCCACCTTCGCAGCGAACGCCCAAATACGGACTGACAAACAGCTTCGAAACGCCCTTCGCGACAAAATACCAAAGCGTCTACGAGAAAAGCTGCATTTGGAATAGGCGCGTACAACGACCTTTAAGGATTGGCTCACCGCCGTCCGTCAAAAAAAACAAGGTCAGTTGGCTGAACGAATTCTATACGCGAGTCGCTTTTCAACCAAGTCTACTATTCATCAAGGTGGTAGATTCTCAACCAAAGCGTACTACGAGTCAAATCGTACGTACGAAAGTCGTTCAAGTGCTCCACAGGCTTTTCCTCAGCCCTCTGTTCTTCCTTCTCCTCCACGCCAAACGCCCCCCCTGGCGTTCTTCCTTTTCGATCGGACCAACGACAACGCTCGTCCTTTACTCCACACCAGAAGATTCGAAGCCAATCTGCACGACCCTTTACGGGCCGACCCTCGGTTCCATCCAAAAGCCCTCCCAGGCTGGTAGGTGTAAACGAGGTCGAACCGGCCGAGGATTCGCCCTCTGATAATGATAATGAAAACGAAAACCTCCTTCCAAACGACTTTCAAAACGCATACGAGAAAGTCGAAGGCTTTTCCGCCAGTCGAAGACGCCCAGGCCTAAGCAAAACCTTCTTCTTAGGCATATTGCGCGATATGCGTTACTTTAACGTTCGAAAGCTTTTTGGTGGCGACTTACTGACAATCCCCGTTACATTTACTAAGAATGGCCTTTCGTACAAAATGAAAGCGCTCGCCGACTCTGAAGCGAACGGTTATGCGTTGATCGATTCGGCGCTGATTAAGTCCTTTTTTTTCTTTTTAAAACCTTTGATTCAATCTTTCCCGGCTCCTTTTCCTGTAAAAGGATATAATAGAGCTCGTGGCCATTTAATTACATATTTTACGCTTCTCAATCTTATTATTGACAATCGAATACAATCGTTCATTCCTTTCTTGATCATCAACCTCGAAAATCATGGTGTGATTTTAGGAAAAGCTTGGCTGGCCGAATACCAAGTTTTACTAAACTGTAATAAACGCAAGTTTTATTGGCCGAAGTCTTACCCTCCCACAGCCTTTTACGCTCGTTGTATTGAAGTTTTTCATTTGCACCTCCGAAAGATTTAATCTCGCTATCAAAACGACGCTGTGAGACGTGACAAAAATCTTGACCAATTGTGGCAGACCTACGACGCTGTGCGGAGCGCGAAAAGGTCGAATTTCACTCGCGGTGCCAATTTCGATGGCGACGCTAGTGGGATAATATAAGAAATTACACCACTTTCTCAGGCTGCCGATCCCCTTTCTATTATTTCTTCTCTTTCTTTTTTTCCTTCGTCAGAACAGCTTCCTCGTTTTACGAAAAACAATTACACTAAAGACCGAAAAAAAGCCTTCGCCGCGATAGCCTTTCAGCTTAATATAATCGATAGTTCAGACAAGCCACCTTCTGAATCTTCCAAACGACCAGTTCGAAGACGAGTTCCTCAACCTACTGCTTATCCAATCTCCATCTGCCAAATCACTGCACACGTTTTTAAGCTGATTTCCAGAAAGGAAGCAGTTGAAGTGTTTTCAACCTTCTTATACGAGATCGACAGAATACTAGACGACCTTACGTACAACACTTTTCTTAAGACCCAATCTCACAGTCTTTTCGAACGTTTCAGGATTAATGAAATATCGATTTCGACCCTTTTAATCAGCTTAGCAGAGCTAATTTCGAATAAACCTTTCTTCGAATCTTTTCCTCCGGAGTACAAAGACTTCGAACACGTGTTTTCTAAGGCCGCCAGTAACGAGCTAGCCCTTCACCGGCCCTACGACCATAAGATCGAGCTCATTGTAAGTGAAAAAGAGCTGAAATACACTCCTTTGTATAAAATGTCGATTCCAAAGCTCGAGATTGTCAAGACTTACCTGCAAAACAATCTTGACAAAGGTTTCATCGAATCTTTCACCGCTCTTTTCGCTGCTCCAGTGCTTTTCGCTAAAAAACCCGACGGTTCACTGCGTTTTTGTATCGACTATCGAGCTTTTAATAATGTTACTCGTAAAAATCGCTACTCCCTCCCCTTTATCGATGAGACTTTTGCTCGTTTCTCGGAAGCGCGAATCTTTACGAAGCTCGATATTCGTCAAGCCTTTCACAAAATTCGAATGGACCCCGCCAGTAAAAAACTAACGACGTTTCGTACGCGTTACGGCGTCTATAAATGCAAAATGCTACCTTTTGGCCTTACTAATAGACCCGCAATTTACCAACGCTATATAAACGACGTTTTTTTCGACTATTTGAACGATTTCTGCATTGCATACCTAAATGACATTCTTATCTATTCGTCCGACCTTTTGGAACACGCCACATACGTTCGCAAGGTGTTCCAAAAGCTCGCTAACGCTGGATTACAGGCCGATATTCGGAAGTCTGAATTCAACGTTACACGGATCCGTTACCTAAGCTTTATCATTTCGACTGAAGGCCTAGAAGTAGATCCAGAGAAAGTCTTCGTGGTCGTCCACTGGAAGCCTTTTATTATTGTAAAAGGTGTACAAAGCTTCTTTAGTTTTTGTAACTTTTACCGACGTTTTATTCGAGATTACGGTATAATTGCAAAGCCTCTGGTCCATTTGACCAAGGCTAACGTTCTTTTTAATTTCACTTCTAAGTGTCAGAAGAGTTTCGACCTTTTTACACTAGCCTTTACTACTGCACCAGTCTACAATATTACAAGCAAGACCTTCCCTGCATATTAAAAACTGACGCTTTCGACGACGTAGTAGCTTTTGTGCTTTCGCAACTCCATGGCGACGACTGGCTCTCAGTCGCTTATTTCAGCAAAACCATGGCCTTCGCAAAGCTAAACTACGTCGTATACGACAAAGAGATGCTCGCAATCGTGAGATCTCTAGGTAACTTTCGTGCTAAACTGGTTGGCTCAGTTTATCAAATCAAAATAATCACTGATTACAAAGCCTTGGAGTATTTTATGACCTCCAAACCTTTGAACGCTCGATAAGCACGCTAGGCCGAACTTCTCGCCGATTACAACTTTCTTATTACGTACAAACCAGGTAAACACAACCTTCTGGCTGACGCACTGACACGTCGTACGAGCGAACTCGACCGCCAAAACTCTTTTAAACGCACTCAGCGCCTGCAAACACTTTTTCGAGCCGATCAGATCGATCACCGCCTTTTGACTGAAAAACTTCGACCGTCCACGGCCTCCGAAACAGCTGTTTTTATCGTTGAAATAGCTGATTTCTCACCCGCACTCCGTATCGTTGACCAGCTTCTCTACGCTAATCGCACAGCTAGCAGCCTGATGGCCCTCCGAAAAGAAGCTGTACGAAACGCCACGAGGGGGAACGATAACAACGACAATAACACTTCGTATACACTTGAACGCGACCTGCTGTTATATTACGGTCGCTTGATAGTACCAAACGTCGATCACTTTCGTCTGGCCTTTGTACGAAAAATGCACGACCAGATCTTCACCGCTTATTTCAGCGCTCGCAAGACTACGCAATTGCTTTCGGACCAATACTATTGGCGAAGTATAACAGCTTTCGTAAAACAATACTGTCGCAACTGCCACGCTTGTCGAAGAAGTTTTGTTCCAAAAAATAAGCGCCCCGGCCTTTTTCAGCCTCTTTCTGTTCCTGACCACCCTTAGGAGCACGTTACAATGGACTTTTGCAGCTTTAACAAAGACAAATACGGTTACGATAACGTGTTCGTAGTAATAAATCGCTTTTCCAAGCAAGTTATTTCGATCCTCTGCCATAAGAATATCGACGCTCGAGGCCTCGCCAAATTGTATATATTCCACGTGTACAAGTATTTTAGCCCTCCAAAAAGTATTATTAGCGATCGTAGCCCTCAGTATTAGTCTATCTTTTGGTTTGAATTAAACAAAATACTCGATACGCAACTGAAGCTTTCGACAGCCGCTCACCCTGAAACCGACGGTCAGACCGAAATTTACAACTAATACCTGCAAAAACGCTTTCGACCCTTCGTGAACTTTTATCAAGACAATTGGAGCGAATTTCTCCCAATGATGGATTTCGCCCAAATGGTCCTCCTTCACGAGAGTCTAGGTGGCCTTTCACCTTTTGAAGTTGTATACGGTTACACTCCTCACACCAATTGGAACTGGAAGCTCGATACTTCCCCCTCCTCCAACCCCTTATACAAGCTAAACGCAGACGAAGCTCGTGCGTACGCTCGCCGCCATTACAACGCCTGGAACCTCGCCAAATCGCATCTCCAATAAGCCTACGACAAAATAAAAAAGAGTGCGAATAAGTCTCGCCGCGCGAACGATTTTGACGTTAGCGACTACGTATAGTTCGATATGCGCCCATTTCCGACCTCCCGGCCCTTTCGCAAGCTCGACAATTCTACAAACGGCCCTTTCAAGGTTGTAGCCAAAATTTTCGACAACGCTTTTAAACTAGACTTTTCTAATATTATAAACGTACACTCAGTTTTTCACGCTAATCGACTGCGTAAAGCAGCTGACGACGCGCTCCCAGGTCAGGTTAACCCAGCCCCTGAACCTATCAATATAACTGATGAGCTTGAATACGAAGTCGAAAAATTGATCGCCTGTCGAATGCAGCGGAAGACCCTTCAGTACAGAGCTTTTTGGGTAAGCTTAGATAAAAATCTCACGTGGTACCCCGCGTTTGACTTTATGTACGCTCCTCTGAAAGTGCGCGACTTTCATTTGGCGCATAAAGAGCTTCCCGGTCCTTCTGCAAAACTTGTAGACTGGCTGAAGGCATATTCCGAAGGTTTGGATTCGTACCATCACTTGGATAGTGACGTACCAATGGATAAAAGCTCGAGGGCGCGCTTTTTTCGGACGGGGGGGTAGTGTGACGATTCACTCTGTTGCCACCTTTCGTGTCACCCCAGCAACTACGTATAGCTGCAAGCTCCCTAGCAACTACGTATAGCTGCAAGCTCCCTGGTCTCCTGGTGGGTCTCCCCATCAACTGTGGAGACTATCATGTATATAAGGCTCTTTTCCCTTAGCAACCTCTGCCTTCTGCAGTTGTTGATTCTAAGTGAATATCTTTGTTACAGAACCAAAGGCTCGTTTCATACCATGTGAATACGGCGACCAGTTGACTGATCTCCCAGCCCTCCGACTGATTAGATCGTCACACTTATAGTACTACATCATCCTTCACAACATACACGGATTCTACTTTTTGTTCGCAACAATCACTAAATTTACTGCATTCGATTCGGGAGACTCGTTTCTTTCCGAATCTCGAAAAATCAGCTCGAAAGCTCGTCGCGTTCGCCGTGCAGCTCGCGAAATGATTCCTTCCACCCTTTTTCGGTCGTTCGACGACTACGATCACGACCACGATTACGACGAATTATACATTCGTCCTATAAACGCAATCTTATCGTTCCAACAAAACCTGCATTTTAAAAAAAAAAAGCAGACGAATATTTTTAGCATTCGTCCCTTTCCCTTCGCTTTAAAATACGAAGCGCGAATATTTACTATTACAACGTCGGCTATTATTAACCAGCTCGACGAAGCAGACCGACAGTCTTAAATACGCCGCAAAATATAAGCATAATTCGCGACCGCTGCCGATAGCGTCGTAAATTAGCAGAAAAAGCCCGAAGCGCGACAGTACGCCGAAAAGCTTGCAAAAGGCTTTATTTCCTTTTTGCAAACCCGCGCTTTTATTATTTTTTTCGCCGTTTTGCCAGGCAGCATCGATCCTTCTTTTTTTTTTGCTAAATTAGTTATTTAAGCAGACCGAGTTTTACGAAAAGTCTTAAAAACCCTGATAAACTTCGAGAAATTAGGATCGATCACCGCCAAAAAGCTATAATAATAAACGCGTCCGTTTACCAGCGGAATTTTACGCGTTTTTTTAAATTCGTTCACCGAGGATCAGCTAGCAAAAGTTCGACAAAATTATCGCTTTTTAATTACGTCGGCGGAAAGCATTTTGCTAAACAGGTTTAATACTTTCGTTTTTAAATAAAAAATCGCGAAGTTTATACCGGGCTTGACGAAAAACGCGATTAAAAACCTAACGCTTACGAAAACAAACTGGGCCTTCCACCTAATTAATTTGAAAACCAAAGACTTTTTTACTATTTAAAAAAGCGTCGAGATCCTTCGCAAAATACTCGAGGCCACCGCCGTACGCATTTCGAAAAAATAATACAATTACGCGGTACAAAACGTTTTAGCTACGATTCCGGAGCTATTCGGCGACGTTTTTCATTGTTCAAAACATATAAAAAACGAAATTTTTATTTAAATCAGAATTAAGCCGATTAGTACGCGCTTTTTCCGACACGAAACGAATTCAATTATAAATAAGCAAACCTGGATTATTTTTTTTTTACAGCCAGTTAAAAGCTTTATCCTTTTCGAAATCAGCGCCTAAGCCAAGCTTATCGATAAAAAACCGGCTATATTTCGCTACGACCCTAAATGCTAAGGCTTTTGCAATCTATTAGCTTGCATCCGATATATTCGCTGCAATTATTATAATAACCGAATACAAAACCACGATGGCCCGACTAGTTTTAATTGCAAAGCAGTTTTATAATGCGCGAACTGCTATAAGCTATACGCTGCGGATCATCCACGCTGCTTTGCGGCTTTTCGCCGCGTAAATAGTAAAATAATACGACTAATTAAAAAAAAACTAAAAGCTGTCCGGCGACTAGAAAAAGCGGCTTATTCGATCGCGATTATTTTTATTATTAAAGCTTTTATTTTTCTAAATAATAACAATCCGGTTTTTAACAACGCAGGCCGAAAAAAAAAAAACGCGGAAACGCCGTAACGGCATACGAGCAAAAAACCACCGCGTTTTCAACTATCATTTTCGCTGCGGCTATAACGCCAAACGTGACTTTTTCGGGCCGCTTAATCCGAAACTCAATTTTAAAGCAATCGCTGAATATTCAGCATTTTGGCCGAAAAGCATATTCGACGCTCGACGACACGGCCTTCGTAGCCTTTTCGTAAAACACGCTTTTTTTTATTTCGTTAAAAGCAACCCATTTATTCCTATCGGACCAGCTACGAAATAAATCTTAAACTTTCGCAAACGAATTAAAAAAAATAAATATTAATATTAACATTTTTATCTTTTAATAATAAAACACTTTTATAAGCAACGCGAAAAATCTCGCAACCGAAAGCCCAAAACAAATCTTAATATCTGCTAAGCAAACGTTTAAAAAAAACAACCGAAGTATATCACGCTTTTGCATTTGTACGATGCAAAGCGCATAAACGTGATTTGCGTGCAAAAACCCTAAAGCGTTCCGAAAACCAAAATACAAAACTATTCGTTATACGATTTGTATATACCGATCGATTTATAAAACGAAACCGAAAAAAAAATCTTCGAGCGAATACGCTTTAAAATATTAATTTATATCCGAAAAAGCGCAGGATTTAATTTATAATAACGACGATCAATCAATAGCAAAAACCTGCTTTGGCTAAACGTAAATATATACTTTATTTTCAACGTATACAAACAAAGCCACATCTAATAAATATTAAACTACGTAACATATTTCGAACCATTTTTTAATTGCATAATAAGCGGCGATTTTAATACTCGACACGATACTTTTAAGCCGGGATCGGACACGGCAAAAAGTAAAAAACACTTCGCAAACTAGGCTGCCATTTCGAATATAAATTTTATCGGCGCCGCTAGCGAATTTATATATAATAAAAAATACGTTTTAAATCTTATTTTTTCGAACGTATTCAACTCGATTATTACGATACGACACGATATGCACAACGGCTTAAACTACGAAACCCAAATAACGATTTTTCTTAGCAAAAAGAAAATACCCGTGATTTAAATATATTATAAAATATCCGATTTAAAACTCGGCAAATTCGCAAATTTAATACGCGCAAAAATCAGCCGACTCGCGGACCTCGCTATATTATTAACGCTAGAAAAGCTGGACGAATACGCGGCTGCGCTAGCCCGGGTTTTTTAAAAAAGCATTACAGCTGCCGGAAAGCCTTTTTAAAAAAGCTTACAGGCTATTCTATAATAAACCGACGAATGCTAAAAAGCTAAAAACCGATATTTGCGAATACGCAAAATGATATACGACGATAAAATTTTTAAAAAAACCAGGCAGTTTTTCGCTATAATACGCAAAGCGAAAAGAAACTATTGGCGAAAGCTTATTAACAAAATCGATAATAACGAAAAACTATATAAAATAATAGATTGGCATCGAATAACCACGAATTTTAAAGCTTTTTTATTAATAATAAACGGCGTTATAATTAAAAATATTAAAAACAAAGCTAATGTTTTAAAAAACGAAATATTTGGCCGCTTTTTAATCACCGACGATTTCGACCAAAATTCTTTTACCGAATAAGCAAGATCGGGCCACCTTTTTTAAGCAGACTTTATATCGCCCGAAAAAATGAAAAAATATTGCATCGGAATCACTAATACCTTTTCGAGCATTAACCGGATCACGGTAAAACTTCTAAAAGCTTGCTGAAAAAAAGTCAAAACCGCTATATATAATTTGTTTAACCGCTGTTTCGCTACGAATTATTTTCCGACCTTTTAAAAACTGGCCGAAATGGCCATAATAGTCAAAACCGGCAAACGGGACAAATTTTTTTTACGTTCGTGGCGCCCGATCGCCCTTTTTTTTTGTATATTTAAAAGCTTTGAGAAAATCATCGTTAGCAAAATCGCGTAGACAGCGTTTATAACCGGCCTGCTTAGCCTATAATATAAAAGCGCTTTTTCGAAACGCTCTGCCTTCGACCTGGCAGCGTATTTTACGGCCGATATCGAAACTGCGCTCGCCGCAAAAAAACATATTACGATTGTTATTTTAAACGTGCAAAGCGCGTTTAACGCCGTTTTAACCCGACGTCTGCTTAAAAAAATAATCGAGCAAAAATGGCCCCTTTTATTTTTTTTATTAATCAAATCGTTTTTTACGAAACGACGAATGCAAATACGATTCGAAAAAAAAACCATTGATTTCAGCTACGTTTACTGCGGCACTTTTCAAAAGTCGCCATTTTTTCCGGTTTTGTATATATTATATTTAGCAAAATTGCTTAATTAAAACTTTATTTTTCGCTTTAAGTACGCAAACGATATATTAATTTACCGTATTTTACATAGTTTAAACGATAATATCGAGCTACTTGCGAAAAACGTTCGCGATATTTTCGAATGGAAAAACGAACATAAAATCGCTTTCGCGCCGGAAAAAATCGAAATAATATATATTATTTACGCAAAATAGTAACTACGCTTTTCCGATTATAGTCGACGACAGAATTACGATCTTTTGCATTATTACGGCGAAAAAAAGCGAGCAATTCGCGCTGCGCTGGCTAAAAGTCTGATTCGATCGAAAACTCATTTTTAAACGATACGTTAAAAAACGCGCAAGCAAAGCACGATAAACGGCGCAACATATTAAAAGCTTCGGCCGAATTAATAATAGCCTTTCGGCCAGCGCGCTGCGAAAAGTAATAATTATTTATGTTTTTTTTTCGATACTGTTTGGGACCGAAGTCTGATACGCAGGCCGCACGAAGCCTGGACGCCGAACCGAACGAAACAGCTAAATTAACATCCGTTTCGGCGGTTATATCGATCTGATATAAAAAACCATTATTCTGGCCGTACGAAAAATACTTTTTATATAACGTATTACTCTTTTTATTATAATAATACGAAACGCAGGTTTTTTTTCCGCGAGCGCGGCTTTGAAAAAAGCCAAAGCACGCTTTGCGATAAAACTGCAAACCGTAAACGAGGCGCATTTTTTGGTCTAACGCATTTTTATTTTAATAATCTTTCGAAGCAAATACGCGGGCATACATATGGCCGCCAAAACGAAAATCCAACGCTTCGGCGATATTTTTTTATAAATCCTACGACCCAAACTAATTTTTTCGCATTTTTCGTCCGGCAGCCGCACCGATTTTATTATAAGCGTTAAAAAAAAAAAAGGCCGCGAAAAACTTTAAAAAAATAATAGGCAAAATTATTTTTCGGAAACGTCACGATTTTTTCGAACGACTGCGAAAAATATAAAAACGGCGTCCATTTCGTAGGCTACGAATACGCCATATATTAAAACCGCAGGCAAATAGCGTTTGAATACGGCTCGATAAACGATTATTTTTACGTTTTCGACGCAAAAGCGATAGAAGCATAAAAAGGTCTGCAAAAGGCTGCGAACATGCCAGCCGAAATACGTACGCAAAAATTATAAATATATATCGACAGTATTTTAGTAATCTGAAAAATACGCGAAATACTTTTTTTTTCCTTTTAATAGGCTTTTCTGGCCTGCCAAAAAATAATGAAAACATACGACGTAAAAGTTAAATAGGCACCGGGCTATACGAATATCGAAAGCAACGAGGCCGCCGACAAACTGGCAAATGCGGGCGCAGAAAAAATCTTTTAAAATAAGGGCCTTGCGTCCGAACCGACTATAAATAAAATACGCTCCGATTTCAGGAAAGTGCGTAATTCGCACCGAAGCTTTTGGTAAAAAACAGCTAGCAGAAAGCTTTTACGAAATTACAAGCGGTAGGACCCGGTTTACGCAATCAAACTTTTGCCGAAGCTCGATATGCCGAAACGATTGCTCCACCATTATTTAGCGACCAAAACTATTTATAAAAACTACGAATAGTATTACGTTAAGTATAATTATACCGACGCTAAACTGCGCTGCAAATGCAAAAAGCTTAAGATTCTATTGCATTTAGTATTATACCGCCGCGCGATTAAACGTTTTTTTAATTAGCCTAAAAAAACTCGACCAAACGCTTTTTTTCGAACCGAGCGAAAGGCCGTGATATTTTTTAAAAATCTGCTTCGCGAGCCAAAGGATTTTGTAACGTTTTTACGCGTTATTATTACAGTTTCTCAGATATAACCAGTTTTACTATACGTACGTATATTGCTTATTCTGATCGAATGCAGCTCGAACAAAGTAAATTGCGTACGGCCGCGCGAAGCGACGTTACAACGGAGCGAACATTATTATATATATTTGTATAACGGGTGCTTTTCTATTTTGGTAAACGCAAGCCTGTTTTTCTGCTTTTGGTTTTTGGATTCGGACATTTGAATACTGCTTTTTTTTTTTTTTTTTCGGCCTATTGGCCATACTATTATGCGTTTCCACGCAACCGACAAATCATACTTTGATCGGTGCCGTATGCACATTTTTTAAGCTTTTCTTTGAGCTTTACGCTCATAAATTTTATTAACGGACCATCGTAAAAAGCGGCGAAAAGCGTAGTCGACAGCAGCTTTAGCTGTATTAATACGAATTGCTTTCGGGATCGTATTTTGTATTTAATTCCTTAGCTTAGCACGTTTCCGTACCCCCTGGAAGGTCCTAGGAGGGCAGCCTCTCGGCTGCACTCCGCTAGACGTCAATCAATATTACTACTACTACTACTACTACTTACAGTACTACTTCTCACATCGTCGTGCCCCCTGAAAGGTTCTATGACGGCGATGTTTTTTTTCGCTATCCACTAAACGTTAATCAACACTACTACTATGACTACCAAAAGCTAAAGAGTGATTAATTCCCAGGGGAAGGATTCGGTCCTGTCCGCACTCACACTTTCGACTCTCAACTGTCCTTCATTTCTTTTCCTTTTCCTTCTTTCAATTCTCGACTTCTCACTTCCCTCTTCCCTCCCATCGCAGACGCGGCTCTGTATCACGATGCCGATTATTGCTGCTAAAGGTCAGTTCACGCTTTTCTTCCATGTCAAGTCCCCGCCCCCGCGCCCTCGGCACGTGATGCGCACCACACGACCGCCATTCGCCTTCGAGGCAGACGGAACGGCGAAACTCGATCCCTTCTGACATGCATCCAACCACCTTTCCATCTGTTCATTTATACATCTATCATCTCATCTCCAGCACCTCTTCCTCCTCTCCTCTCCTCTCCATCTCTTCCCCTTCCTCTCCTCTCCTCTCCTCTCCGCTCCGCTCCGCATCCCACTTCAACCTCTTTCTCCTCTTCACACATCTCGAGAATGTCTCCTCACCCAGCCGTGGTTTCAGGTGCCGTCATCGTCGTTGCAGCAGCCGTCGCTGTAAGTATGAAAGATACATCACCCGCTCAAGACATCAGACACAGCTGCTCAACTGCCTCCAGGTCGCCGTCGCCGTCTACGAATCCCCGCAAGCTCGCCAATTCGCAGAAGATGTCCGCCGCCGCATCGCCGTCGCCCTCCACTCGCTCGGCGACGAGATCAACCCCTCAGCGTCCCCAGAACCGCGGTTCAATCGTCCGGAGGACGCGGAAGGCTTCCTGCAGAGCCAAGCAGGCGTGGACCCTGACTTGGATGGCGACGAGGACTCGAAGCGTCGCCAGCGCGAAGAGCTGATGTACTGGAACGCCGTCCACCTCGAGAAGCTGGACAAAGTCGACCGTTGTGGCAACTCGAGCCGCGGGTCCAGCTTCGATGATTTCCTGCAGCAGGACAAGTCGGCCGAGAAAGGCACCTATGTGTACAAGACCGGCGCCGACGTCCACGGCGACGCCGAGGAAGGCCTCAGACAGCGTGGCGTGAGAGGCCTGAACAAGGGATCCTTCTACACCAACCCTTTCGGCGACGAGAACGGCATCGAAATCGACGAGCAGCGTACCATGGACGCAAGCCTCATGGCGCCCGAGCAGTCCGAGAACGTAGAAGCCGCGTCGGATCTCTACCCCGCGCCGCCCACGCCCAGCACACTGCCGATGGCAGAGCAACTGGTCGACACCTCCGTGTCCAACCCCCCATCCTCGTCGGACGAGCCAACGCTGGACGAGACGACCATGGCCCGGGACCGCGAGACGTACGCGTCGATCCAGGCGTGGGCCGACAGCGCGAACGCGAGCTTCTACTCGCCCCCTCGCCCAGCCGCCCCGCAGCTGGAGCTGCGTCCCGGCTCGCCCGCCTGGAGCGCTCCGATAGTTCCGTGCCGGGCAGTGGCGAGGCTACGCCAACGGACTCGGTCTCGCTGGCTGGGTCGGGCGAGGACGTCTGGGCCGCGCATAGTCGCGCCACGAGCGAGGCTGATGTGCTGAGCCTTGATGGGGACGGGATCCCGACGCCTCACTCGTGGACGGAAATCGGGAGTGTGGTCAGCGAGAGCGACGTTGGGATGCTGCACTAGATTTGGAGACTGGGGCTGGGATGGCGCACGGGGAACTCGGGGCTGTATGTATTCGGCACGCACACATAAGGAGTTGGGTATACACGGGCTGGGCTGGCTGGCTGGAGGGATGGCGCTGAAGGTGTCGATTAGATTGTTCATAAGCCGGTGCTCCAGGCGTGGTTCTGTGTTTGGAATAAGGAAACCTGTGGTGTTAATGGGAAGGTGGAGCGGGGTTGAGGAATAAACGCCACTGCTTATTACATTCGTATAGGCCTTATTTGCGTATCTTTCGCCTTGCACATATGTACATATTGAAATCTTTTACATATCCCTCCCTCTACCCTCTTTCTTTCTTTCTTTCTTTCTTTCCGCCTTCCTCTCCTTCCTCTCCTTTTTCAGTACCTTCGCCCCCTCCCCCCCTCTAATAAAAAATCAAGAAGGCACCCCCTCGTAGAAGATTGCGTCGTCGCCCTTGCGCCGCGTTCGCGTCCGGCTCCGCTTCGAGCGCCGGTGGTTGTGTAGCAGCGCAGCTGCAGCCAGATGGCGAAGATGGCGAGGAGGATGAGGGCGCCTATTGCTGGGACCTGTTTGATTTCCATTGTTAACGTGGGTTCGTGGGGGAGGGGAGAAGAACAAAAACGTACCAAGACCCTTCGACGCTCGAATTCTTCTTTGTCGCCTGTTTGGGGCTCCCACTGCGAGGGGGTTAGGTAGGTGATTCTTGTTTTGGGTTTTGCGTTTCGGGTGGAGAGAGGGCAAGGAAGTAATCTGGTGCGGGTGAAGTGTTCTTCTAAAGAGAATGAATGGCGTGAAGAGGGGGAGTAGGACGTAGGAGGCAAAGGGAGGATTCGCGTTTACAAGACAGTGAGTGATACATAAGAAGAGAAGAGAAGGGTGAGAAGCGGCGCAGACAGCCTGTGGATTGGGACGAGAGCGGGTGGTTACTCACAGGACAAGTCGCATTCGGCCCCCCCGTTGTCCAGCAGCCTAAGAGGCCCAGGCTGTTGAAGTCGATCCAGGCGCCGTGGCCGTCGAAATCGCGGTCTATGGTGCGCAGGACTTGGGTCACTGTTGAGAGTTAGAGTTGGAGTTGTTTTTATGTTTGCGAGGGCGCTTGGATGGGAGGAGATGGGGGAGGGCAAGGGGGAGATACGGTAAGTGTTTTCGAGCGCCGTGCGCGGGACGGCAAAGTCGTAGCCTGAAGGGCAGTTTTCGCCGGCGAAGGAGTAAGAGACTTGGACTGATGCGAGGGTCCACTGCTTTGGTGTTAGTTTCTGCATACGATGGGTCGGATGAATGCTGAGTAGCGGGTTCTGGGCTGTGTGTTTGTGTGTGTGCGTATGTGTGTAGTATAGAGGGAAAGATGGACTAAGGGAGATTACATTGTAAGGCTGGCCGCGAGCTCGACAGGCTGCATATCGCTTCTCAGAGCAGTCTTCTACGATCCAGCGACCCAGTTGGTCTTTGCTAGAGGTGGCGCATCGAAAGAGGGATTCTGTCGAGGCTGTGGTGGTAAGAGGAGGAGGATGAGTTACGGGGCTCTCCTGGGGCCCAGGACCAGATTCTAGAAGTCGGGGTGTCAGCGATGACTCTTGCTAAGCAAGGAGCAGGTATAAAAATGGAGTTAGATTGATTTAACTGGTAGGGTAATAGATACAGGACAAGGAAGATAGACAGGCGGGACTTACGCTGCTCGGGTAAAGTTTTCATAGGGAGTAAAATCTATGTCGGCGGTGGAATTCAGGAGGGTGCTGTTCAGATGAGGGGAGATGCCGCAGCTGATTGTATTTTGCGTCAGATTCAGAAAAGACGTTAGGTCTGTAGAACTCGCTTAGTGTTGAATGGTGCACTGAAAACATCGCTTACCAGATGAAGCTGTAGTTGGGTATCTAAACCCAGCCAGGTTAGATGATACGGCCCATGAAGAATTGATATTAGACAAGTCTTCCGTATGGTTGCGAAAAAAACAGCCGCTTGTCAACTGCCCCTCATCAGTCGTGTTGAGATCTGTCTGGACATCCTGGATAAATCCTTCGGTGAAAATCGTCCCCGTATCTCCTGAAAAGTTATACCCGGCCATCTGAGGATCGATGGTTCCCCATCCAAAAAGCATTCTCCTGCCTTGCACGAACGTAATGTAGGCTTCGGACGGCCATCCGTCCTCCGTAGATAGGATTCCGTTGGGGCTTTCCTTCATCTCGTAGTAACCCTCCACAGGCCTGTAGACCTCCTCATGTACGTCAAACCACGAACCGTTCAAATCCGCACGATCCGAGAATAAATCTGACTCCGAATATATGTACTGTGAAAGATTGCCACTGAACAGGTTTCCAAGCAGTTGTGAGCTGTCAGGGAGAAGGGCTGGCTCGGGAGCCGGCGATGTTGGCGAGTTGGCAGATGCTGCGGCGTGGATGTTGAGAATGATGTATATGAGGTGGGCACCAAGGGTTGTCTGTGTCTTTTGGGCGTAGTCTATAAGTTGGGTATAGAACACTGAAAGGTTAATGGTGGTGGTACAAACATAGGGCCCGATGGAGACAAAGGAATGGTTTGAATAATCCGGAGTAGCCAGGACGCTGGGGACGGCTGCCTCGAGAAAAGGTTCTGGTGGGGTTGTGGTGATGGAAGGAGCATCGAGCGTGATGCTCGGAGTGATTTGGCGTGCTCTCAAGTTTGGATCAGAAGATGAGGCAGTCGTTGGTGCTGCTGGTGCAGGGGGGATTGAAATGGATGACTGGGGAGCCGATGCGCGAGTGAAATTTGAGGATATTGTGAAAGTAGATAGTGGGTTGAGATTCGGGAGCGAAGCTGGGAGAGCAACCGGACAGAAAGACCAGAGCTTACGCCCCTCGTCCCAGTACAAGTCTATCTCGAACCTCCGAAAGCCCACAGCCAGGAGATTTGAGAGACAATCTCCCGACGCATCGTCGTGATAGCGATGATTGTGAAAGCACGCGGCTGTGAGAGAGACTCCGGGACTGGTCACGAAGTTGACGGGCACCCTTAGAGCCGCATCTCTCTGGGACTACGACACATGTCAGCAAGTTGCCATTTGAAGTGGTCTGGGACTGGTATACAAGCAGAACTGTAGCATATGTATCCTCCGGCGTGACGTTCACCCCTGGATCATAGTTCTCACTCATCCTCGGACGAAAGGTTTGGCATTGAGCTCGGAGCAGAAGATTCGCTATGTCATCAGGCCGTACATGTGCAGACCGATTGGGTCGAAGACTTCAGCACGGATGTGTATCACAGAAAGATCAGTCAACAGAAACCAACATTGCATCGTTCATGAGAAGTCGTCAATACAAGGTGTATATATGGTGTTGTGATTTCCGTCGTGGTTTAGCCGCTCTCTTTAATTAAGCTATTTAACATTGCGACTTTTAGCAAAGTATCGCTTGCTTGTTTTAGGACTAGTCCACCTTGGGCCGGGGCTAATTATAATCCGAGAGGCTGGTGAAACCCCAGGTCAGCCACTGTGGCGTCGAAATGTGAACACTTCACACTTCTATTCCTTTCACCTCTCGATACTTCGCATCCAAACCCTCAGCCTTCCCAGCCTCATTCACCACCTCAACCTCCACCTCCACCTCCACCACAGTCATAGTCTTCCAACCCGTTACAATGGCAAGCGAGCAAGCACCTCCACAAGGTCCGCCTCAGGGCGAACCACAGATCAACTTCTCAGCGCCGCCAGGCCAGCCGCAGCCAACGCCCGAGCAGATCGAGATCATGCGAAAGCAGCTTTTTGCGGAGGCAGAAAAACAAGGGTTGAGCGTCCCGGAATACTTGCAGAAGATGCGGCAGCAACAGATGCAACAACAAGCTCAGCAGCAGCAATTGGCCCAGCAGCAGCAGCAGCCACAGCAACAGCCACAGCAGCCCATTCAACCCGGCCCTCCAAAGCCGGAGGCGCTCGCGGTCGCCAACTTCTTGAAGGGCCAGGATCTGAAGCTGCGGACATGTATCCTCAATGGCCAACGCAAGGACATGTTCAAAGGTATCCCGTCAAGGCAAACTGCGTGCGACGCAGCAGCATGCTAATGCAGTAATACAGTCAAGCGAGCCCTGCGTGCTCTCCAGTCCCCAGCCTACGCCAAAGCCCGCTCCAAGAACCCTCTCCTCCCCGAGATCACCGATCGCGCATCGCTCGAGAACTGCTTCAAGCTCCTTCCCATGTCCCTGCTTGCGCTTCGCGTCTCCAAGTCCGACCCCCATGAAGGCCACAACCACGCCCCAGGAGCCCACAAGATCAAGCGCGTCAAGGGTCTCTGGACCGTCAAGATCGAGCAACAGCAAGAATGCCGCGAAGATCTCCATTTCGTCTGGCTTTACGACGGAGCTCAGGTCAAGCAGAAGTTGTACGCTGCTGGCGCGCTGGCGTTGGTCTTCACAGTCGTCATGTTCCCGCTCTGGCCGATGAAACTTCGCCTCGGAGTCTGGTATCTAAGCATGGGCATGTTGGGGCTTATTGGACTGTTCTTCGTGATGGCTATTTTCCGGCTCATTCTCTTTGCGATCACCATGTTTGCCGTTCCGCCTGGACTTTGGCTGTACCCGAATCTGTTCGAGGACGTGGGATTCTTTGACAGCTTTAGACCTCTTTGGGGCTGGCAAGAGGTAAGTCTCCCGATGTAGTGGGGGAGATACGAGACGGCATTGCTAACAAAATTTACAGGAGAAGAAGAAGGGCAAGAAGAAGGCCAAGCAAAGTGGCTCTGCCAATGCAGGCGCAACAATGGCTGCGTACACAGGTCAACCCGCTCCCGCTCAAGCGACTACTTCTGGTTCCGCGCCCCAAATCCAGACGTCGAATACTACTCAAAGACATATGGCGCCTCGCGTCGAGGAGGTCTTTGATGAGGATTAGGTGCGTCGCTCTGGGCTGATTTGGGAGGGGGTTGCTCTTGCGGCATCTGAATGTTGGTTAGGAAAAGCGTACCGTAGAGTGCATCTGCATAATTCTTTGGTTCGCTTGAGATGATCCTTGGCGCATCTCAATGTTTACATGAGGTTTTCTTTGTTTTCCGCTGTCACTTGTGATCTAGGACCCATCCCGTATGCTGCTGAGCGTGCGGTTTGAGTTGGGCCCTTCCAAACCTGCATAAGCGAGAGCACCGTGAATGGGGACCGAATTTATGCCCTCGCACAGTATCAATTCTCCTTACTCCCTCCTGAGCCATTCTGCACCCTTTCCAAACCGTCGATCAAATGGCAACAATTTGCGAATAGCCAAGGTGATCGTCCTGTGGGCTTTGCTACCAAGGAGCAGACCGCTTCAGGTAGGAGAAGGTTGCTCGTACCCTCTACTCCAACAAAGCCGCTGCTGACCGTACTTTTTGCAGCAAACCTTTCAGATCGTGTCACGCGAACGACCCGTACTCGTGGTATCTTCGTTTGGGTCATTTCTAGAGATATTTGGCGCTGGTCATGCTGAACCCACTTTGTTAAAGAGAGACAGGGGGAAGGGAGAGAGAGAGAGAGCGAGTGCTCGGTGTTCTCTCAGTCAAACGAAGATGTGCTCTTGTGCTATCCTTGGGGGAGACTGCCGAGTGACTACGGGTCTTGCACTGTTTGTTGGCCAGAAGATAGGATTCTCCTACCTGCATCTTTTGCATGTTTCAACTACTCAGCATGTACCTGTCTCGACACCGGTGGATGTATTTCATAGATAGCGGCGTATATCTCAGCATCATACACCTGGCCTCGTTCTCTTTTGGCATTTTATCAAGAGGCCATGACCTGGATGTGCTCAACACGATTGCTTTCCGGCTACATGGCTCGAGTCCAGTCATTCCCCGATATCACTGAGGAAAGCAAGAAGGCTCTGCAATCTAGTATTGGGTCACGCGATGAATCTTGCGCCAAACCACAAATCCAATGTCTAGACACTTTCGAATTATATAAGATGCCTGAACGCTTTCTCCAGACTTCCGAAACCATCTTCTGTAGCTCGGAAATACGCCAACGTCTATTTGGTCTTCCCGCTTCTTCGTACTGCTCAAGCAAGTCATGGCGAGCACTTCAAATGCCCCCGCGACATCCCCGGATCACAGCGACTTCGTATGGACGGAGCGGCCATGCGACCACTGTGGCTCCGCAGAGCACGAGGCCCAGGGGTGTAAAGATCCGACCTCGCGAGACTTGATGCTCGACAAACTGGGAGCACACTGCCTCTTCTGTGGGCGGGGAATGCACAGCAAGCCTGATTGCCCGATGGTCAAGCAGATGAAAGTTAAGGAGCGGACGATTAACACGCCGTTCACGAAGAAGGAGCTGGATGAGATGACGCCGAAGTACAGAAGAAAGCAGTTGATACAGATGCCTGGGCTGATGATTCATGCTGCTGCGACGGTGCAATCTGCGACAACTTCTATGGGAGAGTCGTCGTTGTCAGTTCGCAAAAGCCTGTCCAAGAGCAATACGGCTTCGACCGCTTCCGATTCTGCTGTCGCACACCCTCCTACGCTGACTGCTGAAGCCGCGGAGGCCGCCCAATTGGACCGCTGGAAGCTTGCAGAGAAAGATGTGGCCGCAAAACTCAAGGCGAAGGGCTCGTGGGACAACAAGAAAGAAGCCAGAGCCAACTTCTTCGAGATCAAGATCGATTCGCCGACACTGGACTTGTGGAAGTACAGCATTACCGTCAGACGCACTCCGAAATCAGACGAAATGCAGAAGACCAAGGCCGAAACCGAGAAAGAGTCGCGCAGGATCAAGCGAGAGACCAAACAGTTCTTGATCAACGATATGCTGACTCAACATCCGCCTTCTCATGGCAATTGGGCATCCGACTATCAAACTACCATAGTTTCTGTCGGGCCACTCTACAAGGATTCTGCCTACATTGGCATTGACTATACGTATTCGCCTGATCCTGTCGGAAACTCCAAGAGAAAGGAATACGTCGCCCCCTTCTCTACACTTATCGAGGCTGGCAAAAGAATCGACATGGGTCTTTTGCAAAAACATGTGCAAAGCAAGAATGTTGGGGATGCTATGGAATCCCCAGACGACCTGCTGAAGCTGCTTAACATCATCTCTTGGAACAATATCACCAAGCCCAACCCCGAGGTAGGTCGAGCGGGAAACAAGTTCTACCCGCAGAAAGAACTGAACAACTCCCAAATTTCCAGGAACTTGAAAAATCCCGAGCTGTACTTTCTCAGACAAGGATTCTTCTCGTCCATGCGACCTGGCGAAGGCTCTGTCCTCTTGAATGTAAATACCGTCACTACCGCCTTTCTTTCGCCCATAAACCTTCGCACCTGGATGAATCTGGCCTGGGACAATAAAACACCGACTCCTGCACGCTTCAAACTTCGGCTGAGGGGCGTTCGGGTCTCCCTGAACCTTCATAATAACAGCCGGACATGGGTCATCGATGACATAGGCCCCAGAAGTGTGTCGGAGATGACTTTCGAAAAGGACAAAAGACACATAAGAATTTCGGACTACCTCAAAACACGTAAGTCTGACCTAAGTAAAACAAACATTCTTGACTGAAGCTAGTCTCTCCTCGAAGGGGGTTTGCCGCTATGGAGCAATCTTGCTAATTGGTGTCTAGAATATCCTCATTATAAGCCAACTGCTGAGGATTTAAGGAGCCCGTGTATCAATCTCGGAACTCCGGTCAAGAAGATCTGGTATCCGGCGAATGAGCTGACCATCCTGGACTGGCAGGTCGCAAAAGAATCGGTACAGACAGCATCTGGCAAGTCCATGGTTATCGAGGCCACAAGAAAGCCAGCCGACAACAAAGAGAAGATTTTAAGTGACGGCCTGAAGATACTCGGTCTCAAGCCTATCGCTCCAATCTACAAGGTATGTCATGCGGGCTCAAAGATCGAAGAGGCGTCACTCAAATAATGTGCCTAGGCTTTTGGACTTACGCCCAGCCCGCTGTTGGTAAAGCTTGATGCCGGCATCGTTCCAGGGCCGAAATTGAGATACTCTTACATCAATTCGAAAAGCCCAGAGATTAGGAATGGTGGTTGGAATCTTGCTGAGCAGAAATCGTTTCTTCAGCCCCGTGGGGCAAATGAACTATTCGTCCTCTCATTTGCTACCCACACTGACATCGAAAAGTTCCTGATACCGATGCGAAAATTAAAGAGAGAAAAGGATATGCAGAAAATTCCATGGCCTCCTGTGCCTGTCGATTTGCATGAGGCTGTGAAAAATCTGGCAGATGGCATGGTGCGCTACCGAATGGGGCAAAAAATTGCTATATCGTGGATTCCCGGGCGTAACGTAGGGATGAAGGTTCCCAGGGAGGATTCGGCAGGCTCTCGAAAAGCATGGTCCGAACTACTGGCCAGTGTCGTTCCTCCGGAAAAACTCCAAGCCAAGGCAATACCATTTCTCCTGATTGTGCTGCCGAAGAAGGAGATAGCGATATACCAGGAGATTAAACACTGGACAGACTGCATCGTCGGTATTCCAAGTATCTGTGTCACCGTCGAAAAGCTCCTAAAGGTCAGGGTTGATCAGACGTTGTGCGCAAACATCTGGTAAGTCGTCGGTTCGTGGCAACAAGCTAGGTTGGGCATAAGCTGATATCATCGAGTCTCAAAATCAATTTCAAGATGAAGGGCGTCAGCCACTGGGTCGAGACTGGGTTACAATCGGCGCAAAGTGACTGTACGGCTGCTCGTCCTGGCACCATGATAGTCGGCGCCGATGTTACACACCCGGGGAAAAGCCTCGACAATTGCCCATCCATGGCGGCGGTTGTTGCGACAAACGACCATCGGTCAGGTCACTACCTTGGCTCTGCACGCCTCCAGAAAGGAAAGCAAGAGGTGAGTAGCAGAACGCCGTGTCTTGGTGTACACAACGCTGACTGAGGATTCAGTACATCGCTGACTTGGAGGGCATGATCTGTGAGCGTGTTCTGGCGTGGTTCGAGAAAGCCAAGAACCCAACAGACGTTGATCCCACGAAAAAGGAGCTTCCGAAGATTGGGACGCAGCGTTTGCCCCAGCGAATACTGTTTTACCGTGATGGGGTCAGCGAGAGCCAGTACGGCATGGTTCTTCACGAAGAGAAAGATCAGATCATGAGGGGCTTCGAGCGTGCTCAGAAGATCCTGCTCGAGAGAAAGGAACTTGCAGCTGGTACCAGAAAGGTTGTTCCGAAGCTGACTCTGATCGTGGTTACGAAACGACACCACGCCCGCTTCTATCCAGCGCTTGACACGATCAAGAACTCCAACCTTGCCCCAGGCTCGTTGGTCGAGGACCAGGTCGTGACTCCTTACAATTGGAGCTTCTATCTTCAGAGCCACCACAGCGAGCTCGGGACTGCGCGCAGTGCCCTCTACGTGGTCCTCTACAACGACGACAACTACGACGCGAAGGCGATACAGCGAATTGTGAGTCCCGTCTCCCTTGCACCGCGTCTTCAGGAATCGCTAACACCGGCATCATAGACCAACAACATATGCTACAACAGCGCGCGAGCCACCAAGATCGTCTCGGTCTGCACGCCAGCTCGGTATGCCGACATCCTGTGCGACCGCCTCCGCTGCTACATGAGGCCAGCTCTAGACGGCTCGTACCAGATCCCACATCAGGGCAAAGACGATTCCAGCACCGCGGCCTCAGTCTCCTCTCCATCGAGGAAGTCGGGCCCAACTTCGGCGCCATCGTCGTCACCCAAGCATTCGGCCTCCGCCTCTCTGCCCATATCTTCAACCCCGGAGTCCGACGAGCCTCTCTACGTCGCTCGGCATCGAGGCGACGGTAACGTCTGGATTCCCACCCAGCAAAATGACGGACGGCTCAACCCTTGGCATCCGAACCTCGACAATAGCATGTTCTATCTCTAGCTCTTCCCTTCTCTACAGCGCTTCTTCTACTTTGACCTGTTTCGTGCTTCCGAATGTGGGATGGGCTTCTGTTTGCGGTGTTGCGCCATTGCATTTGCGCCATCTTTCTTGCAATCTTTTACCTTTGAACATTCAGCGTAAGCGGTCGTGTAGTAAGTAATGTTGACGCGGGCGTTGGCTTATTGCATTTATTGGGACCTTGGAATAGATGGGATCTGGTTGCTTGCATGATAAACGTTGCTTTGAAGCTTTGTACTGTAGCTTTCTGCTTGGGAACTCGGAGGTTCTTTTGCCCTTTGCGCTTTTGGCCTGGCGTGGTTGTGCTCTGTTTCTAGAACGCGCTGCTTTCTCGTTTCAAGGCTCAGGATTCGTGTAATGAAGGAAATCATGGTAACGTGTTCATCTAAAATGCATGATGATTTAAATTGAAAGATGGTTACCTGCTTTCTTACGCATCTTGGATCATAAGAAAGTTGTGTATTTTGAGAAGGTTTGTGCTGGGAAGGTATCGTCCTTAAGGTATGATAACAAACTCATCGGAAAAGGGTGATTCATGAATCATGTTATTGCACCTGATGCTTGATCTTTTAGTGAATGTAAGAGAAATGACAGTGTTAATTTTTCAAGCAAACTCGATCTCCTGATTAGAGTTGCTGAATATCAAGAGCTGGATCGTGAGTTTAAGGTTTGTGAAACGATATTGTGCCAGATAGCCTTTCTACATGATTCTTAATATTCAATCCCAATCCCAAGTAACGGATGTTGTCCCAACTGATGGAAGTCTGCTTTTTTACCAAGAGGTTGGTTATGGAGTTGTGTCGTAGCGACCGTGTCGAGGTGAAACAGCGCGTTGTATGCTCCGAGGTCAACGTAGTGCTGAGAAGTGAATTGTAAAATGTAAGATGTGGTGAATAACCTCTTGTCGAAACATGCATATTAATACTTCTTCACAGGATGTCTACGAGCATCAAGTCGGAGATGCGATGAACTTGTCAACCGAAACCCCCGAAGAAGCATTCAGGTAAATCTCTCTTTGAATCTCTCTTGTCAGATCCCTTCTCATTTTTCTTTTTCTCACGGCATGTGAATCTCACGACTTCTGGCATGCGACGGCGGAGACACACACACGCACACATATTAACGGCGAAGCTGGAGAGTCTTTGAGTTCCTTATAACGGAATCATATTCTCGAGCTCAAGAAACATAAGTCCCACTGCTAGAGCTCTAAGGCATGGCAGTTGACGCCAATTAAAATTCTTTCTTCCCAAGCTCCGAGACATACCACTCCCATACGAAAACCAGCAGATGCTGATAAAAATGTGGGCATACAGCTCTTTCACGGCCGAAGAACGTGCGTACTACGGCTCGTCAACTATTGCATACAAGGACTCGATTCCCGTCGCAATCAAGCATAACATCTCGCCCGCGCCCGAGAAGACCATGCGTGGCATGGCTCATGATACCGCGCCTCGAGCTTCTCGAGAGGAGACTCCGCAATTGGAGACAATGGCCATGGCCTACAAAGGCATCGATCTGGTTGCCGAGGAAGACGAGCTCTCCAGCAACGTCTCATGGCAGTAAGTCGATGCTGGTTTTGAAATCTTGATATCAACCCTTTCATGTTGACTTTCAAGTAGCGAGGCCCATCCCAAGTTCGTTATTGTCCTCGTTGGCCCCGAGGAGATCCCCTTCGGTCTCCAGCAGAACCTTCTCTGCGCCCAATCTCCGTTCTATCGAGACTTCTTCGCCAACAACCCAGCTGAGGAACAAATCGAGTCTATCGTCAAGCTCCCTGATACCACCGTCGACATCTTCGGCTGCTTCCAAAACTTTGTCTACACTGGCAAGGTGTACGACAAGGCACAAGGCACCGAGATTCCCGACTACCCGATTCTGATGGGTCTCTGGAAGCTGGCGACCAAGTTGAGAATGGCTCCGCTCCGCATTGCTGTGTTGGACACCATGTCTGAACGTCGCCAACTGACCTCGTGCATCCCGGGCACGCCACTGCTCATCCAAGCCTGGCAAGAGACTCAAGAGGGGAGCGGTCTCCGACACATGCTTATCGGATGGTCTGCAGAGCACAGTATGTATTCTCGTCCTGATCACTTCACCAGACTAACCAACCCAGTGCGAGCATCCCCGGAAGCACGCAAGGCATTCGCCACTTCGCTCCCCCAAGAGATTCTCAGCGAACTTGTCGTCGTCATGAGCGAGCTTCCTGCTACCCCAGCATTCACCCCTCGCGCCCCAAGACAGCAAGCTCGGGTACAGCCAAGTCAAATCGTCGCAATCGACCTGGAGCCCTCCCGCCCTGCAAAGCGCTCGCGCAAGAGCGATGCCGGTCTCACTGGCCCAGGCCCCGATGACCTGTACGACGTCAAGCCCCCGGCCAAGAAGGCAGCGCGTCGCTCCGATCCCATCCGCCGCAAAGGCAGGATGGCAGCAGCCTCCACCGGTGACGTCGCGCCCTTGTCCCCCGAGGAGGACCTCGAGTACTGCCGCGGCATGATCAACCGCATGGTTCTCGGCCCGGGCTACTGGACCCGGCTCGTCAAGGCCTTCCGCAACCCCGTCGACCCCGTCGGGGACAACGTCCCCGACTACCTGGACGTCGTCAAGAAACCCATGGACCTGATGACGATCAAGGGCAAGATGGAGCGCAACGAGTACGCCACCGCCGCCGAGTTCGAGCGGGACGTCCGCCAGATCTTCCACAACAGCTACCAGTACTGGGACGAGACCGACCCCATCTACACCCAGTGCCAGAGCTTCGAGAGCTACTTCAACACGCAGTGGGCCGGCCGGCACAAGTACGCGCTCGGCTTCAAGTCCGAGACCGCTGACTAGTCTTGAATTTATGCTTTGGCGTCCTTCCTTGCCTGATTGTCGACCGAAGTTTGGTTTTCGCGGGCATTAGTAGTGGGCGTTGGGACGGGGGGGGGGGGGGGGGGGGGGGGGGGGGGGGGGGTGTATTTGCTGGAAGCTCACAATTGAAGCTCCCGGCCGTGGTTGGCTTTCCTTGGCCCCTTTTTGCGCTCATCTTGCTTGTACAGTATCTACAGTATGCACAGTAGGCACATAATCGTGGCTGGGGCGCGCAAGACCTGCTCCTCGCTTTCGCAGGGAGGGATCAATCAATCGAAGACACACGTTCGAAATTGCAATGGAGAGTGAGTCGGTGTCTGCCTATCCCGCGGATGGTTTGTCCGAGCCCGTCCTGTCTATGTGAAGAGATCGTGGGTTGCGTGGCGTTGGTCAAGCGATAGCTGGCACAGTGCTGTTGTCTGTACTGTGAGGGCGGGCAGCAGTGCCACTTGTTCTTGGACTGCTCTTTCACGTGTGCAAGAACGATTCTCGTGTGCGGGCCCAAGGTGGGTAGGTAGAAGGTAGGTATGTACTGTACATCAAATCGACCGTGTTGCAAAGAATCACTTCAAGTCTTGGCTATGTGTAGATACATTAGGTACCTAGGTACATACGTATTGTTCAGTACACACAAAAAACCCCCCAAAAAACCACAGAAGCACTTCTCACGTGCACATCACCATCTTCTTTTCCCCCCCTGCACATGGTCAACGGATTTTATTGCCAGGTTCTGATAGCTCAAGTTTGAAGTCACATCCCATCGTAGTTGGGAGTGGGATTGAAGCTTGATGATCTTTTGAGGATTGTGTTTTTTTGCCTCGTCTGGCTTGCGCTTTTGGGGTGGTGGTAGAGAGAGTTAGGGGGGGGGGGACGTAGTAGAAGGTTAGATCCGGTGTAGACAGCGGGGCTTCTTTTTGGGACTGCGTTGCTTTTGGTTGTGGATGACGGGGGTGGAAATGGGGATGTGTCGCTGTTTATCGTAGTAGGTAGCTTAGCTATATTTGATGGTAGTGGTGGTAGGGACAGGCTAGGGACAGGCTAGGCTGTGTCTATGAGCTATGGGCGAGTGCTTTGAGGAGCTGTGGTGGTGATAGATGGAGGGCCGTAGGGTAGTCAGTGAGATTTAGCTATGTGGATTGGAGATGGGTGTAGATTTAGTCGAGAAGATGATGGCGGGCTTGTGGCATTGCTGTGAGCAATGTTCATGTTTTCATTGCTGGTGCTGTCCTGATCGGCAAAGCGACTTCTTGGGCTTTGGGCTGGCCTGGTACAGGCGTTCTGTGCTTTAAGGAGAACACAGCCCAGACACGGTAAATCCTAACTTTGGATACGGGCCAGGGCATATTGGAGAAACCATTGCAAGGCAAAAATGCACCGTGGCCTACACGTCAACACCCCGGGGCCGTATGGTATGCAGCCATTAGGTGTTTGACTCGGGTGGCCTTGACAATGGCCTTCGGATCCAAGAGAGCTCTCTGACTTTTCAGCACCACGTAAACCAGGCCTGTCACAATCGTGTACCTGTAGCTCGGCGGGATGTCATCTCCATGAGACCCCAAATAATTTGGTCTTGCTCTTCGCGGGACTATCCTGCGAGGCATCGGCATTCTCGAGGTAGATTCGCTGGTGGCCTTTGACATCCAACGCGAGGTACTTGTAGACGAACTCGCTTGCGCCCTCACTATCTGGTATGGGTACTTTTACCATGTGTAGATTGACCACTCCCTTGTTCAACGGCCCTTCCACCTGTGCATTGTTAGTGTGTCGATGCCGCGGTACGCAGTGAAACTGACATTGAAATGCATGATGAGATGCTCTCTTCCGTACTGGTCAGTCCTGAGGGTTGAACTAGCGATTCGTTAACATACTACGCCTCTTGTATCTTTCCAAGCAAGACATACGCGAGCGGTCTCGCCCTGGCCCACTTGTTCCATGTTGGCTCTCCGTACGCCGCGATCTTCTTGCCTTCCCCCAGCAATGCCGTACACCTGGGATCCCGCCTCACCTGGTCGACGGCTTTGTTGAAATAGTGTGTCTTGCTGTTAGGTGAGAAGACTTCGGTATACAGAACATAGCTCACGCCTCCCTGCATTTCGTCAGTAGTGGGTCGTGCTATTACACGTTCACAGGACACCAACCGTCAACACTGCACCGAGCAGGATAAGGCCCAAGTTGAAAGTCTGCTGGCTGGTTCTGGCCGCTTTCTCCCCAGCAGAGAGATCCCCCCAGGCGACTCGGCCATCGTCGTTGAACGGTGTTATGGCTTTTCTCCTCGGTTTGGGAGCAGGGTTTGATGTCCCGAGGCCAGTTGGAGTCGCATAGCATCGCGCGGCGACAAGGGAACGCAGATTTGCAGGGCACTTCAACAGCATCGCGGTTCGACGAGCGTTCATGGCTGCAATCCGAAGAGCCCGCGAGACGGTGGGGATGCAAGGAAAAGTCGAGTTGTGGTGTTGTAGACGGGAGCTCAAAGCTTCACAAAGCTTCAAGCTGGTGTGGAGATATTCTCGCTGCCTGATCGGGCAAGGTGGCAACTTCTAGTGTGATCCACAATCTGGCTCACTGCCGACTCAAATTCCGCCGACAGGACTACAACGACCGGTTTGCATCTGCTCTTCTGCCAATCCAGACAACCCATCGACCGAGATCTACGAACAGCAGCAATCATGACCGACAGCAATGGCAATGCAGACAACGAGATGGCCTCCAAGGCCGAATCACTGCAGATTTTCCAGAAGTTGAAGACCAAACCCGAGAACAAAGTAGGCCAGATCTCCCTGGCGAAGAAGCCTATTGTGCACGGCGACACTGACCACGAACCCTCCAGGTCTGCTTCGACTGCAAACAGAACAACCCTACGTGGACCTCGGTGCCGTTCGCAATCTACCTCTGCCTCGACTGCTCCTCGAACCACCGAAATCTGGGTGTACACATCTCCTTTGTTCGATCTACGAACCTTGATCGTATGTGTTGACATGGGCATTTGGAACGTGTGGGTACTAACGCGCGCGTAGAATGGCAATGGCGCCAGCTGCGATTGATGAAGATGGGGGGCAACGAGGCGATCAAGAAGTACTTCCAGTCCCACGGTGGAAGTGCTGCTTTGGCCAGCAAGGACTCCAAGACCAAGTACGGCTCGTCTGTGGCCGAATCCTACAAGAAGTACCTGAACACGCTGGCCGATAAGGATATTGCGAAGTAAGAGCCTCGAACAGTCCTGCTTTCGCCCATGCTGACGTGGTGGTCCAGTGGCACCGCAAATCAAGTGATCATTACGGATGTTATGGGCAATGGGCCTACAGACGGTGCAGCTACACCAGCTGGCGAGCCTGACGACGACTTCTTCTCATCGTGGGATAAGCCCGCGATCAAGAAGCCCACGCCTCCGGTTTCTCGGACCGCTACACCTGGCATTGGACGAACTGCTTCTCCCTTCCTCAACGCTGGCGCCTCGAACGCAAATGGCAACGGCAATGGAATCGCGCGAACTCCTTCGCCTCTTGCAGGATCCGCGGCACCGACTGCGAGCCGCACTACCTCGTCTGCCGCACTGCGCAAAACGGCCACTACTGGATCAGGACCCCGTAAGACGAATGTGCTGGGAGCCAAGAAGGCGAAGCTGGGTGCAAAGAAAGTCACTGGGGATGTTATTGATTTCGATGCCGCGGAGAAGAAGGCGAAAGAGGAAGCTGAACGAATCGCGAAGTTGGGTTACGACCCCGATGCCGAGGAAGCCCCTGTGAAGAAGCCAATTACGAAGTCGGCCGATTTCTCCAGCATCGCGTCTCCGACCCCATTGAGCCCTGGAAGGACAGGCAGGGACCGCAACACTGGCGATGTCGAGAGACTTGGAATGGGCATGGGACGCTTGGGCTTTGGACAAGTCGGAGGCAGTAAGCCCGCTGCTGCCGCTCCGAAGAAGATGGGTGGATTTGGGTCCGTGGGTCCTGTCTCGGCTACTCAAGAAGGTGAGAAGAAGAAGAAGAAGTGCTACCAACGTTGTCGCTTTCGCTGACACACTTTACAGATGACGACCAAAAATATGCTCGCCAGAAGTTTGGTGCTCAAAAGGGTATCTCGTCTGACGAATTCTTCAACAAGGGCGCTTTTGACCCCAACGCTCAAGCCGAGGCAAAGACCCGACTCCAAGGATTCGAGGGCGCCACATCCATCTCGTCCAACGCATACTTCGGCCGACCTGAGGAGGAAGAGACCGGAGAAGAGTACGGCGACCTAGAGAGCGCTGCCAAAGACTTCGTCCGCAAGTTCGGTGTCACGGCGGGTGATGATCTGGAGAACTTGACCCAAGTGCTAGGTGAAGGGGCCAACAAGCTGCAGGGCGCCATCAGAAGTTACCTCAACAGCTAGAGCGGTTAGGGTCTAACTTCTGGGGGGGGGGGGGGGGACGGGGGAGGCGGGGGAAATGAAGCGTGGCTGAAACCTGGTGTCCGGCGCAAGATTGAACATGGCCTCTGCATCAATAAGGGCTGTGTCCGTGAGGATGTTTGAGATCAGAATGGGCGCTGATAGCGAGAATGTCATAGGTAATGATTAACGCAGTCTGTTGTGCAGCATAGAAATGTGGTGGTTGGAGAAGCGATCAAAATATAGCAATAAGATTCCGTTGTTTACATAGTGCCTTATCATTTCATTCTTCTGGGCAGGGTGATTACCTACCTCTCCGAACCGACGAACGAATGTCCTAGGAGGAGGTACTTGAGGAATGAGGAACGCAAGCCCACGGACTCGTCTCTATTCTCGGGACGACTCCCCGTCTCAGCTATTAGATAGGTTTTGACCAAGACCAAGCGAACCAAATCCTTGGTCCCAGAGACGGGCCTCCGATATCTTGACAAAGAGCGCCTTAATCTCGCATGAAGAACGTTTCGCCGCGTTCTACTGGAATGACGAGGACTGGCTGTTGGCCCCCTGCTTCAGCCGCAGGGTTCGGCTGGACACGCAAACAAATAAACAAACAAACAAACACGCTCGCTTCTCGCTATGTCACACCAATGACGGCCAACATTTCTCGCTACCGTGACATCCCACGTCGGCGCTCCCATTCGGCGCCGACGACCACAGGTCTCTGCGTTCCCAGTAATCAAGGTCGAGAGTCGGACAACAGGTGCAGATGCAGATGCAGATGCAGATGCGTGGTGCTGTCCGGGCGGCGTGCAAGGGGCCAGGGAGAGGCCCGGTCTGGAAAGAGCGTGAGTCGACGGACTGTGGGTGTGTTGGCTGGATGATGTCGCTGCCAGTCAGACATCCTGATAGTTGGAGTCCAAAGGCGGAGTCTCTCTTTCATTTCGATAGAAAGAGAGGAACCAAAGTATCGTCGGTTTGCCAGCCCTATGCTATCTCTTCCCTGCCACTGTGCTCTCTCGCTTCCGCACATCTCAGCGCTGCTACCTCCAGATTCAACATGCGTGTCACAGCTCTCTTCCCTCTGGCCTGCGCAATCGTGGGCTTCATCCTTTCCATGCTGGCTCTTTTCGCAGGTAGCACGCCGAGTTTCATGGAGGATTACCACATCATCACCGTACGTCTCTTCTCCTCCCCGCCGCGGCTGCAAGATGCGACTAACTCTCCACAGCTCAACACCTCGACCCTAGGTCACAACATCCTGGGCGCCGACTCAGAAGCAACCAGCACGTCCGCTGCAGCTACAGCGACGGCGACATCCACCGCTGGTCGGATCGGGGACTGGCTCACCGACATCAAGGACAATGTCACAGATTCGGTGGAGGGCGAGTTTGACGACCTGGTATCAGATGTTGCGGACAAGCTAGCGGCGGAGCTGGGCATCAACCAGTGGTACAGCTTGCACTTGATGACTTTGTGCCACGGCGACTACAAGCCCAATGCGACAGCGAGGGAGGCATCCAAGAACGTCACGTCTTGCACGCATCGGACGGCCATGTGTGAGCTCTGCTCCCACGCCGAGCGCAGAGAGAGAGAGACTGACGGGATGCTGTAGATGACATCAACCTCGACGAGATCCTCGAGCAACAACTTGACGTCGGCCCTCTCCACATCAGCCTCGCCGATATCCACTGGCCGGAAGACATCCACGACGGCCTCCAGGCGCTCAACGTCGCCTTCAACGCCGTCTTCGTCCTCTACGCCCTCGGCATCGCCGCCGCCGGCCTGGCCATCCTCACCTCCCTCGCAGCCTTCTGCTCGCACGGCTCGCGCCTGGTCTCCTTCGGCAACCTCGGCCTCGCGACTCTCAGCTTTCTCGCTCTCGCCATCGCCGCCGCCATCGTGACCTACGTGCAAGCGAGAGCCGTGCGCGTCGTCAACAAGTACGGCAACGACGTCGGCGCCTACGCCCACCGGGGCGAGAAGTACCTGGCGATTGCCTGGGCGGCGGTCGCGGTCATGCTTCTGGCTGCCATGGCCTGGGTCGCGGAGTTCTTCATCGGGACGAGGAACAAGAGACGCGAGTATACGGAAAAGTCGCCCACCCGCAAGGTGTTTGGAAAGGGGCGTCGAAGCGACGAGGCGCGGTTGAGACGGGCAGGTGTTTGATGATGGCGGTTAGAGGGCCATGGAAGATTGGAGATGGACGACCAACGTGGCCGGTGTGTGATGACGGGAGAGGATTGGGGGAATGTTTGGCCGCGCTGGGAGGATCTGGGGTTCTTCTCGGGCGTATGGATCTGGGTATACAGTGCTGTACAGTGCTGTACTGTACAGTGCTGTACTGTACAGCACCACAGCTACGTCGCGTTCCTTTGCGGATACCCCATAACACGCGTCTTTCTTTGATCTCGGATCCTCGCCACGCGCATTCGGTGGTTTGACAGATTTTGATCTTCCCATGCTCTCGTCACCATGCCATGTCTCCAGATCCTGTGCCGCGTTTTGCTGCTCATGGGCTCTACTCACTCGCTGTTCTATATTCGTCGCGTTCTATATTCATCGCCGCCACGCCGTGATCCAAACGTGCGTCCAAGGATTATCGTTCGCCCAGGCAGCGTCCGCAAGGCAAGCTTTCTGACAGATCCTTGGCCGGGGATCCTGAACCCAGCCCTTTTTGCCTTTTCCCTTTTCCCTTTGCCTCGATCGCGCTCCTCCCCGGGCGACAGGCGCTCAGCTGTGTATCAGACTGTGCTGTGCCACTCGAGATCTGTGTGCATTTACGGCCCCGTTGCGGAATCTTAAGATCCACATTTCCAGACACACATGTTCGAAACGGGCAGCTCTGTGGAAGACTTCCATGACAACTTCTAATTGTGTCGAGTGGTGCTCGAGTGGTGATCCGCCAGGATTCCTCGACATCAAAATCCATCCAACTTATTATGGAATGGACCCAATGTCACTAGTCGACCTGCTAGCGTGGCCGGCCCGTTGGTCGCACTTCTGGTCCAGCTGTCGCGACAACTCCTCTTCCTCTCCTCTCTGCCATTGACAACATCGCTTCTTCGTCCTATCCTCACGATATCGCTCCCAATTGCTATCGCACCCGGCAGCATTCGTATCAGCGACGTGGCGACCATGGCTTACAGACAGCCGGTGCACGGCGGCCAAGCCGACGCGTACTACATGGAAGGGCAACAGGGCGCTCCGTACCAGCAACAACAGCCCCAATACCCACAGGGCGCATATCACCAGTATGATGGTGCCGCGCCCTCGCCATACGGCCAGACTCATCCTCAGCAATATGCGCAGCCATACCCGCAGCAACCGCCGAACTACGGCCCCCACAGCCAGCCGGCCAACGCGGCGCCGACGGGGGACGGCAAGCTCTCGGGCTTCGAGCAGACCTTCAAGCTGGATGAGCCGAAGTACAATGACCTGTGGGCCGCGATCCTGTTCGCGGCGACGTTCTGTGGCTTCGTGGCGGTCAGCGGGCTGGCGATCCATGGCTACGCGGTCGGGGGGAGTGGAGCCATCTACGGAAGTAAAAACAAGGTGTCGTTGAACTCCAACACGATCATCTTGTTGTAAGTCTGCGCCCCCAGGTGTGGAGGAATGAGTCTGACATCTGCAGTGCTTTCGTGCTGGCGGTTGCTTATGTGGTCTCCGCGACGTACTTCTGGATCATTCGCGCGTTCACCAAACAGTCAGTCGTCCTCCTCGTCCTCTCCCGAAAGCCCTGCTGACATGTTGCAGGGCCATCTGGATCACTGGTATTCTGCAGATCGTCTTCGGCGTCGGCACCGCCATTCTGTACCTGGCCCGCGGCTGGTACTCTGCCGGGGTCGTCTATCTCGTGTTCTCCATCTTCTACATTGTCTGCTTTATCTCGTGGATCCCCCGCATTCCCTTCTCGGTCCTGATACTTCAGACGGTTATCGATGTCCAAGAACTACGGGCATGTCTTCGCCGTCTCTGCCATTGGAGGATTCACCGCGACAGCCTTCGCAGCCTGGTTTTCGGTCACCTTGGTCTCCATCTACGTCAAATACTACCCTGGCGCCCCAGGATGTCAGGCTGGTGGTGGAAGCTGCAGCAAGGCCAAAGTCATTGGACTGCTCGTCTTCATCACGTTCGCCGCATACTGGATCACGGAGGTCATCAAGAACGTGATCCACGTTACGATATCGGGCGTCTACGGCTCCTGGTACTTCTGCTCACAAAAGCCAACTGGGGTCCCCAAGGGCGCTACTCGTGGTGCCTTCAAGCGCTCCATGACTTACAGCTTTGGCTCTATCAGCTTCGGCAGTCTACTCGTTGCCATTGTCCAGCTGCTGCGTCAAGCATGCTCCATCGCCCAACAGAACGAAGCCGCGCAGGGCAATCTCCTGGGCCAGATCTTCTTTTGCTGCTTGGGCTGCCTCATCGGCATCTTGGACTGGGCTATCCAATTCATCAACGAGTACGCGTTCTCGTACATTGCGTTGTACGGCAAGGCGTATATGCCCGCTGCCAAGGTACGCCCTCTTCTCTCCCGTTCCCTCGAGGAATTCGGTACTAACGCGCCTAACAGACCACCTGGTCGATGATGAAAGACCGCGGCATCGACGCCCTCGTCAATGAGTGCCTGATCAACCCCGTGCTCAGCATGGGCGCCGTCTTCGTCGCCTACCTGTGCTCCTTGCTCGCCTACCTCTACCTGACCTTCACCAAGCCCGAGTACAACGAGGGCAACGCCTTCACGGCCGTGGTCATGGCCTTTGCCTTCCTCATCGGCCTGCAGATCGCGAACATCTTCCTGGTGCCTATCAAGAGCGGCGTCGCGACCTTGTTCGTGGCCATGGCGTTCGATCCGCAGGTTTTGATCACCGAGTACCCGGATCTGTGGCACCGGATGATTCAGGTGTATCCGCACGTGCAGCAGGCGGTACATGTTTGAATGGTGGCTGAGGCGAATGTATGAATAGAGAATGGGCTTGGAAGGGAGGATGGAAGGCTTTGTTTTTTCTCTTTTTCCTTCACTTCTGGAGGGCTGGTTGGGACTTGGTTGCTTGGTGGCGAGGAAACAAAAAAATACCCAGTGGAGTGGCGCTTCCGGAATACCGTCTGAGGGATGGTGATGACCCGGACGGTACTTGTAGACAGTAGGCTGTGAGCGAAATGCGGCGTAAGCCGAGAGTTTCTGAATAGGACGGTGTACTTGACGTGGAGCAGTGGTAGTAATGTATAATTTGTCGATTCCTCTGCCTGGATCACTCGCGGGGTGGTTTTCCTGCGCCATTTAATGGTGGTTCGTGGTGACTAATTCGGCCTTTGGTTTGGTTTGGACCTGGGCCTGGGCCTGGGTCTCAGCTTGGAGGAGAGGTCGGGTTTTGGAAAGATGGCAATTGAACAACTCGGTATTGCGAGTCAAACCCGATTGGAAGATTCAACAAAGGTACCTACTGTACCTACTGTAGCATACCTAAGAAGTACGGAACAGCGACTTGGGCATTTTCCGAGCCATTTCGGAGAGCTACAGTTGTCGACTATCTGACATACTGTACAGTACAGTACAGTCAGTACAAGGTGGGACCTGAAGTCCCGAGCCATTAATTGGGCCTGGCTTGGCTTGGGTACTACAGTACTGCCTTCCTATAGGTAGGTACTTACTACGAGTAAAGGAAAATGAATAACGGCTTTACCACCACTCGACTGACTAACTGGCCCGGTGCCGCCGACGACGCCTCGGTTGTGAGAACAGTTTGGGAGCCTGTTCGCTTTCTGTCTGTTTATTAATTACATAAGACTTACAGTACAATGTTAACTGGCGCCCAAGTAGCTAGCATTTTAACGAATTAGATACGTCATGAGGATCTGATACATACATACATACCTTACTGTACAGGCCAGCAGGTTACAGTTCTGGACTTGCTGTGTGCTTGTCGGGATTGGGATGGTCTGGATAGTCTGTGTTCTTACTAGATACCTACCTACCTTACCTAGGTGAGGGATCAAAAGAGTAACCCGGCGCCAAAAGCGCTTGCTCGGCGCTAGACTTGTGCCACAAACCCATCTTGTGGTGGGGGGAGGGTGTCTGCCAGCAAGCAAGCAGGCAAATTGACAACAGCACCAACACTGAACATTTCATGAAGCTCGGAAGGTGTACACATGAATGCCGACCCCGATGCTAGCTAGCTACACGGCAAGAATATCTCTAGCCCGCGTTCTCCCACATACTGTACACGGACGCGGACGGAGGCTTTCTTTCGACGCTGATGGATGGAGGGTTTCGGACTGGGAGGCATGTATGCAATTCTCGCGACGTCGTGGGAAGCTGATCGATCTTGCAGCCTTCGGCGCTGGTTGTGGTGCGGAATCGGGGCTTGTTATAGGGTTGGTGGAAGCGGTGAGAAGGGGGGTTGTTTACCTATAGTACGAGACTCTCGCTTAGGGTTTGTACTGTACATACATGCCAATGTCGGTTGGCGCCCCACGTTCGGAAACTGTGACTACTTGCTACTTTCTGTGTTCGGTTAGGCAATCAGGTAGTAGCGTTTCGGGACTCGGACTCTCAGAGAATGGTACACGCGGCGTGTATAAGTAGATAGGGATCTGACAACTCTAGACTGGGGATCAGGATGGATGATGAGGGCGGGTTGTCTGATGCATGATGCTCTGGCCGATGGACGGTGGACAAGCAAGGTGGGTTGTTGGCTGAGGTGTGTCGGTGTGGTTTAGCCAGCTCGTTCTTGCGGGACTTGATATGGCGATTCTGAATCTTTTTCTTCTTACTTTGACGCACTTGCATATATGTACCACTTTGGGTGTCGTGCTGCGGGTGGGAAAGCAGAGCTGAGATCGTTGATCGCGCGCGGTACATGGTTGATGGTGTAAATGCGGTTGACAACAATCTCGCTACCATGTGAGCGAATAAGATCACGACGTTGGGGAAGACATGAGCTGTGGTTACTGTATGTACAGTACTTCGGGTGGTGCGGATTTGGTGGCCAAGTACGCCAGCATCCGAAATAGGAGCGCAAACCTTTACAGATCAGGAGCGGGGTTGTACGGTTTCCTAAAGCGAACTGGCTTATGAGATCAAATTAGCCACTGTTCAAATCCTTGAGGTTTACTTTCTATGTACGGGATTTGAGAGAGCCATAGTATTTTCATAGGAAACCCATACAGATTAAGCTTGGCGAGGGAATATTCACCTTTTTTTCAAAAAAAAAAGAAAAAAAAAAAAAAAAAAAATTTTTTTTGTGTTAATACATACATTCTTAGCATCTGGAAGGGGGGAAAAAGAACGCTAGTCGAAACAGTACATAAAGCCAGCCTCAGATTATACCGATACCATCATATTTCTCACAGCGTATCGCGCTCGTGTTCCAGAGTGGTTTCCTAGAGAAATCGTTTGCAAAAGCAATAAGCGGTGCCTGACAAGGACCGGATTGTGCAAATGGAAACCAAGAATCTCGTCATGACAAAATGCCACCAATCTTATTCCATAACCATGTATCGTTTTGTAAATTGTTGCTATTCCGTTTTTCGTTGTCGGATTTATATAAAAAGTAAATTAAAATTGGTGTCAAATTTGTGTTTGCGATTGATAATAGCAAATCTGAAACCAAATCTTTTTCTCTGATAGCACGGTGTTGCAAATCATTGATAATAAGCTCGGACGCTTATTAATAGCACGAAATAAGCTAATTGGAGTAGAAAAATCAATAGTTTGATGACTTTTCTTGCAATTCTCAGATTAATGCTGAAGACTGAAAGCGCCCCTTACTAAATGAAAACATCTCCTTAAACCTTAGAATTATATTTTTGCGTAATCGAGAGGTCTGATATAGGTGATGAGAAAACAGGCGTAGCGAAACCAAAGCAATGCTAGAAGTGGATACAGGTTCTAGGTTCTAGAAGCGAATCACGCCCCAGACTCTTGATAGATTTGGGTATAGAAGCAAGCTCCTTTTCTTTTCCTATTTGATTTGTTCTTAAACATGCGAAAAAGCTTCCTGTCACAGAAATGCTGTCTTGCCAATAAAAAACACACGCCTTTAGCCAGCTATAGCTTATACAAGCCTTATCCCTCTGGTCGTTTGATATACTTAGAATAAATCCAAAGCGGCAGAAACTAAGTCAGAATACCCATTAAGAGTCAAGGAATCAACTTAACTCGACAATGGCTTGGGTATGACATGAGCTGCGTAATTACCAACTTCTAAAACAGATCATCTGGAAGAGAAAGTCTCGTAGGCCCCACATATCTAATTCGACAAGAAACTACTAGACATGCTCTTCTCAAGGAAATCCAGGTTCAACTAGGTTGCGTTGTAACCCTTTCTTGAAATTGTTACTGAGAAACAGGAATGTAGCTATGTAATTGGTTCCTAATGCTCTGTGCATGCAAAGATCTGATAACGCGAGTGAAAGACGACGAAATTAGGGCGAACTCAATAATCACGACTCGAGTTTTGGATTATTATATCTTCATCTGCTACGCTATTGTGACAGCTTTGGCTATTAATATTTAAAGAGAATAAACGGAATTTCTAAGCTAGATATTGCTATCTGAACTTTGATTCCTATGCTGATATGCGGCTTTTACAGAGAAAAGAGGAAAGAATTATGGATCGGGCCTCTGGGGGCCTTTTAATTGGAATATAATAAAAGTAAATAAGAAAACCATTTCCTGGCAGTTGCGTTCGAGCTGGATCGAGATGTAGCTGAAAGAACAAATCTGAAAGCTGTGATGGATATTTCGAATTTTGCGCTAAGTCCAAAGATGATGACAACTGAAGACTTGACAGCAAGCAGCCGCTTGACAGTAGTGTTACTTTTCAAGTCCTCAACTCTGTAATTAGTAGCATTCATAATTCTTCATGCAAGCATTTTGTTATTGCATACTGCTCGCGAAGAAAAAAGCAGAGTGTAAGCTAGGACCTCAGGATCAACTTACTCCCCCTATGCCATTTTACTCCTAGCTCACAACTGTGGCTATGAACAAGCTTATATATGTCTTTAAGATCCGCCGGGCTGATGTGTTTTGCAGCTTCTTACCGAGCGATTAATATGATTGATTCACCTCATTGCTTCTTTTTTCGGTTCGCCCCTACCTTGACTCCTACTTCCTTCGGAAAATTTCTTCTGTAGTTCTCGCTAGTGCTTATGAGATAAGGTCTATATAATTTCGCGATGTCATGCTGTATACCTCTCTTGTGATAAGCGCAACAGCAAGAAAATCAGAGAAATTTCATGTCGTCATCTTCAGTCGGAATAGCTATTGTGTTCTTGACAAAAAGCCGGTGATCACTCAATACCACAAGTTCAAAACATCGCCCAATTTTTGTGATTCCTAATCCGAACCAATAGTGATTGCTGACTTCGAGCCTCTACATGAATAGGCAATTGGTAATACATCAAAGGATAATAGTCGCAATACTGTTGACAACAACGTCACGACTTAGATGACTTTTGATTTTTATTTCGCAGACGCGAAGGTCCATTTGTCAGGAACTTACTATCAGTAGAGCTGGAGCATGTTTACCAGATCAATCGTCGCTCTGGACTTATTGTTTGACTCTAACAATTTTTTGCTGTTGGTTGGGTATTCTCGTTTTTTAGAATTGAGATTTGACACGCAGTGAAAAGAAAAGCTTGTATACTTAACTCTCGATATAGACGCAACATAAAGTATGAATGGACACAAAAATAAGCGCGAGAAGAGATACTACGGAGTATCAACGTAGCTCAAGCTCCACGTTTTAGACTACGAAGTGCGCAGATTATTTATTAGCTTGACATCGCTTGGATCAAGACCTTACATCTGAAGCGCGTCCTCATCTAAAATTTAGATCTCCACCTTTAGGACGAGTTAGAACATAACAACGTCGAGAATGACAGCTTGTAAGGACGCGGGCGTGCGTGGTGCTAGCCAAATCCACGTTCTGGAAACAATTAAAAAGCAAGCTCTAAAAGAAGGAACGACATTCCAGGAAAGCAGGACTCCACAGAAGATTGTTTAAATCAAAGAGAAGAAGTGACAACAAATCTTTTTTTGGCAGCAGTTTGCAACGACATAATTCTGTCTTGAAGTCGCGACTCCTGTATGAAAACCTCTTTTGATCTCAAGCCCTATGCAAAATGAAACGAAAATCAAAATAAACCTCAACGCAAACCACCAAACTGGCATTATAAGGTTAGCACAACTTGATTTGACTGCAACCCAGAAGGCATATCGAAGTCTATTTTAATATACCAGAGGAACATCAGTACTGTTGGGGCTACGTGTATATATATAGAGCTCGAATGCCTCGCTACGAAGAGTCACGTGGTAAGTGATCGGTAAAACCGAATCATCCCAGGCTTTATTGGCTACTCAAACTTACCAACAGCCGGTTCTCTAGAGCGAGGTTTTTATAACGTTACGGGTCAATCTTTCTCCACAGGCAACGTCTGTATATCCTTGATGGCTTTCTTCTTACCAAGGGTAACAACTCCATGTGATCCAATGGAAGACTTGGCTTTAATTCTCCGCCCAATCAATGCACATATCGATGTTCAGTTGGTCAGCCAAATCAGAGTGACACATTCACTAATTCGCTGCCTACCTACTTACTGACCCAAGAAGAGCGACTCCTATAGGTTCCGATCACATCAGGATAGAAGATACTAGACTGAACGTGGGTTTATTCTCTTCCCGCTGCCATACCTCCTTCATCACTTCCAAGTGAAGGTGTCGTGCCGCATGAACACGAAACGCAGCTGGCTGTATCCAGAGCAAAGTTACATACCTACAAAGTAATCTTACACAGTACACATGTGTGCCCCGGCCCGCGTGAATTATGTGCCTTATGTACCCTACCCATGGCCCACTCATGACCCATGCCCGCCCAGCTCCAAACGCCCAATCAATGCATGCACGCACAGGTTGACCGACCCTCTCATGGCAAGGTAAGTAGCTTACCGCAAGACGAGGCTGGGGAACATTTTGCGACCTTTCACGTTGACGTGATATTCGTGAATGCCTTCCAGCGTCGCGGCGTACCTGTTCATGGTCAGCGCAACCACATCGAGATGTGGAGTGCGAAAAGTAGGGCAAAGAGGGGATAGACAGAGCAGAAGGGGAACTCACAAAATTCTCCCGTCCGGGCTCCAACAAATTCCCATCGTCTCATTCCCTCTCGTGCTCCCCTCCATCATCGCGTTATCGCTCCGTATTCCCATCCCAATTACGCCATCATCGATCATACTAGGCCGCCACGGCTGCCTCAATCGATGCGCGAATTCCGTCGTGATGCCTTGCTCGTCGTCGTTCAGGTTACCACGGAGGCGAGCGCTGAGTAGGGATTCGGCTTCTGCTCGCTGGGGGTTACCTTCAAACAATCGAGGCTCGGGTGACTCAGTCCCAGGACCAAGAGAAGGGCGGTGACCAGATGTGAGTGAGAGGCCTTCGATCAAGGATAGGGGGTTATTGGCTGTTGATCTTTCGGCAGAGGTTTCGGGAGGTGGTGGGGGACGTGTGGTACGGCGACCAGATGTATCGGAGGTAAGTTGAGCCCGACGAGCGCTGTCGCGGTTGCGCTCGTCGATGAAGGCTTGAAATGTACCTGTGCTAGCACGTTCTGGATTCATAAACTCACGGAGAGCGGAGGGGAGGGTGGTGGTAAGTTGAAGGCGAGTTCGCTCTGAGCTGTTTGTTACGCCTGAGCGGCGGGGATCGGCCCATGGACCGGTTCGGATCGAGCCAGCTTCAGCGAGCGTTGCCCTGCCGGAGAGGGCTTCTCTGCGTTGACGTTCGAGGCGGATTGCTTGAAGCACCGCTAATACATATCAGCATACAAGTCTCATAGAAGCTGCTGGACCGTGGAAAATCCAAGGAGAGCTGACATACCTAGCTCTTCGTCTCGACGCCTATCCAACATCCCACGCGTCAGGTTACGCAGCTGCTGTCTCTCAGCATCCAAATTTCTCCTCTCAGCATCGAGGCCTAAATAATCCGGAGTGCTGCCTAGGTCATGACGGGCGGAACGATAACCTGTGCGCTGGCCAGATCCCTCTGATATCTGGACTCGTTCCACGTTTACATCGCTCGTATTAATCAAAATGAGTTGCCTCGATCCGAACATGGTTCGAACGTCGGCTACGCCAATTCGGCCACTGGATTCGGTCCAAGCCTGCAGAAGTTCAGCTGAAGAATACACATAGAACGACGGATAAGTGTTTTGCTCTGACAGTTCAGAACACACATCAGAAAAGCAAGCGAGTACCTACAAGAAGGTCATAAGGTCCGGGGCAGAACTGCATTGCCCGAACTGCTCCCGTTTGGCGATTCGGTCTTGAAGTAGTAAAGGCTACCCTTAGCGATTGCGTCTCCGTCAAGCCCTCGGTTTCAAAGATAGAGATGACGCCGTATTGTGTGGCTACAGCAAGGTACTGTCCAGATTTAGAGAAGGACAGAGCAAAGCTTCCTCTCATTTGAGTTTTGTCCGCCTGCCGTTGACCTTCCAATTGTATCCGTCCTGCAGGCACCCATTCATAAACCAGGGCCGCCTTCGATTCGGACCACTCTCGGTCAACAACTTTTTGTCTTCTCTTGTGAACATAGAGAAATGGGTCATCGCAAATGGCGACCAACAACTCTCCATCGGGGGAGATCGCAGCGCGGTTGACAAGATCGGGCAGCGTCAGCGTCTGGATCGTCTTGGAAGTTGCCAAGTCCAAGATTGCAACTGTACAGTCATTGTTCGAGACCACAGCCACGGGGACATTGTGAACGTGCTCAGATGAATCATCCTTCGGGAACCAGTGCGTAATGCAATTGACGATCTCGGTGCCAACATCTATCTTCTCCGCCGTTGGCAGTCTCGAGGACAAGGTGCTCATTGGTCTTGTCGAGTATTCGTTATCGTAAGAAGCAGTGCGCCGAGTCGGATCGAGTTCAAGCGGAAGGCGAGAATCGGGATCGGCGTTGAGAAAGGAGGACAGGTCGGAGCCCAATGCTCGGTGCTTGAGAGACACCACGCTGTACTTTCCATTCTCCCCTCCACAGCACAGCCATTCTTTCGAGGCGACCAGGCACCTCGGTATAAAGCCCAGAGATGCGACAAAGTCACGTTGCTGGGTCTTGGTGTTGATGGAGTAGATGTCGGTTCCGCTGGGGAAGTAGACAAGGTCTTGTTCGGGGGAGCTTACGAGCGAGCGCAACTGCCAGTGGCTGAGTGCGTGTTAGCTAGATGGTCCTGATCATGCTCCCGTCGATAGCTCGAAGCCCTCGGCCACATCGGTTCACATATCCATCTGCGTCCCAAGGTTTCACTGAGCTTCTTCGTACCAACTGACCTGGTGTCTATGTTTGCCCGGTAGTATTTTCGGGGACTGGGCAGGATCAAGCTCTCGGTGGCATGATGTCTAGACGAAGCCCCAGGTTAGCCTTGACTGCAGAAGGTTACGGCTTTCAGCAACGTACAAGCTCTCATCTTTGACAGCCATCGCTGCCATGCGCATGCGCCTCGAGATACGCTTTCATGAGATAGAATGCAGGCGTCGAACGGAGGCGCGACGTTTCGAAGGCTGGAGGCGGAGACGCGATCCAAATGTCGTGGTGAGCAGGTGAGAGGTATATGGCAGCAGCAGGATGCGAGAAGAATACGATACGCTGGAGATCGAACGACGACGTGGTTCTGTAGTGGTCTTGCTGATGTCGCAAATGGCCCGGATGCAATGCAAGGTCAAGATCCGGCTCAACGTCGGCCGGGTGTCGATGATGATGACAAAGCCCAAAGACCGATGCCACCCAGCCAAGGCCGGAAAAAAGACGGGCCGCGCACCCCAGCCCTCGGCCCTGACTTTTCGCCGCGCCGATTGGTCGTCGGCTTTCTCTCGAATTCCATGCGCTAAGAATTTTTCGACTTCTTCTGCTTCTCATCTTCTACCGTACTTCTCCTGCTCATCGTTACCACCTCCCTCCATTCATCGACCTTCTCCATACAATCAAGAAACACACATTTCCTCCCATCTACATCTCCCTCCTATACGTTCTTTTCTCCAGAGCGCTCGCCATCATGTTGTCTTCTCGATTATCCAGAGCTGTAAGTGTCTCCTGAGCTGCTGTTGCATCACCATCTGTCTGACTTGGACTACAGCTTCCCAGGGCAACCTCTGCTGCTACCCGGTCCATCCGCACACCTTGGGGCTCATCGTTCGTGCGCAGATATGCAGATGAGGCCGACAAGAAGGTCCGGGGACCAGTCATCGGTATTGACTTGGGTACGTTGATGCCATCGGCGCCTTGAACGGAGGTCGCATGCTCACATGTCGTCTGACAGGAACCACCAACTCTGCCGTGGCCATAATGGAAGGTCCGACAGCCAAGATTATCGAGAACTCAGAAGGCATGTATCCTGCTCCACTTTCCCCCCGGCGTCTCTGACATTCTCCCAGGTGCACGAACAACACCCTCGGTAGTGGCGTTTGCGCAAGATGGCGAGAGATTAGTGGGTGTTTCCGCGAAGCGTCAAGCTGTTGTCAACCCGGAGAACACCCTGTTCGCCACCAAGCGATTGATTGGCCGAAAGTTCACAGACGTCGAGGTGCAGCGCGATATCAAGGAGGTCCCGTACAAGATCGTCCAACACACAAATGGCGATGCGTGGGTCTCGGCGCGCGGCGAGAAGTACTCGCCATCTCAAATCGGTGGTTTTGTTCTGCAAAAGATGAAGGAGACCGCCGAGGCCTATCTCACCAAGCCGATTCAAAACGCCGTCGTGACCGTTCCAGCTTACTTCAACGACTCGCAGCGTCAAGCCACCAAGGATGCCGGTCAAATTGCTGGTCTCAACGTCCTCCGTGTCGTCAACGAGCCGACTGCCGCTGCCCTGGCTTATGGCCTGGAGAAGGATGAGGACAAGATCATTGCCGTCTACGATCTTGGAGGAGGAACCTTTGATATCTCCGTTCTCGAGATCCAAAAGGGTGTCTTTGAGGTCAAGTCGACCAACGGGGACACCCACTTGGGCGGAGAGGATTTCGACATTCATTTGGTTCGCCACCTGGTGCAACAATTCAAGAAGGATTCTGGCATCGACATTTCTAACGACCGCATGGCTATCCAGCGTATCCGTGAGGCTGCTGAAAAGGCCAAGATCGAGTTGTCTTCGTCTATGCAGACGGATATCAACCTCCCCTTCATCACCGCCGATTCTTCCGGACCAAAGCACATCAACCAAAAGCTATCCAGATCCCAACTTGAGAAGCTTGTTGACCCTCTCATCAGCCGCACCGTGGAGCCCGTTCGCAAGGCCCTGAAGGACGCTAACCTCCAGGCCAAAGATATCCAAGAGGTGATCTTGGTCGGTGGTATGACCCGTATGCCCAAGGTAGCCGAGTCCGTCAAGAGCATCTTTGGTCGTGACCCCGCCAAGTCTGTCAACCCAGATGAAGCGGTTGCCATGGGAGCTGCGATCCAAGGTGGCGTTCTCGCTGGAAACGTTACTGATGTGCTCCTCTTGGATGTCACCCCCCTCTCCCTCGGTATCGAGACCCTCGGAGGCGTCTTCACCCGCCTGATCAACCGCAACACCACGATCCCTACCAAGAAATCACAAGTCTTCTCCACCGCCGCCGACTTCCAGCCGCTGTTGAGATCAAGGTCTACCAAGGAGAGCGTGAACTTGTTCGCGACAACAAGATGCTCGGAAACTTCCAACTGACCGGTATCCCACCTGCACACCGTGGTGTTCCCCAGGTTGAGGTCACCTTCGATATCGACGCCGATGCGATCGTTCACGTTCACGCCAAGGACAAGTCCACCAACAAGGACCAATCGATTACCATCGCCTCCGGATCCGGTCTATCTGATGAGGAGATCCAAAACATGGTTAACGACTCGGAGAAGTATGCCGAGGCCGACAAGGAGCGCAAGAATGCCATCGAGGCTGCCAACCGTTCCGACAGCGTCTTGAACGACACCGAGAAGGCCTTGAACGAGTTCGCTGAGAAGCTCGACAAGGCTGAGGTGGAGCAAATCCGCGAGAAGATCACCTCTCTCCGCGAGTTTGTCAGCAAGTCCCAATCTGGCGAGGGTACCGCCACCGCCGCCGACATTAAGGAGAAGACGGATGAGCTCCAGATGGCCAGCTTGAACCTTTTTGACAAGATGCACAAGGCTCGCGCTGCTGAGTCTGGCGAGGCTCCCCCTGCATCGGAGAACCCTGCTGAGGGCGAGGCCAAGGATGGCGAGAAGAAGCCGTAGATGGTTTGACAATTCCCGTTTGCTTTGATTCTTTAGCGATCTGTGTTGGGCTGGTTGAACCACGACTGCTCCTGTATTCGTCTCTGTACTCATATATGTTGCACATTCGCGACTCTTCTCTGTTGTCATACTACCACTTTGTTATTCTTCATAGCTTTGGGGGGTGGGGCAAAAATCCGGCGTTCAGAGCAGAGCGGCACGCAACACCTGCGGATCATGGCAGCGTGAGGTGGGTGGGCTACGATAGTTTGAGGCGGTGGATACCTTGCACAGGCCAGTGATAGACTGTGGGTTGTATAAAACCTGGATCAGAAGACGAATAATATGAAATCCCCTCTCACGCTTTACCCGCTTGGATAACTGTTCGCAACTGATCTCTCTCCCCGTGTAATGTTGTGCTGACCTTGCACATTTAGAAGGTTTGTAGGACGTCCTTTCTTCAACCTTTTTCTACCTGCCGTCGGTATGAAGCACTAGGATACAGAGGCCCGTCACCCAACTGTCACAGCAAAAGATCGCGCCTCGGAACTTGCCATCATTCCGAGCGACTCGCCATCATTCCGAGCGAAAGGAAGACGAACTTCAACTTGATTTCGAGCCGAACGCAAAGTCATTATGCTGGATTCACCACCGAGCGGCTGCGATCTCGTCACGACTTGACCGCACCGTACTGACGAAGAGCACCAGGCATCGAGGGACCCAAAATCTAGTATCTTGCAGTATTTGTTTTCTCTTGCAGATCGGTTCTCGCTGGCTGTCCCGTCGAGTTCTGGGCATGTACTGTACTGTAGGGCAAGCCAGCAAGCAAGAAAGCACGAAGGCAAGAAGTGATATGCAAGAAAGCAAGAAGTGATATGCAAGCAAGAAGGAATATGCAAGCTGTTGTTATCCTACTGAGGTCGTCACGTCGAGTTCCGAGCTTTCACCTTGGTTGAAGAAGCACTCATATACAGTAGGTATGTAAATAAGTAGCTGTTCAACTGACTCACTTAATAACTTACTAATTGACTGATGTGATGTGGTGTGATGTGATGTGATGTGATGTGATGTGATGCGATGTGATGTGATGTGCCTCTTTCTCCTCTCCTCTCCTCTCCTCTCCTCTCCTCTCCTTTCCTTTCCTTTCCCCCTCCTCTGGCTGGGTTTTTTCCTCATCGCGTTCTTAGCATCATGCCTGCGTTCTCTCCTTCCTTGGTGATGGATGCATCACCCACCATCCCCTTTTGTTTGTTGGTTTGTTTTCCCTTGGCTCGTTTATTTCCTCGGCACCAGGTTGGAGGGGAGGGTTCGCGAGAGCTGGACTGGGATTCTAGCGCGGCTGGGCTGGTGTGGTGATGGTGATGGTGATGGTGATGGTGGTAGGTCGGACTTGGAATTCCTGCTGTACTTCTTCAGTGTTGCGTGGGTGTCTTTCGCTTTGGGGGGGATCCGTCTGTCTACGAGATTTCCGGTGTAGGTCGGACTTGGGATTCCTGCTGTACATACCTCTAGGTGTCTTTTCTCTAGACGGGTTGGAGATGTGTCCGGCCGTTTTGAAGCTCGGGTTGTGGCATCTGAGTGGAGAAGAGCAGGTTAAATCGTCTCGACTTCACTCAACTCGACTGACGTTGGCTCACAGCACACACTTCTCTATTTATCTCTCTTCACGGCTTGCTTGCTTGTTTTTCGAGAGCCACATCTCGCCTCGCACCCTTCGCATTCTCCCCAATCATCAAAATCCACAAAATGTCTAGCTTCAGAAACCCCCCCCCCCCCCCCCCCCCCCCCCCCCCCCGAATTCCTTTTGTTATATGGAAAAAGATGGAACGAAAAGACCAACGTGACAAAAAGAGAAGATAGATCACCAGAGTAGCTGGCGAATGTGAGAGGTGGAGAATCCCAGGATAGGTAGATTTCCCTCTCGCGTGTGGGGAGGCAAATGTGGGTATGGGAGGCGAATGTGGGTATGCTACGATGAACTGCAGTAGAGCCTGCAAGCGTATACCCTCTTTACCATGGGCTAGACTTGACGGTACAGCGGTTACTCTTCGCGTCTTGCTCGAAGAGGCCAAGCGTCGTGGCCCGGCTTTCAACATGGTGCAAAAGATGACCACTGTACCATCGACACTGGCACGCGTCGTGACGCTGCATTGCGTTCCCGAGTATGCAAGATGCGCTGCATCTTCGTGGACGAGGAACCGTTGTCGCTGCTCTTGGATGGAGTACGTTGCGTCTGCGCCGATTCACAAAGACACTGTTTCCCCACGTGTGTGAGCTTCGGGAGCATCTTTCAACTCGACACGCTCCGGGACTCCCATATGGACGTTAAACGCGCTTCCAAAGCCGGTATGACATGCCAGAGACAGTGCTCCATCCCATGGAACACTTGAACGGAATCCTGACCTGGACTGTATGCTCGATGCTCGAGAAGCAGCCAAAGCAACTTTGATAGGTTCTCGACGCTCGTAACTCCCACGGAAGCCATTCTTGCGGAGATCGAGGAAACGCTGGGGGCTCGAGAGGTGGGTTTGGTACTGTAGCCAGACCTCGACAACCAGTATATTGGCTTGGTCCGAAATATCATCGACCGCCACTCCCGACACTGTACCTAGAAGCAGGGCGCCCGGTATGAATCGACATCTGTTGCACCATGCAGGAACTGGCGAGTCTTGCGAAAGCGAAGAAAAGATAGGAACACGGGCGGTATCAAAAATAAAAATGGATATAGGTCTACGAGTATCGCCCTTCTTTATTGCCTGTGTCGATGCACGTGCGATGTGGCCATGGGCGTGCCTTCCCTTTTCGTCCAGCCCTCGTTCCTTCCGAGATCAGTCCTTACCGAGACTTGTCGTCTGTTGGACTGGCGCACTTTGGAGCCTCTCCCTCTTCTCTCCAGATAATATCAATCACGCTACACGCCGGTTTACATTCTCACAGCGAGCCTTTTTGCGAGCTTGGGATAAGTCATCGTTCGTGTATGGACCCTCGTTTCCACCGTACATACGTGGCCGAGGATTAGATATCGATCCGATCTTGGGTTTCGACACAACTCTCCTCCACACGGTCGATCATGGTACTGTACTGTACTGTAACATGAATCGACAGTCGCGGCTTGGGATTGTAGAGTCAGGGCAAATGACCTACGATCGCCCCAAGTCGTGTGTGTATGTATGTATGTATGATGTATGTATATCTATCGACATGTATTTGCGATCAATGCTTGTCGTCGACTGATGGCGCTGCGTGACAACATATCCATCGGACCTGACCACGGGCTTGTTTTTCCCCGATGTACAAGAGTTTTGCTCTTTTCGGCTGCCGCCAATCGACGATTGTGATCTCGTACCTACAATATGTATAGTACATACATACACACATACACTACTGTACTACTATCTGCGACACCAAGCTACAGTACTGTACAGCAGGTACGGTTGAATCCCGATGCACAGCATCTGTACTGTACCAACGACAGTGGATCACGAGAAAGAAGGAAGACCTGTTCTTCTCCTTTTTCTTTTTCATTTCTGCTTTCCTTTGCGTTTTTCCCAGGGGGAGGGGGTTCTTGCACCAAACCAGCCATCTGCCGTTCCAATTGCCATCCAAGCTCCCAACCCTCCAACCCTCCATTCATCGAGAAAGCCTAATCCAAATCAACATCTCCTCATCTCGGCACCAACAACACCAGTCAGTCAGTCGCGAGGGAGCGTGAAAGCCCCCCACTTGGCCTTCCTTACAGTACCGTGCCGTGGTCCGGGCCCCGGTGGACGCCGCTTCATTGTTTACTTCTGCCCCCGTTAGCGCGGTCGGAGTGTACATGCTGTGCTGTACAGTTCTGTACGACCTACCTATCTACCTACCCTACTCCTCTCTAGAGTATAGTACAGTACAGTAAGTGTACACATACACACACACCTGCAAAACAGCACAGCACAGCACAGTACAGCACAGCATGTATGTACTTCCCGAGTCACCTAACCCGGCCGAGTAACCTAATTTCACCTAACCTACTTTCAGCACCGGGTAGGATGTGCTGCACAGACAGGTACTGTACTGTACTGTACTGTACTGTACGGTACATATCCATCCCTCCCTTGCAGGACCGACTCTCGGCACAGCACTGACTCGTGCCGACACGGCGGATCTCCCCACCCAGCCGCCGACGCCGCCGCCGCCGCCCTCGTCGCCTCCTGGCACGCCTGCTCGGGGAAAAAGAAAGGAGAGTGCGATGTGTGTGTGTGTGTACGGTACTGTATGTATGTATGTATGTATGTACATACTGTACTGGGGAAGAGCAAGCAAGCAAGTGCTGTTACACAGAGAGAGCCCCGGCGGCCGGGAACAGGGGGGGATGCCGAACGAGCGAGGTAGGTAGGTAGGCCCTTTTGTTTATTTTGGTGCACCACAAGTGAGAAAAGGAGATGGGGAAGGGGAAGGGGGGATGGGGATGGGGATGGGGAGAAGTGGGTTTGGAGACGACTTGGTGATGGACTTGACTTGGAGTGCACTGTACTGTACTGTGTACATACCGTAATTCTACACAGTACAGCAGATGAGGAGCAGGAGGTGGTGAGCGGGGGGAGGCCCACCGAGACGAAACGAACGAAAACGAAAACGAAACGAAAACGAAAACGAAAACGAAACGGCGCAGGGGATGTGAGTGACAGGCACTTATTTATGTACAGTACTGTACAGTTACTTGTTATGTACAGTACTGTACAGTGCTTGCTGGCTTGTATGTACTGTATGTACTGTACATACTGTGTGATATACAGTACGGAGAGGAAAGGCATGCTGTGTTACAGTACTGTACTGTAGCAGCTGAAGGCGCGGTAGACAGGTACCGACTGATTGTATTTACTGACTTATTTATTTACTTACTTACCCACTTACCGTAACTTGACTTTACGTATATCTGTACTATACAGTACAGGCGCAACACCGTATGTATATATATACATACATAAATGTGATTTCGATAAATTCCGATGCCGAGAAAAAGTCCCATGGGTAGTGGCCAGGGGCTGTGCTCTGCTGTACTATCTGTACTATCTGTATCTTATGTATGTATGTCTGTCTGTAAGTAGAAGGTGTGTGCAGTACTCGTTCCACGGAAGAGAATGCTCGTTTAGCGGCGCTCGGCAATTTCTCTGTTCTGCCCTTTTCTTTTTTTGGTGGGGGGGGGGGGGGGGGGGGGTTTTTTTTTCCCCCTTTTTCTTTGGAGAGGCTGCATTGCACTGCACTGCACTGCACTGCTGTGTGTAACCTGTTTATCTGTTGATCTGTTGATCTGTTTATTTATTTCTCTGTTGGTCTGTTATCTATTGGTCTATTGATCTGTTTCTCTGTTTCTCTAGTTCTCTATTTCTCTATTTCTCTATTTCTCTATTTCTCTATTTCTCTATTTCTCTATTTCTCTATTTCTCTATTTCTCTATTTCTCTATTTCTCTATTTCTCTATTTCTCTATTTCTCTATTTCTCTATTTCTCTATTTCTCTATTTCTCTATTTCTCTATTTCTCTATTTCTCTATTTCTCTATTTCTCTATCCATCCATCCCTCTATCCATCCACCCCCCTATCCATCCCTCTATCTATCCATCCACCCATCTGTATACACACACATACACACAAACAGTACACACAATCAGTACACACACACACACAAACTACACAAACCCCCCCCCCAAACAAACACCGAGGAAAAACACCCACACACCCACACCCACACGACCGCGAAACGCCCTACACACTCCAAGCGCGAAAAGACAAACCTTGCACTATCCATTCAAGCACCGAGTTCATCCCACATCCAGTCCCGTCCCCACCGTAGAGCATGTACAGTACATACAGTACAGTACATACAGCACAGTATAGTATAGTACGGTCGTACCACAGAACCAGAGCACAGAACCACAGAACCACAGCATAGTACAGTGCAGTACGGTACAGCACAGTGCAGTGCTATCTATCGATCTATCTATCTATCTATCTATCTGTATAGGTAGGTAGGTAGGTAGGTAGGTAGGTAGGTAGGTACACACATACATGAAGCTGTACGCACAGGGGTGCCGGCTACTAAACGGCACTAAACGGCACTAAACGGAACGGCATTGTATGTATGTATAGTGTGTATGTATAGTATGTATGTATGTATGTACGAGGACAGATAGATGTATAGAGTACAGTAAAGTATAGCACAGTACAAATGTACATACATACAGGACGATAGAGAATGTACATACACATACACATACACCACAGTACACCATAGTACACAGTACACAGAATATACAAACAATACCTAGTCCCAGTCTGACTCGCGTACGCACCCCGAACGAACGAAAAGCTGGGCGGTAGTGGGTCGGATGCCGCGCCCTCCTCCCCTGCCCTCCTCCCCTCCTCCCCTGCCCCCCCCCCCCCCCCCCCCCCTACCTCTCGGGGAATTGCCAGTTTTTGGTTTTGGTTTGACTTTGAACTTTGACTTTTACCTTACCTTACCTTACCTTACCTTACTTACTACCGTACTTTACCTTACCTCTCCTTCTGCAGCTGCGCCGCTCCTTGCATTTCCTCTCTCTGTCTCTCTCTCTCTTGATTTTTTTGATTTTTTTTTTTAGAAGCAGCGCCGAGACCCATTTTTGTCCCGGGGGGGGGGGGGGGTGGGCTGGTTGGTTGGTTGGTTGGATGGTTTGGGGGCCGTTCTCTTCTCTCTGTCTCTCTCTCTCTCTCTCGGCGTGTCTGTCTGTCTGTCTGGGAGAGGAACCGCCGGGAGAAAGCAAGGGGGCAAGGGCATGCATCGCAAACGGGAATGGCTCCCTTTCTTCCTTTCTTGTTCTGCTTTCCCATCTCGTGCGTTATCCAACCTGGGTTCGTTCACGAGGCGGCAAGTGCCGTAGGTGCCGCGCCGCAGAGACAGAGTGGAGTCCTTTTGTGCGACGGTCACGGTGGTCATTTTCTGCAGCAACGGCAACAGCAGCAACAGCAGCAGCACGGCAGGCGACCCCAGGTGCCGGGCGAGAGGGAAAAGACGGGGTGAGCGAGCGGCCGGAGCATGCTGCTTGAAGGAGCAGGTACATAGACATACAGGATGTATGTATGTATGTACTGTACAGACACACATACAGACCGACAGCACACTACGCACTGTAGGTCGTACAAACAATGCGATCTAAGGATCAATCGGGATGCCATGCGTCTTGTGATCGAGCGGGGGCTGTTCCTGGGGGCGATGGGGTGTGTGGTTGGTTTGGTGGTTTGTTTGGTTGGGTTGGGTGGTCTCTGGCGGGTGTCGATGGGCATGGCATGGCATGGCATGGCATTGGGATGGGTGTTGGTATTGGTGTTGGTTGGTGTTGGTGTTGGTGTTGGTGTTGGTATTGGCATCTCATCGATGTCTGTCAGTCATCTGCAGCATATCACGGCCGCGAAGAAGCTAACGATCGCCCTCCCCTCCCCCAGAAATGCACGAGACGGCGGCCTCCACTGTTCCGTCGCTGATGCGCGCGACCTCCGGGGAACGTCTCCTCCACTCCTTGTACAGCATGTACAGTACGTATGTACAGTACAGTACAGTACAGCCTCTCACATCTTCAGAAGCACAAGCCGCCGCAGCGGCAGCGGCAGCAGCAGCAGCAAACGCGAGCGCCATCCGAGTTTCCGACGGCACAAGGTCAGGGCCTCGGTCCAGGTGCCATCCAGTCCTCTTCGCACTGGGCTTCGCACCGCACGGGACTGGATGTCCTGTCCTGTCCTGTCCTGTCCTGTCCTGTAGCGACGCGACGCGGCCGGCAAAAGCAGCAGCTCCTTGCCGGCTCTTGTGCGACAGGAAGCCGTTTGAGGCTCCTCGCGGACAGCAGGAGAAGCGCACGTCGCGCGCCCCCAGAGAGGACAAGAGGGGGGCAGCGAAGCTTCTGAAACGACAACACGTCGACGACGCGGCGCGAGCTGTCGAGGCTCGTCGCACGGCCGGGCACGCCACGTCCAGCCGCGCCCGCCGGGGGGCTGGACGTCCAGCCGGTGTCTTTCGGGGGTTTCGCCGCAGGGTGACTCGGTATCTGTGTACTGTATGTGCGGTCGTAGTGTGCGCTGCTGCAGTCCTGACAGGTCTCGCCGCTGGGCATTCCCCGATGGAGATTTCGACTCGCGTAGCGAGCGCCAGGTGCGTGTGCGTCGCAGCGTCGGGGGTTGGGACGGCGGCCATGGCCTCAGGCTGCCCGTGGCGTTGGTCGAGCATGTGTGGAAGTGTGTGTGTCCTCTCGCAGTCCTTTCTCCGTAAAGACATGGCCGGAATGGCCGCGTGGGGGAATCGAGGTCCCGTCGTGGTTGTTTTGTTTTCTGATAGCCGAAGCGCGTCCAGAGATGATCGCGGCCGTTTGTGCGGTCTTGCGGTCTTGCGGTCTTGCGGTACGGTACAGTATTACGAGGTGACGGTATTACGAGGTGACGGTATTACGGTGTTACGGTATTACGGTAATATGGTATAACGGTATTACGGTATTACCGTCTTACGGTATTGCACTACACCTAGCGTACATACCTACCTACAGTACTGTACTTACCTACAGACAGTCCCTACTCCCTCATTTCTACCCATCGTCCTCCCCGACCCTTGCTCGACCTGCGTCTCTATCGCTCCCTCACGACAATTGGCGCACCACCTGAATCGCGCGCAGATACCTACAGTACAGTCCTGTATGGACAATACTGTACAGTACAGTACAGTACCTCACAGTCCACACCGGACATACGAGCACTGCACTGTACATACACACACACCCTACCCGACCCAGATACGTGGTTCTGCTCTCCTCGCCTCGGGCCATCATTCACGCGAGCGCGCGATCGTCGCTGTCCGCCCGCTGCAGGCCGAGTCCAACTCGTCGCCTTCTTGGAAATTGGCTCCTCCCGTACCGGCCTTCGACGACGTCGGGACTGCTCTTCTGCCGCTGCAGATGCGGTGATGGATGCGGGCAGGGTTATGTGGCTGGCTTGGCTGCGCGCCGCGCGCACGGCTCCGTCGGCAGACCTGGCCGGTCGAAGGATCGGGTCGCGTCGCGACGACGACGACGACGACGACGACGACGAGCTGGCGGGCGTGCGCGAGGGTCGATCGGGGGGGGCGTTCTTGGCTGGTTCGAGGCCTCGCGCGCTGCTCGGGGGCAGAGGAGACGCGGCAGCGAAGAGCGCGTGAAGGATGAAGGCTACTCTGCTCGGCTCTGCTCTACTCTGATCTGCTCTGCTCTGCTCGGCTCTGCTCTGCTCGACTCTCCTCTACGTGTCGGGAGCGTACGAAAAGCGCCGAAGACGCAGTTGGCCTGCTTCTTCAACCGCCTCCCTCGTTGAGGCAGGTCCAGCACTCAGGAAACCTTGTCTGCCACGCCGGCTGAGTCGCGGATCTCGACCCCCGGCCCCCCCCCCGTCCGTTTCATCCCAATGGAGAAGAGAGTTGGTCGGTGGGCGGTGGTGGCACGACCCATGGAGGTGATCTCTGCAAATGGGCCCCGACAGGGCCCTCGGAGCAGAGGGGAGGGATCAGGCGTGCAAGCCACGTAACAAGACGACGTTTGGGATGTGCGGTTCGAGTCTCAGCGCGCGCTCCGTTCGCTGCGGCGTCGAGCCCTTTCGGCCACCTGCGCCCGTACCGTGCGGTGCGGTGGTGCGCTGCGCTGCGCTGCGGTGCTGTACATGATACTCGGGACCGGTGTCGAGCCGTCGCAGACTGATGGCGGGGTGACGCGCGTGGCGATGGCAGCCGGCCAGATTTAGATGTGGTTGGAGCGGCAGTTCAGGTGCCGAGGAGGAGGAGGAGGAGGAGAAGGAGGAGGAAGAGGAAGAGGAGGAGGAAGAGGAGGAGGATCAAGAAGCATGTACATATGTCTGTCTGTCTATCTGTCTGCGGTCGGTCTGCTGTCTGTCGCGTCCCGTCCAGCCCCGTCCCTGGTTGCGAGGCCGCGAAGTGGCTCCTCTCGCGAGAATAGACGCCGTGAGAAGCGCTCTGGCGACGCGATCTACGCCCTGGACGCCGACCGCTCTGGCCCGCGGCATGGGTGGAGCGTAGCACCGTACGGACTCTACTGTGTACATACTGTACCTACCTAGGTACTGTGCGTAGTACTGTAGCATGGAAGTCGCATGATGGCTGGACAGCTTGACAGCTTGACAGCTTGACAGCTCGACAGCGCGACCGCTCGACAGCCGGCATAGCGCCGCAATGGCACCGCCCTGTCTGTCAAGCACGTTTCACGCCCTCTGGCCCGTTCGCAGCTCGCGCATGGAAATGGAGGATGGACGGATGGAGACTATGACCGAAGAGGGCTTAGCGTGTGGTGTTCGCTTGGGGGGTGGTGGAAGTACGGGTAGCACAGTAATACAGTAAGTAGTACATAACTGTACATAACGGTGCTATTCATGGCAGTACATACATACATACAGTACGTGGACACATGAAGTTGCGCGTGTGTTCCGGACAGTGACTTCTTACAGCCGCCATATACCTCGAAGTTTTTAACGAATACTTTTTTTCTTTTTTTTACGATAATAGCATTTAAATGCAAAATAATACTTCAACTTATAAAGCGCAAGTTATTAAGCTATGGTTTCGTAGTATAAGTATGAAATTAGGGCTTTATTCGCCGGATTTTAACCCGATCGGAAACTTATAAAAAATATTTAAAACAAAAATAATTAAGCTTAAATCAAAGCTAATAGTTATTAAAAATAATAATATAATACAACGATTTTAATAAAATCTGTACGAAAAGCGTGAAAGCTTCCGAAAGATCAGTTGTTAAATAAACTAGCGAAGGGGGTGCAAAAGATAATAAACGCTGTTAAGGCTGCAAATGGGTGGTATACTAAATACTGGTTGAAATCCAATATTATTTCGGCTTTCAGCTTTAATTTAAGCTATTTGTAATCAAAATCGATTAATTATTGGTGGAGTTGTGAAATTGTAAAGGTAGTAGAATTTTGTTGGGGTACGGACTATTTACTGACGCGCAACTTCATGTGTCCACCCACTGTACCTAAGATACGTACTGTACCTATAGGTATGTATGTATGTATATGTATATACTGTACACGGCACAATACTATGCTGGCCTAGATAACACCACCGCCGCAAGTACATACATATATACATACATACATACCATATACACATACACATTATACTATACAAACTATCCATCCATCATATATACACAGCGATTCCTCAGCCAGCCAGCCAGTCAGTCAGTCAGTCTGCCAGTCAGTCAATCAGTCCCAGAAGCCCACATCAAAGTAAGTACCTAAGTACCTAAGTAAACAAAGCACGCTACAGACTCGCGCGCACGAGTTCGGTACGGTCGGTACTGAATGGCATGGGATGGGATGGGGACAGGGGCGTGCGTGCGTGTGCTCCCTGCTCGCCCGCTTTCTCGATGTGGACACCTACATACAGACGTGCGGTGCTGGACGGACCTCCTCCGGGTCGAACGGCCTCTGGGCCTATCTGTCTATCTGTGTGTGTGTGTGTATGTGTGTGTGTATGGATGTATGGATGTACAGTGCTAAGCGCGCGTGTGTGTGTGTGTATGGATGGATGGATAGTATGGCAGGTAGGTAGGTAGGCTGGTCTACGGAATCTGTACAGTACCGAAGCGTATGTATGTATGTACGGTATGTACTGTATATGCTTAGCACATACTATACTGCCTGCTACTTACTACGGTCCTGTACGTCGCATGTACGATGGAGGTCGTCCGCGATGGATATCGATCTACATACTTCACTATCTACCTACCTACCTACCTACCTACCTACATATGTACAGTCGCTACGGGATGTACTGTACAGCACAGTACTGTTGCTGTGACTATGCCTCCCTCCCTCCCTATCGACCTAGTCCTCCTCCTCCTCCCCCCTCCCCCCCCCCCCCCCCCCCAGTACCTGCTTTCTACCTCCCGGCATGGGCAAACCTCGGGCCTCACAAAGACGATGTCCCGAAGTCCCGATGTCCAGATGACCATGCCCGGCGACCAGGATGGCGCGAGATCGTGCAGGCGAGCGGCGACTCGAACCCTCCCCAAGGGGCAGCCAGACGAGGAGGGGCCAGGGAGCACATTGTGCTGTGCTGTGCTGTGCTGATAGTCCGGTCCTGTCCCGTACGGTGCTGGGAAAGCCGAGTCGTCCATGTGCGGTGTGTGCGAGGTGTGTGGTGTGGTGTGCTGTAGGATGGATGGCATCGTGTGTGGATGTGCGGTACCGTCCTGTCTGTCCTGTCTGTCCGGTCAGTGCTGTGTACACGATAGAAAGAGAGTCCTCCGTCACCGGCGGCAAGAGAAGGTAGGGGAGGGGAGGGGAGCGAGGGGGGTGTTGGTGTGTGCGTGCGTTGCGTTGCGTTGCGTCAAGTCAGGTCAGGGTCCTGGGTCTTGGGTCTTGGGTCTTGGGGCCTTGGGGCCTTGGGGTCTTGGGTGACGGCGGGTTAAAGCGGCACCCACGCGCCTCTCGGCTTCTTTTCTCTTTTCTCGTTTCTCTTTTCTCTGTTCTCTGTTCTCTGCTCTCTGCCCTCTGCCCTCTGCCCTTTTCTCTGCCTGCCCTTCCCGCTTTTTTTCCTTCTTTTCTTCTGCTCTTTTGCCTTTCCTGTCCGTCATTGTCTCTGCTCCTCTGACCTCGACGACGGCCGCGACGCCGACGACCATTCTCCCACGCCAGGGCGACCACCGGACTACTGCGGTACTACCACCGGACTACCGCAGAGGAGAGTCGAGGACAGCACCGCACCGCACCGCCGAGCACAGCACAGCACAGTACCACCATCACCACCTCCACCTCCAGCTCCACCACCACCTCCGCCGCCTCCACGCGAATCGACCCGCGCACCCCGTCCGCCGTCCGTCGGTCCATCCGGCCTCCTTTCCCTCCCTCCCTCCCTCCCTCCTGCGCTCCACCACCGTTGCGCTGCCCGTGCCCGTGTCTCGGGGGAAGAAGAGAAGACGAAGGAGAACAAGAAGGGGAACAGACGGAGAAGAACAGGAAGCGCACAAGAGACGACTCGAGAGAGGAAGAAAGCAAGAAGGAAAGAAAATAAGCAAGCAAGCAAGAAGAAAAGAAAGAAAGAAAACAAAAAAGCAAGAAAGCAAGAAAGACAGAACAGGAGACCTGCGAATGTGTGCACCACAAGAGAAAAGGCAGTCTGCGTTCTTCGTCCGTCCTGGTCTGAATCGATTGGATTGATCGCTTGGATTGATCGCCTCGGGCGCGTTGCGGCGACGTCTCCAGTCTTCTTCACGTCTCCAGTCTTCAAGCCTCCAGTCTTCCAGTCTCCAGTCTTCAAGTCTCCGAGTCTCCACCTTCTCCGCCCTACGAGACTCTCCACCCTTCGGCGCAAGGCTTCTTTTTTTTTTCTTTCTTTTTCCTTTTTTCCTTTTTGCCCTTCCCTTCCCGCCAGCCCACCAAAACCCACCAAAACCCACCAAACCAACCCACCACGACCTGCGCCGGTCCCGTCTCGTCCCCACTTAACGTCGACGTCGGGGACTTGGTGTCACTTGGTGTCACTCACGCACTCACACTATCGGATTTCGAATCTCGAATTTTGAATCTCGAATTTCGAAGGTCGAACCTCGACCTCGACGCGGCTTGAGCCTCATCTGCAGATACACTTCGGGTCGCGACCCTCCCCTCCTCTCCCCCCCTCCGAGACCCGCGAGCCTCTCTTCTCGACCCCGGCTGCGGCTTCTCGCCGTCCATCTTCACGCTCTCTATCGTCGCCTCCGCCGTCCGCTCACCGAGCCCTACCCTACGCACTCGACATCTGGGTAGCGAGCGACGCGACCCACTCGACCGGACTGGCAAAAGCGTCTCGTCATCACCCCCATCTCATCATCATCATCACCACCTTCCAAGCGCGCTTGCTGTGGTGCGTCCAAAGTGTCCAGCGCGACTGGCCCCCCATTGGACCATCCCAATTGCATCGCAAGGCGTGCCTTCGACGGTGGGGACTATAAAAGCCGGCTGCGACTTCGAGAGGCATCGACCATGGACGCCTCGCAGTACGGACAGCAGGCGACCTTGAACAGCAACACGGCGCCCTACCTCCCCAACATCTCTCCACATCAACTCCAACAACAGCAGCAACAGCAGCAGCAGCAGCAGCAACAACAACACACAGCACCAACACCAACAACAGCAACACCAACAACAGCAGCAGCAGCACCCGCAGCAGCATCCGCACCCCCACCAACCCACATCGTCTCTCCACCATTCCACCACGCTGCCGCCACTGCAGGCAACGCAGCACGCCTCGATGCCTACCCATCTCAACCAGTACCCGACCAGCGCACCGCACACCCCGCGCACCGGCTCGGCCCCAGGCACCCCCGTGTCGGCGCACAATCCCATGGCGAACTTCTCGCAGCAGATGGCCGGCCAGCAACCCCGCTACAACCAGATGATGTCCACCAACACCTACCAGCAGCCCAGCCAGCAACAGCAATACCGGCACTCGCCCTCCATCATCTCCCAGCCGACCATGCCCATGACCCATCCGCAGACGATCGCGCCGGCCCCTCGAGCGAACCAGCCCATTCGGCCCATGCCGCAGAACGGCATGCAGATGCCGCCGGGCATGCACCCCCAGCACCCCCAGCACCACCCGTACAACCAGGGCAGCTTGCTGCTGCAGGACATGGAGCCCCCGACCCACGTCGTCGGATCGCAAGGTAGGAGAGGGATCCTGCCCAGCGCGCCGGGTAGGCCGGCCGTGTCGGCGAATGCGACGGGTAAGAACGCCATGATCCCCGCCAAGGACGCGGATGGGAAATTCCCCTGCCCTCACTGCACCAAGACGTACTTGCACGCAAAGCATCTCAAACGTCATCTGCTGAGACGTAAGTTCCTGATCCGCGCCCCCGTGGGGGGAGGAAGACACCCCCTCCCAAGGAATGCCTCTAATCTGCCGCAGACACGGGAGACCGTCCATACATGTGCGTGCTGTGCCGCGACACGTTTTCGCGCAGCGACATCTTGAAGCGCCACTTCCAAAAGTGCTCCATCCGTCGCGGAAACCCCACGGGGGCCAGCCATCTGTCCCACGCCCAAGCTCACTTGAAGAAGTCTCAACCCAGCCCCCACAAGACGCTCAACTCGATGCCGGACGGCAACGAGCTCATGGGTGTCAACGGCATGAATGGGGGCCCGATGAACGGCGCTCCCATGAATGGCAACCCCATGAATGGGGGTTCGATGAACGCGGGCTCGATGAACGGGGGCCCCATGGGCACGGCCATCTTCGGCATCTCGCCCGATGGCACCGTCCCCGATGCCGCGTCCAACCTGACCGACGCGCAACAAGAGCAGATGCGGCAACGAGGCATGGGAGGCATGGGAGGCCGAGATGGGAACCGCATGACTGGGCCGAGCCCCGGCGGCTCGAACCGCACAGGTTACGATCCGCAAGGCTATGGCGGACCCGTCACGAGCATGCCTAATGGTATGAATCCTCCACTCGCGTTCAGCATTCAACCCGGTCAGAACGGTCACTCATATAGTCAGGGCTATGATTATGCCGCCCACGGCAACAGTGCTTCCGTGCCGCCCCAAGCTGCCGCCGCCCCAGACTGGTCGCAGATGTTCCAACCCTCTTCCCAAAACGCCTACCTCAATCCCTACCATCCCAACGTCGCCAACGCTCCCCTCCCGACCAAGCACGAGTTCAAGCCCGAGGCATCGGCTAGCAGCTCGCAGAACGGCGTCTTGACCGGCATCTATGGCAGCCTCGCCCATGGTGCCCCCCCGCCCTCGTCATCTGCCGCGTGGCACCTCCAGAACCATCCTCTCGAGGACATCTGCAACCGGCTCCTCCTCTTTTGCTTCCCCCCCAACCAGATCATCGGCCGCGGCAGCGACGCGCGCCAGTATTTCACGGCCCACAACATCAAACACTTTCTGGAGCACTTCACCAGCTTTCACGGTCACTTCCCCATCATTCACATGCCCACTTTCCGGATCGCGGAGGCGTTTGATGGTCTGTTGTTGGCGATCGTGTGCGTGGGTGCTGTATATAGCGATCGCATCCCGGCGACCCAGGTCCGGGAGTTGATGGAACTTGCCAAGATAGCCATTGAACGAAATTCGCAAGTCTTTTCACTCGTCGCCCGGGAACAAACTGGTGATTCCGGCTTTGGGGGTGAGACCATTGGCTCCAGCCGGCCCGAGCTGGAGCAGATCACTGCCATCTACATGATGCAAGTCCTGTTCACCTGGAACGGCACGCCCGTGCAACGTGAGAAGGCGCGCAGAGAGTTCCCGATCGTGGCCGAGATCGTCAGACGCGCCGGCCTGACCAAGCTCATGTCCATCTCCCCCCTCAGCGCCCTGCACCAGCCCCACATCACCGTGGAGGATTACAGCGCCGCTGCCTTCGACTGGCGGGCCTGGGTCGAGCAGGAGAAGCGCTCCCGCCTCATGTATGCCTTGTTTCTCCTCGACGCCTCGATGGTGATCTTCTTCAACGCGCCGCCTCGCTTCGAGCGAGACGAGGTCCGGCTTCCTCTGCCTGCGGATGACGCTTCCTGGGATGCCACCTCGGCCTCGGCCTGTGCGGAAGCGCTGGGTCTCCATGGCCCGGCCGCGGCTCGAAGCAAGAATTCCGAGGGGAGTCGCCGACCCAAGCAGCCCGAGTTCCTCGCGTCGATGAAGTCGCTTCTCTACGGCGATGGGCTCGTCTCCGGCTCGACCAACCTGTACTCCAAGTTCATCCTGGTTCACGCCCTCCACGTGCAGCTCTGGGCTGCGCAGCGTCAGCTTTCCCTGCAGGAGTCGGGCCAGGCGCACGGCTTCCCGGCCAACGGCAGCGGCCCTTCAGATTGGCGCGGTGGCGATGGAAGCCTCCCCCACAGCGCCAGCACGAGCGGCAGAGGCACTCCGATCGATAGCGCGGGCCACGCCGCGCCGAACATCCAGTCGCTCAGCATCGCCTTTGACAAGTGGAAGCACGCTTGGGACCTCGACATCTCGGCCCAGTACCCTCCCTCTCCTTCCAGTCACCACCGCTTCGGCTTCTGCCGCGACGCCAATCACTTCTACTGGCTGGCCAAATACCTCCTGCAGAACCCGCGCGGCCTCAACTGGCAGATGGCGCCCGACCAGCGCTTCACTCAATTCATGCAGCTGCTCAAGTCGGCCAAGAACTGGGTGCAAGCCGACAGCTCGAAGCGCGGCGAGGTGCTCGGCTCCGTCAACGACATTGACCAGGACTATGGCGCGACGGACCTGACGCTGGACATGGCGCAGCTCTTCAAGCCCATCAACCAGCAGATTGACTCCCCGGTCGCGGGCTTACGAACGAACAACACCATGGGATAGATGGATTCGCGCATAGATTCGGGTGGGCGGGGCTGTCTGGCGTTATCGACGGAGTTTTTTCTTGCATCCCCCGGGCGAGCGCGGGGCGGGGCGGCTTGCATTGCGATGGGAGTTCTTTGGGGTGACTTGGGCATTGGGCTGGGCATCGGACGGGGATCATCTTCATCTCACGACAGGTTGCACGCTTTGGCATTCTGCATCAGCAGCGGTTTCAAGACGAGAATCATGCTCTTTTCTGTTGTTTTCTTCTCCCCCTATTTTCATCCCACTTTCTTGGCTGGCTCGTACGGCACCCGGACGTGGTTTTATTTTTCTTGCAGCATTTTCACGGCGCAAAAGAAAGACTGAAGCGAGAGAGTGTAAGAGAGAGAGAGAGACTGGTTGGTTCTATGCATGCATACCCGGCGGTGGCAGCAGCGGTGGTGCTTTGAGCGCGCCCGCCATCTTGTCTGTGTTTTTTCCTTTTTGGCTTTTGTGCTTTCGTGCTCAGCCATCCTGATGGTGAATCCAAAATGGGAGCCGCATAATGACGGGGACGGACTTGTCTCTTCTCGATCTGCTGGAGCCTCTTCTTTTTTCCCCTTTCTGGCTTGCTTGTTCGCTTGCTTCTGGCATTTGGCATTTGGCATTTGGCATTTGCATGTGGTATTTGCATGTTGGGTACCGAGAAGAGAGGAGAAGAGAGGAGAGAATAGGATTCGTTGTTGGCTTTTGTAGATGGGCGGTGGTTTCTTTGGATTGGGTTGGGTTGGGTTGGGTTGGGGGTGGGAGGGGATGGGACTTGCACGGACTTGGACGGATGGTTGGATGGGGTGGTTTGGCTGCATGTGTCTGCTGTTTGTGTGTGTGCGCGGTGTGCATAGAAAAGAATAGAACAAAATAGATATAGAGAGAGATAAAAAGAAAGACAATTGACAGAGAGCAAGAGAAGTGAAAGCCGCGTGAGTGAGTGAGAAAGTGAGTGAGTGAGTAAGGGAGTAAGTGGGTGAGTGAGTGAGTGAGTGAGTGAGTGAGTGAGTGAGTGAGTGAGTGAGTGAGTGAGTGAGTGAGTGAGTAAGTGAGTAAGTGAGTGAGTGAGTAAGTGAGTAAGTGAGTAAGTGAGTAAGTGAGTGAGTGAGTAAGTGAGTAAGTGAGTAAGTGAGCAAGTGAGCAAGTGAGTAAGTGAGTGAGTAAATGCTTTTATCCTCTTTGATTGTGCACACCTACTTACTGTACGCGCCTAGATGCACGGTTTGTATGCATGGAGAGGTCTGTATTATGCTGTACTTACTGTATTGTATTTGCTATATTATACTATGCTGTACTGTATTTGCTGTTCTATGCTGCGCTGTATTATACTGTACTTTCTGTACTTTCTGTACTTTCTGTACTTTCTGTACTTACTGTACTTACTGTACTTACTGTACTTACTGTACTTACTGTACTTACTGTACTTACTGTACTTACTGTACTTACTGTACTTACTGTACTTACTGTACTTACTGTACTTACTGTACTTACTGTACTGTATTTGCTGTACTATACTATGCTGTACTTACTGTGCGTAGAAAGAATGCTCTACAGGAGAGACAGCGAGCGAGAGAGCGAGAGAGCGAGTGAGTGAGTGAGTGAGTGAGTGAGTGAGTGAGTGAGTGAGAGGAGTGAGTGAGTGAGTGAGTGAGTGAGTGAGTGAGTGAGTGAGTGAGTGAGGGAGTGAGTGAGTGAGTGAGCGAGCGTTGTTGTAGTAGTAGTAGGTACTGTAGGTAAATAGATGGGTAAATAGATGGGTAAATAGATGGGTAAATAGATGGGTAAATAGATGGGTAAATAGATGGGTAAATAGATGGGTAGATGGGTAGATGGGTAAATGGGTAAATGATCATTCGTGGTCCGTACGTATTGTACTGTATTGTATTATACTGTACTGTATTATACTGTACTGTATTATACTGTGTTGTATTATACTGTGTTGTATTATACTGTGTTGTATTATACTGTGTTGTATTACACTGTACTGTAGAATAGAGTAGAGTAGAGTAGAGTAGAGTAGTAGATGGAGGGGATTGGATAACATTAAAATATATAGATGGATTTGAAAATATCCGTCTGATTTCTTTCTATTCGTATATCTGTCTGTCTGTTTTTCTTTCTGCCTGTCTGTCCATTTGTATTCAAGTATGTGTGGGTGGATGGGTGCGCGGGTATGAGAATCAAAAACCAGCTTTACATTCATCATCATCCAACCTTCTTCTTCTTCTTCTTCTTCTCTTTGTCCCTTCTTCTTCTTCTCTTTATCCCTCTTCTTCTCTTTTCCCCCCTATTCTTCTTCTTCTTGCACTTGAACCATTGCATTCCCACAGATAGGAGAGAATCGCATCCCACTCCACTCCACCTATCTCCCTCCCTCCCTTCTTCCTTCCTTCCTTCTTGTTGTCCTCCCGCGAGGACTTCCTCTCCCCACCCAGCCCCGCTCCCATGCTCCCCTCCCCGCCCCCCCTCCTATCTCTCCCCCCGCTCAACAACACTAATCTTCACCCAGGGCTCTCTCCCCGCGGCCCCCTTCTGCGCCTCCTCCTCAGCTATAATCTCTCCAAGCTTCGCGCCCGCGTGGTCCGAGAGGTACAAGCCCGCGACGCCCCAGGCGAAGAAGGCGATGCCGGCTGCGGCGCGGGTGCGGCGCGGGAGGGAGAAGAGGGCTCTGTGGGAGAGGGAGGGGATGTTAGCTTGTGTGGCTTGAGTTGAGGGAGAGATGAAGAAGAGGGGGAAACGCACGTGAGGAACGACATCTGTGTGGCGCTTGCTTGCGCACCTGCCTTCCCCGAGGTGTTGGGTGGTGGTGTTTTGGGCGCTGTGCTGGAGATTGATTCACTGTGCTTGCCAATGGCATGTACTGTGTGAAGGTGGGCACATCCGTTGTGGTTCGGGTTCGGATGTGGGTTATAGGTGGGTTGGCATTGACGTTGAATTTGACGTGAGGCAGGATGCGAGTTCGAGGATTATCGTTGCTTTGCTTTGCTTTGCCTTGCTTCAGATGGAGGTCGAGAGAACAAAAAATGAGGCTGAAGATCCACGCACTCACTTGTGGCTGAAAACATCGTGGCGCGCGCGCCTTACGCCACAAGTGGCTGGAAGTGGACCCGAGTCTCGTCCTCCCGCCACTTGGGATCGATGTCCGTCCGACGACTTCACATCTGCGAGGCTGCGATCTGGGTCTGGGAGCTTGCGTTCGAGCTTCGAGGTTACACTGCATCAGCGGAACTCGAACCGGAACTTGCACTTGGGACTGGAATTGAGATTGAGAGAGGATTGGAATTGGAACTGCGTTTGGGGTTGAGAGAGAGCGAGCGAGCTCCCAGCCTCGTGTTCGGTACAGAGAGGCGATAGTGACAAGCAAGGTACGTGGAATGCGGGGAGTGTGGGTTTCGTTTTCTTCTGCTTGTCATGGTTTTGATTGTGATTTTGAAGCGTGTATGCAAGTGTTGATGTTTGCGCTTGCGTTCTGCTGTTGCGTTTGATTTGCCGTCTGTGGTTTTCTGCTGGTGTTTGTTGATATTGATTGACGGGTGTGCTGCCTGGATCTACTAGAAAGCCGACGTTCTTTGGCTTGCTGTTTTCTCTCTCTCTTGGTGTTCTTGCTAGCTGTGTCAGACTCGAGGTCAAGATCTTGTCCGTCTGTTATGGATAGCTTCGAGTGAGTTCGAACAAAAGCTACCTTCCTTGGGGCTGGTGTCCTCTATCCCTGTTATCTTGGAACGGACTGTTCATCAGATCTGTAGTGGTCACCAGTAAACCCCTCGTTTCTCTTGCTATATCTGCTTTCTCTTGCGGGATCCACCGCCCAAATCGCTTCTCTTTGTCTCTGCTACACGCGTGTCTATCCCATTCCTTACCACACCATACCGCTCTCTCTACAATCACGATCTAAAGCATATCAGATGGAACATCTCCCTATCGAGCTCCGCCGAGCTATTCTCCAGCATCTTCCCCTCCGGGACCTCAAACGGATCCGTCTGGCTTCAAAGCACTGGGCCCTCCTAGGCGAAGACTACCTCATGCCGTCCTCGTTCACATCTCTCCCACACCGTCCCGACACTGCCCGCCTCCACAACATAGCCCTCCACCCAACCTACGCCCGGCAGATCCAGTCTCTGACCCTCAACCACGGCGAGGTGAGCGAGTACTCCGCCCGCCACAACTCCTACTTCCTGCAGTACCTCATGGAGCCGGAGGCCCGCCTGGAGCAGCAGTATCAGATGTGGGAGGCGTACGCCATCTTCCGACAGCTGAAGGAGAAGTACCTCCCCGGCTCCTGCGACGAGGCCCTTCTCACCGACATCTTCTCCCGCCTCCCGAACCTCCGCGAGATCAACGTGACGCTGATGACCTGCCCCTTCCCACGCGGCGACCCGCGCTCCCAGCACGTCCTGAAGGACATCTGGGCCTTTCCCTCCACGCGGCTCCTGAATCGCGTCGCGACCGTCGAGCGCATGACGAGCGTGCTGCGCGCCGTGTCCGCCAACGCCGCCACCCTCCAGCTCAGCTCCCTCGCGCACGATCGGCTCCCCTTCGAGTTTTTCGCGCAGCCGCGCTCGCACATCGCGCAGACGCACGAATCCAAGCTGCAGCCCATCGCCTCGGTCTTCGTGAACCTGACGAGCGTCAGCCTGGCGCTGGAGTACAGCGACATGCCGAACAACATGCACGCGGACCTCGCCTTCGCCAACCTGGCGCGGTGCTTGCGCAATGCTCCGCTCCTGCAGCGTCTCGAGCTGGCGATGCTCGGGCGGCGGAAGATCGATATCCAGCCTCTCCTGGACGCCTTCTCTTCGTCCTCCGCAGATTCGTCCTCCTCCCCCTCCTCCGTCTCCTCCTCCTCTTCTGAAGAAGGTGCCCACGTGTTCCGCTGCCTCGAGCTGGTGGCGCTGCAAGGCGTCCTCAGCACGGAGGAGGCGCTCGGCAGCTTCTTGGTGCAGCAGGGGGGCAACGGGCGCCTCGCGAGTGTGCAGCTCGGGGGTGAGGGCGTGCGAAGCGTGAGGCAGCCGTGCTGTGGCGGCGTGGTCCTCGAGCAGGGGAGCTGGGCTGGGCTGGCGGCACGATTGGCGCGCGAGATGCGTGGGGTGGATGTGCGGGTGCAGGGCGATTGTCGCGGGCTGGAGAGCGGCGAGAGGTGGGATCTGGAGGGCGCGCTGGCCATTGCAGAGGTCGTTGGCGGCTTGGGAAACGGGACTTGAGGGAGTTTTGATAGGTTAGTGTTGGGATGAGTCTGAGAGGGGAGGAGGATTTCTGTAGCCTGGCGGTGAGTGGACGTGTGTGGGTGGAAGGGGAAGGGAAATGGTCTCGGTAGAATGATAGATAGATAGATAGATAGATAGACAGATAGATTGATTGATAGATAGATTGATAGATAGATATATCGATAGATAGAAAGATAGACAGATTGATAGATAGATAGATAGATAGATAGAGGAAGTTAGGCAGGTAGCAAGATAGGAGGTTCCTTGTGCGGTGGAAGAGACACAAAGAAACCAAACAAGAAAACAACCAGAAAACAAAACGGCTATCCAAGTCCCCTCAGAAGAGTTGGAATTCTCGCTTACATGGAAGCCCATGTTGTGATCCTTCGACTCGTCGCTTGCGATATCCAAATTCTTCAACTGATTGTCCGAGATGCTGCAGGTATGTCTCTGAGCGGTGGGTGACCTGCAATCTATATACAGTACTCAACCTTACTCGCACGCCGGGCATCCCCTGGTAAACGAGACAAGACGTACGTACGCATGTACGCAGCGTTCGCCGCTCACTTCGGCACCGGCGTGCCGTAGAGAAAGCCCTCGACCATCTCCGCAATGGCCAAACTCGCCGTCAGCCCGGGACTCTCAATGCCCAACAGATTCACAAAGGCCTCGTAGCCGTCCTCGCGACGAATGACAAAATCGACGAAGCCGCTGCCGCTGCTCCCCACGGCCCCGGCCCGAGCCAGCTTCGGCCGGATGCCGGCGTAGTCGGGCTGGATGCAGTCGGCCTGCACGCCCGGCAGGAAGCGCCGGATCTGCTCGATGGCCTGCGGCAGGCGCGCCGGGTTCACGGCGAGGTCGGCCGGGTCCTCGACCCACTCGACGTCCGGCCCGAAGCGGATGCGGCCCGCGATGTCGAGCGTGAGGTGGGTGCCGAGGCCGCCGAGACCCGGCTCGGGCGCCGGGTAGATGAGGTGCTTCGTCTTGGGCGTCGAGGCCGCGTACGAGAAGTAGTTGCCCTTCGCGTAGTAGGGCGTCATGTGCCGGCTCGCGGGCAGGATCATGTTGTTGACGGCGCAGGCGCCCAGCCCGGCCGAGTTGATGAGCGTCTCGGCCGTGACGGTGCTCTCTTCGCCCGTGGCCGCGTCGCGGGTGGTGATGGCCCAGCCGGCGCGGCCCCGGGCCTCGCCCAGGGCGTCGATGCCGACGACGAGCGCCTGGTAGGCGACGTCGCCGCCGCGGTCCTCGAAGTCGCCGAGCAGGAACTGCATGTAGGCGTGCGAGTCGACGATGCCCGTCGTCGGCGACTCCAGGATGCCCGCGTTGGCGCGGACGTCCGGCTCGATCTTGGCCGCCTGCTCCGAGGACACGAAGGACGTCGGGGCGTCGATGCCACGCGTGAACTCGTGCAGCTTGACGAGCTCCTCCCACTGCTCGTTGGTCTGCGCCACGATCCACTTGCCCATGTTCTGGTGCGGGATGTGGTGTTTCTCGCAGAGGGCGTAGAGCAGGTTGCGGCCACGGATACAGAGGGCGGTCTTGAGCGAGTCGGCGCCGTAGTAGAGGCCGGCGTGGATGACCTGTTACTCGCGGTTTCTTCAGCCATCGATTGTGCGGTGAAGGGGAACAGAGCTGGGTTGGGGGTTGTATCAACCTCGGAATTCCTGGAGCTGGTCTCCATCCCAACGGCTTTGTTGCGCTCGATAAGCACCGTGCTTGTTCCGTCATGGGCGGCCAACTGTCTGGCTATAGCCAGACCGACTGCCCCTCCCCCTATCACCTGTCAATCCCATCATCAGCATGTTTGCTTGTGCGTGGTAGAGATCCACAAGAGGGACAGCCTTACGGCATGGGTGAAGTCAGCCTCGCGGTTGGCGGTTGTTGCAAAGCTTCGCCGGAATGTCTTGGCCAATTGGCGTGGCACAGCCCTACAGAGCATGTTGAGGGCCGAGAATCTGAAATGAACTCTCCGGAGCAGTGATCGATCGAGACGGAGACTGCAACATGCTCTTGGAGAGAGAGTGTGAGATGAGATATAAACTGATGCATGGAGACTTGGGTCAAATCGCCGGTCTCGGCTACTGAAGTGGGATGGATGCCATGGGGCTTCGGCTGTGTCCGGCCACGGGTGTGAGAGCTGACGACGTTGATACTCAACATTGAACTTGAACATCGAGACAGAGATAGTGTAAAGTAGGATAGAAGAGGTACTTTCCTAAAAGTGACAGGAGTCGTATCGCTGGCACTTGCCGGTATCTGTGTCGCTTGAATACGCTGGGCATGGGAACGTACTTTTCTGCTCAGGATTTTGCGATTGCAAGACGGCAAGGCAGGACATTCATTATCTATGCATCAACCAGGTCATCGAATGCCCCGATGGCTTTCATTCTGCGCCACGTCCCATCCATCCCTCTCCTCAACGCCGAAACAGACCACTCAAGTCCGGACTTCCCACAACACCATTCCAATCCCAAAAGTAGGAACTCCGCCCACTAAGCCTTACGCCTCATTGTGGCCAGTACAGTACACAATCCACAATTTCTTTTCCTTTCATCGATGCTGAACAGGGCTTTGACCCTCAGTCCTTGCCTTCAGTCGACAGTGCTGCCATCAATACCGTGGCTGTTCCCAATGAGGAAATTTGAGGCTGAGCATCTTCTGACACAGACTCAGAACGTAGCAATTGGGACGGAACAGCAGGCTCGTGTGTGATGGATGAGTGCTGGTGCGATTCATTGATTTGGCGCTCTAAACACCGTTAGCACACACATGCACAAACACTTGCAATTCTCGTTCGGAAAGGCCCACCCAATTCTCTGATTCGCTGTCGCAACATTTGATTTTCTCTGACCATCATCTGGGTTTCGGCTTGGTAGAATGCGCTCTCATCGCGACCAGCAAGGTTCCATGGCTCGCTGGATTCGCCACTGTTAGAGGCGGCTCTCAACGTCGGAGATGCGGTACGGCTGGGTGTTCTTGACCGTCTGTGGTGGAGGTCTGCTCGTGCGAGGTCGAATGAGCTTCGTGGGTGAAGTGCAGCGGTCGGAGAACGAGGCGTAGACATGCTTGAGTGAGGAACATTAGGGTTGGAGAAGGACAATGAGCGCTCTGAAGTTGGCGTAGACTCGTCGATAACTGGCGGTGTGCTATGACTTTGTCCTCTCTCGGCCTGGAGCTGGTTAAGCTGCTGTTGTTGGGAACGAATCATCTGGAGCAAGCGGTTCTGGTTATCTGGTCAGCTTTTGCGACGCATGTCATACCTACGCAATTCTGCATAGTCACGACTACACCCTTCGGAAAATACGGGCTGCAACCCGCTCCAAAATACATGCGCGCGCAGACCATCGCTACCTTATCAATGCCTTAAGAGGTATTCCAAGTGACTTACCACTTGGGCTTCTTGCTCCTGCTCTATCTCCTGATGTATCTCACCAAGACTTGGTGTACGAAAGTGACGCGGGTCACCGGTCGACATGATGGGCGAACCGGCGAGCGATTGCGGGCTGGAAGTCCGGTGTTGGGGCTCACTGATCATTTCGCCTGGCGCGGGGAGGGAGGGGTCGTTGAGTTGCAAGTTCATCAGGACCGTCGAGCGCCTTCTGCCAGCATGGGACGCTTGTCTATTTCTGGAGGCGGAGCTGCCAGAAGATCCTATTGATTTCGTCAGCAAGCTGATTCCCGCTTCAAGATATCCTGAGTTTTCCCCGTGTCTGCCGGTTGAGACAAAGTGTGGGATGCTCATCCAGGCCAGCCAACTTGACTGCTGCTGTGCTTGTGATGCGGGAGCGCCTAGAGCGCCCCACCTGGAACAGGTGACAGGTTGAAGGAAAAAAGATCGCGCGTACTTCGTGAGTCTTCTTGTTGCAGGCCGGCATTGACAGCAGCCGCGGCTTGAAGGGAGGTCGAGGCAGATCGTGGGGACGAAGAAGGGCTGGGGCCGCGAGGTGCAGCCGCGTCGCCCGAGTTGGAAAGCGTTCGTGGCATACTTTGTGATCCGGACCGAGTCGTCGATCGCGAGGGAGGAAGAGAATTCAGGTCGGGAGCCATAGGAGCTCTGTTCGCTGCGTTGGGCGGGAGAAGATCGGGAAGAAAGCCAATTTGGCGGGGAGGGTGCCGGAGGAGGGTAGGTGGGGGATGGTGGCGGTGGTGGTGGTGGTAGGTGGTAGGTGGTAGGTATGGGCGGAGTGAATGCCGCCTGGGTGGTGGTGAGTTTCGAATACTGAAGGTCATAAGGATAGAAGGTTGTCGTTGAAGTTGTGATGATTGTCGGGTGGTTGTGTCAGTGACCTGACGGGACGGAAAAGAAGTTACTACACGACATTCTGATTAGCGGCAGCGACTACGCGGGCCGATGATTAATCCGACTGTCCGTCCGTGTTCCTTTCTTCCATTCAACTCTTCACCTACGCCTACTGTAACCTGCGTGTCATCTTGCATCGGCTGGCCCAATTGCGTATCTACTTCTATCGATCTTCCATCTATGTACCTATCTATGCGAATGCATTGTAGATGGACTCCGACCCACCAGCACCAGCGCCAGCACCAGCACCAACACCAACACCGCTTTCACAGTACCCACAGAGCCACGGCCCACGGCCTACTGGGGATCCAGCGGTGGACTGCAGGGACTGTGACTGCGGGGACTCCCCCCCAGCCCGGCATTTACACCCCTTACTTTCTTTGCACGATCTTCGTTGATCTCCATCGATCTTCATGATTCAGACTTCAATACAATGTCAAATAGCCTTTCACCTCATCCTCCTCGTCTGGCGGCCGGCCCAACCACAACCCAACCGAACTCTCGGGTCGAGAAACTTCGAGGAAGACTCTACACCGTACGGAGATGGATGTTCATGGTCACCATTTTCTCACATCGACGGAGCATCTGCGGAGCGTCTGCGGAGCATTTGCAGTATAACACTTGGCCAGCACTCGGGTGTGGCTTTCTGTCCCAGGACGCCTGAAGCAAGACATTTCCGAACCACCACGCACGCCGAGCGAGCAGAGCAACACATGGTTTGTGTAAAGAGGAATCTCGGAAAGGTGTGGATCTCGCTGTCTGCAGAGAAACCCAATCCCTACGATTGCATCAGAAGGATCACGCCCAGCTTTCCTACTTACATCGTACTGTACCTACGTACAGATCGGCTTGCTTCTACTTGCTTAGCGGCACTTTGGTGAGACATTGAGAAAAAGAGCGGGACGCGGGGAACCGGCGACGAATTGAGTTCGCGGTGGTTTCCGTGCACGGATGGCCAGCTTGGATTCCCAGAAGTCCCGACGCGTGGTGGTGCGTACTAAGCTTCAGTCCGTGGATATTGTTTCGCGATCCAATTCGTGTTCATTGCCACCATGCTTCTGATTTCTTCCTGCTGGTTGACGTCACTAGCTACGCTGGTCGCCCATCAACTACTCTACGAAAAGACGAACCCTCGGTCCGGGAGGCGCTGCCGCCGCCGGGGCAAGCAGATGTCACGGACTACATGATAGAGGAAGACCATTCAAAAGAGGCATCTTATTACCACAGATCTTCGCTCATATGAGTGGCCACTTTCGAGTGCCTGTGGGACGTTGCAGCTCTCGCCTTTCCTGAACCTCTTCTGGCCGTGTTATCAAAGGACGTTGATAAGAGCCTGCCGTCGAAAGGCGAAAGGGGAGCCCGTCCTTGCCTTCTCCTCCCTCCTACGCTGTGCTTTGGAGACTGGTGAAATGGTACTTCGGGGGCCGGACGACCCTCTTATCAACAGGCTCGATGCCTAAGGAGGTCCCACAGCGCATCACCCAGATTCTCACCAGGCATCGCTCTAATGCAGGAACAATGTTCTGGTGTGGCAGTGACCTCAATACCTGCACAACACTTGCTACGTACTATGTACTGTACTGTGCCAGGCCGACGCCCACAGTCGAGGGGCCACTTTGCGCACGAAGGCAAGATCCAGTGATCGCTGAACAAGAAGGCATGGAAGTCCAGTACAAACCGGTCAGCACCTGTTCACCCTCTCTCGTTGAACATCGCAAACCACCTACCTCTTTACATCTCGGGGTTTCAAGCCACTCGGACATTTCCCCTTGGCGATCTACTAAAGCGCTAGACTGAGCGCCGTTGGGCAGCCAGTTCAACTTCATGGTACGTTCCGTGCAAGCTCGTTGATTTGTGCAGTTATGTGCAGCCCCTGCCCCTGCCCCTATATACTGTACGTTGTACAGTATACAGTATGTGTATGTACACATACTGCACTCCAGTATGTACAGTACTCTGCCCTACAGTACACTGCTGTACAGTACCACTTCGTTGCAGGGGCTGGGCCATGGGGGCTGGACCGGTGGAGAGAACAGACAGCCCCGGAATTTACCTTTCTTTTTGGCTTCGAGAGACCCGTGCGCAAGAAGCGGTCTCCCATACAAGATCATGCCGGGCCACTTCCCAGCCTTCGATGTTTTGCTTACTTGCCTCCCGAAGATTTTTCTCTTTCTGCGCCAATTTTTGCTTGTCGCTGGGGCTGCTGCTTCCAATGCTTGTGCTGGCCCTCGACAGCACTCGATCCTTTTCTCGCTCAGACACCGCCATTTATTCTTCATCTTCCACCCGGTGTTTGATCACTCGCGGACCGATCTGTATGTCGTATAAGTACATACATGTCACGACCACGGAACAATTGATGCGCGCAAACCATCCGTAGCAGTACCCCTCCCTCTCTGGACCCTGAGACTACTGCTTCGAGCGAGTTCCTCCATCGAGCTCCGATCTGAAACCTCTTGCACCCTCACATAAAAAGCCTCCGAGTCAGAATTTCCTCGGCACTGCTCGGTTCCTCGACTGCGGAGAAAATCCTACAGGTAGCGGTGTCTTGCTACATCTCTTCTACGGCAACTCGAGAAACGAGCACTTTTCTGTTGGGACGATGATGGATATCAGCTTGTCAGATGCCGTCTTGTTCCCAGAGGTTTCGACTTCCATCCGCCGAGTGCGGCCGCCTATGATTGACCCTTCCACGGAAGACATTGCGACTCGAGTCCCTCTTCGGCAACCAGGGGCACAGATCAAGGACGGGAAGGGTAGCTTGCGGGCAATATTCACGCGGAACAAGGTCGAGAAGGAGCACAGCCCTACATCTACATCGCCTGTGACCCCATCGACGCCCAGGTCTGAATCTTCCGGGAGATCTGCGAGAGCCGCGGCAGACGCAGGCGTGTCTCGCAACCTGTCTACGACGAAAGAACAAAGTGGTTCTAGATCAGAATCTTCTATCACCATGAAGCCCTTGCCTAAAACTCCTGGCAAATCAGCCTCTAAGCATCTGCTCTTGAATTTAAAGGCGAGATCGGCGAAGGATTTCAAGACGTTCAATAAGCCTGGTCCGGGTGAGCCTGTCAAATCCTCCACCAGGTCATCCCCACAGCCGCCGACGAGAACCTCCACAGCATGGGATCCTCCTCCACTCTTTCAAGCGTACCCCCAGGCCATAAAACATGCTCAGCTCTCGGCTTCTACGTTATCTACGGACACAATATTGCGCTTGAGCACCACCCGTCAGCGTCAAAACAGTCTAAGAGACGAGTTTGCGCAGACCACCCCGGACGAGGCACAGAACGCGGCACCGAAGAAGGCCGAAAGAGCAAAGAGCAAGCATCGTAGGCAATTGTCCGGTTCGATCTCGAAAGCGGACTGGACGCATAAAATATATGTCTTGGTGACTTCTGGGTACTTGCTCCAGTATGCTGGAGATGGCTCCTTTGACAGGTTGCCTGAAAAGATGATGCAGCTGGGCAAAGATTCGGGTAAGTGCTGAGCCAAAAGTCTTGGTCTTAATCGCCACTAATTGATGACCAGTCGCGTTTGCTAGCGATGTGATACCGGGGAAGCACTGGGTGCTCCAAGTCTCACGAGCAATGGATTCTGATGGCACTCCAGCTTCGGACCCACGATCACTGTTATCACGTCTTACTTTCAGAGGTGCCGATTACAAGAGGACTGCCACAAGCTTGCTCCTGGTTTTAGACAGTGCCGAAGACATGGACTCGTGGCTCGCAGTGATCAGAAGGGAAATCGAAGCTTTGGGCGGCAAGAAACACGGTACTGAAACGGAGAAACCCTGTGCGGACCGTAAAGTTATGCAGTTGAAAGCGCAGCAGTTGAGAGCGCAGTCAAGTCACCGATATCTCGTTAGGCGTGATCCAGATCAAAATTCTGAGCCCCCAACACCTCACAGCCAGTCCTGTAGCCCTAGGCCTTGGGCTAGGGAAAAGACTGATGAACTTCAAGCCAAGCTCGATGAGACTGTTGCAATACTGACCGAACCTCGTTCATCATCGGTCCGGTCGTCAACTGGCCACATGTCGGTGTCAGGTAGTATCGCCTCGAGTGAAGGGAAACAGCTCGACAGCCTGAAGGAGGGCACCAACAGGCTTTCCTACGTGTCCTCCGGCCAGCGAACGTTCATGACATCTCAATGCTCTACCCCGGCCACTTCACCGATTCGTGAGATCAGCTTCGACGACATCCCACCACCTAAGGCTGCTGAGAGCGTGCATCTGAGACCGAACGCTGCGGCGCTCAACGAACGCAGAAGATCCATGCAAGTCGTGCAAATTCCCGACCTTCAAGTCTACGCTCCAATAAAGGTCCACCGGCACTCCACATACGACCAGACAGGTAGCGAAGGGCAAGGCCGCTCACCGGGCATTACACCGAACTTCAGCGTCCCGAACTCGTCAAGTAAGCGATATACGACAGCAAATAGCACCATATCGCTATTTCCCACAAAAACACCGGCGACAATGACAACAGCAACCCGCCCGCGCGACTCTGTCCTTAAGGGCGCCCGCAAAGGACCGCCAGCCGCCCTGCGAATGCCTCCTCCTCTCTCTCCTATCAAAGGCTCTCCGGAATCCGAACGCGTCACGTCAAGTCAAATGTCTCTCTCGCTCGCCACTGCGGCTAAACCATCAGTCGTTGACATCCCAATCCGCTCCCCTCCGTTGCCCTCCCTGGACGTTCTTATTCCCTTGCGAAAGCGCAGATCCAGTCTTATCCCACTCAGCGGGCCTGAACTGTCAGCCATAGAATTCCACGTGCCGCGCCGCTACAGCAGTATGCAGACCTTGTGCGAGATAAGCGAGAAGCACTATACTCTCGACGCGTCGGGAAGTCCTCCTCCGCCACTTGACGAGTCGTTGGAAAGCCAGTCGTGCCTGCGCCTCTTTGGCCCAGAGTCTCCTACCATCGGAACCGAGAGCGCGCCGTATCCAGATCGGCGTCCGAAAAGCAGGGCCCGGTTAGAAACCACCGGCCGCATACCCGTCTTAGCAAACACCAAGACGAAGGTCCAAAGACCGACGAGCATGATCTGTCCCTCGCCTCCAGGGAATCACATCGCGCACTTCCACATCGCCTCCAAGCTGCAGACTATACCCTGCTCTCCATCAGCCTTACCAGGCGGGTGCTTTTTCTCCTCGCAGAGCACAAGTCCCGCGTCAGGAGATGAGGAGTACGTGCTATCGCCGTCGCTTCCGCAGAAGGTGAAGCAGGATGGGAAGGGCGCCGCGGGCCGACACAGCTTGCCGGTGATGGTGGGCGGGCCTCCTCCCGCGCCGCCGCCAGACTGCGCGTTGCCGCCTCTTCCGTTGCCCGAGAGCGCGAGCACGAGCGCGAGGGCTTCCCTCAGGAGTCGAGGGTCGATCAAGGCTGGGGCTTGATGCACGTTCAGTGCGTAGAAACACTTTTGTTTTCTCGTCTCAGCGAGCAACGTTGCGCTCCGCTTCAGGCACAAGATGACGCCCACTGTCGCAAAGCAAAACTGGGAAGCCGACGCCCATTTTCGCCGCAAAAAAACTTGCCTTCTCGTGTATATTTATCCATCCGTTCTTCAAAACATTTCCTCGTTTGGCGATGAATTTCTACCTTTCCCTCTTGTACTTTTAACGACAGCAAATTCGGGGTGTTTGGTTTTTGTTGTTATGATACCATGTTACATAGAATATGCATATGCCGGGCTCGTTGGGATGGGCTTCATAATATCGTAGGAGGATACCAGGTGGGCAAGCGAGGGGAAAAGCGGAAAATCAGTGTCACGAATACTGGAAAGGAGCTAGTGAAGATTTGACATGATACCATAGTCTGTCATAGAGCCATATACAATCGATTTCCGAAAAGTTCGGAGAGGCGGATTGATTTGAAACGAATGAATGATGACGACGGAGGTTTCCTCCCTCTTCCTGACTCTCTCTCTCTCTCTCTCTCTCTCTCTCTCTCTCTCTCTCTTACACACACACACACAAGGCGAAAGAAGGAGGCGAGTGAATCACCTAGATGATACCTACTCCTGAAAGTAGGTACGTTTTTGAGTTCTGGGCTTTACGCGCAGTGTAGTACTGTAGGTCTGCACGGCACGTCTCCCTACATCCTTCCGCTCCTCCTCCAGAAAATGGGTAAATAGGTAGGAAGGGAGTCTAATAATCTGTCTGATGTTGAGTAGCGCTTTTTTGGGGGTGGGGGAGAAGATAGGTACGCTACGGTGAGATGGAAGAGAAGGGGAGGAGGTAGATCCTTGTTGATTTACTCGATTTACCCTGTCTTTACGTATTTCGTTCCGTTGCGTTGTTGATCAGTGGGTATAGGACTATAACTTTTTTTCTCCTTCCCTGTGTTCTTTTCTTGTGCCTTTTTTTTTTTTTTTTTTTTTTTTTTTTTTTTTTTTTTTTTTTTTTTTCGAACTCAGATTTAGTAGGAGTCGGAATTGACAGGCCTAGATCCTAGTCCTCGACTTTGAGCTTCTCCCTTTGCATCCTGGGTCCTGTAGTCCGTGTTCTTCAATTTCGCCTTTTTCCTTTTGGGTTTCTCGCATTCCACTTTCTTTTAGCTTCCTATCTTTCACACCCTTTCTTTGGGGGGTGTTGGTATGACTCTTTCCTTCCACTCTCCACGATGGAAGTCACTTCTTCTTGTACATGCATACATACCTTTCACCTCCTCCTACCTCTTACCTCCTATCTCTCACGTCTTGTTCCTAGCCCGCTACCCTTCCAGACAGTCGCTCGCTTATTCACATTTCGACCGCCCTCCGCGGATCGACGATGTCACAGGAGTAAAATCCACTTACTCACTTTACTGTACGCACACGGAAACGATCCAGTCGACAGCCCCCCGAAACGGGAAACCAGATCGCCGACGTGAGGATACAGTGCTGCATGGACCGTACCGACGTATATCTGCGTGACAAGCCCACTACGACCGATCTGCTTTATGACCCGGGCCACTCGACACATCGCAGCACACGCTCTTGCCAGGGAGGAAGAGCGACGGACGAAACGGAAGAGACGAGAAAAATGACGCCTGTCATGGGCGCCCTCTTATACCTTTCTTTCACCGCGTCTGCATATATAGACTGCCGTGATCGGTGTGAGTGGCAGCAGCCCGTTCGAGAACCGCTTGCGAGTCGCCAGAAGCTGGGGGAGGGACGGCAGCAAGCTTCGACCGGTTCGGGAGCGAGCTGGACGGACCACTCTGTGCTTTCTCTGTAGGTGAGCCATGACTGGTCGTTGGGACGGAGTAGCGAGTATGTATGGGTGGTGATTACTTGGGTCGGGGAATCCTGTTATGTACGTACCTATGGCTGTAAGCAAGCAAGCAAGCAACCCTTGTACAGTTTGTACAACGGAACAGCCTGTCGACATGGGTTGAACAGCCCTGCAGGCTCTGGATATCAATATCTCGATTAAATAAGGAAGTTGCGAATTTTATCTCTACTTTCTACCATGCCCTTGTCGTCTCGGAGGTAGCAGTATGTATACACAGTATACAGCAGTTAAGCACTGTGTTATCATACATACAGTACATACAGTAAGTACAGTGGCACTAACTAGCAAGGGGAAACAACAAAAGTGTAAGCTGAAGGAGTGATATCGCATGGGGGAAGCTGACACGCGCTTTTACTGGGTTATGTGTACAGTTTCAAGAAATCATGCGTCGAGCTGATAATGCTTGCTATGATAATACTTGTTATGGTAATACCTGCTATAATACCTGCTATGATAACACTTGCTATGATAATACCTGCTATGATAATACCTGCTATAATAAAACCTAATATAATAATACCTGCTATATTCAATCTCCAGAAAAAGCAAAAGGTAAGATTACCACCTACCCTACACACCAACAACAACAAATCACCAGCTTAACATCTTCCCCACTCAAAAACGCGCCTGGTACAGTACCGTACAGTACAGTAAGCGTGTTACCGCCACGTGATAAAATCTTTTTTTCTTCTTTCTGAATTTAAAATCTCCACCTCCCCTTGCTAACGCTATACACAGGCAATACCTAGCCGCTGTACATACCAACCAACAATCACCCGAATCTTGGCGTCCATCTCACGATCAAAAGTAGGTTATCTACTGTACTATACATTCGTCCTGCTATCAATTCGTGTAAGTTCCACGAACCATTCGTTACTCGAGAGCGAGCAAGCTCTGTTGTGTGTGGGTGGGTGGATCCTTGCGTGCACCCAACCACTTATCGCCCTGCTGTGTGCAAGGAAATGGAATGGTGCCCAGCGCTGGTATCGACTCCCTCTCTCTATCAGAGTGGTTGGAAGTGCTGTGCTGTGCTGTATTGTATATACATACTGTATGTACATACAAGAGCCGTTGGACAGAAGGGGACGATGGTGTGGCACGCAGGCTGAGCTTGTTTGGAGATACAGCACCTCCAACAGACTGCGCAAGGAAAAAGAAAGAGCCACTGGGAGAAAAGGGCTTGTACACCTCGGTCTTTTGCATGGTGATCATGATGATGGGACCCATTCCCGACTCAGCGAGATCAGGAAAGCGTTGGTGATTTCTTTATTACACGGCGGTCCGCCCGATGGGGGGGTGTGTATTGGTATCTAAGCCGCCTTCTTCGCAAACTCCACGCGGAGAATCAGATGCTTGAAACCGTAGCCGTCCATCTTCTCGCACGCCTTCGCAGCATCGGACCGCTCCTGGAAACTGATAAAGGCAAAGCCCTTCGCCATGCCCCGTCTCCCGATCCTTCGCAAGAAAGACTCGCGTGACGCGACCGAATCTCTCAAACATATCCCGCAGCTCCTGCTCCTCCGCCATCTCCGAGACGTTCGTGACACGGAGTGTCGCCAGGTCATCGCGCTCGTACTTGCCACCTCCCATTCTGTCTCCGGCCGCGGCGGCTCCTCCACCATTACGCATGTGCGGGGGCACGTACGAGCTCTTTCCGGCACCGAGCCCTCCAGGTCCCTCAACGACGTCTGCGCCTCCGGCAGCGACATCGGCTGAAGCGCCCTCCTCCCCAACTGGAGCCATAGTATCCTTGAACGGACATCTCGCGGTGAAATGCTCGCCGTTACAGATACGACACTTGACTTTCTTGTCCTTCAGCTTATCCTTCATGCTTCCAGCCTCGGTCTTCTCCTCCTTTGCGTCCTTGCGCCAGTTGGTGCTCGGTCTGAAGATGATGTTCTCTCCTACACTCGTGGTATCCGTAGCTGGCTTCGAAAGAGTCAACACCATCCTCTGTAAAGTCCAAGGTTACGCGGAAACATACCCCAGATCCATCCTTGGCAGAAAGCCCGAACTTCGACCATTGCTTGCGCTCTGCGACTCGTGGGTTCACCACCTCCTTGTGTACGGTGAATCGGATTCGGCGCGTGGTCTTGACCTTCTTGCCATCATCGTTGAATCTCCAGGAGACGATCGTCTTGGTGCCATCCTTGTTGGTCGTCGTGGTTGGTTGAGGTAGCTCGTTGGAGATGGTATCGTCGAGGTCCTCATCGTCAGCCCAGTCGGCTCGACTGCGATTAGACATTAGCAGGGAGTTTACGGGTGAAAGGAAAGAAAAAGAAAGGTGACGGGCGATGCTTTCTTACGCTGCTGCCTTGGACATCGTGGATTTGGTTTTATTTGGTTATCGTAGGAGTCCGGAGGAAATCCCCGAGGGTTATCGAGGATGCGAGGTTGTCGTAGGGCGCGGTGGTGTTGAAATTTCGAATCATGAGTGTCGCTGGCAGATGTGGGGATCTCGAATTTTGGCTAAACGTGGAGTGGGTCACGTGTTACTCTGATTGAGCCGCTTCCATCTCGCTACCGCTCTCACAACAGTAGCAAAAGAGTTATGAGTTGTACTTTGCACAGTTATACATTCTACAAATAAGTCATTATTTGTGCTTTGCGATCTTTTTTGATTGCGAGTGAGAAAGTTGCCGCTCGGAACAACCTCAGACGAGTACATAAAGAGCTCCAGATCACTGAGCGAGCCAGAGTCCAATAGATACAACATCTCGATTTTCTGCTTCTTTTTCCCACTCCCAGTTGCCCGTGCGAATCTCAGCCTTTCTTTATAGCCTCCGGAACGCTACTATCCGTCCCATCTTACTCCAGAGACCACGCGTCAAAGGCCGTGGCAAGCCTTCCTTTTTCGTCTCTTATATCCCAACGCCTTGATTCAGATCCAGACGCCCGCTAATCAGACAAACCAAATCCCAAACGCCGTTTTTATGCAGTATGGAATCTTCCCGACCATCAATCGCATCCCGCTGAGAGAAAAAAAAAATCGTGAACTGGATCCACGTTCCCCGTTATCATTGGGCCACAGTCGTGTTCGGGGAAACCTGGTCGGGCTTCCAATCTCCATGTACTGATTCCCGTTTCGTGCGCTTCACAGTGAAGCATTGCAAAGCTCCCACGACGGCCACGAAGGCGCTTCCATACCAGGCCAAGCCAGTAAAATCCATTCTCGAGCCCAGCGTATATAGATATCCCGCTAGAGGCGGCGCCATCGTCCTACAAGCCGCTCCTGCTGACGCAGCGAGGCCATTGACCTTCCCCAGTACGCATGGCGAAGGCGTCGCCTCCTTGACCAGGATAAGGAGGACCGGGTAGGCCAGGATGGACAGTATGTTGCGAATGGTGAGACATGTGTAGATGCCGAACATCAGGTAGTGCGTGGGCAGATAGATCAGGTACGGCATGATGATGTACGAGATGGGATGCAGCATAGACACCATGATGAAGAGTCTGTGGACACCGCATGCAGCGGCTGCGAGCGGGAAGACGACGGCTTGGACGAATAGGGCGATGATGCCGTTGATGGACATTATGAAGCCTACTTTCTGAACCGAGAGACCAAGGCCGCCGGGAACGTAGAAGAGGTTAAAGGGCCGGGTGTAGGTGAGTACCGAGGTTTTGATGGAGCCACGCTCGTCTTCAAGAAAGATAGGTAAGAGGTGATCATAGGTCATGCTGTGGTAGGTGAAGATTCCCAGAGCAACGATGAGGGCTACGACTCGAGTCGTGAAGATTTTGGGACTGGCGGAGGTCTTGGTGGTGGAGTGGCGCCATTGACTGTCATCGCTTCCATCAAAGGTTCCATAGGTTTCGGCGCGTAGGTCGACCGGGGGGGTTTTGATAGCATCTGCGGTACCAATCAAAGGCGTCTCGACGGAAATGTACGTCGTGTCTGGCAAGTTGACCCTGGGCTGCATATCCGGGTGCGTCTCTTGGAGGAGGAAGTAGCCGGCCAGGATGCTCACGAGGAGCAAGCTGGAGCACAGCAGATTTGGCAGAAGGTACGGGTACCGCCCAAAGAGCCCGTCCGGGGAGAAGACGTTTGGGAATCCGGTGGTGGGATCTGCGAACGTGCCACCGAGCGCAGGTCCAATAATGGTTCCGATGCTCCACACGAAAGGCATAATGCAATATGCCCTCGGCTCGTGTTCTGGCTTCGTAACCAACTCGGCGACCATGGTTTGAATGACGCCAATGTTGCCATTGAGGAAGCCTCCGATTGCTCTGCCTGCCAAGGCCATCCAGATGTTGGTGGAAAAGCCGACCATGATCATACTCAACATCGTGCCCGCACATCCTGCCAGGAGCACCGGCTTGCGACCCACGGAATCGCTCAGACCCCCCCAGAACATGCCCGTCATCGACTCTGCCAGGGCAAATGCCGAGATGAGGAGCCCTGCGTAGAAGGAGGCATGATTCTCGTCACCCACGTGGAATTTCTTGACGAGAGGCCAGGCGTAAGGAAAGATGGACGTCAGAGCAATGGGCTCGGCGAGTCGCACGATCGCTGCACGTGGGTTTCTGTCAGTTCGTGGAGCGTCGTAGAGAGAGCGTGTGACATGGGAACGCGACTGACTGCTCTCTGCGATCACGGCGGCAAAGACGTACCAAGAAGGAAGAGTTGTGTGGTTGGGAACTTGTCGGTTGGGGTCATTGCTTCCGGCTTCCCAGCCAGCGTTCTGGATGTCGGTCAGGCTCAATGGAAGTCCTCCGGCAAGCAGGCAAGCAGGCAAGTGTATCTTCCCAACACGGGCCGGGCGAGCAGGGAGGATGTTTCGGAGGCAAGTCGAGGCTGGTCGAGAGAGAAGAGGAGGAGGGGGGGGGGGAGGAGGGGGGGGAAGGAGGAGGAGGTTGATGTTGATGTTGAGGAGGAGGTTTATGTTGATGTTGATGTCGATGTTGATGTTGATGTTGAGAAAAGAGGAATGTCGGTCCCATGTGTGGAGGCGGGTCGTGTTAAGTAGTTGCCACTAAGTCACGCTCACCTTGTACTGTAGTGTGTATATAGACTGCACAGTATGCACATACCGGACAGGCAGGACCTTGACTGGTGATCCCTTTTTCGCTTTTTCCCTTTTTCCCTCTTACCTTTTCCCTCTTACCTTTTCCCTTTTACCTTTCCCCCCTTCGATCCATTTGCCTGATCCGTCTGGAAGGGGTCCGTCCATGCATGCGCGCAGCCGTTGTCTGCATGCGGAGGGCATTTTCTCGACGTTGGCTCAACGCTGGCTCGACGTTGGCTCGACGTTGGCCTGCTCGGCTGGGCACTCGATCTGCAGCCCCCCTCCCAGGACCTGGGCCTTCGGACCTCGAGGAGACTCGACGGCGACCACGGTGCGCTGCGCCTCTCGTTCGTTGACTCTCTGACGGTCCTGACGAACTGCGGGCCGAGGAGGACCATGTGTACTGTGCAGTACTGTAGAAGTAGAGCCATGCCGGCTCCCTGCGCCTGAGGTTGCGAGTTTCTGCCGCCACGTCTGTCCTCGCCTCCATGCTCTGTACTGTATGTACAGACATTCATCGTCGAGCCGGAGACAACAAGGTCGTTTCGCGAACGAAGCTTTTGACATTCGATCGATGCCGATGGCGGTTAGCGATCAATTCGATCGACACGCGCCTCTGATATCAGCTGCATTCCTCGTCTCCTTAGCATGCGACGACGATAGCTCATGAACTCGCACGTGGAAATGGCAGCACGGATGGATTGTTATCGTTGTCCTACCGGACGTTCACAGTCCCTCACGGCCTCCGCTCGCTGTCCATCACTTTCGATCACGATCAATGGTTCGGCTGTTCTCTGCCCTTCCTACGTGTATTCAGCTCGTCGCTGCAGCAAGTCCAGCGTTTGATGCCGAGACGCCGTGGCTACTGTATCGGTAGGTAGCAATAAAGCCGCACAGTGGGAGATAGGCCTTCTCCGTGCACTCACATGGATAGGTGCTGTGTAGCAGTCGTATAATGGAAGATCGGTCCAGATCTCCTATTGACCTGATCGATTCGGGGAAAGGCCCTCCCTGGTGCAAACAGCACGAGCGGTGAAGAGCAAAAAAGGCTGTATAGAGTTTGTGACGCTGAATTGGAAGGCTGATCATCTCGATCAAGTGCGAAATCGCCGCCGTCCAGCTTGAAAGACGGACCGGAACAGGGAGACATGGCGTGTTCTTCTCGCGATCGCTGTTGTTGTGCTGTGAGTAACTGCCTACGAGCTGTCGCTCTCCATGCGTAAAACGGGCATTGCCTTCGCCCAAAAGATTGTCATTACAGCACGGTACTTTCTCCGGGTGCCAATACTGTACATCTACCCAGCCTTGTTGTTGCGTTTCTGAACTCGATCCCAGCAGCGTTCTCTTTCCATGTTCTCATGTCGATGCAACATCGTCAAAACAAGGCAGCTCGCTAAGGTAAAGGGGGTCAACCACAACATATGCATGTCCTTCCTCCGACCGTCGCATGAGTAGAACACAGCATGGTTGAACATGGCATGTGGACCTTTGTCAAGCAAGCTGTCCAAAGCATTGGTCTGCCATCAAATATTGCATTGATACACGACTATCGCAACTCGGCAAGGTACTTCTACTCGTGCTAAAGTCTTCCAGCTCCACCAAGAAGATGTATGGCGACCCTTCATCTCAGTAACGCCAATATGGAGACATCAATGGTAAAGCACGTCTCCGGGACTAGACTCTTGTTTGTTGTAATGTGTTCAAGAGCATGGTAGTGTCTTCGTGAGGTGTTCGGACTTGGCAAGATATCCATATCTTCTATCGCCAACATCAGGCGGGAGTGTCGACACGGATAGGAAGAGGAACGCAGCCACTCGATAGAGCACACATAGAGGTTCCGATACTGTCAGCTCATTGGATCAAAGGCTGGAGCCAGGGGGTTTCGTAAACACATGGAATCTTTTCGTGGAGTTCGCAGAGTGGCGCACATGGCTGCCCCCGGTCCGCCGTACCAGTCCGCGTTCATGCTACTGTAAAATATATTTTGATATATTTCACAGGCATCTTCATCGACGACTGCAATTGCCAACCACGCCCACCACGACCACCACGACCACCATGTCGACCTCCTCCGTCGTACGGCCCAGCATCAGGGGGTTGCTGAGGAGTAGCAGATCCCACCAAACCCTTCCGGCCTTCCTCCTCCCCTCCCTCATCGCGCCTCTTCAACAAAGCTCCTCCTTCTCCAGCTCGGCCTCCGCCCTCTACCCACGAGACATGAACCGCAACCGTGGCGTCTCTACCACACGCCGATCCGGTCTCCGCCAGCCTCTCTCCGTCTCCAAGACCGAGCTTCCAAAGCCCGTCCTCGATCCCAAGAAGCGCACCAAAGTTGAGGTCGACCCCGACCACGGGCTGTGGCAGTTCTTCCGCAGTCGGGATAAGCCGATGAGCACGCCCGAGGAGGAGGCCGCGCACGGCAGAGCTTGGTGTCCCGAGGAGCTGCGGAGCAAGAGCTGGGAGGACCTACATGCGCTGTGGTGGATTTGTGCCAAGGAGCGGAATGTCATTGCCACGGAGTCGCACGAGCGGAATAGACTTGACGCTGGCTACGGACAATCGGAGAGTCGAGACCGGGACCGGGAGGTGAGTACTCTCTCGTGGGGTTGTGTGCCTGGACGGGGGCTGATCAAGGCATAGGTGAGGTGGACACAGAGAGCGATCAAGCAGGTGCTGACCGAGAGGTATTATTCATGGAGGGACGCGGAACTTATTGCGCAGAAGGATCCTGAGATTGATCTTTCGGGGAACGGACCGCTTTACTCGCCCATGAACTTTGAGCCGGACGATACGGTGCCTGAGAGCGGAGCGGAGTCTGAGCAAGACCTCCTGCGGGACATCCCCCCTGAGGAGTTGAAGCCAGCCCCCAAGACTGCTTCTACCTCAAGCGCATAGACACATGGAATTGTACAATAGTGGAGATCAACACCGGAGCTGTACGAATGGAGGGTTGCATCCAGGCAAAGGGGGATGGTAGGCAGCTGCAGAGTTAGCTGCAAACAGGTAGATGTCGAGAACCTGTAATATATCCCAGATTCAGAGACAAATCCGTGTCGGAATTAGAACGTAAACTTTGCACCTCTGCAAACGTGTTGTTGATCCGAGACAAAGGGCAGGGCGGTAACCATTTCAAGATGGGGCAGCTTAGGCGAGACCAGTGATTGGACCCCTCAACAACGTCTGGAGCAAGAACTCGAAGCGTCAACTCACCGACCACCTATCTATCTTGCAGCTCTGGACAGAACTCGCATACCGCGCTCGACGTATCCCACGCACGCCCTTCACCAGCTATCATCATGGATGAGATCGCCCCCGAGTACGATGTTGTTGTTCTAGGAACAGGTATGTCTCAAATGCGACCCCGCATACGGTTGGAGGGGCAGAGGGGAAGAAAGAGCTGATTTGATAACCGCCACGCAGGTTTGACGGAATGTGTGCTCTCTGGGTATGCTGCTATCCATGAAAGCCGAGTAGGTCGAGGGAAGAATACTGACAGGCCGATAGTGTGCTTAGTGTCAAGGGGAAGAAGGTCTTGCATATCGACCGCAACGATCACTATGGAGGGTAACATTTCACGCCCCCAGAACGTTGGATCCGACTGACCAGAAGCAGAGAGGCGGCGTCCGTTAACATCGAGACTGTACGACTGATCCCCCGATCTGCGAATCTGTGCTGACATGGGCCAGCTCTTTAAGAAGTATGGCAACTACAACAAAGGCGAGGAGCCATGGAAGAAGTACGGACGGGCCAACGACTGGAACATCGATCTGGTCCCCAAGCTGTTGATGTCGAGCGGAGAGTTGACCAATATCCTCGTCTCTACCGATGTGACCAGATACCTCGAGTTCAGACAGGTGGCAGGAAGCTATGTGCAACAAGGGGCTGGTGCCAAAGCTACCGTTGCGAAGGTGCCTTCCGATGCGGGCGAGGCTCTCCGATCTTCCTTGATGGGTCTGTTCGAGAAGAGACGGATGAAGAGCTTCATCGAGTGGATTGGCACATTCAACGTAGAGGACTCTGCAAGCCACAAAGGTGGGAGAGACACGGTACAACAATAGCGCTTATGCTGACAGAGATAGGCCTCAACATCTCTACATGCACCATGAAGGATGTCTACGACAAGTTTGGTCTTGAGCCGGGAACTCGAGACTTCATCGGCCACGCCATGGCTCTCTACCAAACCGACGCCTACCTGACTGAGAAGGGCAAAGCCCCCGAAGCCATTGAGCGCATCCGCCTGTACGGAAACTCCGTCTCCAGATATGGAAAATCCCCATACATCTACCCCCTGTACGGCCTCGGCGAGCTGCCCCAAGGGTTTGCCCGTCTCTCTGCCATCTACGGAGGAACGTACATGCTGAACACCAACATCGACGAGGTTATCTACGATGGCTCCAAGGCCGTGGGCATCAAGGCTACCATGCAGGACCGAGGCGGAGAGGAGCCCATGAAGTTCGAGACGAAGGCGAAGAAGATCCTCGCTGATCCGTCGTATTTCCCTGGCAAGGTTCAGGTTACCGGCCATGTCTTGAAGGCTATCTGCATCTTGAACCACCCGCTTGCTGGTACGGACAACAGCGACTCCGCACAGTTGATCATCCCTCAGTCGCAGGTGGGACGAAAGAATGGTACGTCAGAGCCCTAAATGTCTCTGAGAATTAGCTGACGATCTTAGACATCTACATTGCAATCGTCTCCAGCGCCCACAGTGTCTGTCCCAAGGGCTACTACATTGCCATCGTCTCGACCATCGCCGAGACGACCGCGAACCACCATCTCGAGCTCGCCCCTGGTTTCGAGCGCCTCGGCAAGATTGAGGAAATTCATGGTATGCCTCCTCTCCCTCCTCGTCTTTTGCGAGGTCCAAATCTAATACCCGATACAGGGCCCCCCCATTCCGCTCTACGAGCCCCTCGAGAGCGGCGTCAACGACAACATCTTCATCTCCAAGAGCTACGACGCCACTTCTCACTTTGAGACCACCACCGACGACGTCCGAGACATTTACCTTCGCGCTGAAGGCCACGAGCTGGTCGTTGAGGGCTTGAGGGAGGGCACGAACTTGGTAGGTGAGGATAACTAGGCGCTGTCTGAACATGGAGGATGGGTTTCGGAGAAGCGAGGGGAGAGGTAATTACGTACATAGGATGATGTCTGGGTTGGGAGAGGGAGGGATTTGAGAAGTGGTGGTGGGTGGATGGAATGATGGCATTACAGCGTTGAAATTTGATGAGATGGTCCTTTGAAGCCAATCCCCCCCCCACGCACTCTCTCTATCTTGCGTCCATTCGCGCTTCATCTCCCCCTTCTCCTCTGCCTTGTGAGTTAATGTGCCATCTCTCTCTCTCTCTCTCCAAGGCACTGTACACAGGAAGAGAGAGCGGCTTCGATCTACCCCCTCAGAACTACAGAGCAGGAGTCATCGTCGTGCTACTGTACTGTACTACCCTCCCTGGGTACACGGACAAGACTCATCTGGCCACCCGTCCGAGGGCCTCTGCTCCCCCTCAGCACGAACGAGCCACCGAGGGCATGGTTTTCCTTCTTTTTCCGTGCCCCCCCCCGCCCCTCCCCCCCCTCTGTGTGGTGACGAGGGCGAGAAGAACGATCGAGGTGAAGCGGAGGCTTGGTGGACGGACATCTGGCAATGGTGGGTCAGCAACATGTTGGTCCATACCTACCTACCTAGGTACCTATATAGCACTCTTCCGCGCCCGAGGCGCTGCGGCATCGCGCGTCGCCGTGTCCTCTGCATGCATGGATGGATAGGTATCTACATAGATAGGTATCTGATGGAGACGGCGCTTGCGCTTGGCCTGGGTTCGTGACCATCGCTGTGGGGAGAGGGATGGGCTGCAGAGACACGCGGTTGAAGCGGAGGAAACTGGAAAAGAAAGATTCTGTGTGAGGGGGGATGTTGGTGCTGCTGTGTGTACCTACAGTACCTAGGTGGTAAGGTAGAATGGCCCACGTGATTGGAGACTTGGTGCGCCTCGATCTCTGGGATAGTTCGCCAGAAGGGGAATATACCTTGGTACCTACCTTCTGTAGGAAACTGGTGTCGGGAACCTGGGCTGCAGCTAAGCGAGGAATGGAGAAGGATGGATTCGACCACTTTGATGTTTGCGTGTAAATGGAATGCTACTCGACGAACACGACTGCTGAAAGATTTCCTCGACATGATCCGTTGCTTGCTGCGTGGGCCTCGACCTCCTAACGAGGAAAGCAGAAGAGCAAGCACTTGGGTACCCTTAGCACGAGAAAGCAGCCATTACCACTTCGCGAGTTCCTGGTCGCGCTGCCGGTGAATCTGCCCTCACTTGGACCCGCTCGGATCGTCGTCTTTCGCTTCCCTCTCAGCCCAATCTACAGTAAGACAGAGCGGCATCAGCATCATCGCGCACGTGAGCAGCGCAGGCAGAGAGGGTCTACGGACCGATAGCTTTGAGAGGAACACACAGGCTCGGATACTGGGTCGGATTGATCTCGTGCAAGTGGCCCGCGAGATGCCACAGTCTCTTCGTCACGAACTCCAGCTTGCCGCCGCCGCCGACCTCGTAGCTCGGGTAGATCAACTTCCTCAGCTGGTCACTCCGTAGCGTGTTGGGGTTGGGGAAAGACGTCTTCCACCACCGATCGTACCATTTGGGCAGGATCTGGGAGTATCAAGGGAGTCAGGCGTCGTCATACTGGACGGGGACGTGAATGGCATGCGTGCAAAAGAGGGGCGTTCGTTGGGACAGCCGGGGAATCTGGGGAGGGGGGATGGAGAAGGGGGAAGCTCACGGTGCTGGGAAATCGGAAACGGAGACCAAACGCGATGGCATACCAAACGTCTTCGATGGGGATGAGGTACAGGTCGGGCGTGACGGTGTTGTGGAGGAGGCGCAGCCAAAGTCTGATGCTGGTGACGGTGTAGCCCTTGATGTCCGCGGCCGACACGCCCGTGGAGATGTAGCGGGCGTTGAACTCTTCCGACGCGTGCTGGCGCATGACCTTCTGGGAGATGGCGAAGGTGGCGGTTTGAAGGATCGGCTGTTCGGCCGTGGGGCGCTGCGCCGTGAAGTCTTGCTCCGTGACGTGGATGAAGCCGTCGGAGGGCTGGTTTCTGGGCATGACATTGTCCCAGAAGTGAGACTGATGAGATCTTAGTCCGAGGTGAAGAGGCAGATTGGGCAGGGTGAGCTTACGAACGGAAGCGCGGGTACAGACATCGTTGACGGATGTCGATCTCTCTGGTTTGTTGGCCGAGCAGACGGCTCAAGAGCCTGGGACACGATCTGGTGAAGACGATCGAGGGACCAAGCTGATGAGGTTTCGTTGTTGTTGATATCGAAATCCGGCTAGCAAGAAAGCCTGAGGTTGAAAGGTGAGATCGGCTTCCTCGAAGTAAAAGCGCCCCGGGTCGTCATGTCGCTTAGCGTGGTTGCCTGCTCTTGCCTTTCTCGGACTGCTGCTGGATTAGATTTCGCCCTCCAGAAGGTCCAGTAGCAGCGCAAGTCGTGGTTTATATCATAGGGTAAAGCAGGACAACATCGGATGGGAGTCAATAGAGGAGTGCACTCTGAAAACCTCGCAATCGTGCAACTGCTTAGCTTCGAGGAGATTTGGCGGAGGCGTCCCCGTGGCTGGTGATATGCAGGTCGTCTATTGAATGGAGCGTTGGGATCCGGAATCCGCGGAGAGTGGAAGAAGCAAACGACAGAAAGGCTTGTAATTGTTAGCTCCTGAGCTAGTCCCAGTCGGGGTGCCGTCTTGGCGACTGGCGATTCCTCTTGAAGCAGAGGTCGATGGATTTCACGAAGTTCACAGCCTGTGCTTCAAGTCGATGCTGATTCGAGTAGATTAGTATAAGCCGAAATGGAAGTGGTTTAAAAAACCCCGAATTCTCCGCCCCATAGCTCGTACGCAGCAAGTGAGACGAAGAAGTGAGAATCGTGAAGATCATGACTGAAAGACACGAACATGTCACCAGCAATTTAGTACACATACACTGCTTCACATCATGTATATTGCGTGGCTGTGGTTGATCGTTAAATGGATTATTGGTATCGACGTTTGAGCAAAAGCCAGGCCGCTCTCCTAGAAAAATGTCCTGCGTGTGCAGTGCGTAGACTAACGCCCACAAAACAGTATATCGTGATTCTCCGTAAACCAGCGCTCGTCAAGATTCAAGTTGTCTGAGTCTGCACAGAATCCTTCCCCGAGAAAATGGGAAATGGGAATAATAAGCGTTGGTGAAAGATTGATGACGATCACACTAACCGACCATCTTTCTCGCATGTCTCTCACTCATCTCTAGCTGTTCCATTTGCTCGGGCTGGCCCATGGAAGACTAGTACCAGGTATTTCGAGAATGGCCTTCCCAATATTGAGGTCAGATTGGTGACTGCGACGGCGTCTCTCTGACTTGAGACGGCAATCAGTTCCCCACGTCTTGTCAGAATCGCTGCTCCCGTAGACCACGTATCTATCTCTAGAATTCGTGCGTGAGGTGTTCACGCAGTCCAAGCACAAACCTTCCCAGTGCATCAAGATCTCGTCTCGAACAGATCTGACCTCCTTGCCTCGGAGGTTGTTGTCACAAGCCAAGCATGCTCCCTCGACTTTTCTGTAGTGCCGGTTGACCAAGCCCGGGCTGTCGATAATGGCTTGGATTGACTGCTTGCGTTGCGAGCGGAGAGGCCAAATTTTGGTTTCGGTCACCTCCACCAAACAAGCTTCGATGGCCTCTGCTCTCTTTAGACAATTGCGACGGCAGAAGGTCTTTGGCTGGGCGATGTCGAGCAGCTTCTCATTCCATCTGCCTCTCATGCTTCCTCTGCAGGCGTTGATCTGGTCTCGTCCCGACGTCAGAAACCTTCCATTGGATTTCAGGTCTGATTCCTCTCACTGATGATCTGATGATGGACGTGAAGCTCGCGATGGCGGGTAGGATTGAGCTCCGTGATATGTCCAGTCGCAATGCACGACAGTCTGCGAGCGACCTGTGCGAATGGCTTGCACCGATCCAGAATCCAGAATCTAGCAGGGATAGATAAGAGATCTCAACTCGTCAAGCTCAGCCTCTTGAACATCGACCGATTCTGCCCACCAGTCATCGAACCAGTCTTGCAGCTTCTCCAACTCGAGGTCCCATCGGTGGCCGAACGCAAGAGCGCTCCAGCCATCGACGATCGGGGTTTCGTGGTCACTAGGGTCAACGGTATCATGGAGAATATGCATCTAGAGTCGGACGCTGGTGACGGTGTGCTGCCTGCGAGGAAGCTCAGGTTGGGAACAAGTTAATTGAAACAAGTGTCAAGGAACGTTTACTTTTGTGGTAATTTGAGGTATTTGTAGATTAAAGTAGAACAGGGAAAAATTAAATAAAAGCAGAAAGTTACCCAAAAATACTAACTGAACAGAACAAACAAGAAACATCAACGTAGCCCTACCCCAAATTAAAAAAGGTCAAAAGAGACCCTCAAGTGGTCGGGCCCTACACTCAATCCACCCCTTTCTCATCGCTGCCAAGTCTTCTTCTCGTTTAGCCATCCAGAAACAAAACAAGCCCCTTATCCAACTTTGACCCTGGCATATAAATCTGCCATATGGCTACCATTGTGCTTTACGGGCTTCGCCCTGTCGCTGGTCAAGATCGGCCGTCCATGATGATCAAGTTGCGTCCCGGGTGGGAAGTTCGCTTCCAACACTTTCTGCTTCTTCACCCACTCGTCGGGCTTGACGACTCGCAGAGCCTCGTCCTCTTGCTCAGCCACTCGTTCTTGCCAGTCATCGAGGTTGTCCAACATCTCCTGCGCGCTGTGGGCGCGAAGGGTGCGCAAGTGCGGGCGGAGGGGGTCTTGACCCCCGCCGGGACGGACAACGTTGGCGAGCTCGGCGGAGGCGGACTGGATCTTTTGGTAGATTTCTCGAAGAGTGGGGCATGCGCCGCCGATTGCGAGATCGTAAGTCCGTTGAATTTGCATGGGAATTCTGTCGGGCTGCACGTCATCTTCAGATTCGGGTTTGATTGTTTTGACAAGATCGGGGAGCGGAACCGTCCTGGGATCATAACTCCCCAACACCTGGTTCCGAGACTGGTAGACAATGGGAGGCAAATGTGGTTGTTTCCGGAGAGTCGGTTCCACTTTCAGGAGTCTGACTTGCAGCCACAAGTTCTTCCAGTCTGTTGGGTTGTAGAAGGTCAAAAGCTTGTCATCCTCAAGAGGGTTCTGGCGATCCTGTCCCAAGAAGAGTTCCAAGGTAGAGTTGGCGGGGAAGATGCCGTTCACGAACAGAGCACACTTCAGAGTGGAGACGTAGCTTGCTTTTGTGTTTGCCTCCCATGTGTAAACCTCGAGCCCTTCTTGAATGCGTTGTCCCAGAAGACCTTCGAAATTGCGATTGATGTTCGTTCTATCCGCACTGCCGTACTTCAATTCCTCCTTATGTCTCTCGTGGCGTGCGTACCATGTCTGGCGGTCGCCCCAGATAGGAAGTTTATTTTTGTCAAAGTAAGTCAAGAAGTCGTCTGTGCTCCACTTCGCCGAGTCCTCTTCGCTCAAATTGAGACCCGCGGCTTCAAGATCTGCAATACTCTTATTCAGATTGTGCTTTCGATCGAAATCGGAGAGGTCGTCTCTAAGCCAGTCCGAGACTCGGCCGAGCAATTCATCCCTGGTGCCGTTGAATTTCAGGCTTTGGGTTTCGCACAGTTTGCGTAGATCATTGTCACTCCAGTCATCGACACGAGACATGCTTTCAGCCTTGATAGACAGCAGAGCCTGAGGGAGACCATGGAATCTTATTTCGGCTTGACGAAAGCAAAATTGCCGTATTCGTTCAATCACCGCTCGGTGTTGCGGGTTGAGACGATCCAGTAGTAACTTGCGTTCGAAGGACCTGTGTTCAGGGACGGGAGGCAAATCCCATGGGATGTGGTTTGCCATGCAAAAAGCTTCGACAAACCAAATCTCGTACCTGGCGATGTTCGAAGGATGCTTGTCTTTAAGGAGACCTATGACATCCATGAAATGATACGCCTCAAAGCCGAATTGATAGTCTTGGCCAGCCTTTTTGCGCGAGTCGTCCAGAGAAACTTTCGTTTCCTCTTTCACCGAATTAGTGGTGCCAATGCTGTCCCCATCCTCACCGTGCTCGTCATCGGAGTCGAGTCCAGTTAAGTCATCTAGAGCGAGTCTTGCCTTCTTTGTCAGGCCCGTGCTGGTAACTTTATGGCCATTGTGTGGTTGCAAGCGCTTTTTACTGGTAGTCCTAGCTACAGCCGAGTCAGGCCGGTATCTGACTTGAATATACTTGATATCTGCATGCTTCAGTGGCGTAGTAGAATCAAGAAGAGCCACTCGGAGCGAACCATCAAAAATCGGTCTCTTGGAATCAACTAATTCCTGACTTGTCGTTTCTTCCTCGTCGTCTGCTTGGCCATAGTTGAGCTTTAATTTGAGGCTAGGATTGGCCAGTTTGAGTTGGGATATCTCCAGTTGCTTGTCAGACTCAGTCACCTGCTTTAACAGCTTGTGGTCTCGCAAATTGACCCTTCGATCAAAATAGGAATTCTTCCAGATCGCTCGTCCATCGTACTTGGAGACGGTCCACTCTGGTACGTGTGCTGTTGCAACCAAGATCGGTGCAACAACTGTCACAGACATCTCCGGGAGACCCGGAAAAAGAAGCTGACTGGGATCACGAGCATTCCGAGGATCCAAAGCTTTGCGAGCCTCGTCTTCAAAATCCTCGCCGGATTTCTGATCAAGAGCGTTCCAGAATTCCTGGTCCAAAAGTGTCTGTATATATGCGGTAGGAATCGCATAGTCTATGCGGTAAAGGTTGTCGATGTCCTTGCTCTTGTGAACCTTTTCCCAGGAGAGCGGGCTTGAAAAGTTGGTAGGTACTTTCCTATCGATAGAAAACGGGCTATAACCCGAGAAGATGCTCGACAAGAACGACAATCCCAGCTCTGATACGCAGTCATCGTCAAAGTATGGTTCAACGCCACCATAACCGTATTTCAATGATCGGAAATCTTGCTGTGAGGTACTTAGCGGAGCCGGGGAGATCCAGAAGGAAAACAATGCTTACGTGCCAGACTGCATGGGCCACTTCATGGGTCATGGTGACGCCGGCGAGGAATGTTGCACGAAGATACTCGTCGTTCGAATTTCGGTAATGCTTGAGTGCATCCACATATTCCTTCATAATGCCAATCAGCAAAGGCCGGCGTTGGAATCCCCGGTCGATCAGATCTCTATCGGAATTTTCAACGTCTTCCTCAATCAGGTCTGTCCATGGCCTGGGTCCCCAGCGATCCTCGGTGACCAGCCTGGTGATTCCGAGCCATTTTTTACCCGTGGCAATTGTATCATTGAGCTGCCATTTGACAACTTTTGCAATCTCGTGGAGTTCGGCTTTTGCTTCTAGTTCCTGTTTCTTGTCCCTGGGTTTTCTTGGGATTTGGTAGACTGATTTGCTCTCAAGCCGTTGATCCTCCAAGTCGGCGTGGATGCTGTTAGACGGGACCAAATGGGCGAGGAAAGGTATGCCGACGCTTAGTAGATTCGAAGCTAGTTGCATGCTTTGCAGAAGCAGAGCGTAGTCCTCGTCGCTCACATCCCAGTGCTCCCGGAAGAAGAAAGGACTCAGCGGGAACGTATCATTCTCATCTTGGTAGCTTTTCACAACCTTCCTAGAACGAGACCCTATGGTTAGAGAAGGAGGGTTTACCGGCCCTGTATCTACGAGAAGATCAATATCACATGGAGAGTCGGGAGGGGGTCTCGGTGCAATTCTTACGTTGAGCTTGTGCCAATTGCAAATCCAGCGCATCCCACAACTTTGTTTCCTTGACCATCGTGGCCTTCGGTGAGGCCGCCATGTTGATCAACAGTGCTGAGACTGATGGCCACGGAAACTGTGTTGAGGGGCGATCCAAGTGAAAGGGAGCCTGCTCAAGCATTCCAGATGGCCATGGGCCTTCGGTATGCACGATCGCTGCATTAGGACGCTCAGCATTCCTCTCTAGCTCTTGGCGCGTGTCGTGAGACTGAATAAGAATTCAATGTTCACAAGCCACCCCATGAATAAGAGAGGCTGAAACCGAGCAGCTTGCAAAGCCGAATTGATGATGGGAAAAGCAACAGGCTCTTTCTCTCTGCGCATCCTCACAGCCAGTCGTACGCCGGAGATGAGCACATATATGTAAGACGAAAACGAGAGAAGAGGTTCCATATTCGAGACTTGAATTGATCATTCTGATCATGCCACCCTCGTTCTCACTTCCCATGGGCTCGCCAGCCGCTGGGGTTGAAGGGGGCCCGGTGCCACGTCGTATTGATGGTGACCATTTGTTGTCGTCAGTTGCTGTCAGTTGCTGTCAGTTGCTGTCAGTTGCTGTCAGTTGCTGTCACCACTGGAAAAGTGATAAGACGTTGCTAGGGATTTAAGTTTCACTCATAAGGTATATCTATCTATCTATCTTTCCACAAACTCGCGCATATTTCCTCCCTGTCCCACGTAAATAAGCGTGGCTCGGCTAATTAACGTCGATCAGACGACGTCCCTCTGACTGCACCCTACCTTACCTGCAAGATCCGTTCTTCGAGTCCCGACATGGCCGAGATCTGCAGCGGATTCTGCACAACATGATAAAAAGCAAATATTGCAAAAGGTCGGTGTGTTGCTGTTGGTTTCTGTTCCAATTGCATGGAGGCATTCATCCTCTAGCTTTTGCCTGGCCCGAGACAGCCGCTCTGTACTTACCTACAGTACTTACTGTACCTGCATTCCCCCCCTCTCACCTACAATACAGTACCTCCCTCCTCTCTTCTCGGAAGTCAGACATGCGCCTTCGCCGGGTCCATTCTTTGCATCTATCAGGTACTCGAGCAGTAGCAGCAGCAGCAGCATTAGTGCGCCAGCGCGGCGGCACATCTAATGATGACTCCGCTGGTGCATGTCGAGAAAGTCAGTGTTGAAACGACGGGCAATGGAGCAACAGCCTTCCATTCGGAAAACGAGAAATCTGTGGTCGAAGGAGCAATCGGCAGGCCTGATATTGACCATGAAGACATCGCGGGCCTGGATCGAGCACACATGGTTGATCTAGAGAGGGCATATGTTGGTAACCCGTCCTTGCAAACCATTGTCGATAATTGACCCACAAAGCCAGTCCCAAGTCTCGACAAAAGCGGAACCTCGAAAAGATAACAACCATTTCTCGCGAGTAAGCACGAGACAAAGCACACATAGCCGCATATCTACGAGCCTGAATTCTCGCAGCAAGAAATCCCGGCTCCCTCCCGCCGCGCTTCCAATATCCGACTTGAATAAAGGCATAGTGGGATGGCAATCGCAGGAGGATCCTGAAATGCCGCTCAACTTCACGGAGCGCAGGAAATGGACATTGATCGCATTGTTGGCGAGCATCTCATTCATCTCGCCACTGGCGTCCTCCATGTTCGCTCCTGGGGTCTCGTTCATGAGCCAGGAGTTCAACAACGACTCGGCCATCCTACAGTCACTCACGGTCTCGATATTCGTGCTGGGTTATGCGATCGGGCCCTTGTTCTTGGCGCCCTTGTCTGAGATTTACGGAAGAAGATTCGTCATAACGGGAGCCAATGCATTTTTCTGCGTGTGGCAGATTGGGTGTGCACTCGCGCCAAATCTCCAGTCTCTGATCATATTCCGCTTCCTGACAGGAGTGGGAGGGTCCGGATGCCTGACGATTGGGGGAGGAGTGATTGCAGATTTGTTTCCCCCTGACAGAAGGGGGATTGCGTCCGCGGTCTACAGCTTGGGACCGTTGTTTGGTCCTGTTGTTGGACCAGTGTGTGGAGGATTCATCGCCCAGAGAGCTGGTTGGAGATGGGTTTTCTGGATCCTGCTCATCGCAGGAACTTTCGTCTCTCTCTGTATAGAGCTGCTCACCCGAGAGACCAACCACAGAGTGTTGATTCATCGCAAGCTCAGACGTAAGATCACGTTTTTCTGTTCGGAATTGCGCCTCAGATACGCTCTAACACTTCCAGGTCTGCAACAGAAGCTCAACCGCCCTGGCCTCAAATCCTGTTACGACGAAACCACGGGACCTGCTCCTACGCCACCCAAGTTCTTCTCTTCGGCATCACTCGCCCCTTGAAAATGCTCTTTTGCTCCCCCATCATCTTCCTCGTCTCACTCTACATGGCCGTATGCTACGGCTTGCTCTACCTCCTCTTCACAACCATTACTCAGGTCTTCTCCTCGACCTACGGCTGGTCTCCCGAAATCTGCGGCCTCGCTTACATCGCTCTTGGCCCTGGGTATGTCGGTGCTCTAGCAATAGTGGCCAGGATCAGTGATGCGACGGTCGTGAGGATGACGAAAGCCAACGACGGCATTTTCGAGCCGGAGATGAGGCTGCCGGCTTGTATCTTCTTCGCGTGCTTCATCCCTATCACCTTCTTCTGGTATGGATGGAGCGCCGACAAAGGCGTACACGTGAGCCTTTCCCTCCTACCATCTAAACAAACCTTGAGATTGACGTACTCGCCCAGTGGATCGTCCCCATCCTCGGCCTCATGCCCTTCGGCTTTGGAATCATGGGCGTCTGGATTCCGATTCAGACCTACACCATCGACTCCTTCCCCGAGTTCGCCGCCTCCGGCATCGCGGCCCTCACTGTCATGCGTTCAGTGTTCGGCGCGTTCCTGCCTCTGGCCGGCCCGACGATGTACGAGTCGCTGGGCTTGGGATGGGGCAACTCGGCATTGGGCTTTATTGCTATTGGCCTCATCCCGGCGCCGTTGTTTATCTACCGCTTCGGAGGCAGAATTCGGAAGAATTACCCTGTGAAGCTGTGAAGTGTGTGCTTTCGCGCGTCGGGGGCTTTGTGGGGTGTTTGGACATTGGAGGTGTTGGAAGCATTGAACACTTTTCTTCTGCACCATGCAATCATTTGGGATGGCATGTTTAGTGTTGTTTGGCGTGGCGTGCAAAACAACTCGACGCGGGGGGGGGGGGGGGGGGGAATCGTTCACGGAAACGACGACGTTATGAACATTATGATACAAATGCACGCAGATAGATACCCCACACATATGATCAGGTTTGGGATAAGAGCTTTAGCAATTTGCACAGCTGACATTTATCTTTGAGGATGATAAGAACCGACTTTCTGGCGGAGAATTAAGTGATTTGTGAGGTACTTCACCTCGGCTTATTCATTTACTCAACCCAACATCGACTTAATGCACACACGTTGAGCTTCCGCGACGCAACTGAATTCTCTCTTGCAATTGTGGTGTTTATGATAACAATTACTTGAATTTGAACATAGCATAGTTGCTTTTCTCTGCCAATTTATTCTGCTTACCAGTATGTTAAGATTTGGAACGTTAATAAGCGTCTAACAGTCCGCGATATTGTGATAAAACAGTGTCAGCTTGCACGCGGGCAGTTTAATCGGCTTATGTTGTGTGGTACATTTTGAGCTACCGTTTTAATGTTCATGTTGCTCTTTCCGTCTTTAACTTGTATTGTTGGTTTATCACATGCATCAAGTGTAGATTTCTTCTCGTTTTTACAACACTTGTCAATTTCACATGAATGCGTGGCTACAATTGAATTCAATTTGTAAGCCACGAGCGAAGTTTAACAAGCGGATACAGTTTTTACGAAAATTGCTTTTTCGTCACTTCAAAGTACTGTAATTGTTATGTTACTAATGGATGTATGTTAGGCTACGAGAGCAATTTAAAAAATCCTTACGAACAAGGTTTTTTTCTTCTTCGATTTTGATCCAGCTCGAAATTGACAATTGACAGTTATAATAATGATTGTTAGGTAAATGATAGTGATTCTGATACGTACTGATAATGGATAATGATGGTAGATAGTAGTGAACGAAAAGAGGTATTGATGAAAATGATATTGTTTCACGTGTGGAGGAGCCAGTGAAACAGTACAACTTCGAGCCTCCCGTAGGACATTGGAGAAGTGTGCTAAGCGGGAGATTTTTACATATACGAAACCCTCGAGAAAGCCGCTGTGTAAAGAAACGTGTGGCATGTGTCCGCTGATTGAGCCCTTCCCCTACAGGCGGGATGGTTCTCCGCGGGGTTTGAGAGGTGCCCTGCGGCGATTGCTCGAAGGAGCTCTGTAAGAAAGTGAAAGCTGTTGAAGCCGAGCGTGGCGTGGCCGGCGGGGCCGGGCAATGATAAGAGGCGGATGATCGTAATATATGTTATATAAACATTATGTCAACGCGGTGTTAATTGATTACAACATACCTTTAGCTAGGTATTATCACGTGTGTTGGTGTAACAACTTCTAAAGCGTGTCTTACGTTTTCCCAACAACATGGGTCATTGTACTTATGCGTCAAAGTACTTATGCAAATCAATAACGCGTAGCGGAATAGCAAGAATCACCAGGCGCAGATATTTGCTAAATACAACATAGAACAGGGTATAGCTAACTACAGCAATCGTACATCAAGTCAAACCGAAGTTGATTTCTAGAGTACTTTGTCGGGCCACAGGTTGAATTCCGGCTGGCTAAGACGCTTGCTTGTAATAACACGGTGTTATTACCGTTTTCGACTTCCACCAAGCTCCGGTGCAGTTGGAAAGGTTCGGATTAGAGACAAGATATTGCACAACAGACCCCGCAAACGTAGAGTGCAGAGGCATGAGCTACTTTGCTATAAGAACATCCCATTGGCTGGAGTGTCAAATATTGTTGGAGATAGAATCGCATGATCTCTCGAGAAGGAAGCACTCGAGTCGTGGCGCTCTCGCCGACTTGAACACCAATTGCGAAGCACTCTCCTGACGCCAAAGGTCTGTCTCTTGACAGCACACTTGCTTCCTAGCTATTGATCTAGGGTGTCAAATGGTTGGCAACCTTTCAACAACCGCACTACTGGTGCGAGAAGTAGCACCGCGTTGCGTTCTCTTCACTATCAGCTATCAGCGTGGTCCCCGATCAATAGCTTCATGTCCTTGGGCAGAAGCTAGGACCTGACCTCGCCAACTTCCCTTTCTCAACTCACGCTCTCGGTGACTATCTCGCCAGTCGGCATGTGCGTAGAGGCCGGGCAGTAATCATCAATCAGCGTGCTCGTCTAAATTTGGGGGACGGGCGATGTCGACGGGCTTGCCGGAAAACAATGCGTGATACGGTACTGTACTGGACGTAGTTCTCAGTGTAATCAGGCGCTTCTGGCACCTCTTGAGCTCCTCATCGGTAACGCCTACGGCGCACTGCAGCAAGGCGTGGAATTGAGTGTCAAGGGTTAATGCGTGCCAGTCACAAGACAGATAGATATATCACTAGATGGGTACAGTCAGGTCCACCTTATCATCGCCGCTTAAGCTTGCCAGAATAGTACTAAGCATAACTCATTGCGAAGGAGTGACCCCAAGTGGGTCTATCTATGGAATACGGACCACTTCCGGCACGCTATATATACTCTCCCGCCCCGGTAGTTTTAGATAATGAAGCTTCCGTTTACGTTTTTTCTTCTTGGCTTTTCTCTGATGTTTCGGAGATAAGGTGAAGCCTTTCTCCATCAATCCTGGTGAAACAGACGCCTCGGAAACACCTTATCTGGGGGGATAAAATTTGCCGATCACATCGATATGTATGAAACCACCATCTAGGATATTGCTCCCAAGGATCCCAATTCTGACCGGAGCATTTCTTGGGTGGAGAATCTTGGTCTGTTGCTTGCACGTGATAGAATCTGCAATGGTTTGTTGACTCTCTTGAAAGTTGATATATGTGTTGCAGCGCTCCCGCCCTCTCCGATGTTGTGTTTTGACATCGTATCCACCGATACAAATGTACCTAATGAACGTATCAAATCAAGCCATGCTTTTTTTTTCTTCTCTCGGGCGTGCGATAAAGATATAGTGCCAAGGAACTGAGCACCAGGGTGCCTCGGATCCATCCTCGCCTCCGAATGTTTATGACCCCAGGCTTCCATTACCTACAAGTGAGGACTTCGTAGGTGTGTGCGTGCCTCGTGATCTCCAGCTATATCTCAATCGATTTATATGGCCTGAGCCGCCCTTCCTTCCACTTCCCCGCCCCTCCTTCACTCCCCCAGGATGGGCGGCTCAATCGATCCATAGAGATATCCCCCACCAGCACGAACATATTCGGCAGGTCAGGAATTAGTCTCTTAGTTAACCTACGGCTCTGCCTTCCGGACCCACCTCTCGTGCTTTTGACGTGGAGCAGTGGGCGGGGACAGAAGCCGGTTGCGATGCTCGCGATCGACGATTTTTTTTTTTTTTTCACGTTGCTGGTCTTGACGGATTTAGATGTGATGGGAATGCTGGAAAAAGGAACATGGTTGTTGCCCATCAGAATCCTCCTTTGCAAACGGGTCTTTGGTATAAAGAGGGAGAGCACCATCGAGGTTGCAATACAGAATCCAGATCAGCACCGCACGGCAATCTTCACCGGTCTCTTCGCCTCTCTCATTCGGGTTCAGATATCCACGATCGGGAAAAACGCCATCATGCGAATCACATCTATCTTCACCGTGGCAGCGCTCGCTCTCACCGTATCAGCGATGAAAGATGTCCATGCCGATGTTTGGCAGCCCCCCTCGGGTAAACGTTACTGCCCTGGCCGTGCTATGCGTTGCAACTAGTACGTCTCTTCCTATCGCGGCTCTGTTCTTATCTGCCAATCCTAACTTCTCGCTTCTTAGCTATAGCATAGGCTATTGTGATAAGCCGTGTTCGTTTTTCTCGTATTGCTTTTGCCCTGACATGGGGCCGGAGAAGGTACTGTTGGGTGTCGATTGCGCATTTGCCTCCGATATCTCCGAGCACCGTTGCGTGCCTACCGAGGAGAAAAGTCGTAAGGTGAAATCGGTAGATGATCCTAGTTCGAAGGGTTCTGGTTCTTTGTCCGGTTCAGATTACTCACACCGTTGGAATCCCGACAAGGAGGGTTCTTCTCTCGGTTCGGATCGGTCGACTTCCAGTTCGGATCGGTCTACTTCCAGTTCGGATGGGTCTACTTCCAGTTCGGATCGGTCTATTTCCAGTTCGGATCGGTCTATTTCCAGTTCGGATGGGTCTACTTTCCGTTCGGATAGGTCTACTTACAGTTCGGATGGGTCTACTTACAGATCAAGACAATCGATGCATTCTGGGTCGTGGGCATATCGCTACCACAAGGCAAAGCCGGAAAGCCCTGGAATGGTTGTACGTCGTGGTCACTCGGCTGATGGAGCGGCCCCCAGACACCGCCAGGAAGCCTTCGTGGGTTAGTGGAGACCTGGTCAGTCGAGGACGACCGGTTCAAGAGCAGCGCTCTCAATGGGGGAGTTGGGTCAGATCCAGGACTCTATCCATGTTTGGTAGTTCTCGCATCTCCCTGAAAAAAAGGAATAGAAAAAATTGGTGGCTTATTAAAATGTGCTATTTCCGAGCCAGCTTATGCAAAGCTGTCATTTCTAAGAAGTACAGACGTTCGACTCATCCTGACTTGATGTGTAAGCGTATTTGCTCCGAAAACAACACGATTACATTTGTTTGATCGTACTGTACAGTACATACCTGATCTGTTTTGTTTACTTTTGGGCTGTTTAGGCCAACTGTGGACTACCGGACCGACCGTCGAGCGTCGGGCCGTCGGGCCTCTTCCCGTCGGCAACTGCTCTCAACCCCATGGGCTGAGTACTCGATCCGGACTAGCCGGATCGAGCTTAACTTAGAATACCGTAAGGTGTAATTCGGTCGTAGGCGAGGCTCTAAAGTGCTTACTTACCGGGTACGTCGTAATCCGGAGCTTGTCATGTTTATTTTTAAATGTGGCATCTTCACTTCACCCCTTCACCTCAGGTTCCTCAGCCTCGCGCGTCTTCTCTCTCGTCGCCATGAACAACACATAATCGCAGGTCGAATCTCCACTTACGTTCGCTCCCTTCTCCTGGTCCTCCTCCCCGTCCACCAGCATGGCGATCCGGCCACCGGCCATGGCCTCCTCCGTCGCCTCCGACCTCTCCTCCACCGAAAGCCTCAGCCTGCTCTCGCTGTCGCTCGCCTGCGTCGGCATCATCTCGAACACCTTCCGCGGCGATGGCGAGCCGCTCGTGGCTTCTCTGGCTTTCAGCGGGATTGCATTCGCCGCTTCGTACGCGATGATCAGGTGGCTGGGCCCGACGTTCCTCAAGGCCGGGTTGAAGGGGAAGGACATGTCCAAGGTGCACAAGAAGGAGATCCCGGAGACCATGGGCGCGGTTTGCGCCGTGGTGTACCTCTTGATCATTATCGTCTTTATACCGTTTCCCTTCTACAAGGATATCGTGGCTGCGACGTCGGGAGGGGGGAACCGAGATGTCGTTTTCGAATTGGATGTCGTGCAGACGGGGAGGTTTTTGCATCGATTTCCACACAGCAAGGTATGGGCTACGCTCATTTGAATGTACGGTGGAAGCGCTCAATATCTGAAAAGCTTTAGATGTTGACATTCTTCTCGGCACGGAAAGGTTTACGTTGCTATATTCCACGTCCAAAGAGTGTTGGAGGGCGAAACTGTGTCGAGTTTGCCAAACAGTATGTGTAATGTCTAATCAACGTACCGATCGACCTTTGATTTCCTACTTTTCGAATTGCTTCTCAGTCTCGCATGAATTTCATTTTGTCTCTGTCCTCCGCACTTGTTCACAACCTCCAACCAGAGAATCTAACACCTCTTAGCTAGCATCCTACCTCTCCGCCATCCTCTCCCTGCAATCCGTCTGCCTCCTCGGCGTCGGTGATGACCTGTTCGACATCCGCTGGCGGCACAAATTCTTCATCCCGGGCATCGCGTCCATCCCGCTGCTGATCGTATACTTCGTCGACTTTGGCGTCACCAAGATCGTGATTCCGATCCCGCTACGGCCCTATCTGGGCGGGCTCTTCGACCTCGGCGCTCTGTACTACGTCTACATGTTCGCCATCGCCATCTTCTGCCCGAACAGCATCAATATCCTGGCCGGGATCAACGGCATCGAGGTCTCGCAGTCGCTCGTCATCGCGGCCCTGCTCGTGCTCAACGACCTGTCGTACCTGATCCCGAGCCAGCCACCGCCTGTGCACCCGGCCACGGACTCGCACCTCTTCTCGCTCTTCCTGCTGCTGCCGTTCATGGGCGTGTCGCTGGCGCTGCTCTGCCACAACTGGTACCCGAGCCGCGTCTTCGTTGGCGACACGTACTGCTACTTCGCCGGCATGGTCTTCGCCGTCGTCGGCATCCTGGGCCACTTCTCCAAGACGCTGCTACTCCTCTTCGTGCCGCAGATTTTCAACTTCCTCTACTCGGCGCCGCAGCTCTTCCGCCTCATCCCTTGCCCGCGCCACCGTCTGCCGCGCTTCAACGCCCGCTCGGACCTGATGGAAGCCTCCGTCACGGAGTGGTCCCGTCCGCCCAACGCCCTCCAGACCTCCGTCCTCACCCTCCTGCACCGCCTCCGCTTGCTGAGAGTCAGCTGGAGCGAGGGCCGGGACGGTGAACTGAGCCGCATCACGGAGAGCACAAACTTCACCATCCTGAACCTGTGGCTCGTGTGGTGGGGGCCGCGGCGCGAGGACCGGCTCGCGCTCGAGATCACTGCCATGCAGGCTGTCGTCGGGCTGTTGGGGCTTTTCGTGAGGCACAACTTCGCACTGCTGGTTTTCGAGAGCGATAATTTGGTGAGGGGATGAGCGAGATGGGAGGGGGGGATAGCGAGGGACATGGGACCCTGGCACCGAGGTAGATGTCGGTGTTGGAAGGTGGGTTAGAAAACAAGGACGTCGTCTCGTCATGTGTATGTATATCTGAGCCGCACCCAATCTCTGATCCTCGGTACAATATCTGTATTAACCACACTAGACATAAACATAGAAATACACTAGATATAAACGTAGAAATACACTAAACATAAACGTAAACATAAAAAGCAAGCATATAGGAAACCAAGCGAACGAACGACTGGCAAACGCGAGTATGTACACACAGCCATGCAACCACACAACCATACAACCATACAACCACACAACCATAGAAAGAACTTAGCAGAAACCCCACTCCTCCTTTCCTATTTCCTCCTTCCTGCTTTCTACTTTCCTCCTTTCCCACTTACACACAGCACAGTACAGTACCTTACACAGAGTAGTACAATACACACAATATGTAGTCCAAGCAAACCACCTAAGGTACGGAACCTGCTGCTCCCCTCTTCTCCTGCTCGCCTTTGCTCCTCTCCCCTCGCCTAACCTTCCCTCCTCGCCGAGCAGTGGTTGGAAGGAGAGGAGAGGAAAGGAGAGGAGAGGAGAGGAGAGAGAGGAGAGGAGAGGAGAGGAGAGGAGAGAGGAGAGGAGAGGAGAGGAGAGGAGAGGAGAGGAGAGGAGAGGAGAGGAGAGGAGAGGAGAGGAGAGGAGAGGAGAGGAGAGGAGAGGAGAGGAGAGGAGAGGAGAGGAGAGGAGAGGAGAGGAGAGGAGAGGAGAGGAGAGGAGAGGAGAGGAGAGGAAGGAGGTATTATTTCGCGTAAGCTGAAAACAAAATAAATAAATGAACGTTCGTTCGTTCATTCGTTCATTCGTTCATTCGTTCATTCGTTCATTCGTTTCATTCGTTCATTCGTTCATTCGTTCATTCGTTCATTCGTTCATTCGTTCATTCGTTCATTCATTCATTCGTTCATTCGTTCATTCCTATATATATATATCTATATATACATAAGATGTATATACAAATACAGCACCGTACAGCACCGTACAGCACAGTGTGCGAATACATATGCGTATGTATCTGCGCAACGATATACAGTACAGTATAATATGTAAAGATATATATATACATACATACATATATACATACATACATACACATTTATATATACAGTATATATGAATCCGTAGAGTATTGTCACACATATAACCTCATGTTAAGCATCAACACGGATGTACTCACACAGATATACTCACACGGACATACTCACACACGTATAGACAAACACTTGCCCCCGCCCCCCCCCCCCCCCCCCAGCTTCCTTTTCTTCAAAGGGAATCCAACTCTTGACTTTCGCACTGGACTTCACCTGATCTCACCTCACCTCACTTCACCTCACCTCACCTCACCTCACCTCACCTCACCTTCACTCCCGTGCTCACACCCCCGGAAAAGGAAAACCTGGTTTGGAACGTGGACATGGTGCCGTGGAGGCTTCTTTACTCATCATCAACAGCAGTAGCAGCTACAGTTACAACAACGCGGGGGCTGCCGGCAAAAAAGAGAGAAGAAGGGGGAGAGGGGGGGGGGCGGTTCTCCACCCACCCGCCCGTCCGCCCCCCCCCGTCGTGCCCTTCTTCTTTCCTTTCCCATTTCCTGTGCCACCCCCTCCCGTCATGTCATACATCCATCCCATCCATACATCCATTCATCCATCTATTCCATCCACACCCGGCTCTCATGTTCCCCAGAGGAGAGAAAACAAATGCGGGGGATGGGGCCGCGGCTCCCCCGCAAGGGACCAACCAGCCAACACGCAAAGACGAATGCCGCCACGAATGCCGCCCCCCTACGGTCAACTCAAGTCAAGCCAAGTCCGAGTACGCCAGAGCTATTCCAGAGCCCCCATTTTTAACAAAGACCGCCCATATCCCAGTCCTGGTCTATTTTAAAAGCCAGACCAAAGCCGAGCCAGATCAGCCCGGCCGAAACCCAGAATCCCAAAGAACGCAATCGCTCAGACCCTACGGAGAAAAAGAAGGAAAAAAGAAGAAAAAGGAGAAGGAGAACGCCGCAGCGGCGTAGCAGCATTAAAAGCGCTGATAGGGTGCAAGTCGAGGTACCGTTACAACGTGCCGTTAGGCTTTTCTGATGTCGTGGCGGGGTCCTTCAGAGAAGAAGGGCCCGCAGGTGAGCCTGCCATCGCTAAAGGGTTCGGGATTGCCGCCACCATCAAAGGAGATTCCGCAAAGGCGGATCCCTCCGGACCGCCTTGCGCCTTGGCCTCCTCGATGGTTGAGAGAGAGGGCTTGAGGACCGCCGGTGCCATCGTCGGACTGTGCTCGAGGGCGGTCCTCTCGGCGTTCATCGCATTCGTTTTCTTCCTCTTGGCCGCGTAGTCACTTAAGCTGAGCTTCTTTCTTTCCGGCTTGACGGGGCTGGGTGTGATGCCGTTGGCAGGCGCGGAAGAGAAGGTCGGAGTGGGTGGGAACGGCGATTTCAGGGAAGCGGGAGTCTTGGTGGGAGTCTCGACGATCGGGGTCGATCCGGTCGAAGGCGAGAGAAGGGGCGCGGAGGGCATCTTCAGGCGAGGCAGCTTGTGAGGAGGATGGGACTCGCTCGTCGGCGTTGGCCATGTAGGCGGAGGAGGTTTCGGAACAGCAGCATCAGGAACCGTCGGCGCGTCGGGCATGGCCACATCGACGGGAGTCGAAGCATCCGCCGAGGACTGCGGCGAGGCCACGCTGGGGTTTCGATCGTCCTTGGCATCCGACGGCGAGTGGGTGTGACGGTCTGCGTGGCTGGGTGGATCCACGTCCATGGGCATGATGGGCAAGGGGCCATCCTCCTCGCCCTCGGCGCTATTGGTCGAAGCTTGTCGTCGTAGAGCGTGTGCCGATTGCTGCCTCCTGATCTGCTGTCGGTTCTTGAGTAACTTCAGGGCGAGAGAGACAATTCTCCGCTTCGGCGTCGGCTTCGGGTCGTTCCACCAGGCGTTTTCGACCTCGTCCGTCTGCATGGACGCATCCACGTAGGCAGGTTTGGGTTGTGCGGAGCTGTGGCGCGAGCGGTATGGCAGAGATGGAAGGCCGTCAGGAGAGCGTCGCGTCCCGGATGGGGAGACGACGCTAGATGGCGAACCAGACTCCCTCCGCGACGCCGTGCTGGCATCGGCATACTGCCGCGATTTCGACCCATTGACGGCGGGACCAGCAGCTTGCGAGACCGATGCGCGACGCGGCACGGCAGAGCGCTGTCGTGGCTTCGCCCCGGGCTGGCCGCCGGCGGCGGGGGGAGCAGATCCCTCGGAGGCGCGCTTCTTCTTCCTCGGTGGTTGTCCCTGCTCCATCTTGCGGAACGAATCTTCGAGCGCGGCTAGTTTTCTCTTTTCTCGTTCAGAGTGCTCCGTGAGGATGCCGCTCGGTTCGCCCCCGCTACCGCGCGACGGTGTCAAGTCTCTGCTGCGAGGCTTGCTGCGGACGGAGCCGGCAGCCGACCGGTTATCCTCTTCGTCTTGCCCCTCACTCGCGTCGCGGCTGTTGGTGGCATGGCCGGTGCTGGTGGGCGACACATGGCTCTGCTTCGGCTTTCGACCCTTTCGCGACTTCACAGCGTGCAATTGCAAAGCCTGCTGTCGGGCTTGATAGGCGCGGTGAAAGCGCGCGAATGCGCAATCGTTACCCAGATTGCATGCGCACCCCCCGTGATCCGAAAGGACCGTGTGGATCAGCGGCCGGAGCAGGTCGTACTCATCGTCCGTGGTATCGATGCCATCGGGCGGTCCGCCGTCGTCGTCACTCAGGTTCAGCAGGCGGTACAAGCGCGCACTCAGCTGCGCGGGAAACTTGAACTCCCACGGCATCGTGACCTCTTCGTTCGCGGCGAGCGGCCGATCGGGCGTCAACCAAAAGTGGTACTCGGATCGTTGCGCGATGAAGATGCCCAGATCCGTGTTGGGGCGACAGCTCCGCCGCACGTACCGGCACATGGAGCCTTCGGTGCGGGTATCTATATAGAGAGGAAGGTGAGGGATGAAGAATACGAAGGGTCGGGGGTGGGCCATGTCGGTCCAGCGATTCTCCACGTCATTGCAGTAATCGTTCTGGGTTCCGACGACGCCATTGAGCTCGCCGATCGGGAGGGTTCCGGTGATGTGGGCGACATTGACCAGGCATTTTCGGGTAAAGGTCACTCCGCGGTCCGTCTCTTGTCTCCGCTCGACGCGCAGTTCGGGCCATCGCAAGGAATCGACGGGCACTTTCAGATAGTCAAAGACATCCTCCTTCCGGATGCCCGTGTCCTCGTGCATCTTGGCCGCGTCGCTGAGCCACAGGCCCATCGAGTTGGAGACGGAGAGGTTGGCAAACGAGTTGGTCGTGGTGATGGGTATCGCGTCGTCGTTGTCGTAGAGCTGCAGGAACCGCTCGGAATAGCCGTACACGGGAAAGTTGGTCGGGAGGTCGGGCGGGGTGTGTGCCGGACTGGGAGGATGCGCATGCGCGTGCTGCGGTCGCGCCGTGATGGGGGGACTGCGTTTCACCGGCTGCGAGCTGACGGATTGATGCGGCCGGTGGCCCTTCGCCTTCTTCGGCTGGGCCGGCGGCGGGCTGCCATGCTTGTGATGGTCGGCCTCGTGGTGGCCATTGACCTGCAGATCGGCCGGCTTCGCCTTCTTCTTGTGACTCTTGGACGGGGGCCGCTTGGTCTTCTTGTCCGGGCTGTCGACGGCTTTGTTCTGGCGCTGGTGTCGCTGCCGCTCGGTCGCCAGGCGCCGATCCAGCAGTCCCGGGCGCGGTTTGCAGTCGGCGCAGGAGTGATCAAACTCCTCCTTGGACGCGTCGTCGACCTGGCCCGGGTAGAAGCACTCGATGTGCTGCCAGGTGTCGCAGGTCTCGCAGTAGATGGTGTTGCCGTCGTCGTCGGAGAAATCGCAGATGCACTTGATGGTGTAGGGTTCCTCGTCGGCGGCGGAGTCCCGGACGGGACGCGCCTCGCTCGTCGAGATGGGCGCCGCCGCCGCCGCCGTCGCCGTCGCCGTGGCCGTGGGCTGGGCCGGGGCCGGGGGAATCGGGGTCGCGATCTGCGTGGTGATGGAGAGAGGCCTTTCTGTCATCATCTAGCAGAAGCCTCGCGAGGGCTGGCGGTACTGGTTCGGAGGAGGGTCACGCTGGGGGTTTCACTGATCCTTTGGCCTGAGTCGCATGACGAAGACGGCCGCGACTCGATCGTGAGAGGTGTCGCCGAGCGAGCGAGAGGAGCGCCAGTGACAGCGTCTGTCATCAGCAGCGGGAGCGAGGTGGAGAGGGGGAAGAAAGGTAGCGGGCGAGGGCGAGGTCGAAGTCGAGGGCGAGGGCGAGGGAGAGCGGGAGAGGATCGAGGATCGAGGATCGAGTAACGAGGGCCGCGAATTCGACGAAGCCAGAGATGTGGAGGTCGAGGTCGAGGTCGAGGTCGAGGTCGAGGTCGGAGTCGGAGTCGGAGTCGGAGTCGAGGCGGAGGTGGAGATGGAGAGGGAGATGGAGATGGAGATGAAGGGGACGTGGAGGTGGAGGTGGAGGCAATGAGCGAGGGGGGAGGGGGAGAGAGTAGGTAGGAAGGAAAGAAATGCTGGTCGTGGATGGATTGGGGTGGAAGGGGTGGGTGGATGGATGATGGATGGGTGGATGGATGGACGTGAGCGAGTGGGCGGGCGACTGAGTGGCCCGCCCTTTCCCTTTCTTTCCCTTTCCCTTTCCCCTTCCCTCTTTCCCTCCCCTCCCCTCCCCTTCCCTTTGCGTGCCAGGCGTGCCAGGCGTGCAAGAGCGACCGACGGGCCTAGCGTCTGGACCAGGTGGCCGCTTTTGGCACCCACGGCACCCACGACGGCCCTCGCGCGGCGCAGACCAGTACGGTGGCCGGGCCCGCGTCGGCGCCCGCCTACGGTGGCCGCGGCTTGCGTCCCCTGGGCGCGCGCGCCCGGCCAATGGCGACGCGCGCTGGCCGCCCAAGTGGGACCCGCGCTGCACCGCGGAAACGAGACGGGCCGGGAAAACTTGATGCGGCGGCGCCACAAAAGCAGCGCCGAGGTTCCCACAGGCACTGACGGTGCAGTACGGGACGGTGCTGCGAGGCGACTGAAGACGCTCCGCCCGTCGCAGATCGATTGCGAGGACGGCGCAGTGGGAATGGGGGGGGGAGGGGTGCTGGCGGTACTGTGGTATGTATGTACTGTACAGTGCGGTGCGGTACAGGACATGCAGTAGGGCTGGCCCGGAGGAGCCTGGGCGATCAGAGAGGCCGAGCACAGCTACCGTACATGAGAAAAAACCCTTTCAGCGGCGCGGGGACAGAGATGCTGGGGCCACGGGATGCGGGCTCGGGGCAGGGTCACGTGGACGTGCGGATTCGGGCAAGTCCCAGAGATCTGGCTTGTAACAACTACCTTTGCCTGTTCTCGCTGCTGATTGGTGGCGCAAGCGAGCCTGGATCCCGGAGAGAGATAATGTGCTGTGAGGTATGTTTGTATGTGAATCTGTACAGTACATATGTACCCATGTACTGTACTGTATATACTATGTACACATATCTACTGTGTACAGTAACTCACTCTCCTCTCACTATCTCAACCCTTCCACTTCTCCCTTTTCAAGTCTCTCGCCCCCACAATGTCAACGGTCGATCCCCACCCCTACTTCCCCCCCGGCATCGCCCTCTCGGGAGGCGTCTACGTCGAGAATGACTGGGGCGTCTGCACCCTCCTCGCCGTCTTCAGCGCCATGGTGGTGGCCCTCATGGCCGTCACCCTCTTGGTCGTGCAAGCAGTCAACCCCAAGCTGAGCCAGGGCGATAAAGGCCTCGTCGTGTGGTTTACGCTGTGTAATCACTTCTCTCCTTCCCCTCTCTGCTTCTCCCTCTCGCTCTCTCTCTCCCCCTCTTGCTTTTGTCCCCACCTCGCCCACTCACTCATTCACACTCACTCACTCACTCACTCACTCACTCACTCACAAACATCCAACATCACATCAATCCTCAACACGAGCCTAACCCCCTCACAGGCGGCTGCATCCACGTCTTCTTCGAAGGCTACTTCCTCCTCCACCATCAGCACCTCGCCTCCCTCAACACCCTTCCCGCCCAACTCTGGAAAGAGTACGCCCTCGCCGACTCGCGCTACCTGACCTCCTCGCCGCTGGTCCTCTGCATGGAGACCAGCACGCTGCTCCTCTGGGGCCCGCTGTCCTTCCTCACCGCCGGCCTCATCGTCGCCCGCTCCCCCTACCGCCACCCCGTGCAGGCGCTCGTGTCGACGGGCCAGTGCTACGGCTGCGCGCTCTACTACGCCTCGAGTCTGCTGGAGCATGCGCTGGGCGGGCACGCCCACGGTCGTCCCGAGCCCCTGTATTTCTGGGGCTACTTTGTCGGCACGAATAGCGCGTGGATGATCGTGCCGGCGACCTGTGTGTGGAAGAGCCTGTGGGAGACGGGGAGGGCGTTCAGCCGCGCGGCGGAGAGGGATGGGCGAAAGAAATCGTTGTAAACACAGAGGGAGAGGGCGCGCCTTCTCGTCGTGAGACTTCGACGTGTAGAAGAAGCATGTATTGTGCTAATCTAAAGCGCGTGCGCCCATGGACACCGGCCACACACGGCTTGAGAACGGTTGTCCGCGCCGCTGGAAATCGCGATCATCAGCCATAACGCGATCGTAGCGTTCCCTGCGCGAAAGCCCACGGTTCAAGTGCTATCACAAATCGTACATCCACATCAGCTTCTGTCCAAGTGGATAACGCCTACTTACCTCTCCAGATCAGACCCTCAACCTCCGTAGCGCACGTCCTAATCAACAATGGTACGGTGACGAAAAAGGAAAGGAAGGCTCAGATCCACGCGAGCGACAGATCCGACGAAAACGTAAAAGGCGAAAAGGGAGTAGGATCATTCTGTCAGCCTACCTAGAGAGACGCGACCTATGTTTCTAGAGTCGGCTCGGGATATGATGCTCATTCAGGTTGGTCGGGAGAGTCGGAAGTCTGTATCATGGGAGGGTTTTTTTTTTCGTCAAATAACCAAAAAAATTTGGAAGAAGAGGGTGGAGGAGGAGGAGAGGGAGAGGAAGAGGAAGAGGAAGAGGGAGAGAAAACCAAGGCTAGCAACAGCCAGGCCTTTTGTCCGTCTCGGGCAGAATCTCGCAAATGCCGGCTGGAAATCTTTCAACGAGTCGGCACAAAACGATGTAGGCATTTAAAGATAGCTTTCTTCAGAAGACGCGTCTTTGCACAGCAGTTTCGCGCCCAGGCGCCTAGCACATAACACCCAAGCCTACCTGGTAGCTAGCGAAAATGGACGTGGATTCGTGCTTTCGAGCTGGTCCTACAGTACACTCCCCCAGCGTGCATGTCAGGCTCGGAAGAAGCGGCTGGCCGGCCAGCCGGCCGTTCTTGCTGTTTCGGGCCGTGCCTCGCTTGCGCGGATTCTTCCGTGTTCGAGCTCGACACCTGCTTCGCTCGCCTTGGGCAAGGCCGTTCGGGGCCTGTGAGGAGTTCGGGACTGGTTTTTTTCCTACGGCTACGATTGATTTCGTGGTTCGTCGTGCGGAGGAAGTTGCTGTTTTTATGACCTATCTTGGTTTAGGGGTTCGAGGGTGTTGTTTTGCACGGGTGCGTGGTTGGGGTCGGCTATCTTGGGGCGATCTTAATCTTCGCAGGCTGGCTGGCTGGCTGTACAGTAGGTAGGCAGGTAAGGTAGTAGGTAGGTAGGTTTCTGGGGGGTTGGGGAAGACCTTCGATGGCAGCGTGGATCGAATCGAGATTGTATGCGATCCAGAAACACTGCATCTGGTGTTGATTTCCTGTTAGAAACCAAAACTTATTCTTACTGCTGTAGTGCGAAAGCTCTTGAAGAAAGAATTGCGAAAAGCGTAGGAGTTAGATAGGTCTGAATGAAGCATGGATGGATTGACTGGCATGTATAGCATTTTGTAAATTATCGGCTTTGTTCATTTCTGATTCCTAGAGAATTGAGCTACATAATGCATTTTCTCGACTCTCGTGTAAATAACTGGTGGTAGGAAGAAAGTAGATACTGTACGTCTGATGCTTGAAAACGTGACTGACTTAAAATGGCTTGAAATACTGGGCCGGTCATGGTAACCACACCGTTCCAGCCACAAGCACTATCCCCATCGGTAAGAGGCCTGTGTCAGAATGCTTTGCTGATAGTGCAGAAGTCAGCAACTGCCACCGATGAAAATACCGCAGCTCAGCAAATGCTGAGATAAGAGCAAGTAGCCTTTCTGGACTTAGATCAATTAGCTGATCGAAAACCTTAACACGCTGATTACAATATCAAGCAAAGATGCGCGAACGTTTGGATAGAACTCGTCTCTTTCATCTTGTGAACGTTGTCACAAAACCCTTATCCGGTCAGATAATTTTACCAGACCTGTCGAATTCGTACACAACGGCACACGATTTGCATGCGCACAATGCGAAAAGACTCTTCCCCGTCAGGTATTCTTGCAAGACCTCGAAAGCGGCGCATCGGTTATGATGAACACAGAGAAAGCTCAAGGAAGACCTGGAAGCTACGTGCTTATCTGATGGGGCTGCATGACTCGCTGACTTAGGAAGGTGGTTCAAGTGCAAGTAGAAGCTTGCGCTGGCCGGTTCATATCGAGGCCAGAACGAATGAGACGACCCCGTCAAGCCAGCTAGATTGGTGCTACGTGGAAGTTCGGGATGGAATTTGTGAACGATACAAGACACCGTCTCTTATCAAATTCGGAGATATCCCGGGGCGTTGTTCACTTATTCGGCAGGTACTTTCTGGTCAAACAGGCTAACAATAGCCATGCTATTTTTTCATCGCAAGTGTTTACAAGATGACGCTATTTGCGCGAGACACCTCGCTTTGAACTGGATCACATAACCCAGGTACCTAAGAACATGTTCCACTAGTACAACTAATCATTGGTTTCTGCATCGTCTTATGTACTGTACCGTACCACAAGCATTAAAGTTAATGTTTTCATCTCCCCAACGCCTTCTCTCGCATGCCCCTTCTGACGTGAGACGTCATTTCCCCATACCGGTCGACGCTAACCTATCGACGCTAACCTGCCAAGAGGACCCATACGCTTCCTCCCTCACTCCACCAGCCCTCGACACAGCATCCAGACGCAAACGCAAACGCAAACGCAATCCAAACAAACCCCCTCAACCCCCATTCAACCATGAAGTACACCAGCAGCCTCCTCGCCCTGCTCCTCAGCAGCCTCGTCGCGGCCGACCTCTCCTTCTTCAGCGGCAGCAAGCAGAAGGTCCTCGGCGACGGGGGCGCCGTGCCCGGCGACAACCCGCTCACCTTCTGCCAGGCAGACCACTCGTCCGACGTCCTCACCCTGCAGAAGGTCAACCTGAGCCCCAACCCTCCCAAGGCGTACGTCCTCCTCTCCCTTAACCCATGCCATCATTTCGATGGATCGACGGGGCGAGAAAGCGCAGCAGATGAGACGGGAGGGGGAACAGAGAGGCTAACATGTTCAGCGGCCAAACCCTCTCCATTGAAGCCTCCGGCACCCTGACGGAGGACGTCGAGGAGGGCGCCAAGGTCATCCTGCAGGTGAAGTATGGCCTCATCCGGCTGGTAAACATGGAGGCAGATCTGTGCAAGCAGGTCGGGAACGTGGATCTGGACTGTCCGATCAAGAAGGGGCCCATCACGCTCGTGAAGGATGTGGAGCTGCCCAACGAGATCCCACCGGTACGTTTCGCGGGTCGCGCCTTGGCTCTCCTCCCGTGGGAGGAGTGCCTGTGGTGAGGATGATGGCTAATGTGGTTGGTCTGATAGGGACATTACACCGTTTTTGCAGATGCGTATACCAAGGATGGCAAGCATCTGACTTGCTTGGAGGCGAGTGTTCAGTTCAGCAGCTCGTAGGCGGTGATGGGTCATCAAGAGGACATGAATGGGGATCGGGATGTGGATGGCACCGCGGGATGGTTTGGTCTGTTTCGATGCATGGCTGGTTGTTAGGACCTTTGGCGATGGAGTTATTCCTTTAGCAGACACACACACGCATACTGTATCTATGGTTGTACTCGGTAACACATTGTAACGAATGCATTGGGCGTTACGATGACTTTGACTCCTCTGCTGCACAGCATCTGGTCAGAAAGCGGTGCCTACGACATCAATGCTCTAACGTCGAGCGCACCCATTTCCCCTATGGAGAATGAACCCTCACACTCCGCTTTCAGTCTCGGGTTTCAGTATCATAGCATGAGGGGAGCGTATGGCACAACATAATGAAGACTGCTGGCCCAGACTCCCCGAGAGACCCAAAGGAATCCATGCAGCAACGACCGCTGCCCCTGTCTAATATACAGAGCCCAATCGACACAGCTACCCCAAACACACCACCAACGTCCTCGCCTCTATTCCCCAAAGAGTCTTCGCACCCGTCTCAGAACGCTGTCCTTCTCGGGGTCGTACGGGTGGTCCTTGCTCGGGATCTCGAGCAGCGCCGGGAAGGCGGCCGTGTACGTATCGACGCGGTGACGGATGCGCTCCGCGATCTACACACAGCCATCAGTTATCAGCTTTCCTTCCATCCCCGCCCCCTCACGGCTGGCCCCCGAGCGACGTACGTGTTGGTTGATCAGCAGGATGCCGATGTCCTTCCTCTGCGTGGTGAAGCGCTCAAAGGCCTCCTCAATCGCGGCGTTGTCCGTCTTGCCGTCCACGACGAGGAAGTTCTTCTGCGAGTCCGGCGGGTCGGTGACGTGCTGCACTGCGCGATCAGCTTCTTCCTTCTGCCCTTTTCCTCTTCCTGCTCTGGTACACTCCATGGAGAGAGATGCGGGCGCTTCATACTCCGATTCCTGCCAGTAGCAGCCCAGTGACCGAGTCCTAGATGGGGTTAGCTGTTGACTTTGCCATGCGCGGAATGAGGCAACCTGCCTCATCTCCAATCACGGCAAGGAACTGCCTGTCCTTGTAAGCCGAGGGTTGAGCTGCCATCTTGCCTATCAGTCAATGGAGGTTTGTGGTCGCAAGCTTCAAGGAACGACGAGGTACTGTACAGTAGAGCCGAGTGAGCTGCAACGTCAGGGCGGCATCCCCCCTAGCGCTAGACCAGCTCCCGCCCAGAGAAGACCCGAGGTTCAGGCGACGGTGTAAACAAAGAGGAAGATTCGTAGCACAACACACAACCACTCCTCGTTCCTCTGCTCCGTGTCCACACCACAAGAACCGACACTCGACCATGTGAAAAGGGAAGTCGGCCCAAAGCTCAACACCAACTCGCCCACCACCATGCCGAGACTCGTGCGCCGAAAACCGACGCTCCAGCGCATCAAGGACTACCTGAACCCGGGCGACTTCCTCCTCTACCTCTCCGAGGAGTTCGAGACGCGCGACTGGGAGGGGAAGCAGTTCGCGACTCCGCTGGCTCTCGGACTGCACCTCTCTCTGCTGATTGCGAGGGCGAATACGGGCGTCTCGCTGGGCGGGGGACGGGATGATGTCTTTGGGGACGATTACTCGGGGACGGGCTGGTTGAGCCACATCGTGAGTCCATGCGAGGAGCGGTGGAGCCATGGAGAACTTCTTGACTGACGTGAAGGATCGCAGGCTACGCTGGTCGTCTGGACCTTGTCTCTCTTTTCCATCCTGAACGCGGTCTACACCTTCACTCGCACCCGCCATTACCGGCTCTTCGAGACCTCGATCGATGCTCCTCAGAGCACACCCTCCGCACACCGAGTGCGTGTCGATTCTTCTCCCGTTTCATCCTCTCCGCTGCGCTTCCTCACGAACATCCTAGGCGATACGAGCGCCGAGTCGCGGGCGCATCCAGACCCGACCCGCGATGTGTGGGAAATCGCCGTCTGGGACCCTATTCCCATTTGTCTTCGTCTGTTCTGTTTCTTCAGCCCCGGCCATGTTCTGGTCTACTGGCTCTTCCTCCCCACCGCAGCGGCCGACCCACGCCCTAGCGTCACAGTCTTTACAACCCTTCTTCTCCAAGCACTGCTTTCTTCGCAGCTGTACATGCTCCGGGTCTTCTTCACCCAGCAGGAGAAGGATACGTCTATCATTCACAAAGAGGTCATGAGCGAGTACGACATCAAGTATGTCCACCCTCGACTCAACCCGCTTGTTCGCGACGTCGCGACACAGTACTCGGATGCAGGCACCGGATCCAGCTATGAAGGAGACGGCGAAGTGGACACTTACACCCCCTCCGTCCTTCTCAAGCGAGGTTTCCGCACCAACCCCAACCCGAATTACGCCAAACACATCGATCCCGACAACATCACGCGCATCTCGCGCCAAGCGTCTCCTGCGCCGCAGTACACGCCCTCGGCGTTCAACTCCCGCGAGCCCACCCCCTTCTCCGGCGTGACACCTCGACCCCCGATCCGCCAGCCCCAGTTCCGGAAGAGTATGGGCCCTGTGGTCGCAAGCAACACCAGCAGCGCAGGGGACGGCGGCAGTCTCGGCGTCTACAGCCACGCCAACTCGCCCCTTAAGAAAGCCGCCAGCATGTACGACATGCAGAGCCCGGCGCCCAAAAACTCCTTTGACATGGCGCGGAGCGAAATCCGCGAGCAGAGGGAGAAGAGGCCGAGCGAAGCCCCGCCGCGGTCACTCCTCACGGGACGAGGAGGCCACTTCTCGGACGTGGGCGATGAGAGACGCACCGGTTCTCCTGCGCCTGGGCTGAGTAAACGGCCGGGGTCGAGCGCGTTCGATAGTCCGTACAGGAGGGTTCCGTCGAGGTTTTGATGTGGTGTGGTGACGGGGAGGACAGTGTAGGATATGGAAAGCATGGGGGGAGAGAGGCGTTTGGATCTTCGGCGCTGGCTTAGGTCGACTCCAGGGTGGGTGGCACGCACCGGTATCATCGCACAGCATGCTTGCATGGATACTCGCTTGACGCATTGTATCTCTCTGTATTTTTATTACACTACGACTTTTCTTTTCGCCTGAATAGGAAGGTCTTGGAATTTGGTTTGCTTTCTTCTCAATCCCTTTCCACATCGGAAAGGCATCTTTTTTTTTTTTTTTTTTTTTCGCTATACTTAAGCATATTTCATACCCCATTTTTCCGCCTCGAGATCGAGATTTGATTCGCTTTTTTATTTTACCATGTTGGGAAGGAGTTGTGGTTTTTTTTTTTTTTTTTTTTTTTCTGGTTTTTTTTATTATAATGATAGGTATCTTTTTGTTGATCGAGCTGGTTTGGATATATGGTGTTTTGCTTAAGCGGTCGCTGTTGTTAGGCACGATTTGTGTATAGATATTTTTTTGATTCGAGATCGAGATTTGGGATGCGCGCTTGGGGGTTTGGGGTTTGCTTCCTTTGGGCAAATGTCTCCATTTCAAAGCTGAGCAAAAGTCGTGAATGCTGGGGGGGGGGGGGGGGGGGGGGGGGGGGGGGGGGGGGGGGGGGGGGTGGTTTTGGTGGGTTTGTTGGTGGTTTGTGGGGGGGGTTTTTTTTTTTTTTATTGTTTTTTGTGGGTGTTGTTGCTGTACATTCTACTGTTCTACTCGATGTGCGCTTTGGGATTTTGGGACTTTGGGGCAGTCCCACTTCCCTACCTACCTACCTACCTTCCTACCTAACTCAGAGTGAGCTGATGGTTAGCTGTACCTTGGCTTCTCTTCTGGTACGTTCGTCGTTCGTTGCGGAAGTCTTACTGCAAAGATTAGGCTTTTTTCTTTCTTACCTTACTCGATATTCTTACGTACGTCTTTATTTTCTCGAGGATTTGTATGCTTAGCTTGAAGCAACACTTTCTTAGCTAAGAGTGAGCTAAAGGCCGTCTTCTGATAGGTACTTTCTGCTACAGAAGTCTCACTATGAATTCTAGGCTTTTCTCCTGGGCCAGACGCCCAAAGGTCTTGGATGCTCAGCTCATTGGAATTCCAGTATGTGTAAGTTGTACCGGTGGCAAGCGCCTCGTGCCTTCCTTCTAACGCTAAACCGTAGCTTCCTCAGGACTACGTTCCTTGACTTCGATACCCTCTCTGCTGGCTTTTCCCCCCCATCTCATTCTCTCTTCCCGATCATCACCAGCCACCGCCGCCTACATCAATCAATAAGTCCAGCATAGCAAGCGAGCTACAATGTCAACAGACGCCCAGCCCTCACAGACGCCCGCTCCAGTATCACCTAGTAACAGCACACCCCTCACGCCCGACAGGCGCTCCTTCACCTGGCATCCCACGTCCTTCCTCAAGCGTCTCAAGAGCCCACCCCCGGCAGCGCTCACCACGCAGAGCAACAGAAGACACCACCGGCGCTCCAGGAGCCTAAGCGAGGGCCTCAAGAAGCTCCTCCCCAGCCACCGACCCGAGAGGGGCGGCACCATTCGCTCTCGCAAGGATGCCGATGCCGATGCCGAGGGCGCGAGTGAGCAGTTGGATCCTCCCGGAGCCGTGCTACCGGCGCGTCGAGCTCCTGGTACGCGGGACCTGCTACTGCTTCGAGGGGTCGCGGGGGGGGGCTCCTTTCAGACGACGACCGCATCGCAGGCGCATCTCCGCGCTTCCCAGGGAGGTGGTGGAGGCGTGGAGGGGGGTGACGTGCAGCAGCTTTACTTCCCGGCGGTGGGCGAGGCTCGAGCCTCAGGTCCGGGAGAGGTTTATCGATTGGATCGAGCGCTACCGGCCTTGCCACCGGTATTGAGGCTTCCAGAGCAGGATCCGGAGGGAGGGGTGTTTGAGGGGACTATTCTGGCGAGGGGCCACGCGGCACAGGAGCGTGATCCAACGGCTCTGAGGAGGACGTTTGAGGATAAGATAAGCCGGCGGGAGCAGAGACGGAGTCTGAAAGAGAGTGGTGATTATCTGGGTGTGCAAGGGGCGAATCCGAGGACCGGGTATTGGGATGTTAGTAGTGGGAGCGAGCCGAGTCAGATGAGCGAGGAGACTAAGCACAGGCTGGACGAGGAAGCGAGGAAGGTTGTGGAGCAGAAGAGGAGGTATGAGGAGGCGGAGGCGAGACACAATGCCGAATTGGTGAGGGCGCTGAGTACTAGGGCGAAGAGGAAGAAGCTGGACCAGAAGATGCAGCAGAGAAGACGCGGGAAGTGGAAGTTGAGCGAGAATGGGTGGAGTAGCGTTGCTGAGCCGGAACTTAGTCCTATTGTGCAGTCGGTGGCTGGGTCGCCGCTTGTTGGTCAGTACTTCTGGGGTTTGTTTGTTTGGGTTTCGGCTAACAAATGATCAGAGCTCTCGCCCGGAGATCGTCTTTTCCCGATGCCTTCTGCTACCAATCCAATCCCATACATAGGAGACAAACTTATTCAACCACGAGATTACTTTAGTCATCGAGCTGAGTCTTCGCCGTTGATAGAAGAACGCTTGTCAAGCCGATCAAGCGAGGGGAGCGCGCTTCAACGTCAACACTCGATCCCTAGAAAGGCAGTCGGTTCTCCAAGTCTGTTGAGCGGGCAGGCTTCCCGTGTACGGAAGCAGTCTATCCCTCGGAAAGAGGTCGGCTCCCCAAGTTGTGGTGCTTCTCTGACTCGCCGTAAAAGCAATGAGTCTTCGGTCACGACTATTCACAACCCTGCCGTCTCGAGTCCTTTGAAGCAGATTCCGGTCGTAGATAACGTCCCCGATGCTCGAGAGGCTCTGCATCATGTCCAGGATGTCGAAAGTAATGGGCCGAAGGATCAGATTCGGGTACAGGAGGTACCCACGAACAAGCGGGTCACTGAACCGTCCACACCAGTGACATCACGACGTTCCTCTTCGCAGGGAGTCCCAATTGTCCCAAGGACTTCGCAACCGGGCCTGGTGAGCAGTAAAGAGATAAACCAGACAGGCGGCGCTTCAGTGCCTGGGGTATCACCATCACACTCTCGAAATAGAGCCCCAGATCTTCACCCAACGCCACAACACAGTCCATTGAACAGCCAACAACCAAACGGAAGTCCCAAGACACCAACTATGACGGCTATGCGATCTCCATCGCATAGGCTAGAGTCTTTTTTAGACAAGGCCACCCGGCCGGAGGAGTACGAAGACCTTCAAGAAAGAAGAGCTTCAGCGATCTCATACCGGTCAGTCTCGACGAAACAGGTCCAGATCCACCCCCCCTCGGCCCAAAGCCAGAGAAACGTCAGCAGACAGGGCAAAATCATCACTTGCCTCAACGAACTACCACCGATAGCGCTGAAGGCTCCATTCGAGGCCAGGATCCCGTCGAATTACCCAGCGAAGGAATCTTACCCGGTGGTTCGTGTATCTCTCTCTTTAAGTTGGGGGTTGGTGGCTGACAAGTGAGTTCTAGTGCGTGCCACCCACAATCAACAAAACCGAGCCCGATCACCTACCGTTATCCACCAACACTTTCATCACTACCACTACTGGCCTCGATCCGTATCAGCGCCTCCCGGGTCAGACCGACGGCCCAGAAGACGTCGTACCTGGGAGTCAGATGCCCCCAGTACTCCACCACCAGCAGAGCCTGACACCTTTGCGGGTAAACTCCCCTCCGAGCTCCAAGCCCAGCGAGCAGCAGAACGATCTGCCCCACGCTCATCCAGCCGACATCGTTACATCATCGGAACACCACCTCGTGGAGACCAAACAGCGGACCGCAAAATTATGTCAGACGACTTCTCCCGACGGCGAGCGGGTGGAGCTGAAGAACACACCCATATCCATATCTACGTCCCTGACTCCCGAGCAGGAGCACCAGGCCGCCCAGAACGCAGCCCGCACCGCGTTCCAGCTTTTCAAACACAGTTTGACGAAAAGAAAGGCGGAAACGCAGACAGGAAAACAGCCCAGTCCGTCCAAAGCAAGAAAGGAGAAGTCGGACGAGACGAAAGGGGCCGGGCTTCGAGTGTCCCCAGCCGGCAGAGGAAGAGGAGACATAGGAGGTCGTTCGTGGAATAAAGACGAAACGAGACGGGAGCCGGGTGGGAATCCAGCTCGGAAGACACCTGGTGCCGGGGCCGTGGTTCCGGTTAAGAAGCATGATGCGCTTGTAGTGTGGCATCCGCCGCCTCTGGTGAAGCCGAAAGTGGCAGTGACGGGATTGGAGGGGAATGGGAAGGACAAGAAAGCTGTGGTGTTTTCCCAAACGCCTTCGCCAACAAAGTCGCCAACGAAAAGCGCCATGAAGAAGAAACCACCCGTGAAGCGGCTATCCGTCAGCCAAGTGGTGACGGGCTTCCTCCACAACAGCTGGCTGTTCGTGGAGCCGGCGTTCAACGCGGAGAGCGCGGCGCGAAAGCGCTTCGAGAGGCAGGAGGTGACGGCGCCGGATTGGGTCTTGTTTGCGGCTGCGGCGGGGTTCGTGCTGGGGGGTTTTGTGGTGTTGGTTTTGGGGGTGAGAGTGTTAGGTGTGCTTGGGGGGAATTGCGAGGGTAGTTGGAGGGGTAGTGAGGTTTTTGTTTGGGGTTTGACGGAGGAATTGTGGGATTTTGGAATAGGGGGATGGGAGTGAGAGAGGGAAGGTATAGCTTAGGCTGAGAATGTTTTGGTAGGGCTGGTTGTGAGAGAGGAATGCTTGGAGTGTAGTGTTGGGCTAGATTGGGTGGGGAGATGTGGGAAGGTGTGAGAAGGGCTGGGCTGATTGTGACTTTCCGAGAGCAATGCCTATCGTCGGTTCTATCATCAATATCTTCTATTCCTCTCCTAACGAACAAGAAATTTTTTTGATTTTTTCCAATTTTAAGAGCTTCAGAGTAAGTGTCGCTTGAGTGGGTTTCTGCAAGTCGTGTTGTTGAGTGAGGAAGTGTTGCAGTTGTTAGTGTTGATAATAGATTAGGAGTGACATTGAAGTCGGTGTTGGGATCGATATCGCGATTGATGAATTGCGAATCGCTGATATCTGAGTTTTTTCCTCTCCTCGGTTTTTCTATGGTGATGGTCTGTTTCCATCCTACAGTAGGTAGGTAGGTAGGTAAGTAGTGAACGAGATGCTTCAACTGGCTTATCACTTCTCCTGTCGCAACAAACACATAAAAGAGAAAGAAATACCCCTCACCGTAAGTGACGATACGTAAAGGGCAAAAATCGCTTTGTTATGTGGAGTGGAGTGGAGTGGAGTGGAGTACAGTTAGTTGGCTTGAACCCGAGACTCGTTTTTTTCGAGTGGCTTTTTTGTTCTGCTGCTGCTGCTGCTGCGTGAAAGCACTGGGACTCCAAGGCCGCCGCCGGCCTCGCTGCGACGGAAAAGCCGGGCACGCGAAGAGAAGACGCGTAGAGTGAAGAGAAGAGAAGACGCTTCTTCAGCTGATGGGAAGCTGAAAAGCAACTAGCGAAAGAAAGGGCCGTACACGCTGTAGAAGGATGGGCTTGGGAGAAACCCCTTTGGGATGTAGACGTTGTTGACTTCGTCGTCGGGTGGCCGGGACGATCCGCTCCATCTGAAGGGCGGGATTGTTGTTGTTCGAGAAGGTTTCGTGTCACGTGTGTGCTGGGCTTTATCGCAGTCTGGGTGTTTGCGATCACCAATCAACCGAATTACATTGTAAGTAAGTTCATAGTACTGTATGTACATGTGTACACATATGTACGTGTACAGTACTTCCTTCTGTTTCCCTGCCATCAAACCCTTACTTACCCCACTCCCCCTCCCCCCACAGTAAATAAAGGTAAAATCCCTGTCATGCACGACCTAATGGCGGGGATCACGAAAGTGAGAAACAAGTCTATGAAAAGTGCTTGTTGTTGTTGTTGTCGTTGGTGATGCTGTTGTTGTTCGTGGTTCAAGCAAGAGAGAAAAGCTGATGACCAATTGTTCTTCGTTTGCTTTCTTGTTTGCAGACCTTACTTTTCATTGCGAAGGTACTGTCTGTACATACGTACAGGCCTGGAAGGAAGAAAAAGGCGCATGTGAAGATTAATGTGGAACGGGCCCTGGATGCACACGTATGTACTGTATGCATAGGAAAGGTTTGGGTTTGGTCACTTTTCTTCTTCCTTTTTCGGAAAGAAGTTTGGCAGAAGAAGAACGTGGTGGGAGAGAGGTGGAAGTCAAGGGGGTGCGGAGTACACGGTAGATACCTAGGCACTGTAAGGTAGGTAGGTGAGTAGGAGGCAAATCGCTGAGGCTGCCGCTAATGTGCTTCTTGATTGGTTTGCTTGACGCCGAAGCGGGAGATGATGAAGTGAGTGAAAGATGTGGGGGCTAAGAGACAGAGACAGGGTTTGGTCCGTGTGATGGTTGGTTGTGAAATGCGTATGCTTCGTACCTCTTATCTTACTATGTAAATGAAAAGATGTTGTACGCACATCGTCATACATAGTACTGAGTAGTAGTACAGTACTACGTGGTGTAAATTTTCTAATCAATGCCTGAACCCTGGCCACTGGTGCTGGTCAAAGAGTTGGCAAAGCTGCACTCATTGAATTCTCTAGTATTTTGTACAGCTTGTTCCCGTGGCGGTCACGGCTTCGCATCGTTTTGGCATTAGCGTAGGAATACTTCATCAAGGCTTTCCCCTGGAGAAGTACAATGAATTTGATGAATTCTGGTCTGAAAAGCGGCAAGTTAACATGTGTTTATCATTGGATGATGGTACTCTTGTACATAAAAGTAGTAGCAGTAGTAGTAAAAGCCCTTTGTAATCGAAACCTTCAGCGTGAGCCAGAACAACACTCAACCCTAGAATTAATGACATCTCCCATGTGTACATAGTAGATCAGATCGGGGTTTGGAACGCGACAATATAATCTCCTCCTCTGTTGCTTCGTTATTCTCCCCTATGCCGGGCTGTTGCCATCTGGTCTAGCAGTATTTACTTCTACGCGAGATTCGACGCATTCTGCTGTTTATCGTAAACACACCTGCCCATCTTGGCATCGCTAATGCTGCTCCGTTGATTGGCTGAGCTTGGACCAGCCAACCCCACTATAACTTGCTGTTACTTTTTGTCCCGACATCGGAAGATCTTGACATCACAAATAAGAGACAGACACCCCGCACCACTCCAAGCTACGAAAGTTCGACCACAACTTCTGTCTCTTTCAGATTCAACATACCATTCTCACTCTTCTCCTTCATACGATCTCCAGCTTCATACACATTTCAGAGAACCTACGTCAACATGCCGACTGTAGAGGGACATCCGCAGACGCTATACGATAAGGTTTTCCAGGACCATATCGTCGATGAGAGACTGGACGGAACCATCTTGCTTTACATCGGTAGGCGCTTTCGAAAGCTCAGCTTGGACGAGGGTGTAACTGATTGGTGGGGTGTATAGACCGACATTTGGTGCACGAGGTTACTTCTCCGGTAAGTATTTCGAGAGCGGGCTTTATAGGTCGTTGACTGACTGACGGACATAGCAAGCTTTCGAGGGCTTGAAAAATGCCGGCCGCAAGGTTAGACGACCAGATTGCACTCTTGCTACGACTGATCACGTACGTTTCAATGCTACAACAAATGGGCACAGGAAAAGTAGCTCACAATCTGCAGAACGTCCCCACCACATCGCGGAAAAACCTCAAGAACATCGAGACCTTCGTCGAGGAAGAAGACTCCCGTCTCCAATGCATGACCCTCGAGGACAACGTCAAGGACTTTGGCATCACATATTTCGGACTCGGCGACAAGCGTCAGGGCATCGTGCATATCATCGGTCCCGAGCAAGGCTTCACCCTTCCCGGTACGACCGTCGTGTGTGGCGACTCGCATACTTCTACACATGGCGCCTTTGGAGCGTTGGCTTTCGGCATTGGTACCAGTGAGGTCGAGCACGTCCTCGCCACGCAGACCCTCATCACGAAGCGCAGTAAGAACATGCGTATTCGGGTCGATGGCGAGCTTGCTCCTGGTGTCTCGTCCAAGGACATTATTCTCCATGCTATCGGACAGATTGGCACTGCTGGTGGGACCGGTGCTGTGATTGAGTTCTGCGGGTCGGCTATCGAGTCGCTCAGCATGGAGGCCCGCATGTCGATTTGCAACATGTCGATTGAGGGTGGTGCGAGAGCTGGCATGGTTGCTCCCGACGAAGTTACCTTCGAATATCTGAAGGGTCGCCCCCTAGCGCCGAAATACGACTCGGAGGAGTGGAAGAAGGCTGTCAAATACTGGAAGGGTCTCAAGTCCGATCCGGGCGCAAAATACGATATCGACGTCTTCATAGATGCGAAGGACGTTACACCAACTGTGACCTGGGGTACCTCGCCCGAGGATGTCGTGCCGATCACGGGCAAGGTTCCCGACCCATCGACGTTTGCCACGAAGGAGAAGCAGGCCAGTGGCCAGCGCATGCTGGAGTACATGGGGCTTACAGCGGGTACACCGATGGAGGAGATTGTGTTGGATAAGATCTTTATTGGCTCTTGCACGAATGCGAGAATTGAGGACTTGAGAGCAGCCGCAGCGGTCATTAAGGGCAAAAAGATTGCAGCCAATATCAAGAGAGCCCTGATCGTTCCTGGGAGCGGTCTCGTCAAGGACAAGGCCGAGTCGGAGGGTCTCGATAAGATCTTTACTGATGCTGGTTTCGAGTGGCGCGAGGCTGGATGCAGTATGTGCCTTGGAATGAATCCGGATATCTTAGCGCCACAAGAGCGATGCGCCAGTACTTCCAACCGCAATTTCGAGGGCAGACAGGGTGCCGGCGGACGGACTCATTTGGTTTCGCCTGTCACTGCTGCTGCGTGTGCTATCGTCGGTAAGCTCGCCGATGTCAGGAAACTCGCAGAGTACAACACTATCACCCGCAAACCCACCCCTCCTCCCATGGATGTTAAGCCCCAGGTTGACGAACGTGTTGAGACCGACGACGACGAGCGCGAGATGATCGGTGACCAACCCGAGGACAACGAGCCACACACGAACACCATGTCAGTTGGCTCCTCCGCCGGTCTCCCTAAATTCACAGTCCACAAGGGCATTGCAGCTCCTCTTGACCGCCCAAACGTCGACACGGATGCCATCATTCCAAAACAGTTTCTCAAGACCATCAAGCGCACTGGTCTCGGCAGCGCCCTCTTCTACGCCCTCCGCTTCAACCCCGACGGCTCGGAGAAGCCCGACTTTGTCCTCAACCAGCCTCAATACCGCAACTCCAAGACCCTGGTTGTCACCGGCCCCAACTTTGGATGTGGTAGTTCTCGCGAGCACGCACCTTGGGCTCTGCTTGATTTCGGCATCAAGTGTGTGATCGCGCCTTCGTTCGCTGACATCTTCTTCAACAACACCTTCAAAAACGGAATGCTGCCCATCGCCATCACGAACAAAGATGACCTCGACAAGATTGCCGCCGAGGCCCACGCCGGCCGCGAGATCGAAGTTGATCTCCCGAACCAGGTTATCAACGATGCTGACGGCAAGAAGATCTGCAGTTTCGAGGTGGAGGAGTTCCGCAAGCACTGTCTTGTAAATGGACTGGATGACATCGGACTGACGATGCAGATGGAGGATAAGATCAATGCGTTCGAACGCAAGATGACTAGCGTGACGCCGTGGCTCGATGGCAGTGGGTACTTGAAGCGTGGCAAGAATGGGAGATTAGCTGCCAAGGCTGTGCCAGTCAAGAAGACGAATCGGGGGGAGGAGATCAAGGAGCCGCTTGACTGGTAGAAGGGGTCTGTATGGGATAGGGCGGGCTACCTTTAACGATGACGTTTGGGTGTAGCTGATGATTGACTTGCACGCACTTTTACAATGGATGGGCTCAGTTGGGTGGCGATACTCTTGCTCTTCACTAAAAGTAGAATAGATGAGATCAATTGGGAGCAAGGCTTTTTACGCATTACGATTTTGAAACCAACCGAAAGAACATAAAAAAGACAACGTGAGGACTTAGAAATCATAACGCGGAAGCGTTGAGGATTTGTCTCTTTCCTTCTTCTTCTTCTTCTTCCGCTTTTTTCCTCTCTTATTTTTCTTCTTCTCAGCTTACCTGCCTACCTACTCTCTCCTCATATCTTGCCACACTTTTTTTTTCTCTTTACCTGTTCTCCCTATACTGCTCGCCAGCTCACATACAACAAACCCCATTTCGATTCACGAACTCATGATCTTGATGAGCTCTTAGTTGGCATTGCGAGTTACTCATAACTGTCTTGGTCTTGGAAAGGAAGGGATGACCTGTCTGCTTGCTTGCTCACTTGAAAACGGTAGGTAAGGTGAAAGGCACTATCTTGTTTTGTCTGCGGTACTTGTTGATAGGCCGTTGGCAGGTCTAACCTTGCCTTCCATGGAATGACAAAGGATGGGGCTTGGAGTACAAAGTGGGCGGCGCCTTGGATTTACAGCTTTCTCGACCCATGTTACACCGGCTTCTGGCGCTACGAACGACTCACGTTGATTTTCATTGGTGTTATACCAAATTCCGCCATACAGACGCTTATGTTAAGTGCTTCTGTGGCGGGCGCAACTCGCCTTTCCATCTCGTGCTGTGCAGGAAATCACGCTCCCGCTTCCGCCTTGGGCCCAAGACGCTTCAGACCCAAACTCCACCGACCATTGAAGACTGGGGCGTTGAAATCTGACGAGAATTCGCATCTTCCGGCTTCGTCCAACTACTTCTCGCCACGGAGTTCTAGATACTAACGTTGATTTTTGAAAGTCACACGCATCCAGTTTGCTTTGTTTTATGTCTATTTGTTCTAGTCTGTTTTTCTAGATCTTTCTGTTCGGAAGCTTGTATCTTCGGCCGCGCAAATCTTTACTATCTACTGCTTCAACAGCTTTTATGCATGTCACAGCTCTTTCGAGCCATCAGCAGGGTCGTATTTTAAAAACTATGGAAACCCATTCCACCAGTCGGGGAAAGAACCCAAATCGCGGATACTTGTCACAATTTCTTTGTTATTATTGCTTTCTCGAGGGTTGAATATTTGTATCAATCCCCAGCTTAGCACGTTTCCGATGCCCTACGGAAGGCTTGAGGTTGTGCAGTCTCACTGCCCTCTCCGGACTCTAAATAATACCATCACCATTATCATTATCATCAACTTTGAAGGAAAGCTTCACGCGAGTTCTGGGTCGGTTAGGATCTAAGAAGTAGAATGTGGAGCTAAGGGTTTCCACATGATGATGTAAAGAGCTGCTCTGGCTTTGTAGGAGTTCCGTGTGCTAGAAGCGCAGTAACAATACTGTTCTCTCAGCTCTTTTCTGGTTTCTCTACCTAGTTGAGGCTACCACACTAACGTACATTGACGGGATTTCAGAAGACGTGGTTAGCAGGAACGTGCGGTTTTCTATCTACCATACCGCGATTTCTAGAATCCGACATCTTATCTCTCCATTTTTTCACTGCCTTCTTTCTTTGGCACTGTAAGATCACACAAGGCCGCCAATCTCCTTTCTAACCCTCTCTATCTTGAAGTTCCAAAAAGCCCATTTACACCCCATCGAAAACTTCACAGCAGCACTGAACTACCCCCAGGACCCCTCCCCCGCGCGCGCCTCCTCCACTCACCTGTAATCATTAATCCGCATGCCCAATACCTCTGCACATGGCGACACCGCGCGCCTTCAGTCACCCGTGAACAGCAGGCTCCCCCCTCAGGCGCGGCATCGCCGCCAGCAGCCAGCCGCCCCGGCTCGGCTCAGCCCGCGCTGCGCTGCGCTGCGCGAGTGTGGCGTAGATGCCCATCAGGTAGGCCACGGCGGTGAAGTCCGTCACGGCGCGGCCGAGGCTGATGAATGGCGCTTCTGCTGGTGCCATGGTGGCGACGTCCAATACATGTCTGCGCTGGCGCTGGCGCCGGCGCCGTTTACGTCGTGGACTGGGAGGTGCGAGGGGTTGGCTGTTGTGAAAGTGTTTTCCGTCGTGGCGGATACAGATGCGGGACTTGAGCGAGGCGATGGTGGTTGTTGTTGCTGTTGCTGTTGCCGTTCTTTCTGGATAGCATCACTCGCTTAATGACAAGGTGTTCTAAGAGGGGAAAGAGAAGCAGCTTAGCGAACTGTTGATTGACTTGGTGATAGGGTGGTGTGAATTATGGGTATGGAGTGAAGGGGAAAAAAAGATTGGTTGGTTGGATGATCAGATTGGTGATTGATACATTCCCACGTCGATGGATTTGCTCGCATTTTTTACATCCTGGGTTGTTCACAGGCTGTGACTGACCAGGTTAACTAGCCGGACTGAGCAAGGTAGCAGATTGCTTATTGTGTACATCTGTGTAGGATTTTTTTCGGGGGTATACATTCCTGCAGAGCAAATCGTCTCATCGCTTTGAAATCCTTATTTTTGACTGTTTCTTCATGCATTCAGATAAAGTGTTCATCGACAGGGGGATTTGAAGCCCCTAAATCACCACGTCTGAGCCGGTAATAAGAACGATGGGGAAATTTCAGAACGATCACGATCGAAGTGTTTTTGATTGGAAGGCACCCAAGTGACCCTTATTTAATGGGCCAAGAAAGCGCCACACCTGTGACTGTGAAAATCTCGTACATAGTATCTGGTACTGAAGAACACTGTTATTGAAATACAAAACAGGCATTCAGAACATCTTGGCTGCAAGTATTAAAATGTCACTTGATCAATACATAATTCAGAATTGGCCGATTCGGGATGCTGTTTACTACACCTCGCTTAGCTCACCCGTTGTTTTAGCGGCGAACCATCCTTTTTGAATCTGGGAAGTAATCAGAACCGGCAAAGGTGGAACGAAATCCTTATCAAGATCAAGAACATACGAAGTCCGACGATCAAGACGAAAGTCGGAGGACCCGCGATCTTGTTATCAGCACAAAGCTTCCTCTTGCCGCGTCAAAAGGTAGTGATCATGATGATATGAAGACTCGTATTCGACTAACCTTCTTTACTCTTCTGACGAAAAACATGGGCTTCGCTCATGTATCAGGGTTACCAGACTCAGGTATGACGGGGTCTTTTTCACTTTGTTTTGCTTTTGTTACAGATTCCTTCTACTGCGTGGATTCCTATCAGCGCCCAAGTGGCTTTCCACGGTTGAAGCAAATATCAAAACATAACATTAGCTAAGGGGTATCTTATTACAGCTCTCAAAACAGACCAGAGGGCGTCATCGTCGATCAATAGTAGTCCTGGATTTCTCTCTCGCTTCAGGCCTTCTCGCACATTTAGGCCTGTTCCTTTCACCCTTGAACCCGCGTTTTTGCTCTCAAACGAACACGCATTGCCAAAATCAAAGATCCGCCGGTTCAAACTGCCTACCGTCCTGATCGCAAGTCACAAGAGAGGAACCAGACAGGCCCTATGTCTCCGCACACGCTTCGAACTGAAGTTGCGAAATCTCGTATTAGAGAATCTGCTCGACAACCACCGACCCGATCGAAGCGTGCTGCAGCTAGAACCTTCCACCGTTCCCGACGGCCGAGAAATGAACCGGAAGATATCGGAGCCTTGAATGGTCTTGCTCTGGTGCTAGTCGATGGGAAAGTCGAGACTGCTCTACCCAGAAGTCTAGAAAATGACTTTTCGATCGGCGGCAAGAAGCTTCCGCGCTGGCGTGCAGAATATACGTTGCCAGGTGCTCCATTAACAAGTCTGGAGATGCGATCGGCGAAGCTGCGATTAGCCTCGCGGAGCATAACCTAAGCTTGCTGCATGCAAAAGATGGCAAGTGTATCGAAACGATCTGCACCTCTTCCGAGGGAGAGACAAAAGTAAAGCGCAATAAGCATAGCGCTCGCGAAAGGTGGAGAGTAAGTAAGCTAAGAAGATTTAAATTCTCCGTATAGATAGGCTTTACTAAATGATGACAGCGAGCCGACGTTCTCAGGCTTCCTAGGACCATCTTTCTTCCTTCCTTCTGTCCTTTTTCACGCGGTCTCAGGAAATACCATCCCGTCTCCCACTGCGGCGTAAATCCCACCAAAGACGGACTGGACTCGCTGGCTACAAACCGTACCCATTCCAGCCCACATACGTTCGCTGCTCAGTGCCCATCCCGCCCCTTCATCTTAGAGCGTGACACGACAATCCGGTACATATCTCAGGCGAGTCCCAGCTTAGGACCGTCCGTCAGTCACCCAGAGCCTCAGAACCGTCTGCTCGACACGCGGCATCGATGCCCGATACAGCCCACTCAATTCCACAACAGCCTAGACTCATGATAGAACACTGACTGCTCAGACAGGAATACGACGACGTTCGTACACGTTTGAGCTCTATCCGTGCCCCTACCTCTGCACGTTTTATGAGCCCCGGGCGGGAACGGTACATACGTGCCGTGCCGGCTTTGGCCAATCTGGTCAAGCGGTTACACAGAGGAGAAGGGAGAGGAGAAGGGGCCCCCTAAGAAGTGACCGCCATGTTAGCAGATTGAGCGTGGGCTGCTTGTTATTTTGTTCTTGTAAGAATACATAAACGCGAGTTGGTAGTCTCGGCGATTCTCAACCACCATAAAAGCTAGCACCAATGAAGAGGCATCGTTTTTTCTCTCTCGCATGCTTCTATGAAGACAGAGATGATGAGTTGGTCTCAAGCGGAAAAAGAAAGCGGAGTCAAGGTATACCTGTAACACGGGGCGCAGTACAAACAACGCAAAGTAATGGATTCAACCCGAAATCTTGGGAATATCTAATCAACTACTCGCGAGGCAATTCAAAGACGAAAGGACGCCCGTCCATAAAACGACCAGAACGAAGAGCGAAGGTTCCCGCAAAGAAAAACCCCCGTCAGCTCAGCTGCCCGCTAGTCCCCCCTCGGCCTCAGACATCAAAACAAATCACCACTCCTCGTCGAAGAGAACGAATCCTGTGTCTCCTGCTCCCAGTCAGAGACAATGATCATGATCTACGCTTCTCTGCTCTTGCGGTAGCTGGCCTGCATTTTCGCCTCATCAGCATTCCGGCCCCATCATCAGGCAGTGAAATCCCCGGAACGACGTACTTCTTGCTCAACCTGGAGGCCGTCAACGACGGGCGCGAGCTCGGACAGAATCTCGTAGGCTTTCTTGTGAAACTCAAGCTGCGCGGCGATGAGATCTGCCAGGTTGCGCAGGGGCTCGGGAGTATCAAGGACCTGGTCTCGTTAGACTGAAATTTGCAATGAGTTAGCGATTGGTGCGCGCTTGGTACGCACATTCTTCATGACCCCAACAGCCTCCTCGGTCTGGCCCACAAACTCATCCTCAGCCTGCTCAATCTCCACTCTGGCCTCCTCAGACGGGTCCTCGTGCTCAACTGAGCTAGTAGTCTTGGCCGTCTGGCCGGGGAGGTGCCATCCGGGATTCTTTGCCTTCGCCTTCGCAGCATCCAGCATGAGTCTCGAGTTCTCGACGTTCTTCCTAGCGCGGGTAGCAAACATCAAGTTGGTGTTCAACGTCGTGCTCCAGCCGGCCAAGAAACGGCTCTGGATCTGGGAGTCCTGAGCGAGTCTGGCTTCTCCGACACGCTCGCTGGCTAAGGCGTACTTCTCGAGGGCCGTGGATAGAGGATCCTCACCCGCACCAGAATGTTGTTGTTGGAGCAGCTGGCTACTGGCGAGAGAGGCGCGGGCAATGGCATGGTTGAAAGTCTTCGGTTGGGGCTTTGCGGAGGGAGGGGCCGTAAGTGCGGCTTGGGCTTCGGCGGGGGAGCTGGCTGACGAGAGAAGCTGCACTTTCTCGCTGACGGTGCGGCCCAGATCGCTGAAGGACTCTTTGATGTTTGCGGGATAATCGTAGGCTTCGTTTTGGTATTGTGACCTAGAGGGGCAGAGATGTCAGACAGACGATCTGGGAGAGAGTTTGGATGGAATGATACGCACGTAACCTGCAGCATCTTCTGGTGAACCTGCTTCAAGGCATCGACCCTCTTCTCCAGCTCAATGTAATCGGGAGGGAGTTGGGTCTGTAGACAGTCGTCAGCAGCTGCTTGTTGCACTATCCAGCAATACAATCACCAACCTTGTCTTCTGCTTGCCCAAGCTGCTCCTTGACATACTGCTGTGTTCGAGCGGCGAACGGGGTAAAAGAGGCCCTGTGAAACTGGTATTAGACTCGTACAGCTTTACCAGCAAATAGATCAAGAGGTTCCGCTGATGATTGCACTCTAGAGATGCAGGAGGACGTACGTAAAGTTCTTTCCGAAAGCCGATACTTTATCCATCTTGAAGAGTGTGGCGCGAAGTGTGGGTGATGGCAGATGTGGGCGAAAGGGAGTGGTAAAGTTGTGTTTATGAGGGACGTACAGAGTAGTTTTGATAAAGCTCGAATTGGTCCCTTGTCTCCCCACCTTTCGCACGTGATAAGTAAGCCATCGAGATCTACGAAGACCGACCGTACAGTACAATACGTAAGCTGCTATGCCCTATCAGGGTGAGAGGCTTTTGGAATTCGACGGAATCAAATATTCAAAATCGCTTCTGAAATGGGTAAAAGCCCAACATCTCTCCGGTTTGTAGCAAAAGGTATTTGCCCCGACCACCACCATATCTACTCCGTAGATATCTCGCAACACATGGACAACCCTCTGGATTCCTCATCTGTTCAAGATGCGATTGATCCTGACAAGGATCTGGCTAAGCCACTGAGAAATTCGCCTCTCCGAACTCTACCCAAAGTCTTGATGTACCTACCGGTGGGCCAACCTTTCTATTCCTTTATTCTAAAACCTGCTTGTTGTCTGCCCAACTCGGCTCGATACTTTTGCAAACCCCCTCATAATCTCCAAACCGCCTGCCCTCCAAGCTCAAATCTGGCGTTGTCCAGAACATCGTCCACTCCGTCCCCGGCACCTTCCAGGTCCCCCTCGACCTTTCAAAATACCACTTGTTGACCGGGTTGTTTCTTCGAGATCGCCACACGCATCCTTGCGGGAAGCAGTCTCGAACCATGGCTTTGAAGATCAGGTCTGCTACGCCGCCGGATCCCTGGGCTCTTTTGAGGACAGCGAATTTGTCGAGGTAAGGAACCATTCTCGCGCGACTTGATGGGGAGCCATCGTCGGTGACTCCTGGGGGGATTTCCCAGGTGAGGAGAGCACCTCCTTCGTATTCCCCTGCTATGATTACGCCGGCGATGCGACTGTTTACCCGCTTGAGGTAGCCTTCGACATCGAGCTTTCTGCCGAAGGAATCCTCAATTAGATTGACTAGACGAGGGAGATCGATTGAAGAGTCCGTTAATGTCAGGTGAGGCTGACCTGGGATTGGCGGTTGCCAGGGAGCAATTTTGGGGTCCGGGAAGACAGAGACGGGCATGCCATGTTTGGCAAAGGTGGTTGGCGTCATACGTTGTGCTGGTGACAATTTCTCGGCGGGGGCAGTCTGCTGACCCAGACGTCCTGCTGGCAGAGAAGAAGAAAACACAGGCTTGTCCGTGAGAAGGTTATGGATAAGCGGGTTTCGTTGGCGTCTGGTTCCAACTCTCGCAGGCTGGAAGGGAGCGTCGTTGCTAGAGTTCGCTGCCTCATCTGGTGTCGTCAATAGAGCAGACGAGCTGGGCGGAAGCATAGACAGGACAGAGCGGACTAGTTGCAACTTTCGCAGATGATACCAATTCTCATCTCTTGAGTTCACCGTCGTTCTCTCACTAGGAGTGGCAACTGATGGCTTCGGTCCTCCAAACTCAGCTTCAACAAATCTTGAAAAAGGGTTGCTTAGGTCCAGGTCCGATGAGCTTTCACTCTTCGTGTAAGCCTGAAGCGAGCGGTTGTCGATGTGCGGAGAAAGTCTTTTGAGCAAGTTCTGCTTAGTCGGCTCAAACTCCTGCTCCATGTTTAAGAAGACGTGAAAGCCGTTTTCCCGGTCCGTCGAAGGCACACCTCCGAGCGGGTCTAGGACGATTAGCCGATCTAAGGAGACCTCCTTCTTCAACGCCTGCAAGTCATCCTGCACAGCCATGGAATTCTCGTCAGTCAACGACGTTGAAGGCAGCGCCGCCAATTCTCTCGTAAGAGCCAGCACGATATCCGTAGCTGGAACCCATATTGCAGTCTGGGCAGCATCCGAATATCCGATTGAAGGAATGACCGGAATTATGTTCCGCCTCAACGGGATCATCAACAGCTCCCTGCTCGACACATGCGCTCTCATATGCCCGAGTTCAGGCGTCGCAGGCTCCTCGGCAACCCCAATAACATTGTCCACAAGCCTCGCACCCGGATCTCCATTTGTGTCGATAGCAGCAATCAGGCGATTCGCCTGCTCGATTTCTACTACCTTCCAGTCCTTACTCCTTATCCCTTCTTCTGACGGCCGCCCCGAGATATGACAATCGACCACCACTGCACTGACCAATCCCAGCTGAGCAAGCTGTGCCAGTGTCCGCCCAATACCGTCAAGAGTCTTGTCGTCCAAGGTTTGTGGTGCCCGAATCTTGACCAACGCAACATGCAACTGTGGCTCAGCAGCAACCCTCGCCTGCTTCTCGGGCTGTTGCACAAACCTTGGACTGCCTCTTACAGCCGCAGATCCATAGAAGCCTCCCAGATTAACGCCGCAAGGTTGCGACGGAGCCACAGGCTCAGGGCTCGCCGGGGTGAAAGGCTTTTCTTCTCGGGGAGTGAAGCGTTGAATGTAGGACCTAGCCTCGCGCTTCGTGGCCGAAGAACCCAGGACCGATATGAAGAAGTCCTGGTTCTCATCAACGTCTCGTTTGCAAGGAGGGAAGGGGTAAAGAGTGAACCTTCTCGAGAGCTTTGGCTTTCTTCTTGGCCCTCTCCTGGTTCTCCAAGTCCTTGACATGCTCCCTCGCCAGCGCCTCTTTCAATTGACTCTCCTGTTTCCCCTTAGACGCATAACCCCTCCCTCTATCCCCCACAGCGCCCCCAAAACCATTTCCAGAGCATTGCTGCCAACACTGAATCTCCTCGTGTTAGCTCTTGCACACACCGCCGGCATGGTGTTGACTCACATTACGACCACCCGCTGGTCTGCCCTGTTTCAAGGCTAGTTGTTGCAAAAACATCCTGCATATTGCACGAGGATGTCGCCGTCCGGGTCCATGGGGGTTTTATGGGTTTGCAGAACGGGACGGTGAGGGAAGAGGGATTTCTTTGAGTTGTGCTGTGCCTGTGACTGGAGTGGGGGAAGGGGAGTGTTTAATAAATTTGACGGCTCGGATAATCTTCCGCTCCTATCGTTATCGCAGCTTCATGCTTAGAACTTAATAGCAGAGGCAAAAGTTTCGTATTTAAATGAATACATTTATTATGGTTATTTACACATAGATAAACAGATTGAAGGAGTTTTGGTGCGTCAGGATTCAAGTCAATGGGCATAACCCATAGATACAACGGTCACATGATGTCACGTGGCAGCGCGCCGCCGGCGTGTCTGCATCTCCTATCAAAGAGTCCTCGCACTCGAGCTAGAAACCATACAGATTCCACACCATGATTTCGACCAGTCTTTACTGTATCACCATTTTGTGATCCCAACGAAGTTTCAGGAACAAGCAGGTTGAGTGGAAGTTAATACTTGTCGGCATCCATCCTCGGTTCGTCTCGGCATCCGTGGAGCAGTTGATGCGCGTCGTCTAGGACTTAACAAGTACTACTGTAGGTCCGGTCAACGCCAACCGCACTGCTCGCAAATTTCATTAAAGCCATATAAGTTCAGTTGAACACTTTTCTTTCGCCATCCTGGCATGCTTACATGGCTCTGAATGGCCTTGATCATTCACTCAAAACAACCCTCCCTTGATGGTCACATGAGAGCGAGCTCTGGGGGTATCTGGGAGAAGCTCGATTGTGCCATCACCAAATCACGCCAATCCCGATTTACGCCAATCCCGATGCTTCAAAAATCCCGTCCGGGGGGTTTTCTAAAGATACACCCCAGAAATGGGCTGATGTCTGAGTTTTTGCGGTTCTGTCCATTGGCCTAGTTTTTTGCTCGTTTTTTCAAGCTCTCTCGGAGCTGGTTGGGGTTTTCGTCGTTTTCAGTTGGATGCTGTACTTTTTTGCACTTTTTTGCACTCATGTAGTCACTTCGCTTAGCACCGGTTGATTTGTTTTTACGTTCAACGCTTCATCCAATTGATGGTTTTCACCCTAAGCTTCATTTGGCACCTCTACCCCTCATATACTTACCAAGTCTTCTCTAACATACCGCTCTCTTACTACTACGGTACGTCTCCTCCGAAAGCTTGTCCTCAGAACGACATTCTTTCAAAATGGCACCTCAACTAGCATGGATTGGCCTCGGGAATATGGGCAGGGTACGTTCACTCAACACCCACTCCATCATCTGGATCAATCGACTTATCCAATCCAGGGCATGTGCAAAAATCTCGTCGAGAAAGGCCAACTCGACAAGCCCCTCATACTATATAACCGCACCTCACAGCGCGCCACAGATCTCAGCGCCTCCCTACCATCTGGGAAAGCTACCGTCGCTACCTCTATCTCAGACCTCGTTCTTAAGTCTGATGTAATCTTTACCTGCGTGGGAGACGACGATGCCGTGAACTCCACCATCGACGCCGCTCTTCAGGGAGATGCTAAAGGCAAGCTCTTTGTAGACTGCTCCACAGTGCACCCGGAGACCACAGAAGCCCTGGCCGAGAAGGTCACCTCCGCCGGTGCCTCCTTCGTCGCCTGTCCCGTCTTCGGTGCCCCCGCAATGGCTGACCATGGCCAACTGGTCTGCGTGCTCGCCGGACCCAGGGAAAGCGTCGAGAGAGTTAAGCCGTACTGCAAAGGCGTCATGGGCCGCGCCCACATCGACTTCTCGGACCAGCCCTTCGCTAAAGCTCTGCTCCTCAAAGTCATCGGCAACACGTTCATCCTCAACATGGTCGAGACGCTGTCCGAAGGCCACGTGCTAGCCGAGAAGTCGGGACTGGGAAGCGAGAATCTGCATCAGTTCGTCGAGACGATGTTCCCGGGCCCATACGCAGCCTACTCGTCGCGCATGTTGAGCGGAGATTATCACAAGAGGGAGGAGCCGCTGTTTGCGGTCGATCTGGCAAGGAAGGATGCCAGGCATGCAATGGCGCTCGCGAAAAGTGCCGGGACGAGGATGAGGGACGTGGAGGTTGCGGATGAGCATCTGAAGCAGGTGAAGGAGCACCGAGGGGAGAAGGGGGATATTGCTGCCATTTATGGGGCCGTGAGAAAGGAGGCCGGGCTGAGCTTTGAAAACTAGATGACCGAATAGACGCCGAGAATTTCAACGACCCATTTCCCAACAATGATTGAGAAACCAAAGATTTGAATCACAAGTCTGTGTTGTGAAGTTGTCAGGCTCGAAGCGAGGGAGAGAAAGGACAAGGATGGTGGACCAAACCAAGACCTGCACGCTGACGTAAGCGACCCAGCTTCGAACAACGACTAATTGCCCTTCCATTGATACCAGCGAGTAACCACAAGCACAACACCAGCACCCAAGCTCCAACCACACGCTCCCCAAACCTCACGAACATGGCGAACGGGTAATCTATCCTCCCTTTCCATCTCCAATAACGCGAACCCGCTTCCAGCGATCGAAACGGCTAACACAATTCCCCATCACAGCTGGAGCATCATCATCGGCCTCGTGGTAGTCATCCTCGCCAGCGTCGCAGGCTGGTTCCTCTCTCCCAAGGGCGAGACGCAGACGTACGCCCTCTCTCTCCCCTGCCTACTCCCAGCATCCGCGGCTCGGAGGCGGTTCGTGTGCCAGGGGCGGGCTGGGCTAACAGTTGGTAGAATCTGGCGCAGCTCTCTGCTCCTCTCCTTTGCGAGTTGCTATCTTATGTGGGGTATGTGTTCCTTCTTCGGTTTGTATTCCTGGGCTTGAAGGATATGTGCTGATGGGTGTGGATAGTGATTACGTTCCTCGCGCAATGGCACCCTCTCATTGAACCGCGAGCGTCGGGACTGAGGAATCATACTGTGGGACGTTAAATGCGGGATGGAATGAAGTAGTAGAGAGGGCCGGTGATCGATGAAAGGGAAGAGAGGGGGAGCAGGGTGTACGACTTTGGCGTTTAGGGAATGGGCCAAAGAGGCTACATGTATATTGACATGGAACATATATTTGGAAGTGCTGCTCAGGATCCAGATCGAGAGGTACGAATTGAAGTTTGGACACATCAACCTGAAGATTAGACAAGTACGAATCGGCGGGAGGCTTCACGGCAATCCATGCGAGACAAGACTTGGTCAAGATCTTTTATTCGGCATTTTCCCTCTATCCCAACCCTAACCGTCCGCCCCATTCCTTGCCAAACTCAAGCAACGCCCACAATGCCTTCCCATCAGCTGCAACGCCCGACTCTCCCACTCCATCAACCCCATCCAAGCCCACCATCCACAGAATTCCCCTCCCAACCATCCAGCGACTGATGCCCCCCACGGCCGCCAGGATCGCCGCCGTCCCATACCCGCAATCAAGCAGTATCTTCAGCGCCTCGACATTGTTCGCCACGACGGCCCACCCCAAGCTCCTCGCCGCGGCCGGGACGTCGTACTCCCAGATCACCATCAGGATCGGGAACAGCTTGGTCGAGGAGGAGACGAGCAGGGCGGTGCTGACGCTGTTGGGGCGCGAGTACCGCGGGATGAGGCCGCACAGGACGAGCGGGCTGAGGGGCGAGCTGGTGAGGAAGCGGATGGAGAGGTGGAAGGCGAGGTAGGAGAGGGCGCACAGCGCGAGAAAGAACATGTATTGGCAGACGATCGGCTGCGCGGCCAGGCGCAGGAAGTTGTTGTCTGCGGTCTGGGGCGCGAGCGAGGTTTGCTTCTCGATGCGCGCCCATGTAAGGTAGACGTCGAAGAGGAGCAGCAGGATCCCGAGACGGATGATGGATGGCTACGTGCGTACCTGATCAGTCGGTCTTCTCGGTTTCGAGGATGGGGGGGGGGAAAGAGAGGAACCTACGTCGAATTGATCGTGTTCCCGCATCAGCGTGTTGTGCAGCAGATGCCGATATACCTTCCCGCATCAACACCCTTCGTATCCCGACGTTCTTGAGAGGCTACGGAGACATACTTGCGGTTTGATCAGGACCAGATCTATGAACAGGACGACATGGTCGTGCTCGACGTATTTATCGCAGAAGCGCCCGCAGTTCTTGCAGACCGTGAGCCGCACCCCGTGGCCGCTGGACTTGTCGTCGGCGCCCGAGTAGTCGGTATAGAGGGCCTTGACTGGATAGCGACATTCTATGCAGATGGGCATGGCACCTGTCCGCAAGTCATCGGTCGTCGATTTCTGGAGGAGGAACGCGGGGATGTTATGGGGAAATATCGCTGCTGGGGCGTGGATTGGGACAGTTTGTCCGTGCGCCTAACAAACTGTACTGTACCTAGGTACTGTACATCATTTTGAGTGAGAGTGTAGCAAGCAAACTCCACTATCAAAGCTCTCTTTCAATGTATATCATTTCTCCAGACTTGCTCTGCGGCTTGTTAAACTAACCAGCCTCGGTCTGTCTCGCCCTTGTACTTTCGATTTAATCGATGCGTGGACTCAGCGTTTGTTCACGTCCCCCGGGTACTCGTACGTCAACATCAACATCACGCTAGAGGCGAGTATCCAGCCGAATAGATTCCTCGAGTAACAGTAGGGACTTTGATCTGGTGAAGCATACGTCAAAGAAGACGCGCCGGTGGAATAGGTGAGCAGGCGAGTTCACCTACTATTTATTAGGAGTATCGCTTACAAGCTTCAATACTGCCCCCATAGAGAGAGAGAGGGCTTAATGATGTGTGGAAGAACAAGCGTGAGAATGAGTGTATGCGAATGCTACCACACCATGGTCCAGAAGGGTTATGGGCAGCAGCTTATGTATGTATGACTTACTTCACCGTAAATGGCGAGAGTCTCCTCCCGAGAATGGGTGAAGGCGCAACGCAGTGAAAGCTGTACCCGAGCCCATCGCCGCCAGCGATGTAGAAACGCGTGAGATCCGTCTTTTCAAGCCTTGATAAAAGCCCCTCCTGGGCCAGAGACGCCAGCTAGAACGGAAGCTCAGGTTGCTGCTTTTCGGAAAAGGCTGCGGCTCCTCCTTTCTCTTCTCGGGTCACTCCGCGCTGCGCTGTTTCCATGCTTGTTACCTTTGGTCCTCGCCGTCCGGATCCTTTCAGCAAAAAGCAGTCCAGGAGCTTTTCAACACCCCGTTGTAAGCCTGGGTCTCTGCTATCCAGTACAGAGCATGCAATGAGCCCATTTCAAGCACGAAGGGGCAAGAATGCTAGTCGGGATCTCGTTAATGGAAAAGCCTACTTTTTAACCTAGGTAGGTAGGTAGCTTTTCTGCTGTTATCACGACCGAGTTTAGCCACAACACGAGTCTTTTAGAGCATGGTGATCTAACCACCACTTTGGGCTTGCCATAACGAGCACCGGGACTTTGATGTTGCCAATCTATGGCATTAGATCCGTTTGCCATCCTATTTTCTGGCTCTAGTTCTGGTATCATTAACTTGACTATAAAGGTACTTGCGGGTGTTGAGTTTCATAAACCAATGTCCAGCCTTCCGATGTAGGCCCCGCGCTAAGAATACGTTCAATGCTTCATTTTACCCGCCAACTCTTTCCAAAACTCACACTTCTTTCCCTGGTCCTCAGGCACGTCTTCCATTCTCGTCCTATTAGTTTCCAAGACCAGCCTCTTCCCACCACCCTCACCCCAATTGCTCCACTCCGGCGAACCGGTCTTGTAGCGGAACTTGTTCGGGTCCAGTGCCCTCACGAAACTGATGAAGTAATGCATGACCACCGGAACGATGTTCTTGTTGTACGTCGTATAGCTGGTCTGCAGGTTGGGGTCATAGGCGCTTTCTACCCCCCAGATGGCCAGCGTTTCAAAGGTGTGTGGTACGCCCAGGCCGAAGTTGACAAAGTCCTCTTGTAGGACGTTGAACCGGTAGTCCCAGACTTGAGCTGGGGAAGTGTACTTGGTGAGTGAGATAGCGAGGCGGTTGGCCGGGCACGTAAACGTCGCGTCCCCATAGGCGGCTGCCAAAGAGGGGAAGTAGGGAGCGTGCATGGGGAGCGGGTCCATGAGCGGATACTCGGCATTGATGGCGGCGACGTCGGTGCTGCCGAGGTGCGGATATTGATCAAGGAAGAAATCGGCCACTTCCGTGGGAGTTGTAGCGTTTCGCGCGAAGAGTGTCCCTTCGTTGGTGGCGCCTACGGGAAAGTGTCAGCGTGCGAAGCGAGAGTGAAGAAGTGTCAACAAACCGCCGATCATGACCGGTACGTTCATCACCTTTCCCTCCTCTATGATGTGCGAAAGATAGCCTTGAACAAGACCTCCGTCAATGGTTGGAGTCCAGTAAAAGAGAGGCTCATTAGTCCGACCGGGGTGCGGAGATGCTGCGCTCGCAGCTTGTAGTACTGATGTAGGTTGAGACCTCAGGCATGTCATCTGGTCGGTTGCCTCAGCACATTTTGCGTCGCTGACAAACCGATCGAATTGCGATTCGACATCGAAAACTTCTGGGTGGGTTGGGACGAACGGAGATTCGAAGATTGCACCCACGAACAGACCGTCATCGCGGCCACCACTGACACATGTCAGATATCACCTGCAATTTTCATGTGAGGATATCTTACTATGCTGTGAGATGAAACGCTAAAGATCCAGCACCGGCAGAAGCTCCGTGAGCTACGACATGTTGAGGATCACCACCGAACTGAAGTTGATTAGCCACTGTTCGCCGCATCAAGAGGGAACAAATCACCTGGTGTATGTGCTCTTGAACCCATTCCAACGCCCTCCTTTGATCCAGAAGCCCGACGTTTAAGTTTCCGTCAGCTTGGACTTTCTCACTCGCCAGAAATCCCCAGGCGGAAGTTCGATAGTTGAAGCTGACAAAGACGACGTTGTCGCCTGATGCAGTGACAATCGCCGACCCATCATAGTTTGCGTTGGCGAGCCCCTGGTAGCCACCACCATAGATGAACACCCAGACCGGTAATTTTGAATCCGGTGTGGCGTGAGTCGGCTTCCACACGTTGATGAAGAGGCAATCTTCCGACTCATGAGTCGTGTAGACAGTCTCTATGCCGAGACAAAGAGTCCCAAACTACCACATGGTCAACATCTGATCACATGAACAAATCAAACGAAGACTTACGTCTGTGGCAGGCTGAACCTTGGTCGCATTCTCAGGCTTGATGGGTGCTCTGAATCTCAGATCACCAACTGGCGGCGCAGCAAACCTCATTCCCAGAAACAGATCGACCCCTTTATCAGATGTCAAGCCTTGGTACTTTGCATATCCCAAATCGATGAATGGGTAGTGTTTTTGGGATCCCAGGTCCAGTAATAACCATAATGCTATTCCAACGGCAGCAAGCGAAGCAGCTACCAAGATTAATCTGTAGAATTTATTTCGATACACGACGCGGGCAACTCCACGGAAGGAATCCCAGCCGCGAGATAGTGGAGAGGATTCGAACAGCCTCTCGCGCTTGAACATTGCGAGAGGATCTGGCAGGAGAAGGTCTGCTGCTGTGCCTCGGTGTGCGAGATAACGCGTGGAGTAGTACATCGTAGACTTTGGGCCAAGCGGTCTTTCAGCAACACTATGATTATCTGCCGCAAGCGGTAAAACAATTCCACGCGCCAACGCGCTAATTATAAGACCAAGAGAACAATCAAAGACAGACTATCAGAAGCAAGACGCCAATTTTTGGGTGCGAAAAGGGGATGAGAAGTGTGTTCTGAGAGCAATCAGCAACGCAAGCATCGATTACAGGAAACCTGTAGGTGGTGTCAGTTCGTACGTTCCGAGGCCGGAAGCTGGCTTCAAACTACCTGTGTTCATGAACTGTAGCTTCGAAAGCATATGGTAAGGCTGGGGGATGAAACTCTGCCGGAAAGGGGTGGTTTCCGATCCCCCGATTACTGTAATTCTGCTCCTACAAATTACAAGCACTTCGGTTATAGTACCATCATACGCAAGCAATGCCAGGATTCCTGCGGGGTCGAACTCAGAGTTTTGCTTGCGGAAAACTTCCAATAGCCAATTCGCAAGTCCAATGAAGAGTCTGATGGAATCTGAGACCTGGATGGAAAAACTCCCCCGCTAAGAACAAATCCGGCCGATTGTAACATGAACTAGTTAAAACTCCCTCCTCACGCAAACACCACGAAAGCGAAACGAGATATCAACTCTGCTGAGTGCATCGTTCTAACGAGTCTAGCGTCAAAGTAGAAGCCTCTTGTCTCGACCGCCAGCCAACACAGCGCGAGGCCATCCTCTTGTCCACTTCGGAATTGGTTTCATCTAGGCACATATGGATTGAATGCGCCGTCGAAGCGCTGATCAAATACATTCTGTACCTTCCACCTGTCCGAGGCCCCGGACAGATTCTCGACGTCGGCAGAATCGATACACACAGTACACGTGTTACAGACAAGGGCCACACGGCTGATCTTTGATGTCTCTCGCCGCAGATGATGCGACACAGGCCGGGTCTCAACCGCAGAGCTCTCGATTGCGTGGCTCTCGAACGCGTCGGTCTTGAGGTGGTCTGCCAGGCAAACCACTACGGATGTGGGCAACCGTGAGGGGGCTGGCCCTTCGAAGTCAGATAGATGTTCCGTGAGCTTTGCCTCGCTCGCTCAGGAACGACGCACCTGTTGCGCTGCGGTCGCGTTGCCGGGCCCTCACGGAAGCAGAAAGCTGTCGGACTCGGGAAGCCGACTTTGTTTTCTTCGAGAAGCTCCAAGGTGAACGTTTCAAGATCCGGTGTTTGAACATCTCGAGTTTGAAGATCTAACCGCGCGAAATTTACTGTGATGTTTCCAGACCCGATGTTTCAACGCACCTCGCAAACCCTACCTACCGATGTTCCATTTCTCATCTATTTATTTACTTGTCTCTTTACTTGGTATCGATACGATGTAGTCGTATGATATGTTAAGCCCGTACTGTAAACAGAGAAAACGGGGCATTTTTCGGACTTCTTGAGGACATGTAGATACGGTGCTGTACTGCGCTGTACTGTAGGTACTTCGATTCGGAGCGCGGTGGCAGGGCATCTCGATTTGTCTTGGGCGTGTCACGACGAAAACTCGAACCAGAAAAGCCCTTGCCTCATCGGCGTCAGACGGCGTCCCGGACTTCCATCCACCACGCGCGTGGGAAGTCTAGCACGGCTATTCCTCAGGGCTGTGAATCGAGATGGCTTTACTCGCAGCATCTTCTCTATTCGTTGGGCCCGAGTCGAAGAGTCACGTGAGGAATCTGCCCGACCAGCTCGGGTGAGAAGCAAGCAAATGGTGGTTACCTTTGGCCGTAGGTGTTCAGAGTTACCTTTGGACTCCGATAAACACACGATAGACGAGTGCGCACCATGAACATAGTGCAACGATGCGCTGCGCGTCACCAGCAACATGACTCCCTTTTTGCCGCTGCAATCATCGTGAGCCCCGAACGAAGCGAGCTCTTTGTTTGGACACGTGACCAAACAACCAGCTGGAAGCGAGAAATAAATGATGTCATGATGACCTGTAGACGCGTTCTTGTGGCCCTCAAGTTCCGTCGAAGTGAAGATCAAGTTTCACTCGAAAACATCGTCGAGAAACGCCTTTTTGTGCTAACCTATTGTGCTCTTCCAATCTTTCAACCTCCAACCTCCAACCTCCAACAACCAAAACCTACTTCTACACCCGTTACCGATCCCGTGCTGTACCCGCGCCCACCCCAACGTCACCCCACCCCGCAACACAAGATACAAAGAACAAAAAAACCCCAAAGAAAGGAAACATGTCCCTCAGCTCCCTCGCCATCTCGCGCAAGAACGCCAGCGCCGAGCTGGCCCAGCTCGCCGAAGAGCACATGAAGCACGACCTCGGCCAGTCCGACCGCGACGCCCTGCACAGCGCCGCCCAGAAGTTCGGCACCTTCACCACCGCCGGCTCGCTGCTGGGCCTGGGGCTCGGCGCCGTGCTCGCGTTCCGCGTGCGGCGGGCGCGCGGCGAGATGTTCAAAGCCTTTAGAGCGGCGGAGAGGCCGACGCATGTCCAGTTCGCTGGTGGGAGGACGGGTACGTGTGCTTGCGGTTTTCGTGCTCCCTTTTCGTTTTTGTGCTAGTCTCCCCTTTCTTTCTTTCTTTCTTTCTTTCTTTCTTTCTTTCTTTCTTTCTTTCTTTCTCCGTTCTTTTTTAATGGGTTTGGTGTTTGGTGTTTGAGTTTGAGCTCTTGTTCTCTTCTTCTTCTTCTTCTTCTCTTCTTCTTCTTCTTCTTCTTCTTCTTCTCCTTCTTCTTCTTCTTCTTCTTCTTCTTCTTCTTCTTCTTCTTCTTCTTCTTCTTCAAGACAGACAGACAGAGAAAAAGAGAGAGAGAGAGAGAGAGAGAGCAAAGGAGAAGTAAGAATATCCGGCACCTGGCATTGACACGCCAAACCAGAGCCCCTCCCAGACATAACGCCCATGCTGAAACCCACCACGCTGGGCGACGTTGCCGCGTACACCTTCTTCTCGGCCGGCGGCCTGTTCCTCGGCGGCGAGTTGGGCCTGCTCGGCGGCTCGATGGCCGCGCGGAGGACGATCGCCAGGGACGCGGAGAGCCAAGCGCGGATCGAGCGGGCGTTCAAAGCCTTCAAGGCGGATGTGTTGCGGAGGGAGATTGTGGAACTCGAGCGGGGAGAGGAGAGGTCGGGCTTGGATGGCTTGTTGACGTAGCTCTGTTGGGGCTGGAGGTGCTGCGTAGGGGGGGGGGGGGGGGGGGCTTTGGCTGGGACTTTCTCTGGTTGTGAATGAGCTTGTTTCTCCTGATGGAGTGGGCACGCTTGACGGTTGGGTCGAGAGGGTTGGTATGAATGGTTCCGATCTTCGGTTTGGAGAAGGAAAGGGGTACTATGCTGTGTACCTAGTGAAGAGACCTTCATTTGCCGTGATCGTCTCGCTGAGAGCTTCGAGCCATGGCTGAGATCGAGCCGCTGGGCCGTACATGTACAGTACAGTACAGATCAGATCAGCCGGGGCAAGAGGGCAAAGCCCACCCACAGCGTTTACGGAACGCGAAATTCCCCAGCGAGCAACAGCGCCTGAAGCCGATCCGTCGAGTCTCCAAAACACCTTTCCTCGCCAGGACCAAGCTCCGTATAAAACGTCGTAAACGCACCTAGGGATTCGTCCGACAGTTCTCTGTCAAGGTATTCAGTCCAACAGCCAGCCGCCGAGCGACCTCAACACATCCCAACCTACCTACCTACCTACCAACCTGACCTATAGGTATCCAAGAACATCTCAGCAGCACCATCCAGCTCTCGTCCCCCCAGACTCCAAGCTCTCTCCAGCGCCCGCCGAAAACCGCATCTCGACCTACCGCACGCTTCGTTCACCTCCCGTAGCGTAGCCTCTGATTCCCGCTCCCTCAGACACACAGCCGCAGCCGCAGCCGCAGCCGCAGCCACAGGCGCGAAGCTGGCCAGCTGCGCACTGTCTAGAATCCCTCCCTCCGGCTCCGGACATCCCTATCTACAGCACAAGCTGAAGGCCTCGAGCGCAGAGATGGCGCGCCCAGGATCTGATCCGAGGGGTAGTAGCGGTAGGCGGGGAAGTCTCGTCCTCGTCGTCGTCCTCGTCGTCGTCGTGTTGCGAGGAGAGCGTGGCCGCTCCAAGGCGCAGGCCTCCGGAGCTTGGTCTCCACGCGCAAGCGGCAGCCCATCGACACGAAGTCGGGCCTTATGGATGGGAGTGAACTGGGGCATCAGCTTCTCATGTTGACCTGGTCGTGACGTTGGTGGCGATGGGGAGATCAGGCAGAGAGAGAGCTGCGCGGTGGAATCGCGTCGCGGCGAACCCCAGACAGCGGAGGAAGCGCAAGCGAGATAGGAAAGGAAAGTCCGCGTGTCTGGGCGCTTCTCGTGATCTACAGTAGAGTCCTCGGCTGCGGTACAGGACCAGCACAGACGTAGCGGGAGGGGGGAGGACCACATGCGCGATCCCAGCATATTTGTTCGTGTTTTCTGAATGTACGGAATAGTGTGGTTTGTTTGCGGGACAGTAGATAATGGGGCGGAATCTGGGGATGAGAGCTACAACAAACACATCACATCATGGAGGGCGAGCGTCGTGCACCTTTCCATCCCGTTACCGTAACTTGAGAGCGGGGGTTACTGTGAGACGCGGTCACGGAAAAGCTGACTTGAGGGGTGAGATATCATTACATTATTCCTAACTAAAGTCTTTCGTACGCAGTCAGCCAGAACTCCGACTGGAAGAAGATGCCGTGGCATGTAGATCGCATGGGCTTCATCGGGTTCACGATGTTGAAGTCGAATTGCCGAAAGAGCTCGTCGAAAATTAGCGACAATGGCAACAACCAAGAATCAGGGGGGGTAGAGCACGCAACACTCACTTCGACAAAGACCTTGTTCAGTTCCATCATGGCGACGTTGCTCCCCAGACACTTGTACTTCCCATATCCAAAAATCAGCTCGAGGGCCGAGTCCATCTCCTTGAGCTTGTCCGCGTCCTCCTCCAGCCACCTCTCCGGACGGAAGATGCTGGGGTCGTTCCCCCACAGCTTCTTGTCGCGAAAGATGCCGTACATGCCGTAGCCGATCTTGGTGCCTGCGGGCACGAACTGGCCGTTGATCGTATCCCCTCCAGGGGGGACTTCTTTGGACATCAGGCCTACGACCGGAGGGACTTCGCCCGCATTAGCCCGGATCTCGCGGTGCTTTTGGGATGGGGATGGGGTCTCCAGGACCCTGCTCTCGGGGCCGTGGTCCCTCGGGTCGGGCGCGAGGAAGAGGGTCTGAACCTACAGATGCGTAGTCCCTCTTTGATGATGGCCTGGAGGTAGGGCAGTCTCCGCGCTTCGGCATCGGTGATGGGAATGGAGACGGCGTGACGGGCGACTTCGGCACGCATCTTCGCCACCACACGGGGATTCATGAGCAAGTGCAGCATGGTCGCCCGCATCGCCGTCGCCGTTGTATCGGAGCCTGCCATGCTGGTGGCGCGCGGTTAGCACGGGGACGGCGACAGATCCAAGCTGGAGACGTACATCTGCAACAGCGTCTCCGAATGCGCTTGATCCTGGGTCAGGCCGTGAGCGATGAAGGAGCCCAGCATGTCCTTCTCCACGATCTTGTTGGGGCCAAAGCGCTTCGACACGACCTCTTTCGTGATGCTGGTCTCGCGTCAGCACAGAGTCGACCTCCTCGGACGCTGGATCACGACGCCAGACACCACCCACCCGATCATTTTCCCCATCCCGAGCGGGTCTTTCTCGGACGGCAGGATGGCTCTCAGTATGCGCAGGCGCAAGAACCAGTTCAGCCAGGGGAAGATGGTGACCATCAGCGAGGAGGCAAAGACGCCTTCCACGGTGGCAATGAAGTCGTACATGTCCGAGTCGGTTCGCAGGTAGCCAAAGGGCTCGCGGTACGCGGCGTCCGAGATGACATCGAGCGTCAGATACTGCGCTTTGCGTCCGAAGTCCAGGGGCCGGGACTCCGTCTCCGTGGACAGGTACTTGGTGCGGATGAGGTTGACCAGCGCCTGGATGTTGCGGTCGATGGTGCCCTCGAGATCCTCGTTCTCCTTGCCCGCGTACTGAAGCAGAGGCGGAAGACGCGGTTAGTGCGGTGTTCTGGACGTGGAGCGCAGCGTTCGGGGGCGCGAGCGACTCACCCCGGCCGCCATCATGGCTCGCAGCTCGTTGTGCTTCTTCTCATCGCGCATCGAGGCAACGTTGTCGGTGACGGGATCGAACCTCACGCCCACGTACCACTCGGAGCGCGTGTAGGGCGAGCGAACGGCCATCATGCGCCGGATCACGGCGGCATCGCCGGCGACGAGGTCGTTGGGCCCAACGCGCGCCAGCGGGCCTGTCCACAACACAATCAACCCCGACGACCCCAGCAAACCGGCCACGCCCGGCCAGACAACACACGCAGTCAGCGGCAGCGAGGTGACGCACCGTATTTCTCGTTGACCTCATGGAAATCCAGGTGCATCGTGCCGCCGGCCACCTTGCGCGCGAGCCACAATCGGGTCAGCGCCGCGATTCGGGGGCCCTTGAAGTGTCGCAACCGGTACCAGGCGCGCAGCGTTCGCAGCATCAGCCATGCGGCGACGACGGCGGCCGCGGCCACGAGGACCGAGGGTGCTGCGGAACCTATCATTCTGCGCCACGTCGTTGGGCCACGGGCGTGACGGGGACGGCACCGCGCGCGACGTTCGCCGAGGGGAACCGGAGAGCGAAAGACGAGAGAAGAAGACGGCCTGGGGCCACGGGAGAGGTTGCCAGACTGTGTCGTGTTGAACGAGGAGATCGGGATCGCATCTGGGCCGGGAATGAGATGGGGGCGAGATGGATGTATGGATGAATGGGTGAATGGGTGGAGGGAGGGAGGGAGGGAGAGATAGAGGGATGGAGGGATGGAAGGATGAAGGGATGGAAGAATGGAAGGATGAAGGATGGAAGTATGAGTACTGGATGGATGGATGGATGTATGAACTGTGGACACAGGACTGTACATACAGCACAGTACAGTACAGTACTACTACTGTATGGGTATGTACAGTACAATACTGTACACTACTATGTACCGCACTGTACTAGCTTCTGATAGACGCCAAATGGCACATCTTGTCCCTTGGAAAGTTTACTGGTTCATTTCGGGCGGGCCAAAGTTTGTTACCAAGCACACGACGGCTGGTGGATGGTATGCCACGGATACAGTGGAGAGTAGTGGAGAGGACTGTTGTACGTGTACAGTGTGTAGACAGGATGGTATGTACAGATAGAGAGTGTGTACAGACAGATAGTATAGTATGTACAGATCGTACAAACAGTACAGTATATACAGCATGTAAAATATATGCTGTATGTACAAACAGGAAAGTATGTACAGATAGTATTGTATGTAGAAATAGTACAGTATGTGTACAGTGCAGTATATACAGATAATGCAGTATGTGCTGTATATACAAACAAGACAACATGTACAAATCATGTAGGATGTACAAATGGTACAGTATATACAATATGTACCAATAGAGCAGTACGTACCGTATGTACAGATGGTACAGACAGTACAGTATGTACAATGAATACAATCAGTATAGTATGTACAGATAGTGTAGTATGTATAAACAGTACAGTATATACAGTATGTACAAAACAATACAGACAATACAGACAGTACATACAGTACATACAGTACATACAGTACATACAGTACATACAGTACATACAGTACATACAGTACATACAGTACATACAGTACATACAGTACATACAGTACATACAGTACAGACAGACAAAATATACAATACATATAGTATACACAGATAATATTCACAGATAGTATATAATACAGTATGTACTGTATATACAAATAGTGCAGTAAATGCTGTAAATACAAACAGTACAGTACGTACAGATAGTGAAGCATGTACAGTACAAATCGTACAGTATGTACATACTACACAAATAGTATAGTACATACAGAAAGTACAGTACATACAATATGCACAGTATATACAGATAGTGCAGTACATACAGATAGGACAGTACAGACAGAGAGTATAATACAGACAAAGAGTATAACACATGCAGATAGTACTGCACATAGAGATAGTACTGTATATAGTACAGTACAGTACTGTAAGCTGCTTTGAAAGGCACACGCAAGCACGCACGCAAGCACGCAAGTACTGTCCTGTAAGTACACAGTACTGTACAGTCCTGACAATCCTGACAGTTCTGACAGTTCTGACTGTCCTGACTGTCGCAGACCGTCATGGCAAGCAAACCCACGCACTGAGGCCCAACACATGCCGGGCCCGGCTCGGCTTGCCCTATCCGTGCGGCCCGCCGCCCGCCGCCATGCCACGTCGAAGCTACAGCGCCCGCGAGCCAATGATGCCGTCCGCCGGCCCGCAAATCCTCGACGGCTTCATTCGCATCCTGGCTCGACATACAGTTGATCACGTACCGTCTAGTACAGGTACAGGACGGGACATGCACTGTACACAGTACAGTCTGTGTACAGTACGAACGCGACGGCGACGACGACGACCGATAGACGACACCGAGCGCGGCCCTAGCCCACGCTGCAGCTGCCTCTTGGCCTTCAACGAGGCACTTTGCACTGCTTCAGCCGCAGAGTGCCTATCACCTCTCCTCGTCTCGGATCAAGAGCAAGCAGCTTTCATTGTGCCTTGGCTGGCCCGCGGCTCCGCAGCAGCAGCAGCAACAGCAGCAACAGCAGCAGCAGCAGCAGCAGCAGCAGCAGAAGACCATGGCCGAGCCTGGAACGCCCGAGGTCAGTGGCCGAGGGGCAGAGGAAGGCGATGCGACTGACACACCGGACGCTTCCAGGCCGCGGACGAGTTCAACGACGCGGATTCGGCCTTTGGGGAGGTGAGGAGTGGTTCGTGAACCGACGAGCGAGCTGTCGCGGCTAACCGTCGCCCGCGACGCGACAGGAGGACCCCGAGACCAGTTCGACGACCTCCATCGGCTCGAGCATCCTCAAGTACCGGCAAGAGAACGGGAGGACCTATCACGGTGAGCAGCTTTGCCTTCGCCTCTGTTTGGTGTCGTCGCGGCTCGAGAGGGGGCGGTGGCCGACCACGCCGCGCACCACGCACGCAAGAGGTGGCCGCTGATGTGCAACGAACGCAGCGTACAAAGACGGGAGTAAGCAGTGTCACCAGACGAGAGGCAGGCAGCAGACGTTAACGGTAGTACGGTAGAGTACTTGCTTCCCAATGACGAGGTGAGTCCTCGACACCGCGGCGGCGCAAGACTATCCGTGACACGCGCTCATGCCACCAGGGCGAGAATGATCGCTTGGGTATCTATGCCGATCCCATGGGGAGAGGAGAGTCTTGCTGAGCCGCAGACCAGATCTCCAACACCACATGTACTATCTGACGCTGGGCGGCAAGCTCTTCGTGTCGCCGGTGCCGGAGGAGCAGAAACTGCACCGCGTGTTGGACATCGGCACCGGGACGGGAATCTGGGCCATCGACTTTGGTGCGTCTCCGTCGTCCTTGGGGTGCGGGAACCGGACAAGTCACTGATCGCGACGACACAGCTGATGAGCATCCCGAGTCACAGGTCGGTGGGCACGACGGGGGGGGGGAAGGGGGCCAGGAGGATTTCCTGCTGACCACCGCACAGGTTCTGGGCGTGGACCTTTCTCCGATCCAGCCCTCCTTGTAAATGAAGCCCCACGCCTGTTCAGAATGATCCTGTACTGAGCGCGCGCAGCGTCCCACCCAACTGCTCCTTCGAGATCGACGACATCGAGGAGCCCTGGGAGTACAAGTACCGATTCGACCTCATCCACATGCGAATGATGGTCGGCTGCGTCTCCGACTGGCCTCGCTGTTTCAAGCAGTGCTTCGAGTAAGCCCTCTCCTCCCCTCGCTCCCTCCTTCGTCTCACGCCGCCCCACCGGCCGGTCCGCTCACCCGGGGAATCTAGCAATCTCAACCCCGGCGGCTGGCTCGAGGTCAAGGACATCAAGTTCCCCATCGAGGACAACGACGACTCCTTCCCACCCGACTGCGCGGTGAAGAAGTGGGCGGATCTGGTCCTCGAGGGCACGGTCAAGTTCGGGCGCGACTGCGACGCGGCGAAGAACTACAGCGCGTGGCTGGCCGAGGCCGGCTTCACGGACGTCGTCGAGCTGAGGTACAAGTGGCCGCAGAACCGGTGGCCGAAGGACCGGAAGCTGAAGGAACTCGGTAAGGCCCGCTGCCTCACATCCACTCTCGTGCCGTCGTGTCTCGTTACATCACGTGGCGGCTTCATCCCCTACACACAGATGTATGTACCTGAGGGGAGGGCAGACCAGGCTAACCGGTGATGGGCGGGAACAGGCATGTGGATGCAAGAGAACTTCACGACGGGCCTGGCAGGCCTGAGCATGGCCGTCTTCACCCGGGGACTCGGCTGGTCGCAAGAGGAGGTTGAAATCTTCCTGGCCGACGTCCGGCGCAGCATCCGGGATGTGAGCGTGCATGGATATTACCCCATGTGAGTTGAGCCACGCTTCCCTTTCTCCTTCGCACCAGCTGGCCATCGTTGCCAGTCAGCGCTTCTCGTAGATGCATGGCTGACTCGAAGCACGAATGCAGCTACGTCGTCTACGGACGCAAACCCCTCTAGGAGCCGCGAGCAGAAACAGTCAGGACACGGCAAAAGAGGGGCAGGACGAGCCGGAACCACGATCTGATCCGATTCATGCTTGCCGCATTGCTTGGGCGCGTGCATGTGCGTTAGCGTAGAGGACCAAGGCGGAGGAAGAGGAGGATCAGTAGCAGATATCGCCAAGAGGGGGACGTCCCTAGGCAGTCACCAGCCGAGAGTAGCCGAGATGTCATCAAGTTCTAAAGCGGGGATCACCATGGAAAGACGTTTGTACCTACATAGCTATCGAGAACCGAAACTTAGCCGAATGTGAGGTTCAAATGTGGTACGTTATTCGATTTGCGAGTGAATGAAGCCCGAGAGCCGGATTCGCCTGCTAGGCCGCTAGAGACGAGCCAAAAATCAAGAGGGAGACACCCGGTCAGGTAGGTACAGTATAGCAAACAGAAGGGTAGAAGGGGAACCCGCAGCAAAAGGGGGTGGATGATGCTGGTTTTCCCAAGATTCTACGAAAGCGAAGGGGGGGGGGGAGGGACGAACTGTACCCGCTGACACAGATGCTCCATCCCCTTGTTGCACGGCTTATCCCACGGGAACTGTTTCTTACGGACTCTCCGTATCAACTATCTTGGTGGGGGAAACGATTTTACGGGCTTCTAGGGGCTCGCGAAACTACCATTTTCTTGTTGCGTGGTCTGTCACACTTTGTCTGCCGCCGATGAGAATGATGCCGTCGAGGGCTGCCCTGCCCGCTAGCACCTTCGTCGATATTCACACACGTAGTCAACGACCCTTTGTCGCTGCGCTCAGTCCACCGTCCAAGGCAACGTCCTTTTCGAATGTCAACAAAGCGCCCATCACACGTGACCGGGAGCCCCTCGCGTCTTTGGCGAAATTAAGCGAGCGCTGCCGGACCTGGTGGACCCGGGAAAACTCAACGTCTTTTTCGCTGATAACATGTTTGCCTGTGAGATCTCACAACCTTGCCATTATCTCACTTCCTTTTTTTCAACCGCCATGCCATCGCAGGATCGCAATGCCGCGATCAAGGCCGACGAGAACACACCTCTCCTCCGCGCTGGCCCTGCAGAGCCAGTCAAGTATGGCAAGTCGGTGCTGTACCGAGCGCTGCTCTGTGGATTCGTGGTATCTTTGTCTTTCGGCGTCACGCAAGTCCCGTATGTGCAGCCTCTTGCAAGATTGAGCCTAGACCCCCGGTTCCCACATTCACGCAAAGTGCTTACACTTCATATATGTCCGAGTTGAAGACTGCTCTATGTCTTCCGGCTCATGACGTGTGATGCCTACTACACCACGCACCCGGAGCCCTCTCATGGCGACCGCTGCAACATCCGCAGCATCGAGGCCGGCACCGCCAAAGCCTACAGTCTCCTCGGCGCCTCGACGACCTTCTTCGGCGTGGGGAACCTCTTCCTCACGGGCTGGGCCATCAAGACCCTGGGCGTCAAGTCCGCGCTCCTCAACTCCGTCTTCTGGCCCGCCGTGCGCCTGCTCATCCAGAACATCGGCGTGATGCAGGGCGGGGCCGCTGGCATGCTGGTCATCCAGTGCTCGCAAATCATCTGCATCGTTGGCGGTCCGGCAGGCTATCTCCTCGCTCTCAACTCCTACGTCGCTGAGATCCTGGAGCCGAGTGAGCGCACCGGAGCGTTGGGCATGCTCCAGGGTTGTGCATTTCTGGGCATGTCGCTCGCCTACCTCCTGGGCGGCCTCATCAGCGACTACTTCGGCATCGTCGCACCCTTCAGAGTCACTCTCGCTCTGTTCGTCAGCTCCTCCATCTGCGTGGCGCTCTTCCTCCCCTGGATCGCGCCCAACCAAACCGCTTCAACCGCGCCGACCAGAGCCCTCTCGCGATTCTTCGGACCGCTCAAAGTCTTTACGCCCCAGAGATGGATGCTGCGGAACGGGCAGGTGGGAAAGGCGTACGGCACCGTCCTCCTCGGCCTCGGCGTCTTCCTCGGCGTCCTCGCGACGGGATTCATCCCCGTGCTGCTGCAGATGTACGCGACGGACGTGTACGCCTTCGGCCCTACCGCGAATGGGTACCTGATCTCGCTCAACTCCTTCATCCGCGGCATCTTCCTCACCTTCATCTTCCCATGCATCATCAGCTACGGCCGCGCGCACTACTTCCACCCGCCACCCATCCAAGACGGCAGCTCGTTTCTCGCGACCACTACCGACACCACCCTGCCCGCCTCGCCGCCTGACTTCGCCGCCTCGGGAAACGGCGGCGACGGAGAACCGACACCGTCGCCGCACCTGGAGCACAGCAGCGAGACGTTCGAATTCGACCTCCAGTACAGTCGTTGGAGCCTGCTGGCCGACTGTCTGCTGACCGGGTGCGCGACCTTTGTGACGCGGGGTTGGCAGCTGTACGTGGTCGCGGTCCTGCTGCCGCTCGCCTCGGGAACCGGGGCGAGCGCCAAAGGGGTGATTATTCAGATGTGTGCGCCGTCAGAGCGGACCGATGCTCTCAGCGCTATTACCCTGGTGGAGATGGTGGCGAATTTAATGACGAGTGAGTTACGACGTACCTTCTATCGATCGCATGCTCGCATACGGGCAAGTCAACAACTAACCTCTGTCATGTGACTCTAGCGACCATTTTCGGCTTCATCTTCGCCGCGTTCGCGGAAGCAGGAAAGATCAATCTCGTGTTCACTTGCAATGCCGTACGTGAGCTTTCCTTCCACCACCCTCTGCTCCCCGCACAATCACCATCCTCTTTTGTGCAGCCAGGTGCGTGGTAGAACACTACTGATGTCAAGCAGGCCGTTGCGCTCATCGGCTTCATCGTCCTCCTCTTCGCCGCCTTCCCCCCGAAAGGAAGCCGGCGCATCGACGAGGACGCGTCGGAAGAAACGAATCGCCTTTTGGCGTGTTGACCTCGAATCAAGAAAATCTCGGCGTAAAGTACTGTACAAACGTGTATAAATACATGTGTACATTTGTGTGTCTCTGTGTACAGATGTATCATATCCAGCGATGAACAGAAACACCGCGGATGTACAGTAGATCCACCCCTTCCCCCCTTCGAGTCTTCCCAAGCTGGCTCACGAAAGAGGACCTATATGTACATCTACATCTCACAGAATCCGATACCATGTAGAGAAATGTATAAATATGTAAACATGGAGATGTACATTTACATACATACATACATAGACACGACACAACACATGTTATCAAGAAATCTCGCTAGATCTCTCTCTCTCTCTCTCGGCATTCCCTCGCTAGACAGCGTGAGTACCTTAATAAACAAGAGAAGAAAAAGAGAAAGAAGAAGAAAAAGAAGAAGTAGTACATCCCCACCATCAAACCAAGATCTCTCTCCTCCATCCAACGCCCCATCCCCATCCCCATCCCCATCCCCATCCCCATCCCCATCCCCATCCCCATCCCCATCCCCATCCGTGCCTCTCGCGCACCCGCACCCACACACGCTACAAGTCCCGGCCTGCTCTCCCATCCATCCATCCATCCATCTCCTCTGTCGATGTGCTGCTCCATCAGACGCCCTTCTGTGTCCCCCCCCCCCCCACCTCTCGCTCACACGACGCCACCTGGGCAGATCTGCGGGCACCACCAGCGTCGTACGTGCTGTCCCATGCCATGGGCCCGCTGGTTCGGGAGTCGACTCGCAGGAGCCATGCTGCGGGACAGAGGGGGGGAGTCCTACGTGGGTGGGTCTATTTCTTTCTTCTCTTCTCTTCTGCTTTCTGGCGTTGTGGTGTTCCTGACGAACACAGGGAGCGAGCACACCAAGTCGAGCGTGGGCAGGTGTGTACTGTGCTGTAGGAACTGAACTGTAGGAACTGTACCTAGGTAAGCACCACGCCAGATATCCATCTGATCTTCCTCCTCTGCCACGCCCCCTCTCACCACCCCATGTCTCTCTCCCGATGGGCAGCACCCACGCCAAGCCTCACGCCAAACGGCCCCTTCGGCCCCAGCCTCGTAGTCCTCCCATCCCCGCCCCCATCCCCATCCCCATCTGCCTCGCCGCGCTCGAGATCCGCCTCCTGCTCGTAGTAAGGAGACACGTACACGACGCCCCGCGTCGGCCCGTTCCCTTCCCTCTCCGTGCGTCTCGGCCTTCCCCGCTCCCGATCCGTCCTCGCCCATTCCCAGTCCCAGTCCCTCGCGGTCTCTTGCGCTCGCGCTCGCGCTCTCGGCCGCGAGACGGGTGGAATCGCACGAGACGACTGGCCATCGCTGCTGCGCGCCGAGTCGTCGCACGGCGTCCTGTCGTCGCACCTCTCGCCAGTCCGGGGCCCCATTCTCGCCGCAGCTCTCGCTCTCGCTCTCGCCCTTTCGCTCGGCTTCAGGGCCGCGTTCAGCCGTGGATGTGGATGCGAATGTGGCTGTGGCTGTGGCCAGCGCGCACGCCAACGCGGGTCCGGGAACGGGTCGAGGGGAGGCCAGGCTGCGAAGTCCAGCCCGCCGCGCTCCTCTTCGTCTCCGTCGTGCTCGTCGGGGTCAGCGACTTCGTCGAAGCTACTGCTCCCGAAGCTGGCACCGCGAGACATCGCCTCCCCGCGTCGCGGCGTGGGGGATGTTGCCCGCGCCGGAGCCCTCTCCTGCGTTCGATCCTTCGCCGCTTGCTCGACCTCCTCCTTCTCCTCCTCCTCCTTCTTCTTCTCCCGTCTCCTCCTCCTCGCCGCCAGCGTCTCGGCCTCGCGCGCCCGCAACAGCTCCTCTCGCTCTCTCCGCGCACATCTCGCATCGGCGTCGGCTCTCGCACGCTCAGCTCGATCCATTTCCCGCGAGCGTCGCGTCCTCGCGTAGCTGCTGGGCCTCTTGCAGTTCCTTCTGGACTTCCAGCCGCTGGGCGTGCAGCTTCTTCTGCGCCTGCAGTTTCTTCTGCGCTTGCAGCAGCTGCGCTTCACGCCGAGAGGCGGCGCGCTGGCTGATGAGCTGGCTGTAATCTATCGCGCTGTCAGTGCCGGTCCCGGGGAGAACGTGGCAGGGGGCGGAGATGGCAAGGGAAGATCAGGAGAGGCAGGCTCACGGGTTAGGCAGTACGGTGCCGGGAGGTTGTCGAGACGGCTGGCGCGGCAGGCTTGGAAGGTACAGCAGTCTTCACCATCTCGTCAGCACCGCTGCGATACACATGTAAACACCACGTAGGCCGGGCTTGCGCCCACCAGCCGGCGGAGAGAAGAGGGCGCCACGTACGATCCGGGCAGTAACTCTTGTCCGGCACCTTCTTCCCCACGCACGATGGTCTTCTGCACTCATCTAGCATGCTCGTTAGCTGGACACTCGGGAACCGGGGCATTGCGACGAGGCGGAGGAGGCGAGCACCTACGCTCACGGCAGAACACGGCCCAGCGCAACGTCTCTCCCAGCTCGCTGCGCTTCCGGATCGCGCCACAGCCCGTCGCCGGACATCTGTGGTCGGCGCAGAAATCGACCCCCTTCCCGGGCCGGGCGTACTTGGGGCAGCGGGCGAAGGCGCAGGAATGGAGATGGCAGTGCGGCGACTGGTCTCCGCGGCGAAGCGGGCAGCCAGCGGCGTCGCATGGCGGAGGCGGAGGGGCCGGTGGGAGGAGCGTGTCTGCGGCTGCGGTCAGTCGATATCGCTGCTGGGCGTGACGTGAAGTCCTGATGTTGTGAACAGGAGCCAAAGACGTAGATACGTACGCTCTTCACAGCGGGCATGGTGTTTGCTCTTGCGCGTCTTGCACGGGATGCCATGTTGAAGCGTCGGACACTGATCTGCTTGATATTAGCACAGTCCTTGGCCAGAAAAGAAGCAGGGAATGGGACGTGAAGTTACGCTTGACGCAGAACAGGACAAGATCGCTATGCTTGTTCTTGCCATAGATCCTCTTGCACTCCTCGCAATCCCTCTTCTGCCCACCCGGATGCTCGCGCACCATTGCGTGTGTAGGTATGGATGTGGAAGATACGTCGCTCAATATCTTGGTCTTCAATTGGAGAAGGCAAGACGTCGTTCAGAGAGAGGTAAGGCGGGCAGTGAGCCGCTGACCTTTTAAGCCACGGCGTCTCTCGTGCCACAAAGCCAGCAAGCAGTGAGCAACGAGCGAGAAGGAGACAGAAAAAGGGCAACAAGGTGGAAGAGGACAGAAAAGCAGAAGACGAAACGGCGAAAAGAAAAAGGCTGCCCTTTCACGGCCAGCGCAGCCTGAAACAGCGATGGTTAAAGGAGACCATCTGCTGACGGAGGGCGACGACGACACAGTTCGCTCACGTAGAGCTGGACCAGAGAGCGGGAGACGTGGGAAAAGAAAAGGGAACAGACAGGAGAGCATGGTCCAGACAGGGAGTGAGAAGGAAAGGGCATTCTGGTTCCACCCGGCTCGGGAGACCTTTTCCCAGACCTTCTTTCATGATGTGCTGGCAGGAGAAACAATGGGCATGGTAGGTAGCAAAGTAAGTCATAATTCATTGTCAACCCGCCCGCTGGGTGAAGGGGACACAGAAACTCGCGACGGGCCGTGAAGAGCAAACAAGGAGGCTGGGGCAGGCCCTGGCTGTGTTGCCAGCAGAGACCTCTTCGCCGAGACTGAGCATCAGGCTCAAAAAGCAAACACTGCGTAGGAGCGTAGGAGCGTAGGAGCGTATGGAGAGAAACTTTCGGAATTGATTTGAGGTGTCAAGATTGATCGCGATTGAGGGCGGAGGTCGGGGGCGTGGTGAAGGAAGGAGGACGAGAACGAAAAGAAACAAGCGCCAGGATTAACGACAAGTAGCACGTGCGATGGCTCTTGATCGATATTTCCGCGTTGGAGATTGGACGAAAGGACTGAAGGGAATTCTTGTGTTCAAACCGGTATTATTCAGTTGCAAATAATATCAACGTATGTCTCCCCTTCTTCGCGACCAAATATGCGATAGTGGCCACGGAAAATTCCGGATCTAGAAGAAAGCCTCAATCAAATCCTCCGATGACTGTTAGCTTCAACACATTGCTATAAATGACCGGCTGTCAGATAGTGTATCTGAAAAATATCGCATCGTCGCCCTTCTCACGGTCAGCCAGTTGCTGCTGGTCTGAATACCCACCTTCAGCCAAGGCAGCATCGCGTCGAGCATTCTCTCGGCGGTAGTAGAGAGTCATGATCAGAGTCAGAACGAACGACATCGAGGTGAGCGCAATCAGGGTACAGTGACCCTTGATGAATCTAGGTCGTTTTCGTTACTCTCAAGCTGGGTAGCAATCTGGCGGACGACTTGCCTTGGCCCGTCCCGCGACAAATATACAAAGCCAGAAATGGCTCCTCCCAAGTTGCCGAAGCCAACCTGCATCGCAATCCCCACCCCACGCTTCATGCTACCACCGATGTTGTTACTGGTCCATGCTGTGATGAGTGGGACGACGCAGAAGATGCCTGGGTCGCAAGTTAGCAGAGTTATGATGGGATCCTGGTTCGCGCATACCGGAAGCAGCGAGGAAAACCCCAGCGTACTGAACATGAGGAATCCCATTTGTGACCAGCATGAGGAACCCGATAATGGCCACAGACTGGAAGGCCAGCAAAAACACACCTCGCTGCCCTGCCTTGTCGGCGAAGTAGTTGACAAGGATAGTGACGATGCAAGCTACGACTAGATAATGGGAGTCAGTATCTGCCACGTACAAATGGTTCATAACAAGTGAGATGGTCCATGTGCATCATGTTCATTTGAGAAACACAAAGTTCCCTCTTGTCTTACCGTACGGTGGTACGGTCATCAACTGTGCCTTGTTGTTGGCGTAGCCGAGATCCCTCAAAAATCGTAGGCAGAAACAGGGATATCGAGTACAGTGGCGTGAACAGCCCGATCGTGATCACCATATTGGCCCAGATCTTCCAGTCCTTCAAGGCATGGCCGACGTACTTGAGATGGTACTCCTCGGACAGACCGCTGTCAGCAGACAACCGTCGCTCGATCTCGACCCGTTCAGGAGTGGTGAGGAACGTGGCACTGGCCTGCATTAACAAGAGCCTGGCTAGACTGTGGAATTCTTACGTGGAAGGATAATCATTGACGGCCAAGTACGCGAACGCACCTACAACCATAGTGAGGAGACCTTCGAGGATGAATATCCAAGCCCACGCCGGCTTTCCACCACGGCCATCCATTCGGAAATGCCCCGAGCGAGCAACCCACCAAACGCTCCAGCAGCAGTAGCAGCGGAGAAGAACAAAGCGATTCGGAACCCGCATTCGGTGCGGCGATACCACATCGTGATGAAGAATGTGATGCCCGGGAACAGGCCACCTTCCGCAAGTCCCAGGAAAGCTCGACAGGCGAGGAGTCCTTGGAAGTTGTGCACCAAGCCCATGCAAGTCATGATCAGCCCCCAGGAGACCATGATAAAGGTGAACCAGACGCTCGGGCGGAAGCGCTTCAGCATCATGTTGCTCGGAATTTCCGCGAGGACGTAGAAAGGGAAAAAGATGGCCAGGGAGATGTTGTAGTCCAAGCCCTTCATCCGTAGATCCTTCTCCAGGCCAGCCAGACGCGCGTTGCCGACATTCGTGCGGTCGAGAAAGCAGAGTCTACAGTCGTCAGCAGGTCCACGCCATGGAAAGAAGCAGACTCGCAGGTAGATCAGCGCCAGAAATGGAATCAAGTGAAGGTCCAGCTTCCGAAGCAGTTTCTTAGTCTCGGCCTCGCTGAAGGAGCCAGGGGCCACGGCTATTTCACTCCCTTTCGTGTCGGCCAGGCCGATCTTTTGGTCGCGGCGAGACTCGATGTTCGGCTCAACGGCCGTCGACCTTACAATCGAAATCACACCCATCGCTGATAAGCTGAGAGATGGTGCCTGGGAGGGCAAAGAGGCGTGGGAACCAGAGGACGACTCGTCGCCCCAATTGCGCATGGCTGTCTGAGGATGCTCCGGGATTCCGCTCTTTATAAGTAAGTGCGTCTGGACTCTGGCCGGTGACAGCCCGTAGCAGTTGATAGGATAGGCGTACGAGCATGCGGTGTTCCGCGATACGACGCGATGAGGTGACACCGAAGATGCTTCGATTCAGGGGCGTTGGATGGGAAGAGCAAGCAGACATCTTCGAGAAGGTTGACGGAAAAGAAAACAACGGAAGGAGAGAAGAGACTCGAAAATAACAAGATGCAATGCCTCCCTCGTCTTACATCCCGATGGACGAAAGAGCCTTGATCGTACACAAGAAAGAAAGCACCGACAGAAGAAGAAGACACACTCGACATCATGATGCTGAAAATCAACCAGTCTAGACACATATCGCTTGCCAAATCGATATTGTAACCGCTGTCTCCTCACACGATGCTCCGACGTGGAGACACTGCAGACTGACTTGTGTCACTGAACATCACCGACGGCGCAAGGTGCAACATTGGCAATTTGCGAAGAATCAACTGACGATGGCCAGTTGGTTCTTCACAATCAGCTGTAGACACCTCGTGAGTACTGACTGGTGATGTCGGCGATGTCAACAAACTCGAAAGGAGGGCGGAGATATATTTTTCCGAGTTGGCACCTCGAATTCAAGGCATCAACACTCGACGCGTCTTCTTCTAGTCCAGAGCGCGTTCTCACCCGAGGAACACAGAGAAGTACGACGACGACGACGACGACGACGACGACGACGACCAGACGTTCACTTGAGCCTCCAACTATGGCATTACCACTCCCGACCGGCCTCACACCGGCCGAAGTGGCTTTCCTCTGCGAGATGGAAACCATCACCATCGTCCCGCGCCAGCGTCTTGAAAGTCTTTCTCTGCTAGGAGTATGTTGACTTTTCCGTCGAATTTCTCTACCCCGCCAACCCCTCTCTCGCACCATTTATTCCACCTCTCTCATCAACGAATAAGCAAGAAGAAGAAAAGATAAGATAAGATAAGAAAAGAAACAAAAAAGCGACAATAAGAGAAGAGGAACACTTGCATATGGATACATACACCTACATCTGATACTAACACCCCCCCAGGGCCCAACACCCGCGCTCCGCCCTCCTCACCGCGCCGCCATCCCCCTCTGGCTCGCTCTCCTCCTCAAGCGCCAACGCCGCGCCAATATCCTCCCTCCGCCCTGGCTCCTCGTCGACTCCCTCGAGCGCATCCTCAAGCACGAGACCGAAGTCTCCCCACAGGCATTCTCGCCGCCGCCTCCGCACCCCCACCCGATATCCTCCCGGCCCGCGCCCACAGACAGCATCTCGCCGCCCTTCCTACCCTCCTCGACCGCCGACGCGGCCCCGCACTATCTGCCCTACCACTGGCTCGAGCTGGGCGAGATCCTGCTCGAGGCGTGCGCGGACGACGTCCCCGAGCCGGACCGGGTGCGCTCGCTGCTGCGCGATCTGCGGGAGGTGCGCATGGCGAAGATGAGAAGCAGCGTGCGGGTGTTGGAGGGCGGCGGCGTGACGAGTTTGAGGGGCGTGGGTGCTATGGAGGTTGCGGAGGGTAGAGGCTTCATCGTGGGGGTTATGGGTGGGTTGAGGAAGTTGGGCGCGAGCAGGGAGGCGACGAGGCGGGAGAGGGATGATGAGGGGAGTCGGGGGGAGGGGAGCGACGATGAGGATATGGGGTTTGAATGATTGGGTTCGGGTGGGCATTTGGGCATTACCGTAGAATGGGGTTTTATTGTGATCTGGGTGTACGGGTGAACGGTTATGGCGTTAAAAAGGTGCATAGATGACGGTATACCAATTGACAAGCTTGGATTATCATCCGACCAACGATCCGAACGATCCGAGCTAAAAGCTTTGCTTCCTCCCGGCCCTCTTGATTTCCTTTTCCTTTCCTTAATTCCTTTCCGCTCAATCTTCCCGTCCCAAATACTCACGGCATAGAACATTTACTTTCCATTCTCGGCGCTTCCGTTCATGTTCCATTTCCGCGTGCCCATCTGCTACGTACCTTTGCGTATTTTTCCTTCCGTAAAACCGTCAAATTCCAAACACCTGGTATGTCAACCTCCCCAAGGTATACGTATGCATTTAAGTTTTTGAATATCAGAAAAAAAAAACCCATTTATATATGATGTGAAGTTTGGGACGCCGGGTTATGTAAGTCAATCGTGCCTTCCGTTTTAGTAATCACGTGTTATGCTCGCGTAAGTATTGGACAAGCCAGAGGAGTATTTCCGTGCAAACAAATAGCTATGTATTCGATAAACAAAATAGCAATCTTAGACTATTTTTGGTTTATTTGAAAAACATTTAGATTTCAACTCAGGCAACAGCTGTCCATACGCTGATTCCGAACACTTCGTTTTCCCGTTTCAACCAAATGCCTTTTTCTGCTAATCCTTTCTCCTTCGCCAATCATGAGTATAGTCGTCATGATCCATTTTGCTGCTGGCAAAGCCATGCTGTCTATCGCTGTGTCCAAGCCAAGCGGGCTTTACATTCCCTTCTCCGCCTTTGTTGAAAAGAAAGATCCTTTTTTCTACCGAATTTACAAGCTTTAGATTTAGAGTAAAACGGCTCTATCGAAAGACTGCTTTAACGTCTTTGGTTTTCTCGGTAGTTTTGGCATGTTCTGAAAAAGGGTTTTTTGCAGGTCTGGGGTTTACCAATCGGCGTTTCTTGACTCTGGTGTATATTTATATCCTTAAATACGTTTGGCTCGTTTGCTTATTCATTTTTGATATCTAACCATTCACCTTTTTTGTCCCCGCGTTTCCGGCAGTCTATTTGCTGACTCGGATCGAAGTCTTTTTTCAAAGATGAGATTGTAAATCTTGATTGTGCCACAAAAGCTAGGTGTTTTACCAAAGGCTACTTGTACATAAGCAGGGATAATACTGTCAGCAGAAAACGCTGTTATCGAATCTTCTCTTACTAATGTTATGGTCATGAGTAAATCCATACAAGTAACAACAACGTTTCATTTCCCCTGTGTTCAATCCAGCCCTCCTCATCCAACCCATCGTTTTCTACTTTTACCAGCCAAACTATTCCTTTAAGAGAATCACTTGTTTCTGTCTCACGCAAAAAATTCAGTAATAATAACAAGTAACACATCTATACCAGCGAAAGCCACTATCAAAGTCGGACAAGCTAGGAGTTGAAAGCAAGCCATACTTATTAAGAACTCAGAGGCCTCTCGCAGGGTGCGTCCAGTCGCTGCACCGACACCGATGCCAATCAACGGCAAACCATGCTTCTTCTATTCATAAAGGATAACGTGAGCCTATCTATACTCAACCATGCTTCTCTCATCAACCTTTCCAGGCCAGCGCTAACCTATCATAAAACCTGGGCTAAGAATGATCGGCGCGGCCGAACAAAATCCTCCCAGATAACAAACACACGCAGTCTTCTTCCTATTATCAATGACTCTGAGAACCCAGGTTCAACTGCCTCACCGGCGTCCCGACATATCTGTCCTCTGGCAGGCTCTCGATTTCGTCCAGGCGCTCTCCCTCGCACATGGCCTCGAGGCATTGGCTCGTGGCCGTGCCGTGATCAGAGCAGCCCATCACCGCGCTTTATCGGAATGGTATTCCTGTCCGTAGAAACCCCAGAGCTGAGAAATCGCTCGGCGCGCTTCTCGTTCGAGATGGTGCGCCTACGGGGACATCTTACGAGCTTTGGGTATCTCTCAATCGTCTCCTCCCTGCTTTCGACACCGATTTCAACGTCATCACTCCTCGGGGTCTCAAGCAGATTCGCTGGTTCATGCTCAGCACTACCATGACTGCTGACGGCGCCGACAGAGTCTGTCAGTGCCTCAGTCGCGGAAGCCCGGCTGGAACATCCCATGTTAGGATTCATGAGAGCCCCCAAGATTTCATCTTCAACACCCAGACTTTTTGCTAACTTTATCATCGCATCGCGGAACTCAACACGGATGTTGAGGTCTGTCAATCTTTGGGCAAGCTTGTCGGTTGGAACAGGCTGACTGAGAGGTCCTCGTTTGGGGGGTCCCAGATCTTCCTCCGTGGCCCATTTCGGCTTCGAAATGAGATCACGCTCCTCCGACAAAGTATCCGATCTCCGCATTTCGACATCTGTTCCCATGTCTGGAGCTGGGCTGGAGGCTTCCTTTATCGATACATAATCCACAGTCTGAGTCTCTGTGCCCTGCTCAACGGCGCCGTGGCTCTCATCGTCGCTAGCCCAACGTCTTCTCCCGTCGACTTTCTCTGCCTTTCCGTTCTGTGCCTCCCGAGTACCGAAGTCAAGCATCAGGGCCTTTAGCATGGGAAGGTCGGTCTCGGGCCCAGCAACCAACACATCTCCCACTGTACCATTGCGCTTCGAGACGAGATTACTCGATGTTTCAGGGCAAGCATGCTTTGCTCTGGTCTTCTCTTCCACCGTGATTCTCTCCTTTTTGATGTCCCGGGAACGAATCCTGCTAGCCCAATCCATTAACGTGTAACGCTCTCTGGCTTGCCGAGTAAAGTTCTTGCGGCCCCGGACTGCCCGGGGCGCTCGGTTCCGATTGTCTATAAATTTCATCGCAGCCCGTTGCTTCTGCAGAAAACGCTTGTCATAAGAGTGATTTAAACTTGTGTCTACGAAATCTCCATCTCTTTTGGCGACGAATTTTCCCCTCTTCCGGCCTTTTTTCTCTTGCTTTCTCTGCAACCTTCGGATGAGAGCCTGTTCAGGGGAAGAGAGTCTACGTCCTCGAGAATCGTATGAATCGGAGTCGACAGGAACTTGAGCAAGAGCCAAAGGATCATCTTGATTCTCTTCCTCTTGAACCGGCCTTTTCTGAAGTACCGCATCGACATATGAGCGCGGCCATAGATTGCTTCCCTCGCCTTGTGCGCCTCGCCGCTTCGAACGACCATCATTGTTACGACAGTTCTGCATAGTCATCTTTGCCTCTGCTTGTTCGCTTTGTACTCCTTCAGATCCAGAATCCTTCTCGGGAAGTAAGTTTCCACGAAGTATTCCTCGGGCGCATTCCATCATTTCCCAATCGTCTATCCACTCCTGGGCATCCTGGCAGCTGCACCAACTGTTTGATGAGCAGTGGCGCCGGCTGCGTTTGTCGCTCGGAGTCTGCCATCGATTGGCCAGGGAGTTTCTTTCGAACGTAGCGCGGTCTGGGTCCTGCTCACCGGATTTTCCCTCCATAGGTTCCACCGGGGAAGAACTTTCACGCATGCTGCGTAATTCTTGTTCGTTTTCGGCAATGAGATCAAGGGTCCTCGTTCGCAGGCTGTTGAGTTCCATTTCGCATTTAGCCCGCTTCTCCTCGTTGACTTTGATCGCGTCTTCCATATCGTTGAGTCGTTGGTGGAGAGCATCGGGGCTGATTTCGACTGCGGCGTCAAGCCGAGAAATAGCATGAAGATCTGCGAGTAGAGATACTGGATTACTGCTGCGCTTAACCCGATGATCCGTGGAGAGGGAATTTTCTGCCCATGGTTTCTTCTCAATGACAGTGTGGCGTCGTTGTTGCTGCTTGCAGAAGTTGTCCACGTCAGACTGAGGGAAGGTGACGGCTGGAACATCAGAGTCTATGGAGTGGAGTTCTCGGGGTGTGCATCCTCCGCAATCTCTGCGTTGCGTCGTGTTGTCCGAAAGGAGTCGGGCCTTTTCGATACGAGTGTTGACATTTCCTCCAGAAAATCTATCAAGTCCAGGATCGTCAATGGTAAACTCACTGCCTCGCCTCTGGCCCTCTGACTCAAATTTGGCGCCATCAACAATCCCATTGCCTAGCCACTGACTAGGGGGGATGCTCTCTTCGAGTGCTTTCGAAGGTTTGTCATTTACGCTACACTTGACTCCAGTAGCATTGTCTTCGAACATGGGATTCATGTTCCGTAACTGGCTGTTAGGCTTTTTCCTTTGATCTTGCGGCTTTTCCGTACTCCCGTGTCTATCTTTACGCTCCACTCGCATGTCTTCTAGCTCTTGCATCAGAATTTGATACTCCCACTTCTTGGCTTGGTAATTGTTTAAGCCAGTCAGATAGCCAGATCTCGCGGCCGTCAGGGTGGCTATCAGATTCGGGAGTTTGTAGCGCTCGCTCTCTAAATAGTCACGAGATTTTCGCAGGGAGTTCACGGTTTCTTCGATGCGAGTATTGTCTGTCTGGTACAAGGCTCCTAGTCGCTCCAAGTTGTGGTGAGCTTGTTCAAGTTGGCGCGCCAAGTGAATAGCACACTCCGAAAGGTCATCGACCAATTGCTTCACGTCATTCTCACTTCCCAATGACGACGCCTTGATCAGCTTGGAAAGGGACTCAATATAATCGATTACATCTTGAGACAGTGGCCAATGGTTGACAAGCGGAGTGACAAGCCTTGTTCCTGAGCAATCGGCGAGGTCCTCGGTTTTGGAGTACATGTTGTATCTTTGCCATGCCTCTTCATTGACCTCAACAGTACTCGAATTTGAAGCTGTAGAGCCGGAAAGGCCACTCTCGATGGAGTCGGTGTTGAATGTAGGACCTGGCAATGCCAAGACATATTTCTCGACATCTACAGAATCTCGGTCGGCGGGGCGGTGAGAGAGAAAAGAACCTTCGGTTTTGCTGGGAGAGACGGATCCGGAACGCGTTCCGAATCCAATGCTATCGAGAAATTGATTGGAAGCGGAGGCTAGTGCTGGCTCAGGCTTAACATCGTCCGCTCCCGCCTCCTCCTTCATAGGCTCGAGACAGCCTGCAACTGACTTGTTGTCGGCGCAACTTCCGGGTAAAGATTTGCGCTTGACATCATGTGTATCTTCCCCCGAAACGCTGAGCGTGGATAAAATGGTGTGTCTATTGAGGTATGGGCGAACGATTCTCAAGCCAGGACTCGGGGTTGACAGCGGCTCATCCTCGACTTTTGCAACGCTTTGTTCCATGTCGAGTTTGACCTCTTTGGCACGGGCATCCTTGTCACCAAAGGAGCGCTTTGGGTCAACGGAACAGCCAAGCCAGGTTCCACTAACTGGGTCAAAGATAGTATCGTCGTCGGTCTCGAATCGCGGAGTTGTAGATTCGACAGACCCCTTCTTCTGTTCCCAGATTAGTCCGGCCGTAAGGGCGAGGTGAGAGAGCGTTTACCTTGGCAAAAGTCCGGCCCATGGAACCAAATAATGAAGATCGGTTGGGAGAGGCTTGACTCTCGCCTCTGTCTGGGGAGCTGATGAGCCTCCCGAACTGGTTTCTGGGCATCCTGGTGGCGTGTGCGTATCCTGTATTGTCGTAAATGCTGCTGCAGGTGAGGCTGGTGTGTGGGATGTCCAAAATTTGTAAGTTGCCGTTTTCTTTTGTGATTGTATTGGGATTTGGACTCCGACATTGAGGAAGTGGAAGGCCTGTTGGAAAGGGACCCGTACCCGCACTGTGAGGGAAGGCGCAACATCACTTCTCAAGAGCAGCATTTGAGAGACGTGGAGAGTGCAGAGGTATCTACAGACTATGTTGTCCGAGGCGTGACGACAGTGCCGACCTGATAGAAGATGGAGATTCCGAGTAGTTGCAAAGAGCAAGATGAGTGTGTATATCGGCTTGTCTAAAGCCAATGATATTGGAAGGCTCGCAGCCCCTTGGGACGGAAAGATAAGCGAGATGTTTACACCTGAAATGCTCTCAACGTCTTCCCTTCTCTGCATACCTGATATCGTCGGATAATATCAACGAGGCTAGTGGCCAATGGGCAAGTAAGGGCCACAGAATGGATGTGCTACTGATACATCATCATCCCGTGGTTTGGACGAGAGAAGATAAGGTGTCGCCAGCATTCAGTCCGCAATAGCTGGACCATCTTTCTCCTTTGCTCGGGCCTTCTCCAATTTGGAGTGTGACCTCTGAGAAAGCCGAGACTTAGCAGGACGCATGTGAGGAGCACAAAGCAACGGAAGTGATAGATCGCGGGAAAAGCCTCCCATTCCAGTCAGTGAGATGCCAGGACAATTGATGTGGACGTTGCAATAGAGCTCATCGTTGGCGCGCATACACTTTCTTGGTGCGCTCTGAAGATCCCGACTGACCTCGGTCCTGCCAACAGTCAAGCATCTGTTGTTGACTAACTTGTCCCACCTTACAGCACAGTTCTGTAAGTACAGTACAGTACATCGTACACTCCTCCCACTTCTCTGCACACACTTCAATTTCGTACTTGCTTGACTGCGAGCAGAACTTCGCTTCGAACCGAGGACTGGCGACGTCAACAATGCCCGACGACATCCTCAACGATATCTCGCACCGCCGCTACAATCCGCTGCGGGGTAGCTGGCTGCTCGTCTCGCCGCACCGCACCAAGAGGCCGTGGCAGTAAGTACGACGCCACCTCGTATGCGACTCTAGATACTGAGAGCAGGGCAGAGGCCAGAAGGAGGAGCCATCGAAAGTCACGCTGCCAGACTACGATCCCACGGTACGCGAGTCCCCTCCTCGCGACGGGAGAGGGCGTGGGCATGGCATTTAATAGTTACGAACCAACAGTGCTACCTCTGCCCCGGCAACAAACGCGCCCAGGGCGATGTCAACCCGCGGTACCACGAGCCGTTCTACTTCGTGAACGATTACAGCGCCGTCAAGGAAGAACAGGCCGAGTATACGGTCGAGGGGGATGCCAGTGGTCAGTCAACCCTCGTCTCACGTCCGGCGCACATTTCCCTTTGACGCGTTGAAATGGGAGCTCATGGGTTGGACAGATCTCTCCAACATCCTCCTCCGCGCCAGCCCCGTCACAGGCAAATGTTACGTCCTGACCTTCTCTCCCACCCACAACAAGACCCTCGCGGACCTCTCCCCCCTCGAGATCCTCCCCGTCGTCCAACATGGGCCGCTCTCTACGCCGCGCACATCTCCCCGGCTTCTCCCCTCGCGAGGGTCCCACAGCCGGCCCCCAGCCCGCCGCAGGGAGGGGGGAGGACGCCGGAGCAGTACCGCTGGATGCAGATCTTCGAGAACAAGGGCGCGGCGATGGGGTGCTCGAATCCGCACCCGCACGGCCAGATATGGACCACGACCGGGCTGCCCGAGGAAGCTGCTGCGGAAATCCAGAATCAGGTCAAGTACATGCGGGATTATGGGAGGAGCCTGCTGAGCGACTACGTGAAGGTGGAGATGGAGAAGAAAGAGCGGATCGTGTTTCAGAACGACAGTTTCCTGGTTGTGTGTCCGTGGTGGGCCGTGTGGCCGTTCGAGGTCATGGTCGTGAGCAAGGCGCACAAGAGGGCTTTGCTTGATCTGGGGGAGGGGGAGCAGAGAGACTTTGCGGAGGCAGTGGCAGAGGTTACGAGACGGTATGACAATCTGTTCGAGACGAGCTTTCCGTACAGTAAGTCGGCTCAATCTCCATCATCAGAAAGAAGCATGTCTGTGTCTGGTAAGCGAGATGTTGACGAGAGCAGGTTCTGGTATCCATCAGGCTCCGTTGGAGGGTAGGGATGAGGAGATCAACAGCAGCCACTTGCACATGCACTTCTACCCTCCTCTTCTCCGCAGCGCCACGGTCCGCAAATTCCTGGTGGGCTACGAGTTGATGGCCGAGCCGCAGCGGGACATCACGCCCGAGCAAGCGGCCAAGAGGCTACGGGATGACTGTGGAGGCGAGCTGTACCGAAAGACCGTGAAGTAAGCCTCTCCCTGGGACACCGAGTCTGGGAGGAAATCAATGTAGCGTTGCAATGCATGGCGCGGGTGGGACGGACGAGTGTGTGTTGTGGAGTCGGGCAGCGTTAGACATCAGCGATCCCTTCAGACCTATCCCACAGCTTCACCCATCTCTTCCTCGACGTATCCACGTATCCACGTATCCATCGGCCCTCCAGCCCCAGCTCCGCACAGCTCCGTTTCCCGCTCTCGAAGCGAGTCGAGTGTCTACGACGTGACATAGAAATCCCACTGACACCACATCCACACCAGACTCCCACTCGCGATACACAGCGGGAACACCAGGCCCTCTCCGAGCCGCGCCGTCTGGTACACCCACCACTCGCTCATGAAGTGCGCCCAAGCCACGGCGTACGTGATGAAGGCCAGCTCGTAGAACGCCCGGTGGCCGATGTGGTACGCGGCGTACATGCGCGTCGCGGACTGGATCAGGGTCCAGGTACCGAAGGTGCGCGACTGCAGAGGCGTGACGGGGGAGAGGGAGGCGGAGGGCGTGGTGCGCGGGTGGGAGGAGGAGGGTTTGGGCCCGGCGTAGAGGCGTGCGGTGTAGCTCGTGGTGAGGTAGGATTGTACGCTGTTTCCTAGGGCGACGAGTGAGATCTGAGGGCGTGATGGTCAGTGAGAGAGAGCAAAAGAGGGAAAAGGGGAGGGGAGGGGAGGGGGGGGAGGGGAGAGAACGGACGAAGAAGAGCCAGTGCGGGAGGTAGCCCTCGTGCTGAGGGAGGGAGGAGCGGATGGTCTGGAGCAGGGACGACATCATGGGAACGAGTGTGTGTTCGAAGTTGTTGAAGTTGTTGGGGTTGTCTCGTCCCAGAGAATCAATCGCCTCCAATGTAAAAGTCTGGATGTTCGTTGTCGACCTCCCAGCTCGAAGTGAAGTTGTCACAAGAAATTCCCGCTTAGGCCGTCGCCAAGCTTTTCGCCTGATGACCTAAAGTTCTCGACAGCACCTCCCCCCACGTGCATGTGAGTTGTGTTACTGTACCAAAAAGTTCCCAACCGAACCTCAACATCATCAACCACAAGAACGCAACGGTGGCCTTCCTCCACGACACCGTCACTACAGCCACGATGCAATCCTTGAAGCTGGACAGCATCCCCGCGCCCCTTCTGGCCGTGTTGGCTGCGATAGGTGCCCTCTGGGCGGGAAGCAAGGTCGTCAGCTATGCGCGACTGCTGCTGAGCTTGTTCGTGCTCAGTGGGAAGAACGTGCGTCCCAAGCAAAGCTCTACCTCGCCCAAGCTCACCCTCGCCGACGTCTTAATCTACAGTTGAGAATCCTTGCTGACGTCGGAAAAAGCTGCGCACGTATGGCAAGAAAGGCACCTGGGCAGTCATCACGGGGGCCTCGGACGGCATCGGAAAGGAATATGCCATCCAGCTCGCCCAGAAGGGATTCAACCTCCTCCTGGTCTCGCGCACCGCCTCCAAACTCGACACGCTCTCCGCCGAAATCACGCAAAAGTATGCTGGCGCCCACCTCTCCGTCAAGACGCTTGCCATGGACTTCTCGCTCAACCGGGAAGAGGACTACGCGAAATTGAAAGCGCTCGTTGATTCCCTGGACGTGGCAATTTTGGTCAACAACGTGGGCCAGAGCCATAGCATCCCCGTGCCGTTCGCGCTCACCCCCAAGGACGAGGTCGAGCAGATCATCGAGATCAACTGCGTGGCGACGTTGCGGGTGACGCACATCGTGGTGCCAGGGATGATTCAGCGCAAGAGAGGGCTGATTCTTACCATGGGCTCGTTCGGGGGACTGTTACCCACGCCGCTCTTGGCAACGTACTCGGGCTCCAAGGCATTCTTGCAGCACTGGTCCACTGCGCTTGGTGGAGAGCTGAAGGGCACGGGTGTGGATGTGGAGCTGGTGCTGTCGTACCTCGTGACGACGGCGATGTCTAAGATCCGCAAGACGAGCATGTTCATCCCGAGCCCGCGCATGTTCGTCAAGAGCGTGCTGAGTAAGGTAGGACGGAGGGGCGGAGCACAGAAGATGGCGTTCACGAGTACGCCGTTCTGGGGACATGCGATCATGCAGTGGTGGATTGAGAACACGGTCGGCGGTGGATCAGAGTTGGCCGTCGCGCAAAACCGGAAGATGCACGAGAGCATCCGGAAAAGGGCGTTGAAGAAGGCCGAGAGAGAAGCGAAGAAGGCTTGAGGCGGTAGTGGCAGGGGAAGATGGAACGAGAATTGGGAAAGGACCCAAGCTGAAGCCTTGAGCTGAACGCTGGCAGCTGGGAGCACGTACAGCAGTTGTGACACACGACTTACTTCCAAAACAGGGTGTTTGCAGACAACGACAAGAACGATAGCTAGAAGAAGGAAAACGAATGGAATGGAACCGCAGTAGCTGTGAAACGTAAATACGTGAGGCGATATCAAGCGAGAAGCATCGTGACAGGAGGCTGACAATCGCTCTTAAGACGACTGCAACGCCCGCGATTCAGATAAAGAAATCCACGCTCTGACGAGACCCCGGAACTTGTCTTCATCTCTTGCTCCGCGACACAAAGCAATGGTCCTCGAAGACCGAGGAACGTTCTGCCTCTTGAAACGTCGGGGCTCACAATGAAGCTTCGTCCCCGACTCGGTTGGCTGCTGGCCCGTGCGCCGACTGGACGGGATTTTTTTGGAGATCCAGCTTCGCTTCTACGCGTCTTCGAGGCGCATCGTGATGTTGCCAGCTTCCTCAACCTCATCTCACCTCACCTCACCCACAACCAGCCCGCTCGCCGCTGTCGCAGAACGTCTTGCCTACCTATCTAACCGCTATCACCTCAGAGAGCTATTCATGAGGTTCTGGTAATTCCTCACCCGATTCCCCGCCGCCTCTGCGACCGCGACGACAGCAAGCGTCCACGAGCTCAGCCGTCCTCCATCAACACCACACGCAATGGCGTATCCAGCTACACCACAGAGACCTCTCCCAGGCGCATACTTTGCCACGCCTGCAGCGTCGAGATTCCAGTCTGGGCCGCCCCCTCGACAGCCGCTCTTCACGCAGAACGGGCGCCCGCCTCCTGCAGGCCCGACGACAAACGATGGAAATCCAAACCCCCAATCGCGCGAGAACCCACCTCCCAGAGCTCTGCCCCCGGTCGTGCGAGCAGCCAACACGATCAATAGCGTCCTCGATCGCGAAGCAAACTTTCCCGAGATTGATAGCTATGTTAGACGTAAGTTGCGCCGGGTCTCCATCCTTGCTGGGACAAAGCTGACAAGAAGCTCGCGCAGAGGGCATCTCTTCCGACTACGATCTTCCCAACTACAGCACCGAGGCTGCTTGGGCGCCCTTCCAACGAACCAAGATGTACGATATCCCCGACCGCATCCTCGAGCAGTACAACCGCGCCGAGGTGCAGACGATGATGGGCCTGTTCGCCGAGCTGAATCACGCATGGGTGGTGATTGACAACGCGCTGTACCTGTGGGACTACACGAATCCGAATCCCGAGGTCATTGGCTTCGAGGAGCAGTCGAATAGCATTACGGCCGTCAAGCTGGTTGTACCTAGAGCAGGGGTCTTCGTCGAGGAGATCACATACTTGCTGGTGGTGGCTACGACTGCTGAGATGATCCTGTTGGGCGTGGCGTCCAGGCTGGAGACTACGCCTCTGACGTCGAAATTGGATAATACTGGTGTACGGACGGTTTCGCTGTATCAGACCAGGATGGCGCTGAACATTCGTGGAATTAATGTGGAGGTTATCGAGGGCTCGAGGGCGACAGGACGAATCTTCTTTACGGGGAGAGCAGATAATGATATCTACGAGCTGACGTACCAGCAAGAGGAGAAGTGGTTTGCCAGCAGATGTGGGAAGGTCTGCCATACGACGCCTGGATATACATCTCTCGTGCCCTTTTGGGGCGCAAAATCACAGGAGCATGTGGTGTCGATGGTGGTAGACGATAGCAGACGGCTACTCTACACGCTCTCTTCCGAATCCTCCATCAGAACTTTCTACATGGATACTAATGTCAGCCTGCAACAAGTCATCGAGAAGAAACGCCAAGAGTTCTTGCGAGATATCAGTCACATGGTCTCGCAATCCCCTCTGTTAACCAATACGATGAAAATCTGCTCGATCAGCCCCATATCGGCTAAAGAAGGATCCAAACTCCATTTGATGGCTACGACGACCACTGGCTGTCGACTGTTTCTCAGCGCAACCCGGGGATATGGAGGAAACTACAACAACCAAGGTGCTCCCCAGAGTATGCAAGTCCAACACATCAAGTTCCCTCCCCGACTCACCCCTATACCCGCCAGTACAGCTTTGGCTCCTTATGCTGGTACCGCCGACACGGCTATCGAGACCTCATCACTGGCTCTTGCATTCTCCCAAATGGGTCTCCGCTTCCCGCCTGGCCTGTTCTTCTGCTTTGTCCTGAAGGCGAATGGTAATGAGAGGGACGCCATTTTCTTGTCTAGCCCCGATACGGGCCGGATCGCTGCCCAAGCACAGGCAAATACAGCCCCGAAATACTTCGAACAGGCCTGTTGGATCAATTTGAACAGTCGCGCTGAGGATGTTGGCTTAATTACACCCCCATTTGCTGCTGGGCATAGCCCAACGGGATTCGGCAACGAGCTCGCGGTACAATTCGACGAGCCCCCCCAAGAAGTTGCGATTTTGACAAATACTGGCATTCACGTTATTCGTCGCCGACGCCTCGTAGATATCTTTGCTGCTGCTATTCGGAGTCAGGGTGGTGACGAGGGCCTGGAGGCCGAGATCAAGAAGTTTATTCGCAACTATGGTCGGGCCGAAACTACGGCGACTGCTCTAGCCGTGCTTGTGGTCAAGGGAGCGACATGACACCTGGAGATACCAGAATTGCGCGGATAAGCAACCCTGAAACCTTGGAATTGGCGCGGAAGTGCTTCGTGGAATTCGGTGGACGGCCCTCGTTAAACGAGAATATGGTTTCGGAAGGTCCTTCGCAGGCAATCGACAACGTTAGACCCTCATCCCGGCACGAGGGCTTGGCGATATACATGGGTCGACTTGTTCGCGCCATCTGGAAATCTTCCGTGATCACGCAAGAAGTACCGGCCAACAAGGCCGCAGCGGGTCATAAAATCCACTGCTGATCCGCTGAAGCTTGTCTCCATCCAGGAGGACCTAACCAAGCTGGCTACGTTCTTGGAAAAGAACAAGTCATTCATCGAAGGTCTTGCCGGTCCAGAGGGCTTGCAACGAGTTTTCAGTCAACAGGAAGAGATAGCCCTCCAAGGCGAACATCAAGCTCTGCATTCCTTGCAAAAGCTTAATTCGAATATCATCGAAGGTATATCCTTTGTCCAGATGCTCTTTGATGAGAGGGTCGACGAAATTTTTGCCAGTCTTGAAGATGGTTCCAAGCAAGAACTGCGTGACCTGACATACGAGAAGCTCTTTTCCACCGAGAGAGGCAAGGACTTAGCCAAGGTCTTGGTGAAAGCCATCGTCAACCGAAACATTGCCAATGGCTCCAACATCGATACCGTTGCTGAAGCACTTCGTCGCCGTTGCGGCAGCTTCTGCAGTGCTGACGATGTCATTATCTTCAAGGCACAAGAACAGCTGAAGAAGGCTAGCACACTTTCTGCAAACTCAGATATGCAACGGAAACTTCTCAACGAAAGTCACAACCTCTTCAAGCAGGTTGCGGGAGCTTTGTCTTTCACGTACTTGCAGGACGCTATTGAACAATTCACAAATCTCGGTTTCTATGCGGGTGCTATTAGTCTCGCTTTGGTCGCTGCTAAAGAATCGGATCGAGGCAACAGAGCATTGGCGTGGGTCAATGAGAACAGACCAACCGAAGATGCCCGAGAGCGTCTGTACCTCTACAGAGAGAAGTGTTACGGTCTCATCCACCATGTTCTTCATGCAGTTGATATTGTCAGTGCATCTGAACCACAATCGGTCGACGGACGGCTCACAGTCTCTGCTACGAGGCGAAATGAAGCCAAAAGTGTGGTTAATGAGTCTGATGATGAGTTGTTCCAATTTGGCCTCTACGACTGGTATCTTAGCCAAGGGTGGACAGATGTGTTGCTCGCCGTTGATTCGCCCTTCGTCGTCCAATATCTCAAGAAGTCAGCTGATACAGATCTGCAACGAGCTGATCTTCTTTGGAGGTTCTACGTCCATCGCAGTAATTTCTACGAAGCTGCAACTGTCCAACTCAACCTTGCAAACGGCGACTTTCAGATTCCCCTCGCTAAGAGAATCGAGTATCTTAGTAGAGCAAAGGCGAACGCTTCCGCCAATACTGTTGGCATTGGACGCCAAGCTCAACAGGTTCTTCTGTACGAGATCACCGAGCTTCTAGACGTCGCCAATATTCAAGACGAGCTTCTTCACTGCGTGCGAGCTGATCCTCGAGGTAACGAGGAAAGAAGAGCCACCCTCGCTTCTCAGCTCGATGGCAGTATCCTCGCTCTTGACGTTGTAAGTCTCTAACTCCCAATGATCAAGTCTTTACTAATTGCACTAGCTCTACAACGAATTTGCCGACCCGGCCGGCTACTATGACATCTGTCTCTCCATCTATGAAGCCGCCACGCACACCAATGAAGCCGACATCAACGCCACCTGGTTCTCTCTTCTCAAGCAAGTTCACGAACGCCACGACACACCTACCTCAACCCAGCAACCTTACGAAGCCGTGATCACCATGGTCCGCGAAATGTCCCATCGCCTCTCTGGCTCGGAGTCCACATTTTCCCCGCACAACCTGATCCCCCTGCTCGCCACCTACTGCGTCGAGAGAGCCGTAACGACAACCGGTGGCCCAGCCGGTCCCCGCACCTGGCTCCCAGACCTCTTCCTCGAGGTCGGTTTCCCGCCTGAGACGATCATCTCCGTGCTCAGAGACATGTGGCAGAACACGGCGCCGCCGTTCGTGGGAGCGCGCAAGAACGTTCTAACCAGCTGGATGATGTACGTGATGGAGCAGTGGTACTCGGAGTGCGTGCGTACCAACCAGCCTCTGTACGGCGGCGGCGACAACGCCGACGCCGTCATGGAAATTTTGGTTGAGCTTGAGCAGGCGCCGGGGGCGCTGGCGGCGAACGAGTTGCAAGCTAGCCAGGAGTTGAGGAAGAGGGTTTTGAGGGCGTTCAGATGAGCTTCTCTTTTCTCCTGGTCCAAACAAACAACCTGCTGATTGTAAAAATATCACGGTGGGAATCTACCTGAGGCAAGGGCGCTGTGCCCCGAAGCTCAGGGCGGAAGTGACTGCGTCTGTTCCATTGAGGAATGAAGGATAGCTGAAAAGCAAGAAAGATCGGGTCGAGAGCGATAGATATACAGCAAGCAAGCATACCACGGCGTTTTCTGTTCTGTTTTCTCCTGCTACGAACGGAGTGTGGGATGGGTCGGACGGGTTGGGTGCATTTGGAGCACATTTCTCTACGTTGGTTTTTGACTTTGGCTTTGACTACTTTGGTTGGCCCGTGGTTGGAGAGTCTGGTCCAGGCACGAAACTAAAACTCGGTATGGGGAGAACGAGTGGGAAAGAGGAGAGGGCGGTTCTTGCACCCAGATGATATGATGTACTCTAGAAGCTGCGAGATTTTGATCCGTGTGTGATTGTGTGTAAAAGAGGACCCTCGGATGTGATTTGACGGGAACGCGCATTTGGGATAGCAATTCGTAGCTCTGCGGAGCATCTGCTGGTGCCAGGAGTATCAGAACTCGTACCACTGATTGGGCGCTTTCTACGCAATCTAAATATGCACTTTTTGCTGGGATCAAAAAAGACAACACCAAACCCCCCAAAAAAAGTTACAAAAATAAGAAGAAAAAAGAGTCGCAAAAATATGAAGAAAACAAAGTCGCAAAAATGTGAAGAAGAAAAAAGTCGCAAAAATGTGAAGAAGAAAAAGTCGCAAAAATGTGACGAAAACAAGTCGCAAAAAAATGAAGAAAAAAAGTTGCAAAAAAAGTAAGGCGCCCAGAGAGCAGATTCATTTCTGAGTTTGGACTATCAAGTGTTGCTTGATCCTAGATGTTAGTAGTTTGTAGAGGTTTTGTTTATAGTCGGGTAGTATCCATGGCTACCACTGCAAGCAGTGATAGACCAATGGGTGACAATAGCACCTAACGGCTCCGAAGAACCGCTGGACCACCTCTACGAGTTGACATTTGTAGTAGTAGCGACAATTTTTTGTTACATAACTAAGCCCCAAATTTCCGCAGCCCAAAAGATCGAATCCGCCCAGCGTCGGAACGCGTTTCGCCTTCTCATGCTCTTGAACTCTCGACACCACCCTCTTCTCCCTTCACCGTCCACCTACCACGACGCACATGTCTGTTGCCTGACTACCTCCCTACTTTTGTTTCCCTCGTACTCATTTACGCTGGCAAAAACCACGGAGCCTAGGACTAGCTGCAAACTTCTACCTCTCTCCTCTCTCTGGAGAGAACTAAAACAATCGCAATCTGTTGATCGGCAGGTTGCTTTTCCACCTCGGCCGAGAAATCCCGTCGCGCTATTCGGCTCCAGGGAATGCGATTGCTTTTGTTTGGTGGTGCTATCTCGCTATGCATTCTTTCCCTTCTCGGCGGCTATGAGGTGAGTTGTATTGGGTGTCTGAGTGATCCCGTGACATTCATGTCGAGCATGCGTAGCAGTATCACAACGAGCGTATTACCGCAGTGGTTCTCCTGGCGCGCTGTTTCATGTGTCGGTGTTACGGGATTCGCTCTAACGCAAGTGCTGTGCAGGCGTGTGCTAGTTTTGGGTTGCTTGGATTCGATGCAAGTCATTCAGCGGGTCTGTGTCGACGAGCCATCTGGCTAGATTGGATAAAGCTGAATTGTACATCTACTTGATATGTCTTGAAACAGTATTCGGGGAGAGACGAATAAGTGTTTGTGAAGTGAAAAGTGGCTGTATTTTGGTGGTGGGTGGGTTGAAATTTGAACTGAATATTGTTGATTGATTCGGGAACACTTTGGCGTTGATTGTATCAGCAAGTATCTACGGATTTGCTCTATCATTTATACACTGGAAGTTCTAAAAAGTTTTCAAGTTTACTATCCAGTTACATGAGTTCTATACAAAATTTTCTTTTTTTTGTAGCTGTCGATTCGATTGTTTGGAGTGGCACGGCAATGCTTAAACTACCTACTTTGGTAAGTGCGAGACCGCCAATGAATTGATACCGACAGTATCGAGTCCAAGGTCTTTGCGTGACTGGTTCCTGAATTAGAAGCGGGCCGCGCCTTCATCTTATTGTTGACGTACGATCACTTCAATTGGCGGCCTTGACGCTGGTATCTGGGCATCAGACAAGTGTTTCGATTTGGCAGAATCTCACGGGCTGGATTTTACGCGAGCTTACCCTGATCTTCAATGCGAGCCCTACATGGAGGCTTATCACGTACTAGGTAAACAATTACTTGAGAGTGGCACTGCATACGCGGTTCAGCCCTGGAGCCCCTGTTTGCTCCAGACTCTTCGGCCAGCTCAGGCTCTGGTGACTTGCAAAAATGGTTCTCGTCCCCACGACCAAGGGATTTCAGTCACTTCCTGATTAGACGCCATCGCCTGAATCAAACTTACGAGGTCGAAATGGCTACTACAGCTCCTCAAAGCGACCCTTTGCTCAAAGGTGGAATAGACTCGGATACCGAGTACAGCAACAAAACATCAGATCTTCGATCTAGTGACAGGAGTCCGCATTCTATAATCAAGTCACGCAAATTCGCTCCCATGTGGAACTGGAGATGGGAGATTCTTGGCTTCTTAGGGACGATCCTGGCAATTGTCGCGATCATCATCGTTCTTGTTCATTATAATAGGAAACCAAGCCCATCTTGGCCTTATCAAATCACTCTCAACACGCTTGTCTCTGTGTTCTCTACGCTTCTGAAAGCTATGATGATGTTCGCTGTGGCGGAGTGTGAGTTTCTATTCCGGAATCAAGGGTTGGTCACTGACACCAACCAAGGCATTAGCCAGCTGAAGTGGATATGGTTTAAAAAGCCCCGCTCGTTGACGGACCTGACCGTATTTGAGAATGCAAGTCGTGGTCCCTGGGGTAGTATTTGTTTGTTGTTCAAACTGAAATTCCAGTAGGCCTCAAGGATGGATTTCCAAAGTCTCGCTGACAGGTAGTAGCCATGTTGCAACCTTGGGCGCCCTTGTCACTATTATCACTGTTGCTGTCGATCCGTTCGTGCAACAAAGCATTCGCTTTTACTCGTGCAGCTATATCGAGACCAACTCCCAAGCCTCGATCCCAATCGCAAAGTCATACACGCCTCAACAAGCCCTGCTGTCGCCAATCGAAGCCGGCATGGTTGGCGCCGTCTACCAAGGCCTAACCCAGCCGTCATTTAACGGAAGTTTTGGACTTTCAGTTGTCCTACCGGGAACTGCACCTTTCCTATGAAGTACACGACGTTCGGAGTATGCAATCAGTGCGCGAATGTGATCTACGACGTCAAGAATGAATTTATCAACCACACATATCGCAACTTCTCGAATGACACTTTCCCGCGCACTGTTTTGAACTCGACTTTTCCGGAGCCTGATGAAAACGAAGTTTACCTGTGGTCATCTCCGTCCATGAGCCAGCCTCCTTTCGAGTACAACGACCTGAGCCCTGTCGCCGCGCTCATAAGTCACAATTCCAGAACAGTGAACTGGACGAAATTTCCAAACTCCTTACCTTACTCATACAGGCTTTCCGAAATCTCGGGATTCAATTCCCTCGCATATACACGAAACACGAGCTGTACAACAGATTGGATGACAGGCGGCGAGCGCCATCCGGACACGGATTGTCTCATCCCATCACGTCTCCCAACCGCCAAATCATCCGTTCCCACAGGCCAATGCTCGCCCATGAACCCAAGAACTTGTCTTGCTGTAGAAGACTGGAACGCAATCACTGCCTCTTCCTGCATGCTATCATTTTGCGGCAGAACCTACGAAGCCTCTGTCATGAACGGAGTTTTCGTTGAGAACCTCGTTTCGGTGTCCAACGTGACGGAGATCGCGGCTCAACCAGGTCAGTATTGCATGAGAGCCGTCATTTTGTTGATTCAACTTCGTCTAGAATTTCCCGCCTGCAGCCCGACAGCTTGAATCACTCGGCCGTTGCTGACTCATTTCCACCAGGTTACATGATCCGAAACAACAAGCCTCCCGTGAATACTACGTGGCCTGCTTATTTGATATCTCCATGTTGGTACAACAACACCGAGTACACTGACGTCTACGAATTCTTCGGCTTCAACAAGACCGAGGCACTTTACGCTTCCTTCCAGTATAGCAGCTCTGACCCCTCCGTCTTGCAAGAAGCTCTGGACTCAAACAAAGGCCCTCTGAATTATACTTATATGGCCGATAAGGTCGCCGCTGACCCTTTCAAGAAAGCCGTGTTCGACTCCTGTGTGGTGGAGTCTACGCCACTGTCGCAATACAATCTTGAAGACTTTGTGTACAAACTGTTTGATGGCAATGTTACAGGGCAAGCACTTGCTCAAGGCGGAAGCGATGGCGTTCAAGATCCTAAAGAGGTCAGCATATTCACGCTGTGTTTTTTCTCCGCTCCTTCTGGTTCTCAAATGCTCCTAGCCTGAGACGTGATTGAGAGCTGACGATCAGACAGTTGTGGGCGGAGAACATAATCCGGTATTCGAACGTTTGGCTGGATAGCTACTACCGCCAAGGAAGTGCGTCTCACAACACCACGAATGCAATGATGAATCGTCTGGCAAACTCGATGTCGGATTACATGCGCACCGTCGACCGGAACTCTACCGTCGCGCCCGGCGTGGTGAACGGCGTGCAGACTTGCGTCCGCGTTGTCTGGCCGTGGCTGGCACTTCCCGCCGCGCTCGTGTTCGCAACTTGTGTTCTGCTGATTTGGACGATCCTCAAAACCGCCAACCAGGCGAACTCTAATGTGTGGAAAAGCAGTCCGTTGGCCTACCTATACCACGGACTCACCGAGACCTCTAGAGCCGAGGCGAAAGGCGGGCTGATTACGGTCGATGAGATGGACAGAGTCGCTGGGAGAAAAGAAGTCCTCTTAACGGAGACGACTGAGGGATGGAGGTTCGTGGCTGGAGATCGAGGGGAAATCAGGGGCAGGACTTGAGCGTCAAGGTATTCCTGAGCAAGACTAAATATCATTGACTCGTTTTTAGAAGTCCAATTTAGCGAAAATCCGAAAGGTCAGCGAAGCCAGTCTGTTGCCGAGAACATTCTCACCTTGTAATGCCATGCCACATGTCCGCACGCTTGCGGTTCTCTGCATCTCAGTTCCTTTTCTTCAGCGTAGCCAGTACTGTACCATCTTTTCCAGCCTCTCCTGCGCGCTCACCGCGCTCTTCGTCCCGGTCCACGTGTGATTGTAGCTTTCATCCGCTCGGCCTCCATTTTTCCACGATTTCCACAAATCACCTGTTGTGGGTCTCATCTCGGAGAATCTCTATTCACTGGACAGCATCGGCAAATGCAGCCCGGCAGTAGGGGTAGTGGTATCGATTGCTTTGTAGCCGGCCTCAGAAGACCCTCGCTGAAATCGGAGCAGGGTCCTGGGCCAACTCATGATCGTACTGATGCAAATCGAGAACGATTTCGCTGGCGAAGGGAGAGTCACTTGGGACGAATTTCCTGGATTTTTCGGGCGTGGAAGTACCTTCTGTGTACCATGGAGGAGCTTTCCATTAACGAGGGCTGCGCATTTCCTGGCGTAGTCGAGACCGTCAAATCGTGCTCATATATCTGGAGCCACGTTGTGGACAGCTTTTGCGGTGGGCGTCAGGTGGATGTTTCATGTATACCAGCTGGGAGGCTCATCAGTATCAGTAAGTACTTTCTTATCTGACTGACGGGGCTTATAGCGGAGGCTTACTGAGGCCAAGGATGTCCAAGTCTGAGCGGCCTAGTTTTTGTTGGTGTCAAAGAAATCAAAATTGGAGTGTAGGATTGAACGTCAATAAGAACCGGAAAACCAGCTACTTACTTAATCTTTCATAAGGTTAAGGAACATGCCAAGCAAAAGGAATGATTTAACACTAGGTACGATAATAAGAAAGTTTTCTTATAAAATTAAACGTTCCGGGGTTTCGATTTCGCGGTAATGCAGCTTCTCTGTCAAATCTTTAAAAGCATTTTATAATTTCATTTTACAACGTCGAATTTTACAAGCGCTTTGTTAGTATTCGCATTACATCGTTACCTTTTCATTGGTAAAATACGCCGTCGAGTAGGTTGTATTCGGTAAAGCTATAGCTTAATCCTTTCTGTGACGATCTAATCAGTCGGAGGGCTGGGAGATCAGTCAACTGGTCGCCGTGTTCATATGGTATAAGAAACGAGCCTTTGGTTTTGTAACAAAAATATTTATTTAAAATCAACAATTGCAAAAGACAAAGGTTGCTAAAAAAAAAAAGCCTTATATATATAAATGGTTTTTACAATTGATGGAAAATCCATCAGGAAACTAAAGAGCTTGCAATTATACGTAGTTGCTAAAGTGACAAAAAAAGTGGCAATAGAATAAATCGTTACATTACTTTTCCGTCCGAAAAAAGCGCGCTTTCGAATTTTTATCTATTAATACGTCGCTATCCAAATAATCGTACGAATCCAAACCTTCGGAATACGCCTTCAGCTATGACGATTCACTCTGTTGCCACCTCTCGTGTCACCCCAGCAACTACGTATAGCTGCAAGCTCCCCAGCAACTACGTATAGCTGCAAGCTTTCTGGTCTTCTGGTGGGTCTCCCTATCAACTGTAGAAATTATTTATATATATAAGGCTTTCTTTTTTTAGCAACTTCTGCTTTCTGCAATTGTTGATTCTAAGTGAATATTTTTGTTATAAAACCAAAAGCTCGTTTTTTATATTATATAAATACGGCGATTAGTTAATTGATTTCCCAGCTTTTCGATTAATTAAATCGTTATATTATTAACAACTTTTTTTTTACGCTAGCGACGGCGTAAACTATTTTTCTTTTCGAATTCTTTACGGGTTATACTAAAGTGATCGACCGGTCGTAAAAAGGCTTATTTCCGCACTTCGCGAAAAATGGCTTTTATTTAACGATTTTCCTTTTAGCAAAGTTTTTCAGCTTTTGCTACTACACCTTAACCTTTTTTTTAATCAGCGAAAAAGCAGCTTTTTCCAAAAGCTTTTTTTTCTGAAAAACAATCCTCCCCCCGAAGAAAGAAAAACAAAAGAAAGGGCAGAGCGCCAACCATTTCGCCTGCCATTTTTTTCTTGCAGCCTAGCGCTGAAAGCGTTTAGTTAAAACTTTTGTAAAATCAATTGAAAAAAGCGCAAAAACATAAACGATTATTTTTAAAAACTATACGACTGCGACAGATCCTTTAATTAAAGCGTTTGATAAAATCTATCGAACGTGCTTTTGCCAGTCGCGAATCTGCTGCTTTTTTTCGCAACGTTTTATTTCAATTAACAAATGCTGCAAACCAATTTTTACGCTTTTCGCAAACTTTTTTTAAATCTTTTTATAACGGCCAAAATTTTAGCGCGCCTTTTAAACGCTATAATTTCCATTTATTTGCTGATTTTCGACTAGCTCGTATAAAACGCGTTTCAAACTTTGAGTTTAAGCTAAATAATAATAAAAATTACAAAGCACGCTATTAAAAAATTAAAGTTTTCGATAACTTCGAATTTTATTACGACTATTTCGCTAACGATCGATTTCGCAAAAATTATATATTCGATTAAACCGAAAACGTAGCGAAAGAATTTTTTATTCCGCGTATTTTAAACCGTTCCGATTTTATACTTTCCGAAGAATTAATAAAAAAAGTCGCCGATTTCCTGGCCGATTTTTCAAACGTTTAAAAGGCCGAAAACGAGTTTAAAATGCTTATAATAAATACGTACGACGATTTTTAGCGATTTTATTTGCGATTTTTCATTTTCGCAGCGAACGTTCAAATACGAACTAATAAACAGCTTCGAAACGTTTTCCGCGATAAAATACCAAAGCGTTTACGAAAAAAGCTGCATTTGGAATAAACGCGTATAACGATTTTTAAAAATTAGCTTACCGCCGTTCGATAAAAAAAACAAAATCAATTGGCTAAACGAATTTTATACGCGAATCGCTTTTTCACCAAATCTACTATTTATTAAAATGGTAAATTCTTAACCAAAGCGTACTACGAGTTAAATCGTACGTACGAAAGTCGTTCAAATGCTTCATAAGCTTTTTTTCAGCCTTTTGCTGTTTTTTTTTTTTTTTTACGCCAAAACGCCTTTTTTAGTATTTTTCTTTTTCGATCGGACCAACGACAACGCTCGTTTTTTATTTTATATCAGAAAATTTAAAAAAGCCAATTTGCACGACCTTCCACGGGCCGATTTTCGGTTCCACCCAAAAACCTTCTTAGACTAATAAATGTAAACGAAATCGAACCGGCCGAAAATTCGCCCTTTAATAATAATAATAAAAACGAAAACCTTTTTTTAAACGATTTTTAAAACGCATACGAAAAAATCAAAAGCTTTTCCGCTAATCGAAAAAACGCCCAGGCCTAAGCAAAGCCTTTTTTTTAAACGTATTACGCGATATACGTTATTTTAACGTTCGAAAGCTTTTTAATAGCGATTTATTAACAATTCCCGTTATATTTATTAAAAATAGCTTTTCGTACAAAATAAAGCGCTCGCCGACTTTGGAACGAACGGTTATACGTTAATCGATTCGGCGCTAATCAAATATTTTTTTTTTTTTTTAAAACCTTTGATTTAATTTCTCCCGGCTCCTTTTTTTGTAAAAAGGTATAATAAAACTCGTAGCCATTTAATTACATATTTTACGCTTTTTAATTTTATTATTAATAATCGAATATAATCGTTTATTTTTTTTTTAATTATTAACTTCGGAAATCATAATATAATTCTAAAAAAAGCTTGGCTGGCCGAATACCAAATTCTACTAAATTATAATAAACGCAAGCTTTATTGGCCGAAATCTTATTCCTTTATAGTCTTTTACGCTCGTTATATTGAAATTTTTTATTTGCACCTCCGAAAGATTTAATCTCGCCATTAAAACGACGCTGTAAAACGTAACAAAAACCTTAATCAATTATAACAGATTTACGACGTTGTACAAAGCGCGAAAAAATCGAATTTTATTCGCGGTGCCAATTTCGATAGCGACGCTAATAAAATAATACAAAAAATTACACCATTTTCCTAAATTAACGATTTCTTTTTTATTATTTCTTTTTTTTCTTTTTTCCCTTCGTTAAAACAGCTTTTTCGTTCTACGAAAAACAATTATATTAAAAACCGAAGAAAAGCCTTCGCCGCGATGGCCTTTCAGCTTAATATAATCGATAATTCAAATAAGCCATCTTCTAAACTTTTCAAACGACCAATTCGAAAACGAATCCCTTAACCTACTGCTTATTCAATTTTCATTTGCCAAATCACTGCATACGTTTTTAAGCTGATCTTCAGAAAAAAAGCAATTAAAATGTTTTCAACCTTTTTATACGAAATCGATAAAATACTAAACGACCTTACGTATAACATTTCTTTTAAAACCTAATTTTACAATCTTTTCGAACGTTTTAAAACCAATAAAATATCGATTTCGACCTTTTTAATTAACTTAGCAAAACTAATTTCGAATAAACCTTTTTTCGAATCTTTTTCTCCGAAATACAAAAACCTCGAACACGTGTTTTTTAAAGCCGCTAATAACGAGCTAACTTTTTACCGGCCCTACGATTACAAAATCGAGCTTATTATAAATAAGAAAAAGCTGAAATACACTTTTTTATATAAAATATCGATTTCAAAATTCGAAATTATTAAAACTTATTTGCAAAACAACTTCGACAAAAGCTTTATCGAACTTTTTATCGCTTTTTTCGCTGTTCCAATGCTTTTCGCCAAAAAACCCGACGGTTTACTGCGTTTTTATATCGATTATCGAATTTTTAATAATATTATTCGTAAAAATCGCTATTCTTTTTCTTTTATCGATAAAACCTTTGCTCGTTTTTCGAAAGCGCGAATTTTTACGAAGCTTAATATTCGTCAAACCTTTTATAAAATTCGAATAAATCCCGCCAATAAAAAACTAACGACGTTTCGTACGCGTTACGGCGCTTATAAATGCAAAATGCTATTTTTTAGCCTTATTAATAAACCCGCAATTTACCAACGTTATATAAACGACGTTTTTTTCGATTATTTAAACGATTTTTGTATTGCATACCTGTCGTGCATATCTGAATAGTCGGTAGGAACCCTCACCGGAGGATGGAACGGATAAATTGTATGCAGTAAAATGTTATTTGTATTATTCTAAGTCTGACTGGCGAGCTTTCCGCAGAAGACGGAAGGTTCGGGCTCGCTTAGTTAGTCGCTCGGAAAAACTAGTCTCCGAGGAGGCTCGTTATTACGTAACTACGAGCCTTTCCGAGCTCCAGGAACATTTAACTACTGAAAGCGTATAAGAAAAATAAATCTGAAACAAAAAAAATAAAAAAAAATAAAAAAATGTAAATATAGCGCAACACATCTTTTAGCTGATTGCTAATCCGGCGATTAGCTACTTTCAAAGCGCGGAAAAATCCTTTTGTCGTCCGAATGCGGCCGTAACACGATATTGCAACATTTATATAGCTTGTTTATATTTTTTATCGTTGCGAAGCGTAAATAAGGCCAATTCAGCTTAAATAAGCGTTTCGTCGCTTTTGAAAATCTTAATTTTTTTATTTTTTCACCAATTTTTAATAAATTCAGGCTCTACTATTTTAATTAAAAACATCGATATAGCTTTTCTTATACCTAAAAAAAGTCGTCCGCGTGGTTCCACGCGATAAATTGGCTTAGCTTCTCGAACTTCCAGTTTTCGGCGCTTGCGTAATCGGAGTTTTGCGAAATCCATTTTGCGTAATTAATCGGTCTTTTCGGCCAATTCGTTTCTTTTTAACTTTTTCGAAAAAGGCGACCCTTTCGATATTTCGTTTTTGGACGGTTTTTTCGAAAATCTATATTTGCCCGGCCTCGAAAATGCCGATATAGCGCCTGAAAATAGAAAAAACGCTGCTGGCGGTGAAAAAGCTATTAGCGGTAGTTTCGGTCCTGGTGGCACTTCCGGAAAGGGAGGGCAAAACACTAGCGCTTTTGAAAAAAAAGCGGCCGGAGGTTACTAAAGCGAAAAAACTAAAAGTAAAAATAACGACGATAATCGTTTTCCAAAACGCGTTCGCACCGGAGCCAAAAAGCCTGTTATTTCTGGGTCTCCTAACCCTATTTCTTGTATAACCTGTATTGCTCGCGAAACAATTGAAAACTTAAATTACGACTGCTTATCGAACTTGGCTGAAGCTCGTTGCTATCGATACTACGCAATCAACACGTCGTATATTCCGGCCGACGCGAACGTTTTAGCTGCGTAGTTTTTCGTTTTTAAAACTCGGGTTAACAAAATCACTAAAACGGTCAGTTTTATCGAAAAACTCTATCGTTTCTGCTAATCGATTCCTAGAATATAACGGTTATTTTCTATTCTACGATTAAAGCGGCTTTAAAAATACAAAAAAATAAGCTTTTAAATCGATCGTAATTTAAAAGCAAAACTAATAAACACAAAGCGTATTATTAACGCGAAGCTCGCCGCGGCTCGTAAAATCCTTCAGATTTCTGCTTTTCGAATGAAAACTTCTACGCCTGCTTTACGTGCTGGCGGAATAAGGTCTGGCCACGACCCATCAGAAAATACTTCCGTTTCTGGAGGTCCAAAAGAAAATCTCGCGGCGACCTTTTTGTCAAACGTCTCTGGTCCTCAGCCTGGTGAAGCTCCGCAAAAAAAAAAAAATGTTCCGGCTGCATAGCCGGCGGCAGCACAGCCGGCGGCAGCCGTTCTTAGAAGGGCTATCGGAAAATTTATCCCAAATCTGACTGTCGCGAAGCGTCGTGCGCGGATTATTATTTTGGCGGGTTATATTTTTAACTTTTTGCAAAGTTGAGCGGTCTGGTTTTTGGGTTTTTGAATTTGCTTAAAAAATAGTTTTTGCTATGTTTTAAGTTTTAATAAAAGTCTGTTTAAATAAATGTACGCTTACAAAATGCAAGCTTTTCAGCTCGATTAATCGAGCTTTTCGACAAAGCTCCGAGAATCCCGTAGATTAAAAAATTTAACGAAACTTTCGTACTTTTATCGGATTAAATTTTTAATAAAACCGTTTGCGTGTATTTTATTTATTAAAAAATATATAATTTTAAACTTTTTATTTTAATACTCCTAGCGAATTTATATATTGCTTATATCGACGTGGCGAAGCTTCGTAAAAATTCTTTTTTTATTTTTTACGATCAGTCTGATCGTTTGCTAGTTATCGCAATATACGTTTTATTTAAAAACAACGTCGAATCGAAGCTTTTTGAAAAAACGTTAAAATACTATTATTTTTTTCACGGTCGCTATATAAGCAAATAACTCCGCTTTAATAAAAAAAGTGGTAATTATGTCCTGTCGTATAGCTTTTTATAAAATAGCATTTCCGAAAAAAAAGAAAATATACTTTTGAAATAATTTCCGAGTTTTTGGGTCGTCGGCGAAAAAAGCGTCGGTAAAAACTATTAATTGGTTTTTCCGCTTCTTCCGACTGTAAACGATCCTTAAGAACTTCGTTTTATAAAAATATCGAAGCGTTTAATTGGCTGCTTCGAAATATTAAAAACTTGGATTGGTAAAAAAATAAAAAAGCTAAAAAGCTGCGAAAGCCACGTCGGATCGAAGCATAATAGCCGTATACAAAATTAAACCGACCTTTTTTTAATACTTTTTAATCTGCGGAAGCGTGGCTACGCTTAGGTTTTTAATAAATTCGCAAATTAAAAAAGGCGTACTTGGAAAGCGCCTTTTGCATATACCAAACTTCGTAACGATTTTTTCGATATACGAGTCGTGAAGCAGAAAGACTTTCTTTTTTTGTTTGTTTCGTAAAATACGAATTCCGAGAAAATAGTTCAAATCTTTTATGCTTATAAGTTCGTAAGCCTTTTTCAGACCGAAAATGATTTCGTCGGCTTTTAACGAATAGAAGGCGTAATATAAAACTTAAATATTATCGACGTAAAACGCCACGTATACGCTCCGCACCTCGTTGGCGAATATATAAGGCTTCTCGCTTATTGGTTCGAGCTTTAGCTTTTTCAAAATATTAGCAAATTCGCCGTATTATAAAGCTGGAAAGTTTTTTAACTTATATAAAGCTCGGTTTAATTATACTATTATACCTGGTTGTTTAAATTCATTAGGCAAATTGCATATAATTGGCTTATTTCTGGAATCTCGTTTTGCATTAACGAAAGCATTAACCATATCGAATTGTTTAATTTCCAGGTCGAAATGGGCCGTTAACGTTATAACCGTTCGGAAAAAACGGGCTGCGAATATAGCTGCGTATATAAAAAAGATTAAAGCTTCGTTTTAGAAATCTCTTTTTACGACTAGTCTCGATTTGCACCGTTGCAATTCGCTTAAGCTATTCGTTTTGTATATAAAAACTTATTTAAATGAAATAAGCTTTATGGTTTTATCCTTTTTAACAATTTTCTAGCATTTTCTGGTTTTTAAGTTTTTAATCTCGGTTTTTGCTCCTTTTTTGAATTGCTTTTTTATCTGATGGTTTTTTAACTCGTTTCAGTTTTTTAAAGCCTTCGGAAAGTTATCTCGATATTGTTTTTAATCGGAAAATTAAATATTTCTTACCGATTTTTTTTCTATCGAAGCCGCTATCACTGCGTAAACAGTCTAAAAATCTTTTCCATTTATCTGAATCGGCTCGTTTATCCAAAACGTATAAACGAATTCGTCGATCTATTGTTTAATAAATAAAGCTATTAATTAAAAGATTTCGTATACTATGGCGTACATTTCCGGTCTATCCGGCCAATATAAAATAGAATTTATACGATTTCGTTTAGCAATTTCTAAAATCAACTGCTTTTCATCGCTTATCGAAAACTTCGATTTATTTTTTTTACTTTTTTTGAATAATGCTTTCTTTTTAATAGTCAGCTTTGGAAAAGCTTCCAAAAGCAATCGTTCAGATGGCTGCTTTATTTTAAGTCGATCTGGCGCCTGATTTGCCGGGCGATAGCTTTTAATTATAACTTGAAAAGTTGAATTGCGCGCTTCTTCGTATAAGGCCATTTTTATATCCGCGCCGGAAAATCTCTTAGAGCTTTGCTCTGCTTTATCTTATTTTGCAATAATAAGCTTTGCTAATTTATTACTTTTTCTTAGACTTTTATGATTTTTTAACATTTTTATCGCGTCGGTCAAAATGTTTCGGATATGCTTTGCATACTTCCGATTAATAATTAATTTTAAAAATTAAAACTGGTTGGTAATAGCTTTGTCGAAAGGGCTTTTATAAAGGATTATCACTCCCGAGCTTTAAACGTTTAAATCGACCGTAAAAAAAGGTTCGATCATTTCGACTTCTATTAGGTTTTTTATTTCCGAGGATTTGGCTTTATTTTTTAAAATATTTAAATCCATTAATATTAAAATATTTTTTTTCTTTATTGTAGATTTTGAAGGTCTATTAAAAAGACTTGAAATCGGTTCTGATCCTGATAATAGCTCCGATGGAAAAAAAACTTCTATTTCTTTTTGTAGAATCTGAAAGTTGTTCGTTTTATAATAATAGCTTTTTTTTTGTATTACTCCTTTTTTAGCACACCGAGTTTTGCTAGTCTGCGCCGCTATTAAGACCGCCCGCTAATATTTAATACTTAGCGTTTTGAGCTTTTTCGTCTTCCGCGTTTTCGATAAACTTTACGGTTTTTTAAAGCTTTAGTTTAGTTATGAGATTTGGACTTTTACGCTCCGAAAAATAAAACTTGGATTCGTCAAATATTACGTTTCGGCTCGTAATTATACGCATCAGCTAGAATACTCAGATTTTGTAAATGTTAAAGGCGTTATATTTAATTAAATATCCGATATGTTTTTTCGAAAAAACTTTAAATTCTTTTTTGTGTTTTATGGCCTTTCGATTTTTTATTATTAAATACGCACGAGCTCCGTACGCATAAACTTTGCTCTAGTTTGGTTTAAGATCGGCCGTACGCGCTTTTATAATAACAAAGTCGTAATACCGGAAATATTGCCTAAATCAGCTGTGCAAAACTTTATTTAAAAATTTAAATTATTTTTTCGCAAGCGGCGATATATTATACAAATGCGCTGCTGCTTTTATCGTTTCGGGCCAAAAAGAAGTTGAAAATCCCGCTTTAATTTTTATTTTTATCGAACGCTTAATTATTTTCCTTTTTGCTCGTTCGATCGAGCCGTTTGGCTAATGCACGTAAAATGGAATTAATTTTAAATCGATACTTTCGCGCTCCGCCTATTTTTAATACTCCGAAATAGTGTTTTTTTGCTTTAAAATTATTAACGATTCGTTATTTTATCGAATTTTGCAAATTAAAAAATTGTATTAGCGTTTTACTTATGCGTCGAACGTTTGGAAACGGTTCAAAACGACCTTTATATTTTCGTCCTGATAGCGAAAGCCCAAATCTTTTTATTATATTCGTTTTTTATTAAAAACATTTACGTCGAGCCGTTGTAAGTTTCTTTACGACTTTTGAAATAGTCGTAAAAATCCCAGCCGATGCGAAAAAAAAGCTTGGAAAACTTGTTTTTTAATATTGCCTTCGAAATCACCTGCTTTAAATGCGTAACAGCATACTTTTCGCATTTTACTTTGGTTGAGCCTTTGATTTTTATTTTACGAATATTTTCGACCAGCTTTTCGAACGCGTTTTTGCCTAAATGGCCCGAACGAAAATGCTATAAGCGCGCATCGTTATCCCGATCGTACGTAAATACGCTGCTTTTTTAAATTTATAAACGCGTACGACGTTTCGGAATTATATAAATCATAAGGCCGGGCGAATTACGTTTTAAAAAGTTTAAATTGTTACGTAGGAAATGCGAACAAAAAAAGCAATTAATTTTAATATATTTAAACACATAAAAATCGGCGATCGTTTAATATTAACGTTTTAAAATAAAGCTTTTAAAACTTTCAGAACGAAAAATATTATCCGACCTTTAAAATCAGTAATTTTTTTTAGCTAAAAAACTAGCGGAAATAATATTAATGGTAAAGTCTGGAATAAACGCTACGTTATTAAAAACTATATTCCAAGGCTTTCTATTTTTTTTGCAAAAGGCCTTTTTTATCAGACGATTTTCTTTTCCGACGATTGAAAAACTTTGTATATCTGTATAAACGCTGTTAGTAAAATTATTAACCTTTTTGTAAAACTCTTCGATAAAAAAGTCCTTATCGTTTATCAAATGGGTTTCAGAGCAATTGTTAAAAAGAATACTTTTATTCAGAAAATAATACTAATCAGGCTTTAAAATCAGAACGTTGATTCCGAAGTGCTTTTTAATCGTATCAAAGCAAAAAAAAACAGAAAGTTGCGGTAAAAAACTTTTTTTGGTCGTTTTTAAAAATTAACTTTGGAATCTGTTTTGGCTTGGTTGTTAGAATTCCAAGGATTTTATTAATTGCGACCATTTGAATACCCTTTTTATTTAAAGTTTTTAAAGCTTTTTTATAATTAAAAGACAGCTTTTTTTTTCGCATTTTAGCGATCTTTTGCCTATCTGAAAAATTAGAAAAAATCTTTTTTTTTTATACGACGACCATTTATTACGTACAAAAGCTTTTTACAATCGGTTAGAAGATAAAAATAGCGCTTTTTAAAAATGTCGCATAGACAGTTATATTTCTTTTTTTTTTTCTTTTTGCTTTTTCCTTCTTTTTCTTTACGACCTTTCGAAATATCGTTGTTTTCAGAATCGAAAAGGAAAATGGCGAAAACTCCGACCTTTCGGCCTGAATTGTCGAATCCTCGGTTGTTTTCAAAAGAAAAAATTATAAAACTCAGTTCGATTAAAGTTTTTTTTATAAAAAAGCCGGCAAATTCGTTTTTTAGATACTCAGCCTTTTTGCCGTTCGCTTACTATGGATTAATATATGCGGCGATTGCGTCGAGAAAATCGGTGGCAACGTAGCGGCCATTTATATCAGAAATCTTGTATTCGACAGCTGCTTTGTAAGCGGTTTGCTATTTTTTCACTTATTCGGTGACATTTATTTTTTCGCTGTACGCTTTGCGAAGAATGTTTCTGTAGTTAAATCTGACGGAGCTAACCACGGAAAAGTATGCAAGGGCAATATTCTTTTTTAAAATACGAACGAGGGCCTGAAATAACCTTTGTTTTTTTTTAATAATATAGATCCTTAACCTTACGCATATTTCCATCTATCAAAAAATCTTTCTGCAGGTCAGTGTAAAGAATAGCGTACGCTTTTTTATTATTAATAACGTTAATTTCCGATTAAGCAATTGCAAAGTTTATTAAATTGGTTTCCATAATTGAAAAAACCCAGTCGAACAACTTTTAATAGGCAGTAACGTACTCTTGCCACTTCTTAAGCTTTTTTAAATAATTTTTAAAAAGGTGATCGATTTTATTTTTCAAATCGTCGAAAATCAGATTGGCTGATCGAGGCTTGTCGGAGAAGTTATCAATCGTAACGGCGGTCTTTTCTGCCTCGGTCATGCCGTTGTATTCGGCGCACTTTCGATCGTAGTCTGCTTGGCGCTTTTTATTCTTTTAATCGATAAACTAATAAAAAAACTGTTTTTATAGTCGTTTATTAATAAAAAAGCGAAATGAAAAGTCAAGATCGGTGTAATCGAAGGAATCCCTGATCGGTGAAATTTGTACGCTTCCAACCAGAAGATCCACGATTTTGGGTCGTAAAAAAAAACCTTCTTTTTCGTGAAAGCCGATATATTATTTTCGTTATGAAGGGTCGATTAACTGGGTTGAAAAAAATAAAAAAATGAAAATAAGATTTGTAAGTTAAGAAAATCGAAGAATTAATACTTTCCGCACTTTTAATAGCCTTTTATCGATTCGTGGCCTTTTGCCAAATAAAGAAAACTTTGCAAAATATAACCTTTTACGAATATCTTTTAATAATTCGAATAAATTGACCGGTAAAGGCTCCCAACGAGTCTCCTAGCGTATGTATTGCAGAAAAAAGCTTATTAATTGGCTCCGGGACTTATAACTGTCGTGCATATCTAAATAATCGATAAAAACCCTCACCGGAAAATGGAACGGATAAATTGTATGCAGTAAAATGTTACTTGTATTGTTCTAAGTCTGACTGGCGAGCTTTCCGCAGAAAACGGAAGGTTCGGGCTCGCTTAGTCAGTCGCTCGGAAAAACTAGTCTCCGAAAAGGCTCGTTATCACGTAACTACGAGCCTTTCCGAGCTCCAGGAACATCTAACTACTGAAAGCGTACAGGAAAAATGAATCTGGAACAAAAGAAATGAAAGGAAATAAAGGAATGTAAATATAGCGCAACAATACCTAAATAACATTTTTATTTATTCGTCCGACCTTTTGAAATACGTTATATACGTTCGCAAAATATTTTAAAAGCTCGTTAACGCTAAATTACAGGCCGATATTCGGAAATTTAAATTCAACGTTATTCGGACCCGTTATTTAAGTTTTATTATTTCGACTAAAAGCTTAGAAGTAAATCTAAAAAAAGTTTCCGTGGTCGTTTATTAAAAGCCTTCTATTATTGTAAAAAATATACAAAGCTTTTTTGGTTTTTGTAACTTCTACCGATATTTTATTCGAAACTACGATATAATTGCAAAGCCTTTGGTCCATTTGACCAAAACTAACATTTTTTACAATTTTATTTTTAAATATTAAAAAAGTTTCGACCTTTTTATACTAGCTTTTACTACTGCACCAATTCTATAATATTACAGGCAAAACCTTTTTTGTATATTAAAAACTAACGCTTCCGACGGCGTAATAGCTTTTATGCTTTCGCAATTCCATAACGACGACTGGCTTCCAATCGCTTATTTCAGCAAAATTATAGTTTTCGCAAAGCTAAATTATATCGTATACGACAAAAAAATATTCGCGATTGTGAAATTTCTAAGCAACTTTCGTATTAAACTAGCTAGCTTAATTTATCAAATTAAAATTATTATTAATTAAAGCCTTAAAATACTTTATAATTTTTAAATCTTTAAACGCTCGATAAACACGCTGGGCCGAGCTTTTCGCCGATTACAATTTTCTTATTACGTACAAACCAGATAAACACAACCTTTTGGCTGACGCACTAACACGTCGTACGAGCGAACTCGATCGCTAAAACTTTTTTAAACGCATTTAGCGTCTGCAAACCCTTTTTCGAGCCGATCAGATCGATTACCGCTTTTTGACTAAAAAACTTCGACCTTTTACGGCCTTCGAAACAACTGTTTTTATCGTTGAAATAATTAATTTTTTTTTCGCATTTCGTATCGTTAACTAAATTTTTTACGCTAATCGCATAGCTAGCAGCCTGATGGCCCTCCGAAAAAAAACTATACGAAATATTATAAAAGAAAACGACGATAATAATACTTCGTTTTTATATATATTTGAACGCGATTTGCTGTTATATTACGGTCGCTTAATAGTATTAAACGTCGATTATTTTCGTTTGGTCCTTATACGAAAAGTGCACGATCAAATTTCTACCGCTTATTTTAGCGTTCGCAAAACTACGCAATTGCTTTCGGACCAATATTATTAGCGAAGTATAACAGCTTTCGTAAAATAATACTGTCGCAATTGCTACGCTTATCGAAAAAGTTTTATTTTAAAAAATAAGCGCTCCGGCCTTTTTCAGTTTTTTCTTGTTTTTGACCATTTTTAAAAGCATATTACAATAGACTTTTGCAATTTTAACAAAAACAAATACGATTACGATAACGTGTTCGTAATAATAAATCGTTTTTTAAGCAAGCTATTTCGATTTTTTGTTATAAAAATATCGACGCTCGAAGCTTCGCCAAATTATATATATTTTACGTATATAAGTATTTTGGCCTTTTAAAAAGTATTATTAGCGATTATAGCTTTTAATATTAATTTATTTTCTGATCTGAATTAAATAAAATATTCGATACGCAACTGAAGCTTTCGATAGCCGCTTATTTTAAAACCGACGGTCAGACCGAAATTTATAATTAATATCTGCAAAAACGTTTTCGACCTTTTGTAAATTTTTATTAAAATAATTAAAGCGAATTTCTTTTAATAATAGATTTCGCTTAAATAGTTTTTTTTTACGAAAATTTAAATGGCTTTTCACTTTTTGAAATTATATACGATTACATTTTTTATATTAATTAAAACTGAAAGCTCGATACTTTTTTTTTTTCCAACCTTTTATATAAGCTAAACGCAAACGAAGCTCGTGCGTACGCTCGCCGCCACTACGACGCTTAGAATTTCGCCAAATCGCATTTTTAATAAATCTACGATAAAATAAAAAAAAGTGCGAATAAATCTCGCCGCGCGATCGATTTTAATATTAGCGATTACGTATAATTCGATATGCGTTTATTTCCGACCTTCCGGCCTTTTCGCAAGCTCGACAATTTTATAAACGGCCTTTTTAAAATTGTAGCCAAAATTTTCGACAACGCTTTTAAACTAAATCTTTTTAATATTATAAACGTACATCCAGTTTTTTACGCTAATCGACTGCGTAAAACAGCTGACGACGCGCTTTCCGGTCAGATTAACTCAGCTTTTAAATCTATTAATATAACTGATAAATTTAAATACGAAATCGAAAAATTAATCGCTTATCGAATGCAGCGGAAAACCTTTTAATACAAAGCTTTTTAAATAAGCTTAAATAAAAATTTTACGTAATACCCCGCGTTTGATTTTATATATGTTTTCCTAAAAGTGCGCGACTTTTATTTAGCGCATAAAAAGCTCCCCGGTTTTTCTGCAAAACTTGTAGACTGGCTAAAGGCGTATTCCGAAGATTTGGATTCGTACGATTATTTAAATAGCGACGTATTAATAAATAAAAGCTCGAAGGCGCGCTTTTTCGAACGGAAAAGTAATATAACGATTTATTCTGTTGCCACCTCTCGTATCACCCTAGCAACTACGTATAGCTGCAAGCTTTTCAGCAACTACGTATAATTGCAAGCTTCCTGGTCTTTTGATAGGTCTTTCTATCAACTGTAGAAATTATTCATATATATAAAACTTTCTTTTCTTAGCAACTTCTGCCTTCTGCAATTGTTAATTCTAAATGAATATCTTTATTACAAAACCAAAGGCTCGTTTTTCATACTATGTGAACACGGCGACCAGTTGACTGATCTCCCAGCCCTTCGACTGATTAGATCGTCACATCAGCCAATTTACAAGTTTTGCAGAAGGACCGGAGAGCTTTTTATACGCCAAATAAAAGTCGCGCATTTTCAAAAGAGCATATATAAAATCAAACGCGAAGTATTACGTAAGATTTTTATTTAAACTTATTTAAAAAGCTTTGTACTAAAAAGTCTTCCGTTGTATTCGATAAGCGATTAATTTTTCGATTTCGTATTTAAATTTATTAATTATATTAATAAATTCAAAAGCTAAATTAATCTGATTTGAAAACGCGTCGTTAGCTGCTTTACGCAGTCGACTAGCATAAAAAACTGGGTGTACGTTTATAATATTAAAAAGGTCTAGCTTAAAAGCGTTGTCGAAAATTTTGGTTATAATTTTAAAAAGGCCGTTTGTAAAATTGTCGAGCTTGCGAAAAAGCCGGAAGGTCGGAAATAGACGTATATCGAGCTAAACGTAATCGCTAACGTTAAAATCGATCGCGCGGCGAAATTTATTCGTATTTTTTTTTATTTTGTTATAAGCTTGTTAAAAATGCGATTTGGCGAGGTTTTAAGCGTCGTAATAGCGGCGAGCGTACGCACGAGTTTCGTTTGCGTTTAATTTATATAAAAAATTAAAAAAAAAAAAAGTATCGAGTTTTCAGTTTTAATTAATATAAAAAATATAATCGTATATAATTTTAAAAAGTAAAAAGCTATCTAGATTTTCGTAAAAAAAAACTATTTGGGCGAAATCTATTATTGGAAGAAATTCGCTTTAATCGTTTTAATAAAAGTTTACAAAAGGTCGAAAGCGTTTTTACAGATATTAATTGTAAATCTCGGTTTGACCGTCGGTTTTAAAATAAACGGCTATCGAAAGCTTTAATTACGTATCGAATATTTTGTTTAATTTAAACTAGAAAATAAACTAATACTAAGAGCCACGATCGCTAATAATATTTTTTAAAAAACCAAAATATTTATACACGTAAAATATATACAATTTGGCGAAGCTTCGAACGTCGATATTTTTATAATAGGAAATCGAAATAATTTGCTTGGAAAAGCGATTTATTATTACGAATACGTTATCGTAATCGTATTTGTTTTTATTAAAATTGCAAAAGTTTATTATAACGTGCTTTTAAAAATGGTTAAAAACAGAAAAAGGCTAAAGAAGGCCGAAGCGTTTATTTTTTAAAACAAAATTTTTTCGATAAGCGTAGCAATTACGATAATATTATTTTACGAAAACTGTTATACTTCGCTAATAGTATTAATCCGAAAGCAATTGCGTAGTTTTACGAGCGTTAAGATAAACGGTGAAAATCTGGTCGTGTATTTTTCGTATAAAGGCCAAACGGAAATAATCGACGTTTGGTATTATTAGGCGATCGTAATATAATAGCAAATCGCGTTTAAATATATACGAAATGTTATTATCGTTGTTTTTTTTCGTAGCGTTTCGTATAGCTTTTTTTCGGAAAGCTATTAAGCTGCTAGCTGTGCGATTAGCGTAAAAAATTTGATTAACGACACGGAATACGGAAAAAAAATCAGTTATTTCAACGATAAAAACAGCTGTTTCGAAAGCCGTGGAAGATCGAAGTTTTTTAATTAAAAAGCGGTGATCGATCTGATTTGCTCGAAAAAGAATTTGCAGGCGCTGAATACGTTTGAAAAAGTTTTAACGGTCGAGTTCGTTCGTACGACGTATTAGTGCGTTAGCCAAAAGGTTGTGTTTATCTGGTTTGTACGTAATAAAAAAGTTGTAGTCGGCGAGAAGCTCGGCCTAGCGTATTTATCGAACGTTTAAAAATTTGAAAATTATAAAATATTTTAAAGTTTTATAATTAATAATTATTTTGATTTAATAAACTAAGCTAGTCAGTTTAGTACGAAAGTTGTTTAAAAATCTTACGATTGCGAGCATTTTTTTATTGTATACGACGTAGTTTAGCTTTGCAAAAGCTATAATTTTATTAAAATAAGCGATTGGAAGCCAGTCGTTATTATAAAGTTGCGAAAGCATAAAAGCTACTACGCCGTCGGAAGCGTCAGTTTTTAATATGCAAAAAAGGTTTTGCTTGTAATATTGTAAAACTGATGCAATAATAAAGGCTAGTATAAAAAGGTCGAAATTCTCCTGATATTTAAAAATGAAATTAAAAAAAACGTTAACTTTGGTTAAATAAATCAAAAGCTTTGCAATTATATCGTAGTTTCGAATAAAACGTCGGTAAAAATTACAAAAACCAAAAAAGCTTTGTATATTTTTTATAATAATAAAAAGCTTTCAGTAGACGATTACGAAAACTTTTTCTGGATTTATTTTTAAATTTTCAATAAAAATAATAAAGTTTAAATAACGGGTTCGAATAACGTTGAATTTAGATTTTCGAATATCGGCCTGTAATTCAGCGTTAGCGAGCTTTTGAAGCATTTTACGAACGTATATAGCGTGTTTCAAAAGGTCGGACGAATAAATAAAAATATTATTTAAATATATAATATAAAAATCGTTTAAATAATCGAAAAAAACGTCGTTTATATAACGTTAGTAAATTGCGGATTTATTAATAAAGCCAAAAGGTAGCATTTTATATTTATAAGCGTCGTAACGCGTACGAAACGTCGTTAGTTTTTTATTAGCGAAGTTTATTCGAATTTTATAAAAAGCTTAACGAATATCGAGCTTCGTAAAAATTCGCGCTTCCGAGAAACGAGCAAAAGTTTTATCGATAAAAAAAAAGAAATAACGATTTTTACGAATAATATTATTAAAAGTTCGATAATCGATATAAAAACGCAATAAACCGTCGGGTTTTTTGGCGAAAAGCATTGGAGCAGCGAAAGGAGCGGTAAAAGATTCGATAAAACTTTTGTTAAGATTATTTTGCAAATAAGTTTGACAATCTCGAGCTTTAAAATCGATATTTTGTATAAAAAAATATATTTCAATTCTTTTTTATTTATAATAAACTCGATCTTATGGTCGTAAGGCCGATAAAAAGCTAGTTCGTTATTAGCGGCCTTAAAAAATACGTATTCGAAGTTTTTGTATTTCGGAAGAAAAGATTCGAAAAAAAATTTATTCGAAATTAGCTTTGCTAAGCTGGTTGAAAAGGTCGAAATCGATATTTCGTTCGTTTTGAAACGTTCGAAAAAACTGTAAGATTGGGTTTTAAAAAAAGTGTTATACGTAAAATCGTTTAGTATTCTGTCGATTTCGTATAAAAAGATTAAAAACATTTCAACTGCTTTTTTTCTGAAAATCAGTTTGAAAGCGTATGCAATAATCTGGCAGATAAAAATTGAATAAGCAGTGGGTTAAGAAACTCGTTTTCGAATTGGTCGTTTGAAAGGTTCAGGAAAAGGTTGCTTATCTGAATTATCGATTATATTAAGCTGAAAGGCTATCGCGGCGAATATGACGATTTAATCAGTCGAAGGGCTAGGAGATCAGTCAACTGGTCGCCGTGTTCATATGATATAAGAAACGAGCCTTTGGTTTTGTAACAAAAATATTTATTTAAAATCAATAACTGCAGAAGGCAGAAGTTGTTAAAAAAAAAAAGTCTTATATATATAATAGTTTTTACAGTTGATAAAAAAACCTATCAGAAAACCAGAAAGCTTGCAGCTATACGTAGTTGCTAAAATAATACGAAAAATGGCAACAGAATAAATCGTTACACTATCCTCCCGTCCGAAAAAAACGCGCTTTCGAGCTTTTATCCATTAATACGTTATTATCCAAATAATCGTACGAATCCAAACTTTCGGAATACGCCTTCAGCCAGTCTACAAGTTTTGCAAAAGGACCGGAAAGCTTTTTATGCGCTAAATAAAAGTCGCGCACTTTTAAAAAAGCGTATATAAAATCAAACGCGGAATATTATATAAAATTTTTATTTAAACCTATTTAAAAAACTTTATATTAAAAAGTCTTTCGCTGTATTCGACAAGCGATTAATTTTTCGATTTCGTATTTAAGCTTATCAGTTATATTAATAAATTCAAAAGCTGAATTAACCTGATTTAAAAGCGCGTCGTTAACTGTTTTACGCAATCGATTAACGTAAAAAACTGGGTGTACGTTTATAATATTAGAAAAGTCTAGCTTAAAAGCGTTATCGAAAATTTTGGTTATAATTTTAAAAAAGCCGTTTATAAAATTATCGAGCTTGCGAAAAAGCCGAAAAATCGGAAATAAACGCATATCGAGCCAAATATAATCGCTAACGTTAAAATCGATCGCGCGGCGAAATCTATTCGCATTTTTTTTTATTTTGTCGTAAGCTTATTAAAAATGCGATTTAGCGAAATTCCAAACGTTGTAATAACGGCGAACGTACGCACGAGCTTCGTCTGCGTTTAGCTTATATAAAAAAATTAAAAGAAAAAGAAGTATCGAGCTTCCAGTTTCAATTAATATAAAAAATATAATCGTATACAATTTTAAAAAATAAAAAGCCATTTAGATTTTCGTAAAAAAAAACTATTTGAGCGAAATTTATTATTAAAAGAAATTCGCTCTAATCGTTTTAATAAAAGTTTACGAAAGGTCGAAAGCGTTTTTGCAGATATTAATTGTAAATTTCGGTTTGGCCGTCGGTTTTAAAATAAACGGCTGTCGAAAGCTTTAATTACGTACCGAGTATTTTGTTTAATTCAAATTAAAAAATAAACTAATATTAAAGGCCACGATCGTTAATAATACTTTTTAAAAGGCTAAAATACTTATATACGTGAAATATATATAATTTAATAAAACTTCGAGCGTCGATATTTTTATAACAAAAAATCGAAATAGCCTGCTTAAAAAAGCGATTTATTATTACAAATACGTTATCGTAACCGTGTTTGTTTTTATTAAAGCTGCAAAAGTTTATTATAACGTGCTTTTAAAATGGTTAAAAACAAAAAAAGGCTAAAAAAAGCCGGAGCGTTTATTTTTTAAAACAAAACTTTTTCGATAAGCGTAGCAATTGCGATAATATTGTTTTACGAAAGCTATTATACCTCGCTAATAATATTAATTCGAAAGCAATTGCGTAGTTTTGCGAGCGCTAAAATAAACGATAGAAATCTGATCGTGCATTTTTCGTATAAAAGCCAAACGAAAATGATCGACGTTTAATATTATTAAGCGACCGTAATATAACAGCAGATCGCGTTTAAATATATACGAAGTATTATTAGCGTCGTTTCTTTTCGTAGCGTTTCGTACAGCTTTTTTTCGGAAAGCTATCAGACTGTTAGCTATGCGATTAGCGTGGAAAATTTGGTCAACGATACGAAATGCGAAAAAAAAATCAGCTATTTCAACGATAAAAACAGCTGTTTCGAAAGCCGTGGAAAATCGAAGTTTTTTAATTAAAAAGCGGTAATTAATTTAATTTATTCGAAAAAAAGTTTGCAGGCGCTAAATGCGTTTAAAAAAGTTTTAGCGATCGAATTCGCTCGTACGACGTATTAATGCGTCAGCCAAAAAATTGTGTTTATCTGGTTTATACGTAATAAAAAAATTGTAATCGGCGAAAAGCTCGGCCCAGCGTGCTTGTCGAACGTTCAAAAGTTTAGAAATTATAAAATACTCTAAAGTCTTATAATTAATAATTATTTTAATTTAATAAATTAAATTAGCTAATTCAGTACGAAAGTTGCTTAAAAATCTTACGATTGCGAGCATTTTTTTATCGTATACGACGTAGTTCAGCTTTGCGAAAGCTATAATTTTGCTAAAATAAGCGACTAGAAGCCAATCGTCGTTATAAAATTGCGAAAACACAAAAGCTACTACGCCGTCGAAAGCGTCAGTTTCTAATATGCAAAAAAGGTTTTGCCTGTAATATTATAAAACTGATATAATAATAAAAGCTAGTATAAAAAGATCGAAACTCTTTTGACATTTAAAAGTAAAATTAAAAAAAACGTTAGCCTTAGTTAAATAAATCAAAAGCTTTGCAATTATACCGTAGTTTCGAATAAAACGTCGATAAAAATTACAAAAACCAAAAAAGCTTTGTATATCTTTTACAATAATAAAAAACTTTTAATAAGCGACTACGAAAACCTTTTCTGAATTTATTTTTAAACTTTTAATAAAAATAATAAAGCTTAAATAACGGGTCCGAATAACGTTAAATTCAGACTTCCGAATATCGGCTTATAATCCAGCGTCAGCGAGCCTTTAAAACACTTTGCGAACGTATATAATATATTTCAAAAAATCGAACGAATAAATAAAAATATTATTCAAATATATAATACAAAAATCGTTTAAATAATCGAAAAAAACGTCGTTTATATAACGTTAATAAATTACGGATTTATTAATAAAGCTAAAAAATAGCATCTTGCATTTATAAGCGCCGTAACGCGTACGAAACGTCGTCAGTTTTTCACTAACGGGATCCATTCGAATTCTGTAAAAAGCTTAACGAATATCGAGCTTTGTAAAAATTCGTGCTTCCGAAAAACGAGCAAAAGTCTTATCGATAAAAAAAAAAAAATAACGATCCTTACGAATAATATTATTAAAAACTCGATAATCGATACAAAAACGTAATAAACCGTCGGGTTTTTTAGCGAAAAACATTAGAACAGCGAAAAAAGCGGTAAAAAATTCGATAAAACTTTTATTAAAATTATTTTACAAATAAATCTTAACAATCTCGAGCTTTAAAATCGACATTTTATATAAAAAAGTATATTTCAGCTTTTTTTCATTTATAATAAGCTCGATCTTATGGTCGTAGAGCCGGTAAAAGGCTAGCTCGTTACTGGCGGCCTTAGAAAACACGTGTTCGAAATCTTTGTACTCCGGGAAAAAAAATTCGAAAAAAAATTCATTCGAAATTAGCTCTGCTAAGTTGATTAAAAAAATCGAAATCGATATTTCATTAATTCTAAAACGTTCGAAAAAACTGTAAAATTAAATCTTAAAAAAAGTGTTGTACGTAAATCGTTTAATATTCTATCGATCTCGTATAAAAAAATTAAAAACATTTCAATTGCTTTTTTTTTGGAAATCAGCTTAAAAGCGTATGCAATAATCTGGCAGATAAAAATTAAATAAGCAGTAAATTAAAAAATTCGTTTTCGAACTGGTCGTTTGGAAAATTCAAAAAAAGATTGCTTATCTGAACTATCGATTATATTAAGCTGAAAGGCCATCGCGGCGAAAGCCTTTCTTCGGTTTTTAGCGTAACTATTCTTCGTAAAACGAAAAAGCTGTTCTGACGAAAAAAAAAAAAAAAAAAAAAAAAAAAAAAATAACAAAAAAAAAAATCGTTAGCCTGAGAAAATAATATAATTTCTTGTATTATCCCACTGGCGTCGCTATCGAAATTGGCACCGCGAATAAAATTCGACCTTTTCGCGCTCCGCATAGCGTCGTAGATCTGCTATAATTAATCAAAATTCTTATCACGTTTTACAGCGTCGTTTTAATAGCGAAATTAAATCTTTCGGAAATGCAAATAAAAAACTTTAATATAACGAGCGTAAAAAACTATAAAAAAATAAAATTTCGGCCAATAAAGCTTGCGTTTATTACAATTTAATAAAACTTGATGTTCGGCCAATCAAGCTTTTTTTAAAATCATATTATAATTTCCAAAATTAATAATCAAAAAAAAATAAACGATTGTATTCGGTTATTAATAATAAAATTAAAAAACGTAAAATATATAATTAAATGGCCACGAGCTTTATTATACCCTTTTACAAAAAAAAAAGCCGGAAAAAATTAAATTAAAAGTTTTAAAAAAAAAAAAAAAAACTTAATCAGCGCCGAATCGATTAACGTATAACCGTTCGCTTCAAAATCGGCGAGCGCTTTTATTTTATACGAAAAGCCATTTTTAATAAATATAACGGAAATTATTAGTAAATCGCTATTAAAAAGCTTTCGAACGTTAAAATAACGCATATCGCGTAATACGCCCAAAAAAAAAGCTTTGCTTAAGCCTAAGCGTTTTTCCGACTAGCGGAAAAGCTTTCAATTTCCTCGTATACGTTTTGGAAATCGTTTAGAAAAAAATTTTCGTTTTTATTATTATTATTAAAAAACGAATTTTCGGCCGGTTCGACCTCGTTTACACTTATTAATTTAAAAAAATCTTTAAATAAAACCGAAGATCGGCCCGTAAAAAATCGTATAAATTGGCTTTTTTAAACTTTCTGATATAAAATAAAAAACGAGCGTTGTCGTTAATCCGATCGAAAAAAAAAAACGCCAAAAGGGGCGTTTTAACGTGAAAAAAAAGAAAAAGCAGCAAAAAGCTGAAAAAAAACTTATAAAGCATTTGAACGATTTTCGTACGTACGATTTAACTCGTAATACGCTTTAGTTAAAAACCTACCATTTTAATAAATAATAAATTTGATTAAAAAGCGATTCGCGTATAAAATTCGTTCAGCTAATTAACTTTATTTTTTTTGTCGGACGGCGGTAAGCCAATTTTTAAAAATCGTTATACGCGCTTATTTCAAATGCAGCTTTTCTCGTAAACGCCTTAGTATTTTGTCGCGAAAAGCGTTTCGAAGCTATTTGTTAATCCGTATTTAAGCGTTTGCTGCGAAAATAAAAAATCGCAAATAAAATCGCTAAAAATCGTCGTACGTATTTATTGCAAGCATTTTAAATTCGTTTTCGGCCTTTTGAACGTTTAAAAAATCGGCCAGAAAATCGGCGACCTTTTTTATTAATTCTTTGGAAAATATAAAATCGGAGCGGTTTAAAATACGCGGAGTAAAAAACTTCTTTACTACGCCTTCGGTCTAATCGAATATATAATTTTTACGAAATCGATCGCTAGCGAAATAATCGTAATAAAATTCGAAATTATCGAAAACTTTAATTTTTTAATAACGTGCTTTATAATCTTTACCATTATTTAGCTTAAATTTAAGATTCGAAACGCGCTTTATACGAGCTAATCGAAAATCAGCAGATAAATAAAAACTATAGCGTTTAAAAAGCGCGCTAAAATCTTAGCCGTCATAGGAAAATCCAAAAAAAATTCGCGAAAAGCGTAGAAATTAATCTGCAGCGTTTATTAATTAAAATAAAACGTTGCGAAAAAAAAAAAAAACAACAGATTCGCGACTAGCAAAAACACGTTCGATAAATTCTACCAAACGCTCTGATTAAAAGGTCTGTCGCAGTCGTATAATTTCCAGAAATTGTCGTTTACGCTTTTGCGCTTTTTTCAATTGATTTTACAAAAGTTTTAACTAAACGCTCTCAGCGCTAGGCTGCAAAAAAATGGCAGGCGAAATGGTTAGCGCTTTGTCTTTTCCTTTGTTTTTTTTTCCTCGGAAAAAGGATTGTTTTTCAGAAAAAAAAGCTTTTGGGAAAAGCTGCTTTTTCGCTGATTAAAAAAAAAATTAAAATATAATAGCAGAAGCTGAAAAGCTCTGCTGAAGGAAGGATCGTTAAACAAATGCTATTTTTCGCGAAATGCGGAAATAAGCCTTTTCACGACCGGTCGATCATTTTAATATAATCCGTAAAAAATTCGAAAAAAAAAATAGTTTACGCCGTCGCCAGCGTAAAAAAAAATTTGTTAATAATATAACGATTTAATCAGTCGAAAAGCTAAAAAATCAGTTAATTAATCGCCGTGTTTACATAATATAAAAAACGAGCCTTTGGTTTTGTAATAAAAATATTCACTTAAAATCAATAATTGCAAAAAACAAAGGTTGCTAAAAAAAGAAAGCCTTATATATATAATAGTTTCCACAATTAATAGGGAGACCCACCAGAAGACCAGGGAGCTTGCAGCTATACGTAGTTGCTGGGGTGACACGAGAGGTGGCAACAGAATAAATCGTCACAGCGAAGGCTTTTCTTCGGTTTTTAATATAAAACGGTGATACCTTGTATTAATGGAAGTTGGTAGTTTTAGCTATGATCGAGGCATGGACCCCTCCGAAACCCCCTGCCATTAACTATTTTTAACAAATATAAAAGCAAAGCACCCTTTTAGATAGTATCATAGGTACGCAATTTAATTTATACTTTTATTTATTTTTTTTTTTCTTTTTTTAGTCTTTTTTAAAGATTTCTTAAACTATTTTATCTACCGATATATAACCGTATTAATTTGGTTTTTCTATCTATTTTTACATTTGATAATTTACGCAAAGATTTAAACTTCGGTGTTTCGTTTTTATATATCGCCGATGCATTTTTTAAAATCGCAGTCAAAATCGATTTCGATATTTCGCTATTACGGCTTAAAAAACTTTTTATATAATATTATTCGCAGTTGTATTATATAAAAGACTTTTAATAGCGTTTTTTATTTTGCGCATAATTATTAAATTACAAAAGTGTAATATATCTTAGAAACGTTTAAAATTACGGTCAGGCAATTCTGAACCGTGCGAAGTTCAAAGCTCGAAAATCGCTTTTTTGTTTAAAAATAACAAATCGAATATTAGTTCGTACGCTTCGATCGCTGCGTTCGGCCCTTCTAAATTAAATTTCTTTTGGTCAAACGCTTAGCGAAAACTCAACCTTTTGATTTTACGCTTTATAATTGTAACAATTACAATTTGCGGCTTTTTATTAAAAATAGTAAAAAAATGGCTGTACGTGCATTGGCCTGAGCCACGGAATATCGAAACCGTAGATTATATAACAATATTATATTAATCCAGTTAATTTACCAAAAAACAAGTTTTTTAATACGTTATTTAAATATCTGGACGCAATCTTATTTTATTTAATTTTTTTAAAAAACACAAAAACTTTTTTAATAGCTTTTTTATTAAAAACGATTTTTTTTATATTAAAAACTTTTAATTTGCAATTTCAAAAAACATTCGTTTATTTAATTCAAATCTTACTAATACTTTCGTTAATATTATAAACAACAACGCTTTTCGTTTTCTTATGCGAAACCGCATGCTTTTTCCTGGCTCCCCTGGTGCACTTTTATTTAATAGCGCTAATATTACCGATTTTATCGAGAAATATAAAAAAACCTGTAAGAATTTCGGAGTTTTTAAAACTAAAATATTCGATAAACTCTTTCGCTATTATAATCTAACTATCAAAAATATTATTAAATCGATAAATAAATAAAAAACTATTAGAATTCGAAATTAGCGCAAATTAATTAAAGCTTTAAAATCGGAGTTCCGAAACCACGATCGCTAGCAAATTCGCGATACTATCGCTTTTTTTAAATAATTTGTTATAATAATTCGCTAAGCCAAAAAACTCAAGGCCTATTATCGTACTTATACGAAGGTTTTTAACGTTTTCGTTAATAAAAAGGTTTTAAGCGAAGTTAAGCAGAGAAAATTGTTTTTATTTGGCTTTTCAACCAGCATTCGCAACAAAACTATTAAGCATTTTAAAATTAATAAACAAAACTCTGAAATTTTCGATTAGTATTTTAAATTTGTAAAATTCGTTTTTAAACAAAACCAAAGCGAACGTATTATTAAAATTATAAACTAAAAGAAATCTTCTTTTTTTATTTATAAAAAAAACGTAGAAACTCTAATGCAAAAATATGCCCAGCCACTAAAAATTACCGAAATCGCCAAAAAACAATCAGTTATTATATTATTTAATTGTTTTGCAAAACTTACTGGCTTGGAAAAGCTTAATAAAAATATCGAAACTTTCGTATTAAAATTTACCGATATTAAAATTCAAAAATTTTAAAACAAAATCGAAGATTTTATATAATAGCAGAAAAAACTTTTTTACGTTAATTCGGATAATAAAAACGATTAAAATGGCTTTTATAATAATTATTTTTTTTAAAATGCGCGAAGCGATCAATTTCGCTAAGCTATCGTAGAAGTAATAGCTGTCCAGTAGCAACCTTTTCGTATTAGCGATCAGAATCAGCGAAATATTAATTATAATAACGATTATTAAAAAAAAAAAAAAAATCAACGCGGAAACCAAAATCGCGGCTATTAAAATAATAAAAGTAATTATTAAAATAAACTCCGTAGTTTTAAATATAAATTTTATAACAACAGAAAAATTTATTGCGAAAAACCTTATATTCGCTTAGAATGCAAAGCATTTAATTTTTGTATAAATAATAATATTTATTATATTAATAAATATGGAACGATTTGCCTCGGATCGACGAAAGCAGAAATAAACCCTTTTAATAAAGCTGAAAATTAAAGCTGATTAAATACTATTCGCTTAAAAGTGAAAAGTACGGAATGGAACGATTGCTTGGAAAACAAAAAAAATGCAAAAACGATTTTTATTAATAAAAAAGAAAACATTCCAAAAGGCGTATTAATCAAAAAGAAATTTTTTATTTTAAATATGAATAAAGTTTAAATATATAAATAAAAAACAAATATATATATTAGGAATATAATTATCGTATTTGCAAATATTATAATTATATAATTAAGCCAGCGAATTATAAGAAAGCAAAATGCTTCTGTTTTATTCGTTAAATCAACTGGTATAAAAAAAAACGTTAGAATCGAAAAGGAAAAAGATTTTGAAATTCGAAAAGAAACCGATAAAACCATCAGAAAAACGCTTATAATAAAAGAAATTAACGACGATATAAAAGATATCGACACCGATATTCCGGTTTAAATTATTTAGAAAATATCAGCTTTTAAACGCTTACCGTTAATGCGAAGCGAGAAATAAATCGATAAATATATCAGTTCCGAAGCCGTCGACGAAGCTATTAAAAAGATTATAAAACAAAAGATTAAATTGAAATTTAGCGATTTATTTAGCATAAAAGAAAAATTCGACAAAGTTATTAATAAATAAATTTTTATATTAAAAAAAAACGAAAAAGTTAAAATTATTCGAAAAAAAAAACGATTTCGAATTGAAAAAAAACCAAAAAAAAATTTATAATATCGTAGTTAATTTAGCCGATAAAAAAAAATCTTCGGAAAAAATCAGCTTTTTAATTTTTATTATAAAAACCCAAAAGTTAAAACGACGAAAACTGCTTTTACACGGCTATAAAAGTATTATTAAAAATAAAAATAATATTTAAAAAAAATACGACCGCCCTCGTTTTATTCGATAATAAAGCCGAAGTTAATTGCATAAACCAAAAAACAGCCGAAGCCAATAATATCTCGATTATCACCGATAAGCGAATGATTTATATTATCGTTAATAAAAATACGATTAAATTTAATAAAATTATACGAAATATAAAAGTCGATGTTAAAAGTATTATTATTTATAAAAACTTTTTAATAATAAAAAAATGCTTTTATTTTATTATTTTTAAAATGCTTTGGATTTTAAAAAGTTTCGTCAATTTTAAATACACCGAAAACGGCCAAATAAAAGCTTTTTTCTGGAATTGGAACCGATTTTTTTAAAATCAAATCACCGTCGCCGGCGATAAGATTTCGCTAATCGACGTTTTATCGGAAAACGAATAGCCGGCTTTGATTTTAAAACAAACGCTAGGTTGCAACAAAACCTTGAAAATACTCGGCTAAAAGCATTCGCATTATTAATCGAAATAGCACCGCGAATAAAATTAATTAATATTAATATTTTTGGCTATTAATTCGGAAATAAAAATTCCGAAAATTTCGTTTTCGTATTAAACAAACCCGATTTATATATTTTACTTTTTTATATTAATATTAGCATTTTTTACAAGCGCAAAGCTGATAAAATACGATTCGTAAATTTTAGCGAATCCGATAGAAATATTTTCGGAAAAATAAACGATTGGTTTAAAAAAAATAAAATAACAAAACTATTTTAATTAATTATTAGCGAATTCGAAAAATTTATTACCGGCCGATTTTCCAGCTTATTATTTGGCAGCCGATTTACAAAAAAACGATTTAATAATTTAATAATCGAAATCTAACTTTTATTAAAAAAAAAAAAAATTTTATACAAAGTTTTACGCAACCGAAAAAAAGCTATAACTTTCGATTTCACCGAAATAAGTCAATTCAGCTTTAACGTTACGTTTTATATCGATATTAAAATCGTGTTTTACGAAGCTTGGCAAAAAAAAACTTTTTCAGTTTTTAAAGCTTTTCAGAATAAAATAATCGAAATGCTGAAAAAACGAATTAAGCAAAAAATCTTCGAATTCTGCCACGGCTTATATAAAAACAAATAGTTTATCGTTGCGAAAAAAAAAAAAAGTATTTATAAATTTATTATCGTAATCGTCGAAATAAACAAAATAACGATACGAAACGCTAACGTATTATTTAACGTCGATTAATTTTTAAACGAATTCGCAAGATTAACGATCGCTTTTTTTTTTAATTTGTTTTTCGGCTACGACCATTTAATATTTAATTTACGATTTCGAAATATAACGGCAATTTAAATATTAATCGGTTTACTGCGTATAACGAAAATACTTATAAAAGTTATTAATTCAGTCGCTTAATTCGTAAAAGTCGTATACAAAGTTTTTATAATTTGCATTTTTGATATTGCTTTTTTTTACGTTAACGACGTCGAAATAAAAAGCTTCAGATTATATTATAATAATAAAAAAATTCTTTTTAAAATTCGACGCTATATAATAAAACATATTTAAAATATCGATAAAATTATAGTTTGTTTCGAAAAAACTAAAGCTATTATTGGCCTTCGATCAAAATTTTGCATATCCGAAATAAATATCGTCGGCTATATGACTAATAGCGCTGAACGCTATTTTTAACGAAAAAAAATTAAAAAGATCTGCGAATAAAAAAAGTGTAAAAATATCACCGAAGCCAAAGTTTTTATTAGGATTATAATTTACTACCGCAATTAAATTAAGAATTTTTTTCAGAAAGCTGCATTTATTTACGCCACGATAAAAAAAAGTGTCGATTTCGTTTAGGAAAAAAAACAGAGCAAAATTATAAAAGTTTTTAAAAACGACTTTTTATCGGTTTTATTATTTATGCGGATCGATTATAATTTAAACGCAAAAAAAATTATTTTAATTATCGACGCTAATATTTTCGGTTAAAAAGCTGTATTATAACAAATCGATAAAAACAAAAAACGGCATTTTTACGATTCGAAAGCGATTTATAATCTTTCGCGAAAGCACGCTACGATGCTACCAAACGAAAATATCGAAACGCTTTTAAAATAATAAAAAAAATAAAAAGCGAATTATACGGCGTATATTTCATTTTGAAAACAAACGCAAAAGTTTTTATCGATTAATTAAATAAAAAAGCTAATAATCTGCTAAAAGCGCTTGTTATTAATTAAATAGCTTAGATGCGATTTATAAACTTCGAAATTAAATATATTAAAAAGATAATTAATATAACGGCAAACGGCTTTTTTAAACGAAAACGCTTTTATTCGTTTGATTTCGCTGAATAAAACGAATAAAATATCGACGAATAAATCGCTGACGAAATCGGCTGCTTTGTTATTTGCGCCTTAAATTTCACAAAGCCAAAACTATTCGCGTTGTTATTTCGGCTGGCACCGCGAATAAAAAATATTAATTTTCGGGCCGAAAAAGCATTCGCGTTATTATTTCGGCTGGCACCGCGAATGGATTTAATCGAAAACGATCGAAATAAACCGATTAGCGACGAAAATAAACTTTTGATCGATAATTACAAAACCGAAAATTTTCATTTAATCGCATATTATTTAATTATTTTGTTTAAATCATTTAGCGTGTCAAATTATTAATTTAAATTATTTAAAAACTAAATCTTCGATTATATTTTAGCCGATAAAAAGCTATATAAAATAAAAAATAATATATATTAAAAACGCTTAATAATAAATAATAAAACCGATAAGTTTTAAATTATAAAAAAAGCTTACGAAAAAGTGTTTTATAAAAGCTAAAGCTATTTATCACCGAATTAAAAACGATTTTTAATAAAAAGAATATTTCGAAAATTGCAAAACCTTCGTTAAAAGCTGTATTTCTTGCCAAAAACGGAAACCTGGCCGAAAAAAAAATTTATTATATCCGATGTAGTTTTTTAAAATCTGAAAAAAAGTTAATTTCGACGTTATACGCGTATTAATTACCGATCGCGGTTATATATGCTTCGTATTCGTTATTAACGATTTATTTAAATAGCTTGAAAAGCGACTTTTTCGAAACGCTACTTTCGAAGCTATAGCGACCTTTTTTTAAAAAAACGTCGTATATCGATACGGTTTGTTTAGCAAATTAAACGTCGATAATAAATCCGAAAACAAAAGCGTTGTCGAGACTTTTATAAAAAAATACGGCATTTAACGTATTTAAATCTTAGCTTATAATTCGAAAAATAATAGATTCGTTAAACGAAGCTATAAAAATATTTTCGACGGCTTTTCAAAAGCTATTCGAAAAGGCTATAAGCGTTAGTCGCGGAAATTTTCGGAAATACTTTTCGTTATACGCATATATATATACGCTTTTATTAAAATAATTTTATTTTTTATATAATACAGCAAAAACGCTCGATTATTTTTAAAAACAAAATGGCCTGTATAAAAGCTTTATAACGTGGTTAAAATAAAAACGAAAGCAAATTTGCTAGCGATAAAATTTAAACAACTAAACTACCGAGATATAAATATAAAAAAAATAATTTTAAGAAAAAAAAAATATAAAAAAGCAATTAAAAAAGTTTAAAATAAAATTAAAGTTTTAAAAAAAACGCTAATCAAAAAGGAAAATTTAATTTTAGTTTACAACGTTTAGCGCGCTATCGACAAATCGGCCGATATTAAACTTAATTATAAATAGCTCGGATTCTACGAAATATACGAAGCCGAATTAAATAAAAGCTATTATAAATTTACGGAATTCGATAAAACAAAATTAAAAAAAACGTTCGCCGCTAACCGGTTAAAGCGATTTTACAAAAGAAATCAGCAAATTTATCTTTTGGACTTTGATTTAAATAGCGATTTTAATTTCAGCGAATCCGGCGACGACTCCGACCAAAGCGATTATATTTCTGAAAAAAAAAAACCTACTAAAAAGGTTTAAAAACAGCCGAACGATAACCCCGCTGTTAAAAGCACAGTTTAAGTCGTAATTTCATTTATAACCGAAAAAAAGAAAAATGCATACAAAATTGTTTATTAATTATTTTATTGTTTTTGCTATTTATTGTTTTCTTTTTTATTATATACCGTTCTACTGTTTTTGTTTTGCCTGCTTATATACAATTTAATTATTTTGTTTTATATACGCTGTTTATTTTAAAAACTTTTTTTTATATTATTTGAAATATTTATTGTATTTTTTTTTGTTTAACTGTACTTTTGTTTATTAAAACAAAAGCTTTATATATATTTAAGCCGCAAATCTGATATATTTATATTGTTCGCATATTTTACGAAAACTATTTTTTATGCATTTTATTATTTACTATTTTCTGTACTGTTTATTTTTTTCGCTGTTCTGAACGAATGCCTGCTTAAATAATTATAATTTATTAAAAAAACAGTATACGAATTTCCGTAATTTTTAAATACAAATACCTTATAATCCCCGTACTTTTTTCTATTTATTTTTTAATAAATATAATACACTTTTTTAATTAATAAACTTATCGATATTATATCGTTTTTTAAGCAAAGCGTTGCTAAATCTAGCAAATTTATTTTTAATTTATTTTGGAACGGAATTATTATACGCAATTTTTCCGAATTTAAATAAGTATATAATACCGCTATTTTAAATTAATAAACAGCTTTCGTAAAAATATTTATAAAACAATTCGATATAATAATTAAAAACGTTAACGAATTTTTATTCGATTATAAAAGCTTTGTTAAAATTAAATTCGTTCGCAAAAGCTTTAATTACGATAAGTTTCTGCTGAATTACGATAACGCTTTAAAAGCTTTCGCCGGAGCAAAAAAAATTCGAAATAATAATAAAAAAGTGACAGACCGAATATTGCGCTTTTTATTAAATCAACGAAAAAAAAAATATTTAAAAATACGTTTTTAGCAAAATTACCGGTGTTATTTTATTTCGGCACTTCGCTCGCTTTTTCGAAACTATTACTTTTATTAAAAAAGGAGTTTGGGTACTGAACGCTTATATTTTCAAAACGCAAGTTTTAAAAGTTAATAATTTAAAGGCCCGCAGATTTATAAGTTTTTTTATAGCTATTTGCAAATTGATCGACGACGTTATGCAATCGCTAAAAAAAATTCTAATCGGCTGCGAAATTTTAAATTTGACCTTTTTTTAAAGCAAAAAACTAAGCGTCGCTAAATGCGGCATTTTTATACCGAACGAAAAAAACGACGTTATTCCGATATTTTAAATTTACGAAAACGAAAAAAACAAAAAAGCTAATATTATTTTCGTTTAATTCGAAAAGATATACGCGGTAGTAATTAATATTTTTAAAACAGCTAAAATAATTCGGCGATTTTTATTTTTAACTGTCGAAAACGAATCCGAAAACGAAACTAAAAGCGTAATAATAAATAACCGTTTATTCGAATACAAAAAACTTATTATATTTATAAAAACAATTCCGAAAAAAATAAAAACAAAAAACGTAAAAAAGCGCGCCGATATTTCCGAAATTTTTTTTGTTCGGAAAAAAAAATTATTTACGTCGCTAGCAAAAAAAGCATCGCGAATAAAAACAGCCGGAAATCGACGCCGAATTATAAATTTTAAATTAATTAATAAAAAACGCGACGATTTTACAAAATCGGATTTAAAAAACGCCGGCATTTCGAAAAAAAAAAATTTAAACGATTCTGAATTTAATTTTTCGAAATTAAATACGCAAATATTAAAAACGCTTGCTGCGTTTAAAAACGTCGTACCGCTAATATTTCAGATTTTAATAAAAGCATTTAAAATCTCGATTATTGCACGATTCGACCGAAAAAGCTTAAAAAAAAATATCGAAGTTATTGCGGAAAAAATTATACAAAAAATATAAAATCAGATTATTTTGTTTAAAACTTTCGCTTTTAACGACGAAACGATTTAAAAGTTTTATTTCGATATTTTTATATAAAAACTAAATAAATCCGTCAGCTTTTTTTTTTTTGCTTCGAACGAAAACTAAACTAAGCTTTTTTCGGAAAATTGCAAATATAACACGCTAAAGCAAATAAAAAAAACTTTTGAAAACGGTGATCCGTTTTTACTTAAGCTTTTTTTTGCTAAAAAACTCCGATTTTTTAATTTCGTTTTTACGAATAACGTTAACGCCAAAAAAAACGGCAAATTCTGCTATTTTCATATACGCTATTACGCGGCGTACTGCGATTTAATTATAAAAAAAGTCGACGTTATCGGTTTTACTAATCGATTCGCTGCTATTAAAAATTCGGATTACGACGTATTCGAAATTAATTTTAATAATTAATTTATATTTCGACGAAAAACTGCGAAAACTATTTAAACACGTATTAAAGCTTATTTAAGCTACGCAAATTTCAAAACAGATTCTAAAGCTTTTAACGCGATTACAAAGCTCGATTAAAACGTAAAAAAATGGAAGCAACGAATATTTTCAAAAATCGATTTTTTTGGCTTTTCGACCGAAAATATATTTTAAAATCTATTTAAACTAAGCTGCGAATTCGTTAATCATATAAAGTTTTATAACGAAAAAAACAAGCTACTTTTGCATTTTATAAAAAAAAAAGTAGCTATATATAAATATTATTTCCGATTGATTAAAACTTAAAAAGCGTTTATAGCTTTTTTCGCTAATATGTTTTATAATTTTATTTAATAAGTTTTTAAAATACACCCCGGCTTTTACTTCGCTGTTTTAATTATCCGGAATTTTGAAAACTGCCGCTTCGTAGCATATTTTAACGTTCCGATCGCTTTAAGTTTCGCTGGCCCCGACCGTATTATAATTATAAAATTCGATATCGCCGATTTTTAAAAAAAGAAAAAAATCGAAAATTTTATCGACGCTATTTTCGATTATTACGTTTTGCTTATATTCGCATACAATTCGAAAATAATCGAAGTTTATTTGCAATTATATTACGACGCCAAGCTAATTAAAACCATTCAGAAAAGCCCAGCTTTTTCGTATTTCAGCGCGTTTAAAACAGTAGCTTCGGCTATTTTATCGAATTACGAAACCGAAAGCTACGGAATGGAAAATAAAATGATTTTTATTAGTTTTTCGACTAAGCAAAAGGTTTTCGTTAAATTCAAAACCCAAAAAACCGACGGCGTAATACTAATTTATTCGAATAATTATACGGCGCAGAAATACAAAAACTATTTCGAAAACGACAATCCGATAAGCAATCTGATACTATTTATATTACGGCGAAAGTAATTATAGCATTTTCGATAATTTCGATTGCAAACGATTATTTCCGAACTATTCCGTAGAATAGTCTTTTTTACAAGCTTCGGAGCTTTTTCAAAAGCATTCGTCGGCAAACAGCCGTAATCCGACCTATTAGTTTTACGCGAAGCAAAAGCGTTAATCGGTTTTAATTACGACGAACTAATCGATTATTTTTACGATTTTAATATAAAATTTTTCAGCGCTTTTTGCAAAGCGTGGAATTACGTTTAAAAGCTGAAATCTATTATTTACGAAAAAAAATCGTAGAAAAAACCCGTCGCGGCGACGCTTAATAATATTATCGACGAAAAAGCTATCAAAACGTTCGTAGATTTAAACGATATTTCGATTAATATTTTATCGAGCCATTTTTTAAAAAAGCAAAATGAACAAAGTGATTTAAACGATAAGCGAAACGCTATTTTTCCGCAGGAGCCAATAGTAAAAAGGCCAAAAACGGGTTAAAAGACCGAAAAAGTATAAAGCTAAAAAATTCGGTTTTTGATTAATTGGTTTTTAAATTATAAAATAGACTAGATTGCATTTATTAGAGTTATGTTTTTTTTTAATTATAATTAAAAACGATTACGTATATTGTTTAAGACAGGATATAAAACGGTAATATTTTATATTAATAAAAGTTAATAATTTTAGTTATAGTCGAGGCATAAACCCCTTCGAAACCCTTTGCTATTAACTATTTTTAACAGATATAAAAGTAAAGCACTTTTTTAAATAGTACTATAGGCACGCAGTCCAATTTATACTTTTATTTATTTTTCTTTTCCTTTTTTCAGTCTTTTCTAGGAATTCCCTAGATTATCTTACCCACCGATATATGGCCGTATCAGTCTGGTTTTCCTACCTACTTTTATATTAATATAATTGTTTTTCGTAAAACGAAAAAGCTGTTCTGACGAAAAAAAAAAAAAAAAAAAAAAAAAATAATAAAAAAAGGATCGGCAGCCTAGGAAAATAATGGTGTGATTTTTTGTATTATTTTATTGGCGTCGTTATCGAAATTAGCACCGCGAATGAAATTCGATTTTTTCGCGCTTCGCATAGCGTCGTAGATTTGCCACAATTAATCAAGGTTTTTGTTACGTTTTACAGCGTCGTTTTAATAGCGAAATTAAATTTTTCGAAGATGTAAATAAAAAACTTTAATACAACGAGCGTAAAAGGCTGTGGGAAAGTAAAACTTCGGCCAATAAAACTTGCGTTTATTATAATTTAATAAAACTTAATATTCGGCCAACCAAGCTTTTTCTAGAATTATATTATAATTTCCGAAGTTAGTAATTAAAAAAAAAGTAAACGATTATATTCGGTTATTAATAATAAAATTAAAAAGCGTAAAATATATAATTAAATAGCCACGAATTTTATTATACTTTTTTATAAAAAAAAAGCCGGAAAAAATTAAATTAAAAGTTTTAAAAAGAAAAAAAAAATTTAATCAACGCCGAATCGATTAACGCGTAACCGTTTGCTTTAAAATCGGCGAGCGCTTTTATTTTGTACGAAAAGTTATTTTTAGTGAATATAACGGAAATTGTTAATAAATCGCTATTAAAAAACTTTCGAACGTTAAAATAACGCATATCGCGCAATACGCCTAAAAAAAAGGCTTTGCTTAAGCTTGAGCGTTTTTCCGATTGGCGGAAAAGCCTTCGATTTTTTTGTATACGTTTTGAAAATCGTTTGAAAAAGGGTTTTCGTTTTTATTATTATTATTAAAAAGCGAATTTTCGGCCGGTTCGATCTCGTTTACATTTACCAGCCTAAAAAGGCTTTTAGATAGAACCGAAGATCGGCCCGTAGAAAGTCGTGCAGATTGGCTTCGAACCTTTTGATATAAAATAAAAAACGAGCGTTATCGTTGGTCCGATCGAAAAGAAAAAACGCCAGAAGGAGCGTTTTGGCGTAAAAAAGAAGAAAGAATAAAAGGCTGAAAAAAAGCCTGTAAAGCATTGAAACGATTTTCGTACGTACGATTTAATTCGTAATACGCTTTGGTTAAAAACTTATTATTTTAATAAATAATAGATTTGGTTAAAAAGCGATTCGCGTATAAAATTCGTTTAGTTAATTGACTTTGTTTTTTTTAACGGACGGCGGTAAGTTAATTCTTAAAAATCGTTGTACGCGTCTATTCCAAATACAGCTTTTTTTATAAACGCTTTGATATTTTGTCGCGAAAAGCGTTTCGAAGCTGTTTGTTAATTCGTATTTAAGCGTTCGCTGCGAAAATGAAAATCGCAAATAAAAGCGCTAAAAGTCGTCGTGCGTATTTATTATAAGCATTTTGAATTCGTTTTCGGCCTTTTAAACGTCGAAAAAGTCGGCCAGAAAATCGGCGACCTTTTTTATTAATTTTTCGAAAAATATAAAATCGAAACGGTTCAAAATACGCGAGGTCAGAAATTTTTTTGCCACGCTTTCGGTTTGATCGAATATATAATTTTTACGTAATCGATCGCTAGCGAAATAATCGTAGTAAAATTCGAGATTGTTAAGAATTTTAGTTTTTTAATAGCGTGTTTTATAATTTTTATTATTATTTAGCTTAAACTTAAAATTCGAAACGCGTTTTATACGAGCTAGTCGAAAGTTAGCAAATAAATAAGAATTATAGCGTTTAAAAAGCGCGCTAAAATTTTGGCCGTTATAAAAAAATCCAAAAAAAATTCGCGAAAAGCGTAAAGATTAATTTGCAGCGCCTATTAATTAAAATAAAACGTTGCGAAAAAATAAAGCAGCAGATTCGCGATTGGCAAAAACACGTTCGATAAATTTTATTAAACGCTTTAATTAAAAAAGCTATCGCAATCGTATAATTTTCAAAAGTTGTCGTTTACGCTTTTGCGCTTTTTTTAATTAATTTTGCAAAAGTTTCAATTAAATGCTTTTAGCGCTAGGCTGCAAGAAAAAAATGGCAAGCGAAATGGTTAATGCTCTGCCTTTTCTTTTATTTTTTTTCCTCGGAAGGAAAACTGTTTTTCAAAAGAAAAAGCTTTTAAAAAAGGCTGCTTTTTCGCTAATTAAAAAAAAAAAGATTGAAATATAATAGCAAAAGCTGAAAAGCTCTGCTAAAAGGAAAATCGTTAAACAAAAGCTATTTTTCGCGAAATTGTAAGAATTGAAAGGCAGGGAAACACTAGTTCAGATAATAAAATTCAGATAAGGTTGGATTGATAGTCAGACTGATTTCTACTTTTTATATTTTTAGTAAAAAGCGTGTATAAATACAAAAGGAGGGGTGGAGCCTTCGAAAAAAGTATTTCCCAGGAAACCAGGCGAATTTTATTTAGTATGCTTTTTCAGCTTCTATTCCGACCTTTTTTTATTTTTTTTAATATAACTTTAATAATTGATTTTTTAACAATTATTTTTATAAAATGTTTTATTTAAATATTATTTTCAGCTTTTATAATATTATCCGGCCCTCACGGCCTATCCGCAGAAAATGCTATTCGAAAATTAATAAAAAACAAAGAATCTTGGCGGATTATTTGATTTATATACGTAATATTAATTTCTGATATTACTTTTCTTTTTAGGCTTTTGATTTTCAAAAGCGACTGATTTTTTTATGCGTATGCTTTCGTATATAGCGTGCGTTACGCTTTCGAAATAACATACGGTCTTTTCCGCTTTTGGTTATAAATTATAACTGTTTTTTCCGCTTTCGGTCGTGAATTATAACTGTTTTGCTATTTTATTTTTTTTATTTTCGGTAGCGCTTCGCATTTTCGTTAAAAAAACTTTTTTTTTTAAAATGGCCGTTATTTTTCTGCTTAACTTCTTTTTTTTTTTTTTTTTTTTTTTTTTTTTTTTTTCGTCAGCTTTTTTTTACTTTAATCAATTGCTTTTCGCCGCGTTCGCCGCGAATTTTCAAAATGCTTTTGATTTTTATCTGCTTTCGGTGCGCCCGCTTAATTTTACGCGAAAGCATTACAACGGACTTTTTGCTTTTTTGCGTTTTCGAACTTTCCAGCGTAAAATACAACCGTTGCAAAACTTCGTATATTTAATGCTTTTTTGTAAATCTTTTAAATTTTTATTCGAATTCGTTTTTAATTAATTACAGATTTTTATCGCACGCGCTATCGAAGCGCAAATTTTTTTCGCGGGCCTTAACGATTTTATAAATCGTTTCGATATTATCACCGCCGCTGCCGTTTTTTTTTTTTTTGTTATCGAAACCAAAGCTTTTGCTAAAACTTTTATCGATTTTATTATTTACGACGCTTATATAAATCGTTTAAAAAAAAATAACGTTTCGGCTTTTATAATAATCGGAAATCGTGCGAATCGCGCCGCGGCTCGAGCTGCCGCTGCTGCTGCTGCGTCCGTTTTTGCCGGTTTAGCGGCTGCTGCTGTTTTAAAAGCTTTGGCTGCGCCGGCTTTTTTTTTTAACAACGCTAATATAAAACGTATTTTTCGTCGTTTCGAAAACGTCGCTCGGATTTATTTTAATCAGTTGAATTAAATTCTGGATTTTTACGAAAATATCGTAATTGCAATTTAATATTCGATTACGGCTATTATAAAAGCTTTAATTAAAATAAATCGAATATTCCGCGAGTTCGTTTAATATTAATTTTTTTTAGCTTGCCGCTGCTTTTAAATTTAAAAAAAATAGCGATAAAAATAAAAAAAAAAATAACGATAAAAATAAATTGGCTTAGCGAAGATTCTGGAGTTTTCTGGGTGTTTTTGTTTTTTTTTCTTTGTTTTTACGGCGCGCATTCGTTACTGCTCCGTTGCTATTATTTATCGTATTTTTCAAATATTTTTTTACAACTTTTTTTACGTTCGTAAAATAGTTTTTTGGCTTTTAAAAGTCTTCGTTTAATAAATAGCCCTTTTATCGTACTAAATAATATCGGCTTTTTTTTGTATTTTTATAAGCTTGTATTAATTTAACTTCGTATTTTTTTGGTTTTTGAAATTTTATTATATTATTTTTCGGCTCGGTATCGTTCCGATTTTACTAAAATTTTAATAAAAAAACGTAAAAAGTATCGTAAATACGATATTAAAAAAAAAGCTCGAATTAATAAGCTTGGCCGTGCTCGTATATAATTCGCTTGATTTTAAAAAGCTTTAGATATTTATTTAAAAGCTTTCGAAAAAGTCGCAGCTATCGAAGGTTTTTGATCGATAATAATATTTTATCGCTTATTTAAAATCTAGTTTTCTTATGTTTAGCGTCGTAGAATTTTTTGTAATTCGCGTTAGTTTTTTTTAACTTTTTATTAAATACTTTTTTTTTTTTTTTACAATATTCTAATTCGTTTTTCCGCTGACGATACCTTTTTTTTTACGACGTCGCTTTCGACGTTGCTGCCAAATTCTGAATAAAAGCCGTATAACATACGAAAAAAAATAAAATTCGTAAAAGCGTATATCGAATTGTTATACGTAAATTCGGCTAAAGCAAGCTTCGTAATCCAATCGTTTTGTCGATAATCGCAATACGTGCGAAAATAAAATTTTAAAACTTAATTTTAACGTTTCGTTTGATTATCGGTTTAAAAATAAAAAGCGGTATTTAATCGACGTCGTATTTATAAATAAAATATTATTAAAAATCAGAATTTATTAGTAAAAACTAATCTTTTGTTTATAATAATCTTTTTAAAATAGCTAAAATTTTTGTAAACGTATTATATAAATATTTCAGTCAAATCTGAAGTTAAAATCGTTTTTTATATCGATATATATTTCGACAGCTTCGTATATCGGTTTATTATAACGAATATCGAATCGTAAATACGATTTCGTTTTTTGCTAAAAAATAAATCCGTAATAAAATCTATAATTATTTTTTTTTAAAATTTCGTAAAAATCGAAAAAAAAGCTAATTCGTTATAAGATCGATGTTTTTTAAACTTGCTTTTCTGGCACTTTTTATACGTATTAACGTAACGTTTTACGTCGCTTCGTAAATTAAATCAGAAATATTTTTTTTCGACCAGTTTTAGCGTTCGCCGAAAGCTTTAATAGCCGGCGGTCGAATCGTCGTAATTAATTTTTAATATTTCGCTTTTAATAACGCTTTTATTCGAAATATACGCACGTTTTTTATAACGTAATAATTTATTTTGGCTTATACGCTAGTATTTTTCGGATCCGGCTCGATTGTTTTGCGAAGCCGATTCGTACGTTTTTTATAATATAAAAAAATTAAATTTTTGCAATTTAAAAATAGTTTTATAAATCGGTTTTGCTAATTCGTTATTAGCCGTTTCGGATTATAATAATACAGCGGCTACGCTTCGTAATATATATTATTTGCAATTAATAATATTAGCAAAAAACAGTCCGGCGAAAAAGCTTTTTATTTGGCTTTTTTCCGCTTGCTTTTTATTTTTTAATTCCGTTAATAAAAGCTTCGAATATTTATCGGCGCGAAATAGTTTATGCTCCGATTTTAAGCGTGTTTTTATTGCGAAAAACATTTTAGAATTTTTTAAATAAATTAGTTTTAATTTACGATGCAACGTAAACAGCTGCTCGTTATTTTTTTTTAAATTTTTTTTTAAATCTGGCCGGCGAAAAAAACCATCCGCCGGATTAAAAACTTTTATTTTATATTCGATTGCAAAATCGTATTTAACTAGCTCGTCGGTCCATTTCGCTTAGCGTCCGTTTAAACGTTTTTTCGTAAAAAAGTATTTCAGATTATAATAATTTGTACGTATAATAATAACGTCGAAAGCGTTACGTAAATATTAATTCTATTGTTTAAAAGCGTAAATTATAGCTATTAGCTTAGCGTCGTAAACTTCGTATTTTTGTTTTATAAAAAAAAGCTTTTTCGAATAATATACGATAAGATGCTAACGTACTTTCGCATTTTTTCCGAATAATTAAAATAATATTTTGCTTATAACGAATTTCGAAGCGTTTGTTTCGATTTGAATTTTTAATCGAAAATCGAAATAGCGTAAAATCGGTGTTCGGCAAAACTTTTTCTTAAAAATAAAAAAGCGACTTTCGCTTCGAATAAAAAACGAAAAAAGCCCGACATTTTTTTTCGTTGTATTTTTTTTAAAAAATTTATAATAAATCGGCAAAATTTAGCGTAGTTTTTAATAAAACGTTTATAAAAGTTAATAAAACCCAAAAACATTTGAATATTTCGCTACGTAATAAAAAAAGGCTATTTCCGAATATTATTTATTTTTCCTGGGTTCATTTTAATTTCTGTAGAAATAACGACGAAACTTAAAAATTTAATCGTATTCGTATCGAAAATATATTTTTTCAGATTTTCGTAAAATTTATTAATACAAAGTTTTTCGAAAACTTTTTTTACCGCGTTTGTATAATCGTCGGAGTTTTCGAAAAATATTAAAATATCGTCGAAATAAATTATATACGTAATATTTATTAAACCGATTAAAACTTAATTAATATACGCTTGGAAAGTTACTGATGCGTTCGAAAAGCCGAAAAGTAATACGCAGTATTCGAAGTGTTCGTAACGAATACGAAACGCAGTTTTTTATTTATTTTCCTTTTTTATTCGAAAGCGATAATACGCTTAAATAAAATTTAGCTTGGTAAATATTTTAGCTTTTTTTAAACGATTTAAAATTTCGCTTATAAAAAGTAAAAAAGTTCGATTTTTAATCGTAATTGCGTTTAAACTTTTATAATCGACGTATAATCGTAAACTTTCGTTTTTTTTCGGTATAAATATTACCGGTGTGCCGGCAGAGCTAATAAACTTTTTTATCCAGCTTTTTTTTAAATTCGAATCGAAATATTCGCGCAATTCGATAAGTTTAGATTCCGATAAAAAATAAATTGATTTTTAAAAAAAGTTTTTTTTTTCCGCGAAATTTATTCGATATTTTATAAAATAATAAAAAGCTAAAGTAACCGCGGCGGTATCGTCGAACACGTCGGCGTAATCGTCGTATTTAAAAGGTAATTAATATTATTTTTTAATAGCTTTTTTTAAAACGATATAAAACGCTTGCTTTTTTTTGGATTCTTTTTTAAAACGTTTAATTATAACGAAATTAAATTATAAGCGTTCGATTAAATATCGCTACGATTTAGCTCGAAAGCTTATAGCGGGGTCGATATTTCGCAATTAAAAAAAGTTTAAAATAAATAAAACCTTTGAAATATTTATATCGCAAGCCACGAAATCGCTTTGTATTTTTTTAATTGTTTTATAATTATTAATAGCGCGAATAAATTGCGTATGCGTGCCGTAAATAATTACTTTTCTTTTTTTAATCGTAGATAAATTAATACGTTTTTAAATTGGTTTTTATTTATATTTAATTAATAACTTTTGGATTACGTAGTTTTTTTCCGCGCCGCAATCGATAAAAGTTCGTTTCGTACGAGTTTCGCTTTTGGTTTTTTTAATTTCGACTGAAATTATTATTTTTTGCTTTTTTTTTTCGTTCGATTTTATTAGCAATAACGAAATTAAAATCGAACGAAAGCTTTTTTCGAATTTTTAGATTTGTTAGCTTCGGAGCAATTTAAGGCTATATATTTTTTTTTATTACATTTATAATATTCGACTTTTAAACAATTAGCTATGCGATGCTTTTTTTTTTTGACAGCGATTGCATTTCGAAAAATAAAAAAAGTCGTTAGAGGTTTTAGGATTTCAAAGGATTTTATTAAAATTGTCGTTTTTTCGCTTTCGTTTTTCTTTTTGTAACGTATATTCGAATCGAAAACGGTATATATTTGTTTTAGCTTTTAAGTTTTAATCGTAAATATAAGTTTTTTTTTTTTTTTTTTTTTTTTTTTTTGCGTTCGTTTCGTCGTTTATTATTTTTCGTTTCGTTATTAATAATTTTATTAGCATTTTCGATACGACGAGCGATTAATACTAATTTTTCGTACGAACTTATAGCTGCAATATTGCTTCGTTTAATAATTTTTTTTCGAAAAATAAATCGGAGTTTTGCGAAAAGCATTTTTTTTTTAATCGCATCGTTTATTATTTGCAATTACTATTCGAAATTATTCAAATAAGCAACGAAATCGTTAATTGATTTATGCTTTTTTTGCTTCGCTTTATCGTATGAATTCGAAGCCGCGATTTCTCGATTTTTCGCATTTATTAAAAAGTTTAATATTTATCTTTTAAAATCGTTCTATATAATTCGAATATTCGTAAAACGTTGTTCGTATCCGGTCTATTTTTTTTTTATTTTATCGTCGAAAGCTAAAACACAAACGTTAATTTTCTTTTGATCGGTACAAAATATTATTTTTTTATTTTGGCGAAAGTTTCGTTTTGCACGCCGAATAAAAGATTAAGCTTTTTTAGTATTTTTTTTTCGATATATTAAAAAGTCTTTTATTTTTAATACTTTTCGGCTCGAATTCGCTGTGTTTTTTACAAAAGGTATAATATGCTTAAAAAAAATGCTAAATCGTTTTTAATAAATATTGTTATCGTAATGCTTCGAGAATATTTTATAATAATCGCCGGTTTAAATTATTTTTTGTTTTTTTTTAATTAAGGCGGTATTAAAAAGTATAAAAACTTTTTTTTCGATATTTTCGAAAACGTTAAGTTTTCGTTAGAATTGTTTAATTTTTTTTCGGAATTCGTTTCGGCGTCTTTTGGTTTTTTCGAGTTTTTTAATTATTTCGTAGACTTTTTTTTCAGTTTTTTTCTGTTTTATTTTAATTCGTATTTTTTTTATTTTCCTACGTTTATCGTTTTTTTTTTGTTCGGCGCGGATTCGTTTATTAGCTAAATAAATCAGGGTTTCGATGGAAGGTTTTTCCGAATCGCTTTAAGCGTGGCCTTTTTTAATAATTTTTTCGATAAAAAATTAAAAAATCGTCGCGCTCTGATGGTAGAATATTTTCGATTTTTAATAAAGCTGGTGACGTTAAAAAAAACGATAGTACGAGGTTTTTTTAAACAGCCGAAGATATTAAATCTTTTTAAATAGCTGGAAATATTTGTTTTCTGCGAATGCGAAAAGCTATAATATCGATAATAACGATATAAATGTAATAATATAATAAAAAGTTATTTTAATAATATCGAACTGCCGTTTCGGTGAATAAAAAAATCAAAATGTAAAAATTGAAAAGCAGAAAAACACTAATTCAAATAATAAAGCTCAGATAAAATTAGATTAATAATCAAACTAATTTTTACTTTTTACATTTTTAGTAAAAGGCGTGTATAAATACAAAAAAAGGGGTAAAGCCTTCGAAAAAAGTATTTCCCAGGAAATCAGGCGAATTTTATTTAATATGCTTTTTTAACTCCTATCCCGACCTTTTTTCATTTTTTTTAATATAATTTTAATAACTGGTTTTTTAGCAATCACTTCTATAAAATATTTTACTTAAATATTATTTTCAGCTTTTATAATACTATCCGGCCCCTACGGCCTATCCGCAGAAAATGCTATTCGAGGGTTGGTAGGAGGCAGAGGGTCTTGGCGGATCATCTGACTTATACACGTGATGTTGGTTCCTGACAGAAATGCGGAAATAAGCTTTTTTACGACCGGTCGATCATTTTGGTATGATCCGTAAAAAATTCGAAGAAAAAAATAGTTTACGCCGTCGTTAGCGTAGAAAAAAAATTGTTAATAATATAACGATTTAATCAATCGGAAGGCTAGGAAATCAATTAACTAATCGCCGTGTTTATATAATATAAAAAACGAGCCTTTGGTTTTGTAACAAAGATATTTATTTAAAATCAACAACTGCAAAAGGCAGAGGTTGCTAAAAGAAAAAAGCCTTATATACATGAATAGTTTCCACAGTTGATAAGAGATTCACCAGGAGACCAGGGAGCTTGCAATTATACGTAGTTGCTAGGGTGATAAAAAAGGTGGCAACAGAGTGAGTCGTCACACTTTCCATTTCTTCTATGCCTTTTCCTTTTTGTGCGCTTGTCCCACAGCAAAACGTGAATTCACACCGCTGTGTTTGGTATGCTGGCTGTCCCGTATCATAACCCTCCCTTGTTACTGCGACAGCGCTCTTTTTAAGCTTTTTAATAAGTATGCTACATATTACTGAGTAAGTCATAGTCGTAATACCGTATTCGTATTCGTGTAACAAAGAGGGGGGGGGGCTCGGATTGCCGGCAAGAGAAACCTTTTCGTAACCACCACGCGTCGATGAATTCAGATTTGGCTTATCGGAATCTTCAATGCTATCTGCATCAGAGCAAAACAATGCAAAGCTGAAAGTTCGGAGAAAGCACCGGGTACAGGTATCTTTCTTTCACTTCCGGACAGGGTGAATGAGGCCTACACGCGAAGCCATCTAATCCCATCTCCGAAATCGTTTCCTATCAGATATGTAGGATAGAAAAGAAGAGGAAAGTAAGTGGCCCGCAAACCCCGTTTTGCCTGCCTATGTCCACTATTTCTGCCGTACTGCTGTGTTCCCAGTCTCGATGGAAAGGTATGTACTGTACTGTACAACCCTCCCCCCCACCAAGAACCCTCGTGTCTGTGATTCTAAAGTTCACATATCCCGCCCTTCCGCGGGATCCGGCCAAAGATTGTATCAGATTCAACATGGTCCCGTTCGCATTACTTCGTATACACAAATCAAGGTCAGCACAAGCGAAATCTGGAACATGCTTCGGCGTTACAGTACGTACACCAAAGCCACCGGTAATCTCAGCTATGTCTGCAAGCTCATCTGTGCAACGAATTCAACCTCTTCAACAGTTTCTAGTAGCTCAGGGATCCAGATACTAGGTACAATAGAGTCAATCAATCCATCACGGAAGCACGACTTACCGTAGGGATTTAGAGAGATTGGCGGTTGACCTTGGAACTCTCGATCTGATACAGACAGATACCCTGGTCTTCTAAAAGATTCAAAGCCCTGAAAGTGAACGTGGAAGCTCCACTTCTGTTTCAGTATCTTAACCCAAGAAGTCTTGAAGAATGAATAGAGTTTTTCCACTCTAACTAGTATTTTTCACATCAAGCTCGACTGCCACATCGATTTTATTTTTAAACCATTCGAACATGTTAAAAGCGCAGCAACCACCCCGCTCTCCCGTTGTCTTATCACAACTCGATTTGTATCGGTCCATTTGTTCCACCAACTCAAATCATTCAAGATGAAATTCTTTATGATATTCGTTCTCGGGGCAATCAGCCCCGTCGCAATCGCCTATCCTACGCCTCGGCCTGCCCCCCAAAATCCTCCTCCAGTTTTTGCCAATTGCTCTCCAGGGAAGACCAATTATTGCATCGGCTTTGTATGTTGCCCTTACAAAATAGACACAAACGTGAAATCGCATTGCTGACGAATCATAAAAGTGTGGCCTGCGAAATTTAGGCGTGCAAGGTTGTAACGATGTCTATCCCAAAGATAGCTGCACATGCGGTTCTTAAAGGAACAGCAGCATCATTTACTTGGGTCGGGTTTGACTAGATGGAGGAACGGGGGATTCGGAGGCGGGCAGACGGTATATCACGATGTTAGTAATATCATTGTACGCAATGCCTTGACAAGCCTAGTGCTCGACGAAGTATACCCGGTATAGCAAATCACGAGAACCAATCACGATTTTTCCATTTTCTGAGCCTTTGCACATCTGCTCGGCGTGAATGGCGATGAACGAGTCTTGAAAGAGGGCTGGAAAAGTGGAACATAAGATAGGTTTGATAGATTAGTCAGCTGTTAAAAGTTATCATGTTGCTGGGGGCAATACTTTACTTTACTTTGGACCACCAATCGTTAGCCGACCTATAAAGACCAATCTAAAGGCCCTATTGTTGATTTTGCACAATTGTTGGTTTTTTATCATCAGAACAGTCCTAGTTGTCGCTGCGCCCCAAAACGTGTTGCATCACGTTTGGATTACACGAAGAAGTGTACCGACTGATTTTGGGGCCCCTTTTCCTGCCTCTGGGCCAAATCCTCTACCCGAAATACCTTTCCACGTCTCCCCGATAACATTGCAGTCATGACGCCTTCAATCCTAACACGGAAGCGCGATCTGGCCTACTTCGTTCACTTCAGTATCTCGCTTCCTCTCATGTTCAGTATGTCACTTCCCGAGCTCCTACAGGATCGCGATCGCCTCAGAGGACTTCTCCAGAGACTTGTACCAGCACATAAAGAGAAAACTCGCTGACCATATCGCGTGCTCAGTCATGGACATGCAGGCGATTTACCCCCCTGCCATTGTTCCGCGCTTCATGACAGCCCTGGAGAACTGGTATGTCGAGAACTACCACGATCAGTTCTTCGTTACCAAACCCGCCTTCTTCCGAGCTTTCATCGCCAGCGAGCTTCTCTACCAGGCCCCGGTGATGATAATTGCGCTGCGCCTTTTGCGCCAAAGTATGTCAATTCGTGCGTTCGTTTCGCCCGATGATGGAAAAGCACTGCTGTTGGATCTCAGAAGCCGGACTAATCATGATCCAGACTCTCCCAAAGTGCCCTTGCTCCTTCTCCCTTATGCCATGCTCATATTCGCCACCACTGCGACGTGCATGTTTGACATGTCGTCTTGGAACGTTCCACTGGAGCACAAGATCAACCTGGCCACTCTCTACGCTCCTTATCTTGCAATATGTATGTCAAGCCCGACCCCTCTTGCTATGGACATCTTGAACTCGGCTGATGTTGGCTCAGCTGCTTTCATGCTCGTTGACATGAGCATTCGTCTGAACAATGTCATTAATGAGGCCACTCGGCTTTCTGTATCGTCAACGAAGAAGCTCCAGTAACCAACTTTGACCTGTCAGGGGAGGTAGCCTGTCCGCTCACGGACTGTCCAAGCGGTTCATGCTACCAGAAGGCTTCTCGAGGTCTTGCACCAGTCCCAGATCAAAGTGCTTGGCATTTGCCACTCAAACGGGGGTTTTCCAAAGAGGCTGGTGGCCCATGTTTGACATGGAGACTCTGGCCCCATGCGATTTTCATGCTGGGCCGTTAAGGTTTTGTTTGTGTTGTCTGGCAACTTTTCGTGCTTCTTGCACTCCTCACTGACAGAATGTACTGATCAAATTAAATTCTCTCTTGTGTCAATGGCCTCGGCAGAAATTTCAAGCTCTTGTCCTGATGAGCTGATGCTTTGCTCAGACGAGAAAGGGCTGTAAAGTTGTTTGCTATATGCCTTTTCGTAGGAAGGGGTCAGTGATAGCTAGTGCTGATAAGCAGAAACAATGAATGAAAAGGGTCAAAGATGAAAATCTCAAATCCTGTTATTGTTATAAAGCCGAGCATGGTTCAGTTTTTGCAAGAATCTGTCTGCAGTAATCACTACATCAACATCTCTACCTCGTAGTTGTGTGACAAACAACATTCTGGAACCAGAAAGCGCCAGCGAGTCCGCTATTAAAACCGCTAGTGTGAACATAGGAGTGAAAATGCCCATGTATACTTTTTCCAAAAGCACAGTACAGCTCACAATTTCTATTCTTTGAACATTTACCAACATTTCAATTCCTGCCACTTTACATATTCCCCATTCCTTTCCCCTTCCCTTTCCCTTGCCCAATATTTTTTTTTCTTCTTTTCAAGCTCACAAAATCAGTAAATCCCACCAGCTTATCCACATCCCCAACCACAACCCAGTCTTCGATCCGAGCTCCTCCACTACAGTAACACCCCCTTACAGTTCCAGATCCACCCGTCAATCCATCCATCATCTCCATTCGTCCGTTCCCCCCTTGCTCCAGCCTACGGTTCGCAGGCGGCTTCGGCTTTATGATGATCGAAGTTTTGAGAGCGAAAGTCGAGAGATGTAAATTTTTTTTCTGGACCCAGGAAGCGCTATTAGATGCACTATTCATTTCGCGAGTGAATATGCCAGTGACTGATTCCTATGCTTTACTTTTGAGTCGTCAGATCGCAAGCTTGCAAAAATCATGAATCGATTTCCAAAGTGCTAATCTCACTCATAAAGCTTTCTCCTTCCTTCAATTGTTAATAAAATTTCAAATTCATGCTCTTCTTCCAATTTCCACTGAGTTTTCATCCCCGCCCCCCCCCCTTTTTTTTTTTTGACTGTTACATTTTGAAAAGACAGCAACACCTCCTCTGCCTATTGCCTGATTCACTTTACCTTTTGTGATCTCTACACATCTGCGTGCAAAAAGGTATTCTTTTTTTTACCAGACCATGTCGTTGGTGTAACAAAGTATTCAGAACCTAAATTGTTTCACTAGATCTTATTTACTTAGACATCAAACCCCCATTTCATCAAAACACTCTCCCAACCCCCCCGAACGCGTGCATTTTTGCCTCTCAAGCGTCGCGCTCCGCACCTCACACCTTTCGGCTCAAGGTCTATATCTTTGATCCCTTCGCCTTGAATGCAGCAATCAGCCCGCTCGTACTGGCGTCATGTTCGCCTTTCTCCGCGCCCTCCTCGAGCTCGCCTTGGATCTTCTTCGCAAGGCTCTTGCCCAGCTCGACACCCCACTGGTCGAAGGAGTTTATGTCCCAGACTGCGCCCTCCGTGAAGGTCAGGTGCTCGTAGTAGACGATCAATGCCCCAAGCGTGGCCGGCGTAATCTTGTCCGCCAGGATGCTCGTCGTCGGCCGGTTGCCCAGAAAGGTCTTGTGCTTGAGGAGCGCCGTGGCCGTGTCCTCGGCCTTGAGCTGCGCCTCGTCCTTGCCGACCATCAGGGCTTCCGCCTGCGCGAAGAAGTTCGACGCCAGCATCTTCTGGTGCTTGTTGGCATTGATGGGGTTGTGGGAGTTGGCGGCGAGGATGAAGTCGGTGGGAATGAGCTTGGTGCCTTGGTGCAGCAGCTGGTAGAAGGAGTGCTGAGCATTGGTGGCGGGCTCGCCGAAGAGGATGGGGCCAGTGGTGTACTTGATGAAGTTGTTAGTGCTACGGGAAACGGCCTTGCCGTTGGATTCCATAGAAAGTTGTTGCAGATAGGCGGGGAAGCGGTGGAGGTATTGATCGAATCTAATGAAGCATGTAAGCGAGTCTTATGTTCTAGAATGCGAGGGAGATACTTACGGCGAAACCAAGTGCGTCTGAGCACCGTAGAAATCGGAGTACCACACGCTCAGCAAACCAGCAATGACCGGGATGTTTTTCTCTAAAGGCGTCTCTCGGAAATGCTTATCCATAGCATGAGCACCCTGCAAAAACTGGTAGAAGTTCTTGTATCCAATGTGGATAGCCACACTGAGTCCAATAGCGGACCACACACTGTAACGACCACCAACCCAGCTTTCAAAGCCAAACATGTTCTTCGAGTCAATGCCGAACTTGGTTACTTCAGACTCGTTGGTCGATAGAGCGACGAAGTGCTTGGCAATGTCGCCCTTTCCGTCCGTCTCCTTGAGGAACCATTCCTTGGCCGAGTTGGCGTTGGTAACGGTCTCGGCAGTGGTGAACGTCTTGGAGGCAACGAGGAAGAGAGTCGTCTCGGGGTTAGAATCGCGCAGGGCTTCGGCCATGTGCGTGCCGTCGATGTTGGAGACGAAGTGCAGGGTCTGCTTACGGTCGCCGTAGAACTTGAGAGCTTCTGTGACCATGACAGGGCCGCTAGATTGCTTGCATCAGCCCACGCCCCACGATTTTTCCTCCCTCTTGATCCAAACCTAGGGCCAGTCACTTACAGATCCGATCCTCCAATTCCGATGTTAATAATTGTAGTCAAAGGCTTGCCAGTAAAGCCCTTCCACTCGCCACTACGAATCTGCTCACTGAACTTCTCCATATGCTCCAACTCCTTCCTCACACCCGGCATCACATCTTGGCCATCGACAAAGATTTTCTCGTCCCCGGTGTTCCTCAACGCGGCATGCAATACCGCCCGACCCTCGGTGTTATTGATCTTCTCACCCTTGAACATGGCATCGCGGAGCTCCTCGATCTTTGCATCCTTTGCAACCTGTACGAGCAGCTTGAGCGTCTCCTCGGTGAGGAAGTTCTTGGAGAAATCGAAGAGAATCTCAGTTGAGTCGGCCGGATTGGGAAAGGTAAAAGAGAACTTCTCGAAGCGTGAAGGGTCCTTGGCGAATTCGGACTTCAGGACGAAGGACTTGCCGACGGTATTGTGATGCTCTTGGAGATCGGCCCAGGAGGGGAGTTCATTGGCGGCGACCATTTTGGCAGTGTTTGTATAAGTTAAGGGTTTTTTTGGTCTGGAATGCCTAGAAGCTTGCTTGCAACAGAGCTCTTAGATTCCAAAGAACCGGCGAGGTGTATGACCTGTCCTTTGCTTGCCGGTGTTCCTGGTTCGCGTCCGGAATCTATTTAAGTTGTGGTCCAAGAGTCTAAGAATCCGCAAGTTAGCAAGTCTCTTGCTCTTCTTGCTCTTCCTCTCCTGATGCTGTTTCATCTTCTGTCTTCAATGCTGCCGAGTTGCCGGTAGCGGGGTCCATGACTTTCACAGCCGGTCCCAACACCTGTAAAGTTCTACCTATCTAAGCAAAGAACATCACGTACCTTTCAAATCAAGGATCCTTCGAAGCAGCGAATGCGTTTCAGACAACTGGGGACTGCAGAAAAGTGATGATGAGAAGAGGACCTTAAGTAAAGGTGGGATGGCGGGATGTGTGGAAGGAAAGGAAAGGCGAGTGACGTTTCTCAATGTTGACTGTTGACACCCCACCTCTAGCGTGGTTCGTAACAGCCGGGGTAGTTGGCGAGCGTGATTGGTTGAAGGGGGCCTGGATGGAGAAGCTGACTGAGCATTGTACAGCACAGTACATACAGTAAGTACTCTACGTTTCGAGATACGCACCTCGATACTGTACTGTACGTATCTTTGCTCAAGGCAACGTCTTAATCATCAAAAATCCCGTTGCTGCACTGTCGACGTGTCTGAGCCGGTGGGCCATGGCACTTCTCGACCCCCCCTCCGCCCGATCCCCGAAACAAAATATACTCTGGCAAGGACAGAATGTTTCTTACTTCGCAGACATGCCTTGACGATAGTAGAGTTCTATGCATTTCTCAAACCTCAACTTTCTTCAAATGGCCTGCCGCTTCATGATTAGGTTCTTCCCGTACAATCATCCGAAGAATAGCCATCTCAGAAGAGTGATACACGCCTTGTACTGTCATCTTCGAGGCGTGGGCAATCCTCGGCTGCTGAAAAACATCAGAGCATGTCAAATCATCGCATTGCGAACGGACGTAGAGATCTATACTTTTGGCCTCGGCGAGCAAGGGCAGCTACGGACACAAGCCCCTTCCATCACCACCTCACCCCAAAGCCTCAAAGCAGATCAATCCAAGCGCAATGACAGACCCTCTCCGTCACATCAGAAGCCTTCGAATCCACCAACGCCCACCCTTTGGAAGCACAAAGCGGAACCGACTCGCTCTCAAACACTTCCACTGCCATCGCTTCGTTGTATTTTAAAATTTCGGTATCACGTGGTTTTGCACAAGAGTCCAGATCGTCACCTACCGCACGCTGCCTTGGAATGACGGATCTCGGAGACTGCCTCCTGCGTCATTGAGGCCGGCGATGGGGCGGTTGCTGCTTCGAGTTAGCGAGCGAGACTGGGAGAGCGTCTGCCACGTCAAAGGGGCACTAACTAGCTGAAGCCCTGGAAAGGAGCTTGTTGGTCATCGGTAAGAGCAGCACCCTCCACAAACGAGTCGGCAGGAGCTTCGTTGGTAAACTCCTTGTCAAAGTTTTCGGTATCAAGTCCGTCCTTCTGCAACATCACACATCATGTCAGCAACGGCGCTTCATTTACCACTTTCGCGTTTAAGGTGTCCTCCGGGTTCGATTTACTTACTACATTGGGCTTGAAAGTGGGCTCGTACTTTCTCTGAAGCAATTTACGCCAGTCGATGCTATGGAAGAAGGGGTGAGCCTTAATCTCAGCAGCACCGTTGGCACCGAGTCGTTGGTCCGGCTTGCGGTTGAGCAACTTAGTAAGGAGATCTTTGGCGGAAGGTGGTACGACCTCGGCGCTGGGGAAGTGAAGAGGCTCGGAGAGAATCTTGCGGTACATCTCGTTCGTGTTCTCGTCGTAGAAAGGCGGCAGGCCAGTCAACATCTCGTAGAGCAAAACGCCTAGGGTCCACCAATCGACAGTCTTGGTGTATCCTTGACCCAGGAGCAGCTCGGGAGCCAGGTATTCGGGGGTTCCGCAGAAAGTGTTAGTGCGGTCCTCGTCTTTCATATCCAGTTTGCAGAGACCAAAATCACAAAGAGCAATGTGACCAGAGTAATCCAGCAGGATGTTCTCGGGCTTCAAGTCCCGGTAAATAACGTTGAACCCGTGCAGGCACTCCAGCGCACACAGGAGCTCCGCGGTGTAGAACCTCGACCGGTTGATGTCGAATCTCTGCTCCTTTTGCAAATGGTGGAAAAGCTCTCCTCCATTGACAAAAGCCAGGACGAAGTACAGCTTCTCTGGCGATTGGAAAGTGAATTTGAGGGGTACGATAAAAGGGTTGTTGATTTGAGAAAGAACGTATCGTTCGGCAAGGGTATGTGCAACTTCGGATCGGGAAATAATATGGGCTTTTCGGATCGTCTTGAGGGCGTAGATGCGGTTCGTGTCCTTTTTCTTGACCTGCATAACCTTTCCAAAACTGCCCTTTCCAACCACCTTCAACAATTCGAAGTCCTCGATCTTCAGGGATCGTGAGCGGTTTTCGATGTACTCGACCCCGATTCGGATCTTTCCAGTGCCGTACTGCACATCCAGCCACTCCGGTCCTGATTGGCCCAAGGTATGCTCCTTGGCTTGCCATTCCGCGAATGCCTTCTCTTTGTCTTTCTTGCTCAACTTGGGGTCCTCGACATATTTGTGGGCCTCGTCAAATCTTGGGTTAATACGAGCCACACCCAAGAAGATATCTGTAGTTCGGCCGGAGCCTGGAGGAGCGTTGGGGTTGCGGAGATAGAGGTGAACTGCGAGTTCCGTTACCCGTGAGACATCGAACTTGTATTGCGTGTTGTCCCCCGCCCACAGAGGGTTTTCGGGAGATCCTGCCACGGCATTGACAAAGACTTGTAGCTTATCGAAGTCGAGCAGGGCGTAAGGTAGGTACTTGGAGGAGATTCGGCCGTGGTTTGAAGGAACATTGCTAAATCCTCCCCCCGATGTCTGTGGTCGCGCACTGCCAGAATACGATCCTGCCACACTGCCTGATTGCTGAGACGAGCCCGGTCTGACGGAACCCGCGATCCCGAAGCCATTGCCTTGTGACAACGATCCAGAGGTTTGTGCGTTGAAGACGGTCTTGTATTGGTCGGGGAGTGAGAAACCTTGACCTTCGTGCAACGTGACAATCAGGATACCGGGTCGTGGGGGAGCAGGCGGTTGGGTAGCTATGATTTCGGAAGCAGCTGCCAAAAATCAGTTTCACGTCAGCGTGCGGCACGCTCTCCACGCACCTATGCCATTGTCATTGAGGGTCGAACTGCTCGCGCTCGTAGCCAAGCCGGCCTTCTCGTCTTTCGAGGTATCTCCGGTGATTGTGGATGTAGAGGGACTACGGGAGAAGCTGTTAAGAGGACCCAGGTGTGTATCCTTCAGTTCTGCATTGCCACGTCAGTCCTCGTACTTTCTCGGCGCCATGTTTAAAAAAAGGAGAGAGACATGGTCGTGAGGGACAGGTCGCCGACCGAGCTTGGGGGCAGGATGAATCGAGGTGTTTGCACGATGTACTTACTCTTGGAGAGGAAGCGGGCCATGCTGCCGACGAGGAGTGGGATGTGCGGTGATGAGAAGAATTCGCAAGATAGGCAGGGGATATCGGTGGTGGTTGGGTTGGGGGTTGAGGGGTGGGGGGGCGTTGTAGGAGTTAAGGTGTATTTGTATCGTGGGTAGGTCGACGGTGAACCTGAGGATCCTGAGATCGAGGGTGAAATCGAGCCCCGCCAAAGGACGGTTTTACAGCACAGTACCCGCTGTTATCGCCGCGGAGAGGTCGTTGTCGGGATCGGCAAGGTCGGGGGATGTTGCTTGAACTCGTCGACAGCCTGCGGTGGAAAGACGCGAGGTTGCAGTTGGGGGGTATCGCGAGACGGTGGTGAGTGCGTGGTCAGGTAGAGAAAGGAAATTGTAATTTGTCACGGAGGCAAAAGGGGATTAAGGAAGTTTGGAGATGAAGTGCTGATCGTATCGGATGGCCGTGTGGCTCCGCCTCAGCCCCAGGGTCTCGACAGAGGCGGGGCGAGCGGCGCAGTGGGAGAGTCACGTGGTGTGGCTGGATGTCGATGGCTGGTGAGTGGCTCTGAGGTCTTGGAGGGGTGGTACAGTATTACTTTCAAACTGCTTGAGCGAGTGGAAAGTCAGCACATACCCATGAATCGATTCATGAGCTTCACGTTTGGAATGTTCAAAGTGAGAGTTACAATCTGAAACCGGAATCGAAGGTGATTTTTCAAACCGAGTCGCGGTACACGAAACCAGAACCAAAATTCGATGTTCTTAATCTCCTGGACTAAACTGGACTGGAGAAAAAGACGAAACCAATAGAATAAACAGCTTGAACGAGTACAATATCGGCATTTACAAATAACTTGATTAAATGAATTTATCGTTTCAATGTCCAAAAGTGAAAATCATAATTGATAAAAAGAACTCGAATATGGGTTTTCAAGCCGAGTCGCGGTACACGAAACCAGAACCATGAATAATAGCAATTTCTCTTTCCTGGATTGGATTGATTGGAAAGGAAGACGAACCAATGCAATAGACAGCTTGAACAAACACAGATCAGCACAGACAGATGGCTTGATAAATTCAATACGCTTTTTTGTTATCCAAACGTGAAAACCATAATTAGTAAAAAGGAATCGAAGATGGGCTTTCCAAGCCGAGTCGCTGTACACGAGAACAAAACCAAGAGTATCAGCAATCTAAATTCCCTGGACTGAACTGGACTGGAAAGAAAGACGAAACCAAGTAATAGACAGCTTGAACGAACACAAAGTCAGCACATGCAAATGGCATGATTAATTGATTTCACTTTTTTGATATACAAACGTGAAAACCATGATATAAAAAAAGGAGTCGAACCTGGGTTCCAAGCCGTGTCGCGGTATACGAGAACAAAACCAAGAACAATAGCCATCTCAATTTCCTGGATGGAACTGAACTGGAAAGGGAACGGGACCAACAGCATTAACAGTTAAGCGAGTAAGAAGTCAGCATACAAATTTGACCTGATTAAATAACTTCACTTTTCGAATTTAAAAGTAAAAACCACAGTATCATAACAAAACCGAACATGAGTATTCAGGCCGAGTCGCGGTATACCAGATCAAAATCAAAATTCATAATCATTTCAATTTCCTGGATTGGACTGAACCGCGAAGAAAAACGGGACCAACAGCATTAACAGTTTGAGCGAGTCAAAAGCCAGCATTCAAAATTGACCTGATTAAATCACTTCACCTTTCGAATGCTCAAGAGCGAAAACCACACAATCATCAACGACACCGAACATACGTTTTCAAGCCGAGTCGCGGTACACGAAGGCAAAACCAAACGCCTCTACCATGTGCACCTCCACCTCTGGTTGAATACAAACAAGCATGGGTCAGCCAGCCGAGCGTCCAATGTGGGCCAATGCGGTTAGCGCATCGCATCTCCACCCTGAAGACTGCGTCGACAACGACCAAGCAACTCTTCGCACACAATCCGACGCCGAATTCTCTGCACCGCCAGCCAGAAAGCGGCCTCTGGAAGAAGCGAGACCGACGAGAAGACGCGCACGCTGGACCCTGTGAAGTCGAACCGCGACCGGAAACCCCAAATCCATCGCTGGCTCTGCCGGCGCATTGCCCACAACGTCCGCGCCAATCTCACCCAGTATGGGCGTCATCCGCAAGAAGACCGCCGCGCGGGGCGGCGAGGGCGGAGTCAAGTATGTCTGCGATGTGTGCAGCGCCGATATCACGTCCACGGTCAGTACCCCCTGTCTTCTGTTTCACCAAACAATTCTCGTTTGGGGGCTAAAGAAGCCCAGGTCCGCATACGTTGCGCGCACAGCGCGTGCAATGACTACGATCTCTGTGTGCAGTGTTTTGCGAAGGGCGAATCGACGAATAACCACCAGCCGGCGACGCATCCTTTCAACGTGATCGAGCAGAACTCCGTGCCCATCTACGACAAGAACTGGGGCGCAGACGAGGAGTTGCTACTGCTGGAGGGATGTGAGATCTATGGGCTCGGATCCTGGGCCGATGTGGCGGATCATATTGGCGGCTACCGGAACAAAGATGAGGTTCGGGCGCATTACCAAAAGATTTACCTCGACAGCCCGAATTTCCCCCTGCCGGTGCTGGCGGACCCCAAGAATATGCAACTGCAGGAAGAGTTGCCGAGAGAAGAGTTCCAGGCGAGGAAGAAGCGGCGGATCGAGGATAGAAAGGAAGCCCAGAACAATGCACCTCCTGCTCTGCCGAAAACGAAACCCACAGCTAGTGTGCCCTCGTGTCACGAAGTCCAGGGGTTCATGCCCGGCCGGTTAGAATTCGAGACGGAGTTCGCCAACGAGGCAGAGGAAGCCGTTCAGCTCATGCAGTTCGACCCTGGAGATGGCATCAACCCGAGGACAGGCGAACTAGACCCGGAAATGGAACTGAAATTGACCGTGCTGGACATCTACAATAACCGCCTGACCCAACGATCCGAGCGGAAGAAAGTCATCTTCGAGCACAACCTCCTCGACTACCGCAAAAATGCCGCCGCCGACAAGAAGCGCACCAAGGAAGAGCGAGACCTGCTCAACAAGGCTAAGCCCTTCGCACGCATGATGAACGGAAAGGATTTCCAACTCTTCTGCAACGGGCTCATCGAAGAGCACAATCTCCGGCAAGCCGTCCTCCAACTACAAGACTGGCGCGCCATGAAGATCGCCACGCTCCGCGAGGGCGAGACGTACGAGATGGACAAGCTCCAACGGGCCCAGAAAGCCCAGCCGATGGGTTCCATGGACCGCGAACGCTTCGCCAGCTCTCAGCGCTCGAAACCACCGCCGGTAGTCGAGCAGCCATCGGGCGCAGCCGCACTCGTCGCGCCCGACCTCCCGACCCGTCTCAAAGACTCGCTGACCCTCTCGTCCACGACTTCCTCCGGCACCAAGGACAAGACCGACAAGATCCTGGCCAACGGCCACGCCCCGGCCCCGAAGCAGAAATTTCAAGTCGCGCCCCTCACGGGCGTCGTGCCGCTCTCGCTCGCGCACGAGAACGTGCCGGACATCAACCTGCTCACGGAGGAGGAGATCGACCTCTGCGAGAAGACGCGCCTGCATCCGAAGCCGTACCTGGTGATCAAGGAGAGCGTGATGAAGGAGGCGCTCAAGGGCAACGGCCTGCTGAAGAAGAAGCAGGTGCGGGAGCTGGCGCGGCTGGAGAGCCAGAAGGGCGGCCGGCTGTTTGACTTCTTTGTGAGTGCTGGCTGGCTGGGGAAGGCGTAGCCGGTTGGGGAGAGAGCGCGGTGGGTAGTAGGGCGGGAGAAGCGGCGGGTACTAGGATTGGCATGGAAGTTTCCATGAAGACTGGATTTAGCTATGCTACGTTGCCTGACTGAGACAGACAGGTCTCAATTGCATTTCACGTGAGCGTTTTTTTTTTCGAGACTGGCCTCTCCGAATTCAATGAGTAAGGGGCGTCTGAGCGTGAGCATGGGCATGGACGTGGGCATGGGCGGGAGTTATATTTGCCCCCCCCTTTCCCACGAATCACACGGGTAACTAATGCCAGTTTTGCATTGCTTGCTGCTAGTTGTGAAGGGAGAGCGAAAGAGGCTTACCAAGAACAAGCATGAAATAAGCATTAGAGTGAGTAAGAACCAGGAAATACAAACAAACGTACATACAAGTTTCCTACTTTCTTTCCTAATAGCTATCTATCTATCTATCTATGGATCTACCTTTCCATCATCTCCAGCTCTTTCTCTTTCTTCTTTATCTTCTCTCTACTTTCTTTCTTTTTCTTTTTCTTTTCCTTCTTTCCCTTTTCTTGGTTTTCTTTCCAGCGCTAGCTATATCGTGCAGACGGCCGTCTCCCGCCCTCCGGCCTTGCCTTCCTGTACCAAGAATACACCAATGGCACTCTTTATAGCGACGGGTGTGTACTTGCCTCACGCATCTTGTCTGTCCTCCTCTCCTCTCTTTCCAACCTCGCATCTCTGTTTCCGCCCCCTGCTTCTCTTCTCTTTCTTTCTTTCTGTTTGTTTCTCACGCTGCCCTTTTTCTTTCGTCCTCACTCTTCCTTTCTCTCCTCCTCGTCTTTTTGTTGACAGTAGTGAGTGTGTGGATAAATAGCGTGCGTGTAGGTATATGCTTTGTTGATTTCGCGTTTGTATTTTGTCCTTTGTGTCTGATCGCTGCTGTATTATCACTCACTGTTAGCTGCGTGACTTTCTTTGCATAAATAGCACCATACCTACCTAGTACTTACCTGAGTTACAAGTTGCTCCTCGCTTGGATATGTACCTACATAGGTACCTAGGTACTTCCGCCTTGTAGGTCTCTTTTTTCCCCTTTCTTTCCTTTTCCTTCTTCCCCCCTTTTGATATTATCTATTCCAATCTGCTCTATTCTTTAGGCTTAGGCAGTAGCAGCAAGTTGAAATATATCAAAATGCGCACGAGAGGTACGCGGATGCAGGTAGGTAAGTCCCGTGACGTATCTAGTATTCAAAACACGTTTGCGGCTGAGAAGTAGAGCTATATACCTCTTTGAATTCTTTCATGAATTTAGTGAAAAAAGAAGAAATTTGAGAGGGGAGAGTAGTGATAGAGCAGCGTATCTTACACAACTCTGGTTTGTATCATTAATTATCTCGCAACGGTATGGCTTCGGGTGATTTGGGGATCTCATTGTACAAGAGATCTCTTCTTACCCCATTTAATCTTTAATCTTTCCCGAACAGACATTTGCACCCGCGATCTTTTGAGATCTAGTTTTCCAAGGTTTTTTTCTAGAGTCGTTGTTGCGCGGCTTTCGTCACTGTCATTTCTATTCTCGCCATCTGTACGCAATATCTTGTTGGAATCAAGTACAGAAAGTCCTCGAATGAAAAAGGAAACATGATTTGCACACCTATCTATCCGCCTAATCCTGCATTCCTGTTTAGAAACCTTCTTGGACTCTTTCATGATTGATTTTCTCACTGTTTTATCATGCCTATCCATCAACTCAACCCACTCTTTCTTGCCCTTTACGCTCCACCCGCCATTCATACATCTTTTCCTCAGCCAAAAATAAGGATAGGCAATTTCACAGCACTTGTGGTATCTCTCGATAACGAAATCACAATGGTTCACCCCGGAGCCAAGGCTCCAGGTCCGAGAGAAGTGACTCCTCAGTAGGCATAGCACAGCTTCTCTGGCAAAGATGCCGTGATACGTTTAGGATCCTGCCTTCTATGTGAATACAAACTGGAAAAACATTTTCTTTTGAAAATTCATTGGACAGCACAGCGAAAAATCTGTTCCCTCTTGTATTCTGTCCTTTAATGTTTTTTCTTCGACTACTTCACTTCCTTGTTTGAACCCCCCCCCCCCCCCCTTTCCCCACTCAACCACGTTATCATCTCCATGTTCCCTTCTAGATCAGGCAACAAGTCGCCGAACCTCATCCAGCAAAAGCGAGCCGCCGGTCAACGAATCCCAGCCGAGCGAACAGGAAGCAAAAGTGCGAGATGTAGGAGCCTACAGCTCTGGAGAAGATCGTCTTCGTAAAAGAACGTTCCCCTTGGTTTTGAGATATATCAGCTCAGTGCTTTCTCACTTGCCATGACAGGTAGATGATGCATGTATGGAGGTACATATTCCTTCGGCGTTGGAATCGTGTCGTGTAGCTCTTCTCATGGGGTTCTTCTGAATTGGGATTGTGAACCTCATTTGGGGCTCAGCTCGAGATGTCAGGTGTGATGGGCGGGGACCTAGTTGTGGAAGATCTCCCCGAGGCTTCGTAAGGGCATAGACTGGCTAAATGTTCAGGCTCGTTTGAAGCGGAGGAAGACCTTGTGTGAGTCCTAGCGATCTCTTGTAGGCCATTTGAAATCAAGGGAAGACTGATACAAAGCCTGCTTGTTCGGAGGTTCTTGGTTCATTGACTTCTTGAGTCAAAGACGTATTCCTATGGGCGAGCAAGAAACAAATTTCCCACGCACCCAGCTCACAACATCCGACTGTATCAAAAACACAAGCACCCATACTCGCTGTGGGCTCTTTTTCTTCTTCACAACTTCTTTCGCAGAGTTACTCCACATACCCAAACATCAATGCTCCAGTACTCTACAATCCCTTCTTCCTCTTACTCTCCAAGAAGAAGACCCACAACCTCCTTCTTCCTGGTCCAGTTCACCATCTCCGCTCCCTTTCCACCCTTCACACCTGACTAAGCTGTGTTGCTCCCCTATTCCCCTCGACTGCGAAAACCCTTCCCCCACTTCGCACAGCCCTCCCCATTGGGAAAACGATCCTCCGCCCTCTTAGAAGCTAAACCGCCTTTCTATTTTATACGCACTATAACACACACGACCTACTGCTTTTCAAGCTCGACACTAGATCGGAAAAGCAATGGACAGGTCAAATAGTGTGTGTGAACGGGTAACGGGGTTCAGCAGTAAGACATCGATCGACGCGGGCGTTGATTTAGAAAGTGCACCAAGACACGGGTTTTCCAGTAAGGCAGGGGAGACTTTGAGCGGGATGTCATCTTGACGGTGCTGTACATGGAAGAGAGGGCCCACTTTCTCTCAGTTAGGTACCAAGAGTCTAGCTTGAGATTTGCGTTTCATAAAGTGGCTGTTATGGTCTCAAGCACAGGCTTACTTTTTTTTTTGGGGTAATGAATACCTATGTAAGTATATACAAGAGTCTGTTAACTTACGAGCTCCACCACAATCATCCTTCCTCGTCAACATATCATCTCGCATTCTTTTTACAACCATTGCTTTCCATCAGCTACTCTTATCTCACAGCTATCTATCTACCTCCTTTTTGTAAACTCACCTCTTCGACATCCTCCTTTTACCATGATTCCCATCAACCTTTCCAAGGAGCTTTCTCGGCTCTCCTCTCCCCCCATCCCAAAACGCAACCCGATAATGAACCCCCCAGGCAATCTTTCTCTCTTTCTCGGCCCCGAGAAACAAAACCATGGCTCCATCCTCTCCTATCCTTTCCATGCACCTCTTCCAGAAGATGTAATTCCACACTCTTCTAAACAAAACGCTTTACATCCCACCAGAAGCTCGAGTATTACATACTCCACTCACTCCGTATCCCATTTCCCGCAGCGAGAAAAAGAAAGGCTAACTTCGTAACGTATCCGTCATCGAGCCCCCCCTCCCCCCCCCAAGTAAAAAGACAGGAAGTACTCTCCCCGTCTTGCTAATAGCTAGTTTTCTTTGGATCATGTAAGTACAGTGCGTGTCCCAGACCCTACTTTATCAACAATATACAGTCTTGCTTCATTCGCTTTGCTGTCATGGGTGTAGGTGGGTAATTGTGTCACGATAAGTGCGATGTTGTATTGTATAAGGAGGATGTCATCCTGTAAGAGAGATTCCTGGGCTAAGCCCAGGCTCCCACCAATTCCATCTGATCACATCACCATGCAAGGCATCACGTGCTCAGCACGTGACGTGTATACCTGTTCTAATCGCAGTGCAACAAATCATAACTACACGTTAATGAGTGTACGTCGAAGTCCTGGCTACTGTAACATGTTTAGCGTTACTTATCCTTCTCAGATAGAACATCTAACACCGCAGCTTTCCATCGTCGCCAAAAGGTAGGAAGACAATCCACCCACTAATCCGCCCATTTCAACCTTCACCGAATCCCATCTCCCCCCCGAACGCTCCACCACTCATCACCCTAACTTCGCCACAAGCCCCTGGTTCCCTTTCTTCTCTTCTTCCTTTTTTTGAATTAGCCTCTTGCAATCAAGAAAGTCGATTGCAATCAAACAAGTCGAGTTTCTCAAACACGTCACTCACACTCTGCGTAGCCAAGGATACGCATTCGCATTGTGATCTTCATCCCAAGCAATTACAGTAGCACCAGCAAAGCAACACACAGCTTACGGCCAACAGAAACCCTCTCGGCTAAAGAGCCCGTTTGCGTCCTTTAGGATTCAGGACACCGGGTGTCTGCTCTCTTGAGAGATTCACCTGACCTATGTACAATTAAGTCAATAATACCCTACTCTGCTCTCGCAACCCGCCTGGCCCGAGGCGGATTGTACGAAGCGAGTAGCGTAGCGAGCTCGCCAGCAAGAAGCGAATAAGCTATTCGTGGTGGGTAGAGCCGTGGAAAGTGTACAATCGACAGCTTGGATGGCAGAAGCTTTTCCCCCGTAGCTGACAAGGCCGCCACGCCGTCCTTTTCCTCTGTTTAGTTGGTGTGCCGAGATGCTAGAGGTCGCAGAGGGTTGGATTGGGGAAAGGGAGGAGGGGAGGAAGGGAGGGGAATGGCCAGTGAGGTGAGCGACTCGATGATCCATCCCTGCTGCGCTCAGCACGATCAGCTCTTAGAGCAATCGAGTGCCAGCACTCTCAACCAGATCAGTTCTGGGAGAAAAAGACGAGTTCGATCTTCGCAGATGCAAACGAGAGGAAGGAAAACACAAGAGGAAAGCGAGATGGAATGGAGCATCGGTGCCTCACTCTCAAACCTGCTACAGGTCTCCTTTGGTCAGCGCCCACATTCGTACGTCTCGCACCAGGAGATCGCATTCCGGCACTCAAAGTCTCGAAACGTTCTCCACGCCAGCACAGAAACCAGAACAATCGTGTTGCAATCTCTGCCCAGGGAGACCTTCCTTTTTCTGAAGATTTCACCACGACAGCCTTTTGGGGTTGGTGCATTCTTACCAGGGTATCCCTCACGCCTCTGTTCCACCACTCCTGGTCCCCATGTATAACAGAAGACAGAAATTCCGACGCACAAAAAGCCGTCGGCGGGCAGAACGTGACGACCAACCTCTCAAACACCCGGGCATGATTTTCGATGCGGTAGCGTGTCCAAGCAAGAATCGACGAATAATCAGTACAACCTCGCGGAAACGGTATCTGGAATTCAGCGCGCGTAAGATAGCCAGCAGTTGAAAGCACCTCCTCTTCCCAGCGGCTCTGCGTCTCAGGCTCTGCCATCCAAGGCATGGACTGACCACCGTGGTCCTGGAAACTCAACCATCTCGACTGTGAGAGAGACAGCTCAGCTGCAAAGGCGTAAGCAAAAGCTTCAGCAAGCCAAGAACGCACACCGACACCGACGCCCTTTCACAGATACCTAGACGGACAGACAGGACAGCCAGCCAAATGGCAGGTATCATGTCCATCCACCTGCCCTTCTCACTACTCATTACTCCCCCCCCCACATCGGCATCGGCCCAACGTACGACACATACCTTACCCCGAGGAGCCTGATCGGGTTCTTTTCACCCGAGGCCGGGTCCCGAATGCCCCGAGAAAGTCACGCAATGACTTCTTAGCTAGCCATTCATAGAGTTGCCCTAGCGGCGCAGAGCTCGCGGCGCTTTGCCAAAACATTGGATTTCGGCTATTTAGCGCAGGAGCTTCGAGCAGCCCAGCGCCTGATTTGCAGACAAGCGATGAGAGGGGCGTGAGATCCTGGCCGCGTATTAGGTACTGTACGGTATGTACAGTACGTACAGTATGTGCAGTATGTGCAGTATGTACAGTATGTACAGTATGTACAGTATGTACAGTATGTACAGTATGTACAGTATGTACAGTATGTACAGTATGTACAGTATGTACAGTATGTACAATCTGTACATTATGTACAGTACAGTACAGTACATACATGCAGCTTTTAGCCCGCTGCACAGTACACGGATACAGCACCTAGTCCCTTCGAGCCCAGCCGGGGTCGCTCTGCCGGGGCTTGTCTCGTTCTCGTACGACGTGAGTCAAGAGCTAGCAGAATAGACCTTCGCTAAGTTCAGACGAGCATCCTCCCCATCGAAAATCTAAGTGTGCCATCTGCAATTCGACATCTCGACACATCAAGATGCTAGCCCTTCGTGGCCTAAGTCCGGGAATGCGTACAGTAGCGCGCTCCCCTGTGCATTATGTATATATATATACAAGATGGGTCTGGAACGATGCGATCCGCTCGCCGCGTGCGAGGACAGTCGCAACTATTGGACACATACGTCGGGAATGAAGCAGATTCTCCAGCAACGATCGATTGCCTTTGATCTAGCTTGCTGGCATCGATAGTGTCGACCTGGGATCGCAATTGTATGTGAACTCGGAAAGCGGTTGACCCTGGTTTCGGGCATCGTCAGGTCGAAGTGTGACTTTGTGATTATGTAATACAGCAAGAGGCCATGGATCTGAAACATCCTGTGGAAGACGCCCAAACGAAAGTATACGAATGCGAGGAAATGTGTCCTCCGTGAAGCAGGCGGCCAGGTTCAAGACCCCGATTTGCCGTTGCCATCGATCTCGGGGTCCAGTCCGGGGGTGCATCGCGACCTTCGTGCTAGACTTCCTCAGCCACTCCGGAGGTATGACTCGGATTTGCCACGCTTGCACTGCATCACTCTGAAGTCAATAGTGAGCTGAGAGCTAACGAGCGTCGGGGTCAACGACAGAACCTAATGGAAAAAGGACATCCTGATACTTCCCACCGCGCAAGCTCGGAATCCCAAGACCCCTTTTCCTACCCTCCCCACCCCGCTCCTCTCCACCCCGAATCGACCGTCGGATGTGATAGGGCTGAGCGATCGGTGACGTTCGGTACTCCAGACTTCTTCGCAAAACACGTTGTTTCTGTCGATCAACAGGATGCTCCGGGCAAGGCTCACGCCGGGATCCACACCTCTCTTGGCCAGCCACAGCCCCATCGTCGAAAGTTCGACAGACCCACGGGTGGGATCCATGGCGCTTAACGATGCCGGGCCTGCGCGCGGCAGCAGAACCTTAAATCAATGACTTTCGGCGAATCGAGCGCGACGGAATTGTGAAAATGCCGTCTGGTAAAAGCCCATCCTCGGGGACCAGCATTCCTCGGGTGCTCCGGGACCGTCCTCGGGCGGGACGCACGACTGCTGTCCCCGGGGGATGCGGCGAGGGGCGTCATATACTTGGGGGTCGGTCCCTTGGACGACGGAGCCGAGCCGCGCTTCGTTTCGAGGGCCGTCGGGCCGTCCGGCATCGACACTTCGACCGCACCATCGGGATCGATTGCGATTCGACCCGCGGAAAGTCGATTTAGAGTTGACGTGTCTGTGGACCGTACAAGCGTTGAGCCGCTAATTTGGCGCCACGCGGCTGCTCCCACAAGGCCATACCGGTCCGGTAACTAAGTATATGCTCCGGAAGTCTGGGACCTTATCTCGTTAATCTCCTATCGCCGAGGAACAGCCAGCGAGGTTTAATCAACAAGCGAGCAGCGATCGGAGAATAGGGGCAGCATCGCAGCTCAGCAGCAGGGCTCTCTATGTGTATGCTTTGAGGCAAGCTTTGTCTGATGTTGACGGTGGGCATGAGCCTTTCTATTACGCGTTCGGGGTGGCTGGAGCCTCTGGCGGACTCCTCCATCGTCCCGGCGCCAGGCGATGGATGGATGCACGGTACGGTACCGCACCGCACGCACCGCACCGCACCGCACCGCACATTCAAGGAGACGGGGCGTCTTGCCCGCACGAGTGAGTGAGTGGTCCGGATTTTGCATCCGGGCTCCAGACACCGCTCGCTTGCAATGGCAACGTCAAGTCATATCCCGCGACGACCACACATCGTGGACCGCGGCCCAACGGGGCCGGTGCGTTTCTCGCTCAAGACGGTGCACGCCCACGAGACTGGAAGACGCGTCCAGGAGAAGTCCGCGCTGGACGGGGAGGGGGGAGGGGCCGAGGGGCCCCGATGGACGGTGGGCGAGCCGCGCACCTGCTCCCCCAGCCAGGACCCCCTCCGGTAATGTCCTGCGTCGCGATGGGAAAGAGCCGGATGGCCACTGACGGACACGCAGGTGCCATCCGCACGCGGAACCGGCGTGATCACGGCGTGAACGGCATGTGGAGGTGGTGGTGGTGGTGGTGGAAACGTCACTCGTCACTCGTCACTCGTCACTCGACGAGCGGTGGCCTGGGAGGGCGGTCGCAACGCAACGGCCCCCCTTCGCCTAGCGATCTCCATCTCAGGCATCGGCGGAGGCGGCCAGCGCTCCGCATCTCGATATCGGATGTCCCAGCCGGCGCCTTCAAGAGTCCTGGTATCGGATCCTGTTCCATGTGCGCGCTCGGCGTGGCAGGTGACACGGCATTCTCGCATAGGTGAAGCCAGGGAGCGTGTTGGGTCGTGGCTGGAGGCGGGAGGCCTCGAGCATGGACGCACGCGATGTCCTATGTGCATCTGTGAATGTTTCGTCGGTGAAGGCCCGAACCTAATAATACCTCAGAACACCTCAGATATAAGCGGCGGGCGTGCAGCGTGCCTCGATGGGGATCCGTGGTCGTGCGTGCGAGGTCCCCCGTCGTACGTAAAGAGGGCATGTATGTCTATGGGAAACACCACCGCGCCGCGGCTCTGCTCGCGCGCGCTCGCCCAGCATCGTACTGTAGGCCCTCCATGGCGAGCGGCTCCGACTAGGTTAGGGAGCATCGGAGCCGAGCCCTTCAGGGTCCCTTCTAGCCCTTTTCTGTCCCGGTCACAGGAGTCCTGGAACACGTCGCGTCGGTCTGGCACGGGACGAATCGATGACAGACGATTGACTTTCCGCCCATCGTCGACCGAGCCTGGCATCGGCCTTGCAACAACGTGCCATCTTCGCGCGCCGGCCGTGGGACACCTGGACGTTCAGACAACCTCGGACACGCATCTCGAGCCCAGCGTGGGACTGCCAGATACCTGCTCGGACGGGTCTCCCGCGCCGATCCGTGGTCATATGTGAGGGCAGGTCCCCCCCCTCTGTAGCACTGAGTTCGGCGACTCGACTTCATTTTATGCATGTTGCAATCGGATCCGAGTCGTTGGATCTGCCCTAGCCTCCGAATGCATTGCGGGAGCTGATCTGGGTTCTACGATGCTCCTCGATGTCGACAGCGCGACCACCTAGCCAGGCTCCACTCCACCGCAACGACCGCCGGAAGCTCTCGTCGTCGCCGTCGTCCTCGTCCTCGAGAGCTAGAGCTAGAGTCACTGGAAGACCTCTCAGGCCGTCCGGGGGCCACACCCAGAACCGCTGCAGCCCGGCCGTGTCGGCCAATAGCTCCTGCGGAACCCGTTGCTGGCCGTCTCCGGAAGCGTGTGGTCGAGTAAGACGGCGAGCGAGACTCTCCCCCAAGGCCCTGGCCGCATAATTCTATGTTTGCCCGTGTAGCTCCAATCTGGAAGCCATTCAGTCTGCCAACAACTCCACAATTCCTTCTCGCGCCACCAAGCCCCATCCCCTTATATGATCGGCCGCCGACGATGCCCCAGAGTCCGAACACATAAATTGTTCCCGGTAGCAGGAGGACGCGTTGGCCGGCGTGAAGTGCGCATCTCAACATGTCCAACTTTCGAAGCATCCGCCCCTCGTTTGGGGAAAACAGTGCGCCGACCAGTAACCCAAGCCAGTCCACATCCGAGAGTACGGGATCTGACCCACGCCGCCCCCGCGACAAGAACACGCCGGAGGGGAGCAGTGCCTCTTCGTCCAAACGGCGGCGAGTCCCCGAGTCGGTGACGCGCAATGCCTGTCTCAACTGCAAGAAGGCGCGGGCAAAGGTCAGTACTGAGCTTCTACATCACGCCCTCGTCCCCCTCGTCAACGACCCAGCAACGAAGCGGCCTGCCAGGCAAGGCCTCAGTGCGCCGTGAGCTGATTCTCTCCAGTGTGATGGCAAGAAGCCGTGCAAAAGGTGCGCAACACGGGTGGAGATCTCCGAATGCATTTACGAAATTCACATCAAGCACGCCAAAGAGGAATTGGTCAAGCAGATCAAGGAGCTTCGGGCCAAGGACCATATGACCGAACAGATCCTTCAGGCTCTGTCGACCAACGAGAAAGTGCCAGAGATCCTCGACCGGCTGAAGAAGGGCGAGGCGTACGACAGTATTGTGGAATGGCTGGGTCGTTCTCCCATAGCCGATTTCGAGACGATGTCGCCCAGGGTGTCGCACACTTCGGTGCTCGATGCAGCTGACCACGAGATGACCGGTCTTCCGGCGACCACCTGGACCGTGGTGACGTCCGATTCGGCGGTCCTGGATCATCTCTTCCAGCTGTACTTCGCGTGGGTACACCCAATACACACGCTGTTCAGTGAGCAGCGTTTCGTCGAAAGCTACCAAAGAGGGCTGGACAACTTTTGCTCGCCCGTGCTTGTCAACGCCATTTGCGCAATGGCTTGTCACCTGCATTCTGCCGCAGACGGAGACGATGTTGACTATGAACAACTGGGAACAGAGTTCAGCGATGCCGTGCGCGCAAGTCTCAACCCCACTGATTTTAAGCTCACCTCGATTCAAGCCCTGGCAGTCATGTATCTGGTGGACTGCGCTCGGGGCCATTCGTTGCGCGCGGTGTCCTATCTGAGGACGGCGACAGATTTTTTGCCCACAGTGGGGTTCCAGGACAACGAGGGGTTTGCCCAATCTTGGAAAGATACGGTTCGTGGAGTTCGACACTTAAATATGTCAGTAGAAGCGAGCTCGTCTGACCACCTCCTCTAATGAACATAGTGAATGGGCTCAAATGACCTTCCAATCACCTCTCATCATCGATCTGGCGCCGTACGATAGCGTGGAAACAAATGATGCGAACCAAGATCTCGCGAAGTGGTACATATACCGCTATGCCAGCGAACAGCAACCGGATGCTTGGCCCAGCCTGCTGGCAACTACCAACCGAGAGAAGTCGAAGCTGAATGCGATCTTACAAGACATCGCACACATGATGTATACCCAGCGAGGAACACCGGTGTCTGCAGGGCAGTTCCTCAAGCAGTACGGCCGACTGAAGGAGTGGCGGGAAGAGTTACCAGGAGAAATCGGAAACATCGAAGGGTCTAATCGTCTAATATTACCTCATGTGCTTTATTTGTTGTGAGTACGCGGATACCCATCTTCGGGTTGCGCTGACAGATCAGGATCATGCATACCGTAGCGGTGGTGCAGCTGCTTCGACCTTTATTAGACCTGGAGGGATTCCCGTCGTCGATGGTGGAAGGAACCATATGGACGTATGCCCAAGAAGGACTCATGTTACTCGACAAGTATTATCGTGCCCAGTACACGTTTCGATACCAGCCAGTTCTGCAGATGCTCGCAGCTCTGCAGCTGGTTGACGTCGTCGCCCGTTTTTTCCCCGGGGGAGCGGCAGGAGGTAGTAAAGATGGACCAGAGGCAATTCAGTTTGGCATGGAGCTTCTGATGGAGTCCCGTATGGGGTTCCCAGTTGCTGGTCCCTTACAGGAGATGCTGAAGCGTTCCGCCAACGAGTGTGCTATCCGACTTCCTCGAAACATAACAGAGCTTATGCTGTCGCAAATGCCGCAGGAAGATTACCGAATCGACGACTTTATCGGAGCGTGTGGCAGATGCACGTACGTACAACCCATCTTCCAGGCGCAGTTGAGATACAGCCCTTCGTTTTCTTCTGAGTGGTTGTCTCAGGGCCCTGCTTATGGCTTCCAAGAATCCACCACTGGAGCTCGAAGACAAAGATTCCCGTCTGCCGAGGAAAGAGGCGCTCAAAGTCTGATGCAGATTCGCAATTTGCTCAATACGAATTAGACTCTCGAATTCGATCTCGACTGCCCATAAGCCCACTCTACGTGGAGTCGTCTTGTTGGCGTTCATCCAAGAGAAGGAGCAATGTCTCGAAGGAGGTACTTCTAGCAGGACTTGTGTGCGATTTGTCGCACATCCAGTACGGAGTATTCCTATGATGAACAATGAACCAGTTTCTTCTCTTGCTGGCATGACTTTCTGTTCCTCGAATCATGACAGCCAGACCTCTGCCAAACCTCCCACCAGACCATTGAGCGTCAGTTGTCGAAACAAAGCTGACGTACTCGTCGAGCCGAAGTGCTGATCGATCCGAAGTGCTGATCGTGTGTACTCATTTCGAAGGAAGGGCGGGCTGAGGTTGGGCCCTCGCATGATGAAGCTTGACGGATTTGCAGTGAGCCGGGTGACCTGATACCATGATTCTGCCATGTAGGACGTCTCGATACAGGACGGCGTAGAGTTATCATGATCTTGTGGAGGGGCGAAATGCACGGAGACCAGCTCCGGCGTTGTCTGCGCAGCCAACCACACATCTCGACCCTTGAGCTGCATCGGCAACCTTTAGCTCCTGAGCCAGGTCAGAATCTCGTTTTCTTGCCGCCATCGCCAAAATCCGGAGCATAGAGTCCTGTGTTTAGCGGTTGGGGAATCATGGTGGCGACTCGAGGTTGTGATCTTGGGAGCTTGCGATGGTCGATGATCGGTGGAGGGCACGGAAAAATTAGCTTCTTGTCGTGTCTTTGCCTCTGGAGACGTCTCTGGCAATGAACACCCTCAAACTGCATGAGATGTGCACTTTCCAATCGAAGAAATCGCTAACTCTTCGACCTGACGCTGACTAGTCAAACGTTCGATGGTCGGTTTCGCGGCGGACTTGGTCTGCAAGAAATGTCTTCCTCGGCCTTGCCACATGCCTAGCAGCACTCGACGTGGCTACCGATATCTCTTGTACCTACAGCCTGATCAGACCCATCATGCTCCAACGTCGCGGGCTATGCTGGTTGTCAGTTAGATATCGGGCTGTCGTAGAAGATCAGGTGTCGTTGTCCGTCCTGATTTGTTCCGCTCTGCCGTTTTACCTGTCTTGGATGCTCATGGAGCCCCAGAGGGGTCCACTCTGGTTGTTCACTCGAAGATGTCGCGCTCTTCAAGCATATCTTCCCACGAAGTGACGGTACCGGTCATGGTAGCTGAGAAAGAATTTGATTGGATAGGATGGAAGCGTCGGGGGGATTCTCTGTAAGAAGCTAGCCCGCGTCTCTACAACAGACCTTTGCCAGCGCTAGTACGGGCGCAAGGCAATAAATAGCTGGCAAAGCAGCACAGCGTGATCAACGAGCTGAGTGCGAGCCAGCTACCTCCACAGATGCAAAGAATCAAGCCTTTGCAGCTGCGGCAAATGGCGCTCTTGCTGTAACAATTCCTCGAGATAATGATTGCCCGCTTCTGCCCTCTCTTCCTCCTTGAAATAGACCGTTTCGGCTATGACGCTCGCGGGCGGACTTCACCACTTAGACGTGCGTCTACTTGTACCTTCGATGCGATTGCTCATCAAGACTTTACACCCACCTGGGACTTCACTTTCTGGGGGACCAGATGATGTACAGCGTAATGTCGTGTAGTTCCAAGGACATGGACTCAACATCAAGCACCAATCCAATCCAATCCAAAGCCCTGAAAACCCCCACGGACACTCTTTTTTTGTTTCTCTACAGGGCTTGCTTGATATCTCTTGGCCTTTGCACTTTGAGTGATGGAGCGTGGACACATTCTTCCAGGAAGTATGCTCGCTGTTTACGTCGTCGATGTGATTTAGTCGTCTCCGTAAGATGTCTGATGCAGATCAGATCGACTTTGTATCTGTACCTACCTAGGTGGCAGTTGACAGAAACTACTTTATGACATCAAGTTGTTGATCACGAGGCGTCGTCGAAGGAATTGTACCGCTCCAGCAGTTAAGGCTATAGAGAGTTTCTTCTCTAAGGCTCCAGACCTGATATTTGATATCAAGCACAACCTTCAAAGCCAAGGAAAACGGGGATCGAGGCACGCGTGCTTGGTTGGCTCCAACAGCGAATTGGCTGGCTACTTGTTTGAGACGTGGGAATGGCCACCAAGAAGAACAGAATTAATGTATGGTGTGTGACAGACGTGAAAGAAGCACTTGTAAAACATATACTACTAGAGCCCTGGGGAACAGCTTTAGATCCGAAACCTGCATACCCAAAACCGTGCTATTCTCGCCGCTTACCCACCCAAGAACCTCGTGATCCTCACTATGTGCAGACCCGACTAACACCGTTTTGGATGGATTATGATGTAAGAATATAATAATGTAAATAATAATGATAATAATAATATTGTTTAACGTCTGGAGGGGGCAGTGAAACTGCGCTACCTCAAGCCTCCCGAAGGGCATTGGAAACGTGCTAAGCTAGGGATTTTTACATACAAAAAACCTTCGAAAAAGCAGTTATATATAAAAGAAATGTATAACAAAAATCCGCTATTTAAACTCTTCCCCTACAGGCGGAATAGTTTTCTATTGTGTTTATAAAATAAACTTCGAAAAAAATCAAAACGTAAAAACCGCTGAATGTTTTTGTTAATCGTAAAACCAATAATCAAACCAATCGGCGAAATTATACAAAGCAAAAGCGCGAGAAATCCAAAACTTTTTAATCCAAACCCTTAAACGTTAATAATATAATATCAGAAACTTTTCCTTTGGAACGGCAACACGCTGTCCTAAAATCTACTTAGGGCAAATAAAAAAATAAAACTTAATAATATAAAAAAGTTCCGCGAATTGCTTCGCGTTCAGCTTCCCAAAATATCGTAATGCTTCGGTGTCCGAAATAAATAAATAATCCGGCTTTTGCGGCTAATAACGAAATCGTTTTCGGAACTTTCTGCATTTTACAATATGCAATAAAACCTTGCGTTTGCCGCAAAAGCATTTCAGATTCGCGTTTGCGTATCTGAATTTGGTATAATACTAATGGAAATCGCCGTATAAAAAGCGAAGCGCTAAAAATCGATAAAACACCGAGCGAAATAAATGCAATTCTAAAAGATTTTTAATACGGTATTCGAATTGCTACCGCTAATAATTCCGAAAAAAAAAATCTTTATATTTAAACTATTATTTAATCTTAGCGTCGTTTTTTATCGATTTGTAATAAAAACGTATTCTACAAATCGTCGGTTCGAAAGGCATGCCCGGGTCCCAAAGCTAACTGCTTTTTTAAATAGCGAGTTTATCCGCTGCTTTATTGCCGATTATACTTATATGTTCTGAAACCCACCGGACTCCGACGTCGTATATAAGCATTATATTTGTGTATTTCGTAAAACGCTTATTATAATATCGATAACGCGTTCTTTCGTATATATCAAATCACCGAAATCGAATCGATATAAAGCCAAATGCGGCCGTACGTATAAGCAGGCTGCGCGCGTAGCGTCTTGGCCAATCTTATGCGAGCCTTTATCATTTCCGCGTCGAAAACGTAAAACTCCGTATTAATCGCCTTATAGCCCGAGCCGATCACTTTTTTATTTTAATAAGCTATATAACCGTAGCCAACCAATTTATTCCCATTTGAATATCGTTCCGTACTATTAAAAAAAATCGTAATATCATTAGAAAACAATTCGTCCCATTATTTGTTAAAAGCTTTCGCGGCTTTCTTTTTGTTTACTTCTAAAATAAAATCCGTCCGGCACCTAAAAAAAAAATAAAATAATCGAAATTAAAATCGGAAAAACTAGCGAAAACCAAATCGCCGCGCGCTCGACCTTCGTTTTTGCAATTTATCGAATGCTTTTGCCGCGACCTCGGATAATTATTAATAAAAACATTCGTTTAACCAAAAAATAACTTTTATTTATTATTCGTAAGCGTAACGCGAATTTCAATCTAGCTTTTTCTAAAGCCGCTTCCGCTAATAAAAAGCCTGCGTTCCGAAAAAGTATAATATTCGGAATGGTTTTTTATATTAGCAAAACGTTTTTAGCGGCCAGCGTAATCGTACTTTCTATTATATCCAAATGCTAACTTATTTTTATATTAATTTTCTTATTCCGGACCGTTTTAATACGACTATTATACCACGCTTCAGCTTCGTACAAAATAAACGGGAAAACGCAAATAATTACAACCTTTCGGAATAAATAAACCGGAAGGCCCCGTATCGTTTTTGCTAACTCTCGTATATAAAAAGCGAGCTTTCGAACTTTAATAGCCCGTTTAAATACGTATCTTTTAAACGACAATTTACAATCAAACCAAATTCCTAATCACCGTAAAGCCGGCTGTTTTCCTTTCTTTTCCGAAATCGTAATTAGTTCGATCGTATTATTTTCGTTTATAACGCAAAAAAAAAAAAAAGCGTGATCGTGTCTTTTTTTAATAATATAAATCATTTTTTGTTTTTCTAACGCAAAAAAAAAAAACTTTGTTATCGTTATTTTATTATAAAATCGACTTAACGTTTTTCGAATAATAATTGCACGTTCGTATCCAGCGAATCAAATACCCGATAAAAAAACAAATATTATCAGCGTATTCGAAAATCGAAATTCCGGATCCTATGCTATCAGCTTTGCGAAATAAAACATATACAAAATTAACGAAAAAAGCGAGCTTTAAAAAATCTTACATTTAACGTCGTAAAACTGTATAATAGCTTATTTCAATTTCATACGCATTTTACGATCGGAAAAAAACCTTTATACCAGTTTTAAAAATAATTTGGGCCAGTCTTGCGAAATTATTCGTTAAAGCAATTTTCGCATTAAAAAAGCGTCGAACGCTTTTTAAACGTTTATCGTAATTATAATAATTTCTTTGCCCGCTGATAATACTCGTTTTACGTCGTATATAAACGAAGCTATCAAATCCATCCCTAAGCGCTTAAAAAGCGCGCTACCGTATTATAAGTTAAAAATGCCGTAAATAAAAGCTGTCTAGGCCAATCTTTTCGCTATAATTCGTTCGAAACTTTTGAAAACACAAAATAACAAAACAATCGGCCGCCAAAATCGCACCGAATACATTTGCTTTTGCTTGCTTATTTTAAATATTATCGCTATCTCCGCTAGCTTTTATAACTGCGGAAAATAGCTAAAAGCGAAGCATTTATTAAAAATACCGTATATAATATATTTAATATACTTTTAGCAGGCTTTAAGCAGCCGAACCGTAACGCGATCGACGCTCGGCGATATGCTAAATATTTTAATTATAAAACGCTCGACTTTTTTTAAAAAAGTAATTTGATTTTAAAAAAAAATCTGTTTTCGATCGTTATCTTTTAAAAAAAAAATCGTCGAACAAATCGTCCGCCGTATTAAAACCGTTGAAATACTTTCGTATACAGCGCTTCAGCTTTTTCCTTCGAATCTTCGATTAATCGGCCGTTGATTTCGAAAAGTGGCGATTTAAAATTCGTAATAAATTTATATTAACCAATTAGCAAATAAAAATCTTTATCCGATTTACATCCGTTAATTCGATTACGCTAATAATCCTGCTTAGCTCTGACCACGGCTGTTTTAAAATCCCGATATTCGAACGATGCGATCGGATTATTAATAATATTAAAAAGCTTATACGCTCGGTGCGCGGCCTTGCATTCCGGCGTTTATTAATAAACACCGTGGCTTTGTCTTGTATCTTTTTTCCCGGTTATTTAAATAGCCGAATTTATTATTACTGCGAATTGTATTATATAAATATCTATTTGCTTTAGCGTAATCAACGTTCTAAAATTAAACAAACGAGCGACTCCCGTATGCATAAGCGCCGAAAAAGTCGGAAATACTAAATCCGAAAACTTTATAATACACCTGCTCCAAAAAAACCCGTCTTTTTCTTTTAATCGTAATAATCTGAATTTAATAATCGGAAATAAAATAAAAATCGCTTCGAATAATCGTTTTAGCGAAAAATAAATTAAAAAAAATCAAATCGAAAACATTATTTAAACGGTATATCGTTATCCCTAAGTCTCCGATAAAATTTATGCCGTTTTCGGAAGCTTATTTTACGATAACGGATTCGTTATAATTAAAAGCGACGCTCGAATCGAATATATCGTAGCTAACGTTAAAATCGCCCTCTATCAAACAGTTTCTTAAAAAAACTAAATTCTTAATATAATCGATAACTTTATAAATAATAAGCTAACGATACACGTTAAAAATAGGTCTGTTATTAATTACGACCTATAATAAATCGCGCGAAATAAGTTATCGTTGCTTCGTAATTATATTTTTACTTTTTCGGATATACGTTAGCATTCGAAAGCGCTGGGCCTCGCGCTCCCTTTTATTTCCGATGCCTCAGACCGGTATTAAAGCGTAAAAATCGTATTTTAAATAATTTTAAATAATAATATTAAAATAAATAACAGATTTTTATATATACAAACAATGTTAATTTTTGTTTAGAAAAGCATAGCTCGAAAATAATAATATAAATAAAATATTGCTTGCTTACGTTTGCTTACGCTACGATAAGCGTATCGGATTTATATCGATCGCGGTTACGGCCGCGATTGCGTATACGTTATTTATATTTTAATATCGAAGTTCGGAAACGCATACGTTTATTTCGTCGTCGATATCGAACTGCTGCGAAAGTTCGATTTTATTATAAATCGGGCTAAACGCAGCCCGTCGCGAAAAGCGAAGCTTAGTCGGCCTAAAAATCTCGTTTTTAAACAAAAAAAAATGGCCTAAAAAAAAAACCTGCGAAAAAGGGATAAATAAACCTAAAATAGCCGCTCCGCCGGAATCCGCCGATTTTTAAAACGACAAGCAAAAAAAAGCAAAAAAGCTGATTACGATGCCCGTATTTTCGTAGGCTGTAACAGCCGCTTTAGCGTAAAAAAAAAACTTGCGCTTGCGAATTAACGCTGTTCTAAAAGCCGGTATAAAAGGCTCCATCGCCTGATTTTAAGCTTGCGCATTAGCAACGGCAATAGCCGCTGCGTACGTTCGTTATTCGTATCTGCGGATCGCGTCGATTTTTTTTTTTGTTTTTTTTTAAACTTTTCCGTTTAGTCGTTTAAGCGCCGCTAAACAATTTACATATTCCGCGACGAAAAAATCTATAGCAATTAGCGCATTTAATCTTATAAATGCAATTAAAACCAATCGGCCCGTCGTAATAATCGTTTCGTTATTCGCAATTTTAATAGCGGTAATAACGGATGCATTTAAAAAAATTGCAATAATCCTGACAGCCGGAATTATAAATCGCAATAAAAAATTTCTTTTTAATAGCCTTAAAAGCGTCGCTGACGTTAAAAAGCCGAAAGGCCCGAACCGGCTTAATAAACGAAACGATCCACGTAATTTTGCCGTTAGCTGAATTAGCTCCGTATCGGAACGGTCGGCAGCTAATAAAGCGTTTTTTCGTTTTAAGCAATAACCTTTTCGACGATTAGCTTAAAAATGCTTAGAATTTCGCCGTCCATATGCGAACGGAATATTATAAAAACACTTAGGACAGCGTAATTATATTATATTTCCGGCAAGCGCATATATTCGCAGCTAAGCATTCGTATTACGATTTTTTTGTTTTTTTTATAATATAAGCAAATCGCGAACCGTAAAATTTAATAAATTAATAACCCAACCTGTTTTGATTAAAATTATAAAAAAAAATCTTTCCAAAAGTAAAGCCGTTGATTTTGGCTACAAAAGCTTGCTTTGCTACGAAAAATTCGATCTTCGCGGCTTTTCGCTAAAAAATGGCTAGAATGCGCCTGTTTTCCCGAATTGAATTAAAAGCGATATTCGCAATTTAATTAAATATAAATTCAATCGAAGCGCCGCCGTTCGTAATAAATTTCTTTTTGTTTTTAATAATATCGAAATCTACTTTCGAGTTTTTCAGAGTTTTAATTATGCTCGCGTAAATAATAAAAGCCGAAGCGGAAAAAAAAAAAATCGTCGCCAAAAAAGACTTTTTAATTTGTAAAACGAAAAAAAAAACGAAATTGCTAGTTTTTACGAAAACGAACGCGGACAGAAAATAAACAAATTTATTTCCAATATCGTAAGCGAAGTTTTTCTAATCTTTTTACTAATAAAAAAAAACGAAATCGTCGATCAACTTGCCGAAATCGCGTACAACGGCGTATCGAATATAAATTATTCGTTCGATCGTATTCAAACGGCTATTAATAACGTTCGATACGACGTGGTTTGCAAACGCCCGATTATTAAAACGCAAAAAAAAAAAAATCGTATAATTAACTCGCTGCTGCTGCTTTTTCGGACGCTAGTTAAAATTAATAAAAAAAAATAGCTTTTGGTCGCGAATAAAATTCGCGTGGATTAAAATCTCGAGGCCACCGAAAAAACGATTGAAAGTGGCAAGCTCTATTCTGGCCCAAATCGCGCGTAAAAAGCACGGGAAAGCTTAGAATAGAATCTGAAATAAAGATTTTGATACAGAAAATATGCCCAAAAAGCGTGGTTGAATGTTTATTTCCAAAAAGTGCTTCTGGAAAAATAGTTGAAGGTGAGGTTTGTGATAATATAGATAACCGACAAAAAAATAGATCTGATCTAGCAGGCGTATCATTCCCTGACTTACAGTGCCATTGCTTCTACGATTCGTACAATATACCATGTCCCATGTAGGCATCCATTATTCGATTTCTACCACCCCTGATGCTTCAATTGCTTCACCCTTGCCACCGTCGCCTTGAACCCGTCCAAGAACCTCTTCCTCCACCTCTCACTCCTTAGCCTCTTCCGCTTCGAGCCCCCTCTCTCGTGGAATCTCTGCCTCATCGCATCCGACTTGACCTTGTTCCTTGCACAGTTCATCTCTACCAGCCTAAAGCCCGTTGCAAGATCAACCGTTGTACCCAACTCCATACTGCGCCCCGTGCTCGGGCTCAACTTGATCGGTTTCCGAGCTTTCTTGGGAATTGTTGTGGTTCCAACATCGAATGGCATGCCGGTGCCCGTGATACCACCGGGCATACTCATCCTGCCAATATCCAAGCCAATTCCAGAGCCCCGTTGAGATGGCCGCTGCTCGTTTAGAGTGTTGAGGAGGTCTTTGTCGCTGCTCCCACGATTGAACATCTTTTCTCGCTCGGGCGAAAGGGTGGAGTTTCCAAACAATGCGGATCTTTTGGAGCGTGCAAAGTCTCCAAATTTTTCTTGGGGTTTGTGTGCCCACAGATAGGCTTCAGGACTCGTGTTGGGCGATGGACCGTCGGATCCCGCTCGTGCAGATGAGGCTGGTGGAGGTGCGGAGGTCGTGACATTGGGTTTGAGCGCTTTCTTCTGAACCGTAGTCGAAAATCCCCGTTGCATCTGTCTATGTGGACATGCCTTGTGTCCCAATTGCGCCGTGTTCGCCCATCGTAGGCTTGCTGTGGGCGATAGTAACGCTGCCACAGGGGAAACTTGCGACCGCAGCAGCGCGTCGGTGGCTCTTCGAAGCTCCATTGTTCTGCGATACGGTTAGAATGTGGGAGCCTGTGCGCGCGGAGGAATGCAACATACGTTGGTGGACGTAGACAATGCGTTATGTTATGTTGTGTAGGGTCGTTGGAGTTATCGAATTTCCAGTTCGAATGGCTCGCGCTAAGAACAGGGGTGGCTCAGACCATTCCAGTCCTCCGTAGGTCGAGCATCGAGCATCGAGCTTCGTTTTTTGATTTGCGCCGACGACAAAAATACCGCGCCGTCGCCTCGTTCTGCTCTGCGAAACGCCTCGCAGGCCTGAATTCGAAATCCCGGGGCTAGGGATACTGAGCACGAGTAGCAAGCATGTCTTACAATCCTTATGGAGGTGAGCCGACGTAAATGGAGAGCTTTGAATCCAGATCGGTTTTGCTGACTTTGCGAATAGCTCCTCCTTTCGGACGGCCCCCAGGGTTTGGGGGTTTCCCTGGTCAGACTGGTACTCCGCCTGGTATGGGACCCCCTCCGGGAATGGGTAAGGTCTCAGCTCCAGTGTCTACTCACTATGCTCATTCATGTTTAGGACCTCCACCAGGCATGTCTGCGCCAGGAACAGGCCCTCCTCCGGGCGTACAACAAGCAAACATAACACAATCAGCGCCCAAGCGGCCTCCCAGCTAGCTTCCAAGGTCCACCCAATATGCCCAACATCAATTTCTCGGCGCCTGTCATCCGACTCGGGACCGGCCCTTCGAAGCCTGCGGCTTCGTTGCCCGGCGCTGCGGGTAGAAATGAAAGCCAGGACCCGAGCTATGCAGGCGGGCGATCAGGCTTGGGTGCAGAGAGGGGTGTGGATGCGCAAAGACAAGCACTGAGGGAAAGCATGATGTCTTTGGTACCACCTACGAAGGAGGAGATTGTTCGGACCATCTTCGTTGGAGGCATTACGGAGGGCTGTGGAGGAAATGATGGTATCGAGCGCATTCTGAGCGTAGCAGGACGATTACGGCGCTGGGACCGGGCTACAGATGCGGATGGGAAGGAATGTAGTTTTGGATTTGCGCAATTCGAGGATGCGGAGAGTCTGGCTACAGCTGTGGAGGTGCTGAAGGATATAGAGGTCCCGACAAAGAGACAGCCTGCTGGCAATGAGGCTCTGAAGGAAGAGGGTGAAGATGAGAAAGAGGCTGAAAAGAGCAAGTTGCTAGTCTTCGTGGACGACAACTCACTGAACTACCTGGACAACTACTCTTCGAATCGAGCCGAGGACCCCGCGGCTGAGCAGGCACGATTGGAGGCTGCGCGATCCGGACTGAAGGCGGTGCTCTACGAATTATTCCACCCGCCCATGTACGTCAAGGTGGATGACAAAGGAGAGGACACTACGATGCAGGATAACGGAGATGGTGTTGAAGTTGTGAACATTCCCCTGGCGGTAGATGATGAGCTTGCGGATATTCCAGCCGAGATGCGCGAGACTGTTGCACAAGAAATTGCGGCATTCAGAGACCGCAGCACGAGGAGAGACTTGGAGCGTCTAAAGCGAGAGGAGGAGATGGAAGCCGCTGAGCGACTACGGAACGGAGGCCCCAGACCCTCGAGACTCGCATCTCCTCCCCCTAATACCCCTCTTGGACCTGCCGCTGGCACGAACAACATTCCTCTGGGCCCGCGCGGTGTACCAAATGCGCCTTCTGGACCCAAGCTCGGCTCGCAGATTCCCCGTGACTACCAAAAGGGCGTTTCTTTTGTCAATGGGAGCGGTATCAACGGCGCAGCCAGCGGAGACGTCTGGATCAATCGTGAGGAAGAAGACGATTCTGCCAGCGACGAGGAACTCGAGCGTAGGAGAGTCGCCAAGAAGGAGGCAGAGCAGGAGAAAATCTACCTGGACCACGAGCGCCGCTGGCTGAACCGAGAAAAATCCCGAACTGCTGCTGTACAACGCGAGAAGGAGCGCGAGGATGAGGACGCCGCGAAAGAAAGTGTCGAGAAAGACAAGATGGCGCAGCGACTAGAGAATTGGGACGACGAACTCGAAGCGGCCCGCAAAGTCGAAGATTACTATGCGGATCGCAGCGTTTGGACTCGTAATCGTGCAATGTTCCGGGCCAGAGAGGCTGCTGCTGACGACAGGGATCGTGCCGCCGAGCAAAAAGAGAGACAACGTGACACGGTCGACAAAGAACATGCTCGTGGCATGGCCGATTCGTTCCTGGACCGGGCGGCGGAGGAACTGCAGTTCAGAGATACCCCAGGTCGTGCCCAACAACCGTTCAAGTTGTCTCTTGGTGCTGCCGCCCAGAAGGTTCAGAAGGAGAAGGCTCAACCGCCAAGACGTACCGTCGCCGAAGTCGAAGGCCTTCTCGAGGACGAAGAAGACGCCGGCAAATCCTCGAAGCGTACTCTGATCCCCATTGAATTCGACCCCTCGGCTTCCTCGGCTCATCTAACAGACGAGGAGAGAGACCAGGCAATTCGACAACTGGCTGCCGATATTCCGACCGAGAAGGACGGTCTGTGGGCTTGGGAGGTCAAATGGGAATTCGTCGATGATACTGTTATCGTCGAGAAACTGAGGCCATTCGTGGAGAAGAAGATCATGGAGTATCTAGGTGTGCAAGAGCAGCTGCTAGTGGAGGTCGTGGAGGAGCACGTTCGGACGAGGGGCAAGCCGCAAGATCTTGTCGAGCAGTTGGAGGGCGTAAGTCCCCCTTTTTTAAAACCCGACCTGCGCATTTTTCTGACGTCCCGCAGGCATTGGATGAAGAGGCCGAGGTTCTCGTCAAGAAGCTTTGGCGGATGGTCATCTTTTTCTCGGAGAGCGAGAAGCGTGGCCTGTCTGCATAGAGATGGCTTTGAACCACCTCCTGGATCACATGCAAATTGGGGTTAAATCCTCACCCACAAGGTCAGCACGTTTTGTAATAAAGGTTTCTGTCTATTATCTACGATCTCGGCGCTGAAGTATGTAACATAGACTAGAAAGCGAATAAGGCAATCACCAAAACATCTTGCGAGATGAATGCGATACTCACTACTGAGCGTACAGCCCTCCACCTTGATTGATCGTTCCTGTGTGTTAATTCTGTCCATTATTTGTAACCTCTCTTCGTGTTCCCCTGCCTGCCCAGCTAGCGTAGGGTTCTTGTTTTCTTTACAGGCTCTTCGCCAGTGCTTTTAGCGTTTACACTTACCGCAAATGCTCTCGGCTTTTCTTGTCCAAGCTTTAAGGGCATGAACCGCATGTATGGCATGAATCCATGAGGCGCCTGCCTACATTTCATGATGTACCTGACCTAGACCTACTTCGCTGTTTACTGTCATTCAACAAGTCTCCCGATCGACGTTGATACGGGTGCACCCATCAATGCATTAGGAAACAAGAAAAGAGGGCACGATACCTATACAAAGCGATTTACCTCAATCTCAAATGCCTATAACGCCCTTGACACTCTATCCGCCTGTACCTTAGTTTACAAATAGTCTCACCTTACACTCACTTGTATTCTGACCAACTCGGCTTTACCTAGTATATTTTACTCGCCCTCACCTGAGTAGATCTCGTAGCTAGCTTTTCTCCGGGCCGGCCAGCACTTCACAAACACGCTCTCCTCAAATTCATTCTCAAACTCAGCTATATCACCCCTATCCCGCCTCACGTCAACTCCGCCATCAACAAACAGCCAATAGTTATATGCTGTATCAATACCCAAAATTCTCAATTCTCTTACCCCATCCGCCAAAAAAGAACCCAGCTAACCCTTTTGGAAGCAAGTCTACTAAGCCAACTTCGACATCGATCGGGGAGAACGCATAACATGAAGATAACAAAAGACTTTATGTAGCTCTCTGAAACAGCCGCGATGAGATGCCCGTGAAAAGTCCTAAGATTAGTTCGGAAGGCCCCCGGGCGGGTGACTGTCGTGCTTGAGCTGGGTTACGGTCGCTTTCTTTCTTTCAAAGAGTAATAGGCATCTTATGTTGTGATTGCTCTGGCAGTTCGTTGTGTCAGTAGATCGAAACAAGGCAACGCGAGTGTTGATTGTTTGGCGGGCGTGGTGGCGTTCAACATCTCGCTTACTGGCCGGGCCCACTTATCCAAACAAAACAAAAACAAAAACAGAATAAACCACAATGAAAACACGTACCACTAACACTCTCATGATTCGTTTCCTATAGGTACCTTCTCAGCACCATAGATGATTTCTTTCTCGAGAACCGAAGGAATGAATGCTGTGATGAGAAATGTTGGAAGCAGCCTTAATTAATTTGAAGGTAAAGACGGATAGATGGCATGATAGCGAGACATGGTACCAGTATGTGCTGTCTAGTCTATTTTCCGGAAAATTCAATCAAGGTTGATAGAATCTCGCATCTGAGGTATCGCGCGTGGAAAAGCCTGGTTATTGGTCTGGATGAATTTAGAAGTATCATTTGTATAGTTGAATGACACAACTGTATTTGGGGTTCCTGGCCTTCGTCCTATTGCAAAAGACCGTACTTCGAATATCCCTATAAGATTGAGTGAACAAATAAGGCTTGCGACTTGGAGTGCAAGAAAGAAGTAAAAAACGCAGCGGCAAAAAGGAGGAAAAAAAAGGTATTAAAAAGTTGAACCGGCAAAAGACAGCGTATACTCAGGTATCGAGACGCGCCACCTCCCCCTGTGACGCGTCTACTCTCGGAGTAGGCTGCTTTTAAAGCTGAGGTTGCACCACTGGACTAGCCAGCGGATTCGGCTCAACGAGATAAAAGTTTGGGAAAGGATATTAGATAGACACAAAAAAGTTTCTACGTGCTGAAGTATTTCTTGGGTAACATCGAGGCTGTGGATGGGTGGGGGCCCTTGAAGACATAATCTTGGGAAAATTTGTGCCTCTCTCTGTGTATGATCTGTTTCCAAATTCTACCTACAGCGCAAATCATTCTTTTCTTTTTTTAACATGCCAGATGACGTATGGCTTCGTTAAGTTACAGCTGTAAGTGCAGACTACACACACATCGCCAGTGATCGATACATACGACATTCGCCGTGAGCGCCAGATAAATGATACCATTCCGTTCTGATCGCCACATAGTGAGTGATCTTCTAGATTCAAAGTCATGACTCAAGGTCACACATGGCCAGAAGCAACTTCGTCGTCCCATCCTCAACGTTCACGTCCCCAATCCATCCTACATACCCAATTTCATAGCTCGCAAAGATAGCTGGGCTCCCGGTACTGTCAGGGCTTGAGATGTAAACGCGTTCGTCTGGTTCGCAGCCCTTGAGATGGAGTGCTTTCATGCTATACGTCTGAAAGAGGTTCGGATTTCTCTCAACGAACAAGCCGCAGTTCGTTCTTGGATTGAGGTTGAAGTCGTCACGAGTGTAGCTAGCGACTTTCCAATTGAGCTTCCAAGGATACCTGAAGAAGGTTTCCAGGACGTCGAAATGCGCGAAACTACTGACGTGGAACGCGAAGACGACAGTTCCACCACCAGCCGCGTAATCGACAAGCAATTGGTGGAGGTCATAGTATTCTTCTTCCATGACTTCGGGATCGGTAACAATGACCGCGTAGTACTCTTCTGGGGCCCTCAACATTTGATGCATTGCGCTAGAAATGTGCGTCACCTCCGACAAGTTGGCTCGCAAGCTCAGCTCCGCTAGTACTGGCGCGTACATGTCGTCGAAGAATGGCATTTTGCTCAGAGATATGAGGAGGATCGGATATTTCGGGACTTTTACACCAGCCGTGCTTGCCAAGGGGTTTTTGTGAAGTTCACGCAGCACCTCATTGACTCGATCCTTGTCCCACATCAATTTCTTCTCTCCACGGAGACCATCAGAATCCCCGTTGCTGGATTGGTTCTCGAACCATTCGATTTTGTCCTTCTGATCCTGGGTGGGGTTTACCGCGTCGTATGCTGTCAGCAAGTCGCCCATCCAGAGTGACCACCGACATCCTCCGCACAGCCGTGGCCTTCACCATCCACGCAAACGAATTGAGAAGTTGGAGCTGCTCGTCCAGTAACACTGACGATGTGTTCCCAGCCCTCTCTGAGGTTGTAGTCGTACACTAGCGTCTGCTTGTTGGCTTCAACACTGTCAAGCACTTTATAGATCACTGCCTCTGCACTGTTCCGAGTATCCGCTGGATCGGTACTGTGGATAGTGTCAAATCCTGCGTACCTGAGCTTTGCTCCACCACCATCGACATTTGGCACACGGCCTTTGTAGTCCGTACCGTCGAAGATATCGAAACCGTAGATTGCAGCGTAGGGCCAGCCAAAGGCGACTACCAGGGCTTCGTGGAATGCGCTAATTTCTGCGTCTGCGGGGCACGACAAAGTTCGAGTGATTTTGGGGTTCTGAATGAATCGTGGGCATAGATCAACTCTCAATACGTAGTTTTGGCGTATGCACGAAGCTTTGTGTTTGGGCCAGTCCTTCTTCTGGCAATTTTGGCCTGTTGAAAATTGCTGTTAGCTATCAGTGTGGACGATGTTGATTTGCCCCAGGAACCTACCGCAGTAGGCCCGCGTAGTACAACGTCCGCACTTCAAGAGCTTAACATCGTCTTTTCCACAAGCACCGCATTTGGAAGCCATAGTTGCTTGTGTTTCTGAAATAGCTGGAGAAGGAGAGAATCAATGGTAAGGGGGAGGAGTGAAAGAAATCGGAGATCGGGAGACGTGATTGTGCCTGTAAGCGAGCCGCTAATATCGCGTCAACACGTGAGAGCTCGACCCCGTTTTCCCCCAAGCGGCTATGAAGTTTGGTTGGAAGAGTCTGGTAGTCAATCTCTAAATAGATGTTAGATATTTGAATCGTTCCTTCATTCCGCAGGCAAAATGTTCCAGAGCTTCGCTTATAACACTTCCAAAAATCGAACCAATCGAAATCACAGGATTTGACCTACTTCTTAGACAAAAAGACACTTCAGTGGATCAAAGCTGTTGGTGCCTTTATACCAACAGGATTACTTATCATAAAAGATACTACTTATTTCTTCTGCCTATGATTGTGAGTAGGCGTTCTTTCTAGAATGTCCGAAAAGGGGTATCTTAGCGAGTCCATGCAAGGTCGAAGTGACCAATCACACACGAGGCACCAAAGACACGAGAAATACCTTAGCTCGTACTGTATGTACCGTAGTGTACAAGCTCAATTAAGGGTCGCGAGCTGTCCACACCTTTGCGCCGGCGACGTTCACGACACACGAACATGTTGTGCACATAGCTACTCACTCCCGGAGCCAGCATCAAGTCGACGAGAAGCAGATCGCGGCGAAGCGAAGCAGAGAACAGCATGACGCGCGGCTGGCGATTGATGCTAGGAGTTGGGGCACTCCTGTTGGGGGCACACGAGGTCAGGACACAGGAGGAGCACAGCAAGATCCCGTTGCCAAGTTACCATTACGGGGCGAAGATTCCCGTCAGTTGTATGGCTCGATCGATGTGAGTTACTCTCCTGGCTGTATTGGAATTCGGGTCGGGACAAGGCCGAGTCGAGAGAAGGAAGAAGGCAAAAGCAAGGAGGATACGGCATTAACCCTGCGACAGTGATACAGGAGAACATATCTCGAACGAAAAAAACGAACTGAAATATGTCCCATTCCCTATATGTGAGGAGACTGGAAAGCCACTAGAGTTGCAATACGGCGTTGAGGATGGTAGGTTATTGACCCTCCTCCCCCCCTCCACCGAAGGATTGGAGACTTCAGATCAACTGACGAGCTCACTCGCAGAACTCAATTGCACTATCCCAATGATCAGTGATCCCTTCTTCCATCTCCTCGAATTCTACATCCACAACGACGCCCCTCTCTCCTGCCGAATACCCTCCCGCCCGCCAGCGCACATACACCCAGGCGGCATACCCGCCTCGAAACTGCCTGTGGAGTTCCAACAAGAATACGTGCCGCTTGTCTTTGCGATTGCCGGTACATTGCAATTGTCGCATCTGCACATATCAACCCATCTCAACATCCTCCTCCATTCGACGCCCAAGCACCACCTGCACCACCACGACAGCGGCGTGATTGATTCAGGCGCAGCGTACAGCACGAGCCCGCTCTCGCACATAACAGGCCCGGCGGCGTTGACGAAGAAACTGGTCATAGGCGATCCTTTGCCGTTACAACTGAGTGTTCGGTGGTTCCCGACGCCGCATTTGCCGCGCGACAATGGGAAAATCGAGTGGGCCGGTATGGGTGGCCATTTTTACGCCAGCACGTTCTTCTACTGCCTGGTTAGTGCTGGCGCCGGTGCGCTGGGGAGTGCTGTCTGGCTTCTGGGCATTGTAATGCCAAAAAGGCTGAAGGGGAGGGCAATGGGCGGTGCTACTCCGTTAGGGTACGGAGTTGGGAATGGTTGGGGAATGGGCAAGCGGGATTGAGCGAACAGTGCTCATTCTGGTGGACGACTAGCGAACATGAAGCTACAAGAAAGAATGGCGCAAAACACGACGTTCTATGACCTATGATCGATGTGTATACGACACCCCCGGTAAAATCTGGCACGATCTAGAAGAGAGCTCAAATGGTCTCGAGGGGTCGACCATGTTGAATGGAACTTGTAAGCTTTTTCGAGTGTAAGAATAGTGTCACTCGTACTGAATTACTGCTTCTAGTCTGTCAAGAAGGGTCTCTGAGTTGTGAAATCCATATCACATTTTTCATCATTTTACTTTCTTCGTTCCAACTTTCTCGACTTCTTTCCTAGTTCCTGCTTTCCCCTGTTCTCAATCTCTTCGTATGAAATTTCCAAGGATGGAGAATCTTCGCAGTTGAGTAGCAGCTGGCTATCGTCATCCCGCATCACATCTACGTCTCCATCGAAATACGCCCTGAAGGGATTTTTTGGGCTCAAGATCTCTGTCGTCATCATCATTGTGCTCTAAAACAGTACACTAAACCGACAATGCTAAATGAACTGTAAATCTAAATCTTCGTAGGAGAAAACGTCGTACAGGAGGCATTCCATCTTGAATCCCATCAAGACCTGAGACGTGCTATTATCATCGCATTTTCTCGATCAACGATGTACCGAGGACAATCTTACTGCAGCCACTTTTACAACATGGTCAAATTTTTTGGTTTGCCTCGCTATTCGAGAAAAGACGCCGTTCTATTTATGTCGGACCTCCGGGCATTTGTAGCGTAACAGCATCACCAGCGAAAAGCTCGCTTAAATCAGACTTGTTGACATTTGCTTTAAGATGTGTGTTGCGAACTGCAATCAGAACCATTGCCAGTAAGCAAGCGATAGTTTTGTGCGGTCTATCGCGATCATGGTCTCATGAAATCATCATAGCATTACACAAATCTGCTATAGTACCTAGATAGCCAGTATTCTAGAAAGTCTTCGCCCCATGGTTCTTCTACCTCTCTGAGAGAAGTTAGTGTCATCATATTATCTCCAGTGAAGCCAAATCTGGTCTTCTATGCCTCTGGATCAGGCGCGACTTTGCTGGCCCCTGGTCTCGGCCCAAGCACCCTAGTATCCATGTCCCTGACAGCGCTGCCTTTGAATGCGAGCGCGACTCCGGCTATGCTTGCGAAAAAGACCATGAGGACACTGAATAGAATCGCCGCGGTCTCGAGCCCAGCCGCGACAAACGAGCCGTCGCCTTGGGACCACATCGGAAACAGAATGACGCGAAATCCAATGATGAACTGCTGGATGACATTGTGCGCGCCTGCCACCTCGCTAGCTCCGACCCCGTTGGGATTCGCAAATGATGATAGGTACGTGGCTCCTGAGTACTGAAGCATGACTGCGCCGCCGACCATCACACCGAGGAAGGCCGAGATGAATCTGAGCGAGCCCTCGAACGCGAGAGTGTCCATCGGGAGGGTCTTGCCGTCGGTACTGGTCTTGGGCGAAAGCGTTGTGGAAGTATTCATGGCAAATGCCAGAAATCCCAGCACGCCTATCACGAGCCCGGGACCCGCGACTGTAAGCGTCCTGGCAGGTGAGCCTGGCTTCCGGGTGATGAGATGTGTGGCTAAGGCGCCGAGAGAGTATAGGAGGAGTGCGAACGCCGTGGGAAAAATGAACAGCAGTCCGAGCCGGAACGGGAACAACAATGCCTGCGTCGAGGAGAAGAAAAGCGATAGCGATCCTGCTACTCCAAAAGCCGTGCTGAATAGAGGAGCAGTGAGAAGTATTATCAGAACAGTGCTTGGTGCTGCCAAGGCTCTGAGAGGCCGAACCATCCGTCTCATGTCAAACTTGGTCGTACTGTATTGGTTGGTGATTCTAAGTCCATTGAAGTTCCTGGAAAATCCCGAGTCCTCTGGCACGAGACCATCGCTCAACGGTCTGGTTGATGCTCTATTGAAGGTCGTCTCCGGTGATGCGAAGAGGACAAGCATAAGGTAAGCAGTCTCCATGATAACGACAATCCTCATCTCATTTCGGTAGCTGTCCAATGATTGAGAAACAAAGCCACCCCAAATTGGGCTACCCCATATGAAGGCAGTGGAGACAATATTGTATGTATTGACTCTGACCTTTCTTTCATGAACCTGCGGGTCCTGGTCAGCTGCTGTTTGTTGTATTAGACGGAAATGGAGCGCAAGCATACGAAGAATAAGTCCGCGATCGAGGCGGCTGCTAATCCTTCAAATATGCCCCAGCCAATACCTTGAAAAAGCCGAGCCATCACGAACTGTGCGTAGCTGCTTCTAGCTTGTATGTTCCAGGCCGTACCAATCAACATCAGGAAGGCACTTCCAATATATAACACTCGCTTCCCGGAGACATGGTTAAACATTTGAGTCAATAGACCAGCGAACGCGCCGAAAATCAAAGGGACGCCAGTAAGAGCTGTAGCCGATCCGTAGTCGCCGCTCATCTCCGTCGCAACCACCGAGTTTGTAGGAGCCAGCATAGTCTTCAATGTACTGACAACGGCTCCGCCTAGCAACAAAGTGACAAAGGCCATTTCTCTTCGCTGTCTCGGCCAGTTCTAAGATCCGTTAACCTGCCATCTGTGAGTCGAGAGGAACAGACTTACCAATGGATCCTCAGGCAAATTGCTGGGCACCGGCGTCAATTTGGGACCAGTTTGCTGTGGCTTTACTGTATTTTGCGCTCCTTTCTCAGCCGGATAGGACGTCGGAAATCTTGGGTCATTTAATTCCTCCCTTTTGGCATCGTAGCCAACTCCTTTCACCTCCCCCATGACCTCCTCCTTGGCCATCTCCTTTGTTAACACTTCCGGCTTAATTTTGGGGCGAGGATTCTGTGGCAAATGCTGCTGAGAAAATATCTTGTCGTATGCTCTCGAGAAAACTAATTCCCGGGTTTCCACATGTATAATGTCAAGAAATACGTCGTTCCGAAGAGGTGATTCTAATTATCCTGATATTAAATTTTCTAATGCGCACAGAGAGCAGACAACAACGCTGTTCCTGACAGTCGCAAATCTTTCTGTCGCAAAGAAAGAGAATGATAAGTAAGGTTTGGAAAAAACAGTCGCTATTGTGAGCAACCTAAGCCAAGTAGATCTGAAGGAAGAAAGATAACGAGAAGATCGAAAAAAATGGTACGTGAGGAGTTCACATCGAGAGGCAGTAGGCCAAGAAGAAAGGCATGGACGATTATGCCTTGTAGTTTTTCCAAATGCGAATCATACGGAACCGTGTGTGGCTGCTCATCTGGATCAATTGCTGTAGAGTAAATCAGATGAGTTATCTTGGCGCCATTCATCTCTCAACAAGCTCTGGAGCAAACGATCCTCCGACGTCAGTCTCCGGGTCCCGGAATTCCGCGACGACTATGAAATTACAAATGATAGGTATGGCCACGACTTTCAAGGCACAGCACGAGGAATTCTGAAGGCCATGCAGTGCTGAAACCAGATGAAGCGAAATCTGCATTTGCTCTCGTTTCGGACCAGCAACCCCTGGTTCGGATTGCTGTTCATTACGCGGGAAGATCAGACGATCACAACAACACCTTTGCGACTCGGGAAGAATCACTTCAGAGTATTTCTAAGGACAGATAAGGTTTGGAGACTCTTGGGAGATAACACGTGCGATGCTTGTCAGTCTACCTTGGAATATGCATCATGCACGCATACTGTATGCCGTACGAGATGGAAAAGTAGCAGTGTACTGTTGGAGTTACTGTTAATTATTAAGTAAACAAACCCACGCTTCTACGAGCCCCTGAACCTCAAGATGGCCTTCATTCGTATCATTGTTAACAACTACTGTACTTCCATACAAGCATTTGATCTTTCTGCCATGAACACAAATGACCACATTAATATTTCCTTCGAGGATGTACACACGACGTATTTCAGGGCAAAAGACGTAGCGTGTTGAACTTTTGAAGTGGATAACAATGTTTATCTATCATTGGAGCTGGTGCGAAAGGGAAAGCAAGAGGCGCCGTCTTAGCCAAATCTCAACATGCAGGAGTTCTGAATTTCTCTTACTTAGTATAAAGTGCCAGTCAACATTTATGCTGGCGCCAGACAGGATCATACTCAATCTCATGCTTAGTAATGCGTACCATAAAATGCGAAAAAATGAGGGAGAGGACTTCTGCAAGGGCTGAGAGAGAAAACTGGGTCCGTAGAACTGAGTGCTGAGGCTTGTGATGCTCGTCTGACAATGGAATCATAGTAGGGAAGTTGAGATTTTGCTTAATCACAAATGTATAATAGATAATTATCTGATAAGAATGCGTAAAGAGATTCACGTAGGCATAAGTTGTCTAGCATTTAACATTGGAGACTTCGAAGATTACAGAGTTTTGGGACTTCGAGAATTCGAGACTTTACACGAGACGAGAATAAAATGCATCCTGAAAGCAAGTGGAATACCAAAATCCTAATGAAAAATAGCCCACAGATTACCTCACGTTAACGCTGTTGTGTGGTTTTGCGTTCTCCACGAAAGACGCGGACGCGCTGGAGTTTGTAGACACGTGACTGTGCCGTTGCTTTGGACATCTCACGTCAGCTGCACATTGGGACAACGCTCATCTTGGCAAAACGAGCATCTTGAACTCCTAAGACCATTTTCTACCCTGCGTTCGAAACGCTCTTTCTGAAGAAATCATGCCGCCCAAGAAAGCCGTCAGTGCGAGTTCAACAGATGTCTATGTCGTCCTCAGTGGCAGCTCTATTGATTCCGTTCATGCCTCCCTCAGTCTCGCCAATGCGCGCGTCAGCGAAGCCAAAGATGAAGGCCTCGCCAGCCCCAAAGTTGAAGTCCAGACTCTGATCGGAGGGAGCATTATCGTGGATACCGCCGCCGAGGAAAAGAAGCCTGCCAAAGCCAAAGCTGCTAAGAAGGAAGACAAGGAGGAGAAAGTTGTTGCGCCGAAGAAGTCGAAGACGCCTTCCGAGCAGAGAGCGGTCAATGCGGAGAAGCCCAAGGGCGCTGTGGACGAATCAGAATTGCCTGATAACTACAAGGCGCTTCTGAAGGGGATGGGATCGGCACTGAAGGGCTTGTCGATCTGTGTCACTGGTGTTCCGCCTACGCTTGGTAGGAAGAATGCTGAGAAGTTGGTCGTCAACTATGGTGGCAAGGTTGCATCGAGCTTGAGCAGGAAAACCTCTTATGTCGTGGTTGGGAATGATGCGGGTCCAGTGAAGTATGTTTCGCTTGCCGGTTTACTAGGGCAAACTAATCTAATCCTGGGACTTTAGGTTAGAGAAAATTGAAGACCTTGGTCTGACAGCACTCGATGAGGATGGATTGGTGAAGCTCATTGAAGGAGGGGACTCGAAAAGAGCTGCCGGTGACGATGAAGAAGATGACGAAAAGCCCGTCAAGTCCAAGAAGCGCAAAACGTAGACTGGTTGCGGTCAGGTATCAGGACTATTGCATACATCTTTCACTGATCATCGATCATACATGCACATTTGGGATCGCTACTAGATGGGGGGAGACGAGCTAGTCGATAGATACCTACAACTAGATGTCGGCTACAAGACCACTTGAGTCTTGAACACGTGCTTTCTACTTGTGTAAAATTCTGTGTTTCGAGTTTGCTACATAATCTTTCATTTCTGAGTTTCGACTGTTGCTGCTACATCGCTAAGGTACTTTGCACGAAGCAAATCAATTCTCTCGATCTAACTCGGTCTCGTTCGTGGCATCAGTCAAAATTGTGGGGGGCTAAAGTCATTGCTCAAAGCAGCTTCTGTATCTGAAGTAAGAACACACCAAGTTAATAGAAGCCTGTGTATTCGTTTTCCCCACTTTCAGTAATTGTATTTACTTCTTAAGCTGATGTGCTTTGAGTTTCAGCTATTGAGCTTGTTTGGCTTGTCAAACCCTGTATGTATCTTGATTGCTATAAGTGGAAATAGCAATGCCCTAATGGAATGGTTATAGCAACATCTTTAATACAAGTAACGTAATGTCTTGCAGTCCGAGGCTTTTTTCCACTGTCGACAACCGGGCAAGTCATGGCTTGTAATTTCTCTGCCGAGTCTAAAATGAGTGACAGTAAGTAAGCAAGGATATGATATGCTGGCCGCGAAAGCAGGAGATGTTGTCAGAAATCCTGCAGTCACTTGTTCTAAGTGAAATAATTAGAACCTGTTGAGATATAGGCGTGAGTTTTTGGTCACGTGGTAGCGTGGTAGCGTGCCTGCTGCATGGGGCAGCGCGCTAGGCGCCCACATATATCCCAGGAAATCATAGCTAGCTAGTAGTAGACCAGAAACGAGCAATACCACAGTATTGCACGTCTCAACCCCCTTGTGTGCAAACCTTAGTGATACCAACAGAACCGAAGAACTCCAGGTAAAACTTAACTGGAGATTCCGTTTGATATTATTGGCCTTCTAGTCGATCTTGAACAGAATACAAGATAGACGAATTGCAATAGTTTTGCCAATTAGAAAAGATTGAGGCCCATCTAGCTCGCTGTCCACTAACTACACTTTAAGCACGCTATTATCAGCTAGCCACACAGCCAGCCTTCGCCAAAATCATAATAATTCGGTTGTACTTTAAGGGAATAGAGGAGTCACAGGCTGATAAAGTGAGATATGTAGTCGAAAGTATTTCATCTGATCGCTTCAGATTCAAGGTCTCAGAAACCCAGGGCTTATATGCACCTTTGACCCTTGGGACGGGTAGGTTCTGTATTTGTGAACTTCGTGAGAGTTTTGAAGAGTATAGGAAGTTTCTGGTCTTGGGCATTCGGCCTTTGGTCTTGACGACATCCGGGGCAGAGGGAAGGACTCTGGAAGAAGGAGGCTTTGGGAGGCTGACTTCTGACTCAAAATAAAACATTACTATTGTACCTTTGCAGTCTCATATCTCGTCTTTTCTAAATTAAGGTGTACGTGTTACATTGTCAGTATGGTTAGCTACAGTACGACTTTCGTTTCCCAAATTTAGCTACGACTCTTCATCGCTTACATACTTACTTCGCTTTTTTCTTATGCGCATCCCTGTATATTTGGTATCCAAGACTCTATGCCACCGTTTCATCAAGGCTGCTATAACACGGGCCTGATAGGCATTTTCTGTAACGTAAGTCTATGGGACGCCGACAAGGATCTGGTAGCTTGGATAATAGTAGGAGCTAGTCTACGTAACCATCGTAGGCATGCTATGAGAATAGGCTGGTCAATGGTTAACCTGTTCCGGGTTCGAACTTCTGATGTCTTAACATTTATGTTGATCTCAGTCAATGCCTAAGCCCTCATATCTGGGGTCCGGCGACTCCATGGATCGGCTGCTCACAGTTCTGTAGGATTCAGGATTGAAAAACAGCGGATTTTGTGTATCATCGTATTCTTCATCCTCCTGCCCGTTGCAAACCATCTCTAGGCTTCGTGTGTAACAACAACAAGTCGTTGTCACGTTTGCAATCTCATGCATCTAACCTGCGCCAGGTCTACTGCAGGTACCATCAAGCAGATATCACCCTCTCTTCATCTATTAGAATTCATACAGTACCCGGCTGCACTTTGGTTCATGGGTTGATAGTTTGCGACTCTCAGCCCTATGCATGCACCTGTCATCTGACAATAACGCGGATCAATGACTAGCTTCTGCTGCACAAGCCACTAAGCCACCACCAATCAATCCCAGCCTCCGTGAGCTCTCTTGTTTGTCTAAGTATTTGGTGATATGACTCCGCCGCGATGGCGTTCGGGACCCCCCTCCCCCTCGCCCTCGCCCAAAATAGATCCTTGGAGGCTTGCCGAGCTAGTGTTGACGAGATGTCAGAAGCTTAAATACTAGCTCACATGAATCTATTATTATGGATCAAGCTTTAGGTTGTCCATTTCATAGAACTAGTTTGTGGAGATTGGAAATCGATTCAGCTTAATATGTTATGCAGATTTCCGTTACACATAATTGGTGGTTAGTTGTGTAGTATGGAATGATTATTCTTTGCTTATACCCAGAGCCGCCAGATGACCATCATCAATCACCCTCACAACTACAGAATTACATGAAGCTCCCTGCTATTCGCCCTCGGCGTCAGCAATCCTTCGTGAAGGTATCTCGAGAAATTCAGCTCAGCCCCCAGCGTGCCTCTCTCTTCCCGTATCTACTCTTACATCACACCACAGCACCCTTGTATCGATACTACAAACATGCACGCGTTCGGCATCCTTTGCCTAGCCTCGTGGCCAGCAGAGCCTTAGATCCTCTTTTAGACCTCGTATGCAAACGACAAGTGACCATCTTCTCATCATTGTCGTCAGACTCAGCTTCAGGGACAAGCTACTCTTCTGTTTCCAAGGGGGGGTTGGTATTGGGGGGGGGGGGGGGGGTGTGGGGTTGAAAGCTCCATGCATATAAGAAAGTCATGATCCTACCTCTTTCTTGCTCATCATCACTACCAAAATAACTCTTGTCTTCAGTCTCGAGCTTCATCTTCAAACAATATACACAAAAAAACCTCACACCATCTCATTACTCCTACACCATAAGAATGCAGCTCTCCAACATTCTCAGTGTCGCCTCGGGGCTGGCTCTCACCCATGCCGCACCCCTCACAGGGCGCACCTCCATTGCCGGTGCTGAGATCGTCTTTCATGGTGCAGCAGACGCGCAATATTCTCTTACCGTCCCCCTCGACGGCACTCTAACCTACACCAACAACGCCCTCTCCATCTCTTCCGTCTCCTCCAGCTCCATCAACATCGCCTCCGAGTGCGTCCTTAACACAGTCGACTACCCGCCCGCCCTCGTCTCCGGACCCCCAGGGACCTGGACCGTCGGCCCTCCCCAGACCGTCACGTCCATCTCTTGCACCTCCGGCTACACCCCTCCCACTCCCCCGCCATCCAGCATCGTGATTGAGTTCCAGGGCGCGGATCCCGTCAACGGCGCCTTCTACGATATCACTATTCCACTGGATGGGAGCGTCGTCAAGACGAACAACGTTTTGAGTATCAGTACCTTGGTTTCGAGCTTTGATGCTCTGGCCTCCAACTGTGTGTTCAAATTTGTGGATGGCTCGGCTACGCTCGCGAGATTGGCGGCCGACAAATGGGCCGTTGGACCTCCCCAGACTATCACTGAGGTTTATTGTCATGCTTAGATGCTTGATTGGGTGCTGGGAAAAGGAAAATTGAAAAAAAGGATGATGTTTTTTGGGATTGAGATTTAATTTTGATTTTTCTGGTGGTGTTGCAATGCAGCTCTTGATAATTTTCATTTGGAAATAAGCTATAAACACTTTCTTTAAAGGCTCTCGATTAGGTAGAATTACTTAGATGGAATAAATTATAATGGCATTGCGGCTAGATCCCACATAAAGGTTTCTTCGTTTTCATGACTATCAAAGAATCTATCACAGTAGGAGATCCTACAGAAGCGAGAATATCAATACACCTAGGCGAGGTGATCTTTAAATCTAGAATGCGCAGAACATGAATCACAAAGCCGAAAGAGACCGCGAAAAAAAACGAAAATGAAATGTTGTTACTACTCCTAGTATTAGAAAGGAAAAGCAACGAGTCTAGTCCAGGCAAAAGAAAAAGACCTCCAATCAGTTCAAATGTCGCACAAAAAACAAGTCAAGGCAAACAAAGAGAAATACTAAGCAGAATATCCGAGGGCAAGAAGGGGCAAAAGGAAATAAGAAAAAAACTCGAACTCTTTCGGTTCGCGTGACGTTTACTACATCGATAGGCAATGTTTGTAGATAATAAACACCTCTGATCGTAGATGGTCTTACGGTCCCTAGACTGTTAACCATCTGGTAAAAAAGTCTACTATACTGAATCTCAGAGCCTTGCCTTAGCCGCGATTATCAGTCCCATAGATAGCCGAAAAGTACTACTCGGGCAACAAGGACCGTGATAAACATACCTATGGGTGAAAGCATCTCTGAATGCGCTGTTTGGCATACGCAGAGCGATTTCATAAGCATTGGGATGTGCAAATTTGAAATGTCTTAACGTGACCCACTGCTGCTGCATTCAATCGCCACAATGTGTATAGCAGAGTTGAAGTTCCCAAGTCGTTTGTGGTCCTTCACAACTTGAAGCTCTTGCCGGCCTCCTTAGCAGCCTTCTCGCCATCGACCAACACACACCACCCCTCGTGTCCACGTCCTCCATTACCGCCAACAGCCGCCTTGAACTCCCTCAGGGCATACTGCAACAGCTCATCGTCAAAGCTCCCAGGTTGCAGCCACACTCCGTGCACGCCCAGCCTCTTCGCCTCTTCCAGCACCGCCTTAGTGACCTTCGGAGGCGTGATGATGGAGACAGAGGTCTGGGCAGGGTCGGGCAGCGCAGAGAGATTGGGTAGCGTCGGGTAGGACTTGATTTCCAAGTCGGGGTAGGGCGGGAATGCTTTGATTTCGGCGGAAGATGGATTGATGGGTGTTACGGGGAGGTTGTGGTGGGTGTACCAGGTGAAGACTGCGTTTTGTCAACATAAATAAGGTGTAGGAAAGGGAGGGGTGGAGGGGTAAGTAGGTCCGTACTCTTGTGGCCGAATTTCGTGGGATCGCTGGATGCCCCTACGACCGCGAATTGGGGCGCGGAGAAGAATGCACGAGCTGCTGCTTCTGTCGCCATTTTCGAAATTTTATAGAGAGACTGTGTCAATTATAGGAATAGGCAGATGTCGAGATAAATTGGAGGGGAGACCTTAGCACAGAACAGATTGTGGGGATGGTAGAACCTCGGCTAATCTGTATCTTACTCATGCCCATAAACGTATATAGCATCACTTATTAATCAAAGGGATCTCGAGCAATGGAGGCTCTATGTGAGTGATTAGGATCTCGTTTTCTTGCCGTCGCACATCGGGACGCTCAGCAGTCCAATGCTACTCAGGCTTTTCATGATTATCAAATGAGTACTTAGAGCACCTTTTTCAGATAAGTGTAATTGAGTTGACAAAAAATAGTAATAATACAGTAGAGCCACTTCAACAATCTTTTTATTCATAGCGTATCCTTTCTTGTTATGATCGCCTCTGAGCTAGCGTGCAACCACTTTCTTACACAATAAAGCTTCTCGCAGTACTGTCCTTGAAACTAACTTATCTTAATATGCTGTAAGATATATGCATAATAGGATGTCTTCATGAAGTTGTATCGGCATTTGTCTTTTACTATTTGCAGGTCTCCAAGAATCGGTCAATATTGGTCCGTCTCCTCTTCTTAGAGATACACTGGCTAGATTTGAATGTATCAGCTCCGTGAAAAGCCGGTTGCTATCATGTTCTGGGACCAGCAATGCTCCGGTTACTGACCATAAATATAAGACGATCAACATCTGAGGCCTATGTCAAGATGATCTTTGCGGATATGTACAATCATACTTCTACAATCACAAATCTTTTTTTGTTTAAGTATAAATGATTAGCCAAAGTTCTCTTTAAAAGGTGTCATTAAATGATTCGAAAACGCAAACTGAGTAATGTTGCGACAGACGTGCAAGCGTATTATCGACAAGATGACTGCGCTGACCTGCGATTTTGGTTAACACCGTGTCCCAATCCACGGTTATGCATTCGAGTGTGCCTACCTCTTTGGGAACTCGCTTGAGCCCCTAGAGGTTTTCTGACTCGGCTATTCTGGGGTTGCAACCAAAACAAACTGAAAAGCAGATACGAGGAGAAAGCAGTCCTGATTCGTAGATCGCGAGGCCACAAATCTACCTTTGAGCAGGGTGAGCAATTATGGGCTACCATGAAACTGTGCAGCTGCGATCTCGTGTTGATTTTCGCCCTGCTTCTGTCGAAAGTCGGTGTGAGAGAAAGAAAAACCAGCTCGGTTTTCTAAGCTATTTTCTCTTTAGACGTGTAGATATCGTGAATAAGATAATAGAAAAGATAATAGCATCTTGAAGGAAATGTTTGGCCAGGCTGTTGGCAACAATAAAAGAGCTGCAGATAAATGCCAAGTCCTTTTGCCAATGCCAAGATAAGGCTGACAGGCCGAGGTCGTTAGCGAGGCTGAAATTCAAGATCACGTCTGACCTCAAACTATCTTGTGCATCGACAAATCGAAGGGTGACTATTCAAACGCATACTTACGGCATAGACTCTGGTCTATTCAATTGTTTGACATCAACATATCGGGCGATTCTGTAGATACGAGATCGAACGACCCATTCGGCCGCTTGTGGGCACGAACCCAAGTTGTATATCAAGAGCAAAGCAACCACCCCTCTCCGTCTATATGCACCAGATTCTCTACCATTTTCGAGTAGCATCTGCAACTTCCCTATAATAATAACAGAAGCAGAATCAGAATGGCAACTTTCGCGTAAGCCCGCTCTACCCTCCCTTCCCCTCTCTTCCCCTCTACTCGATTTTCAACTAACCACCGTCTCTTCTACAGAAAGTCCGGCTTCAACGCCCTCTCCTACGCCACTTTCCGACCCACCTACCCACCGCAGCTATTCCGCACCGTCCTCGCCTTCCACGCCTCGTCCCCCAACCCGGCGAGGAAATCGCTGCTCGATCTCGGCTGCGGACACGGCCTCATCTCCCGCGAGCTGTCGCCCTCGTTCACGAGCGTGCTCGGCACCGACCCTTCCGCGTCCATGATCGCGCAGGCGCGCGACAGCACGCCGAGGGGCCTGTACGGCAACGTGGAGTTCCGACCAGCGGCCGCTGAGGATCTGTCGTTCGTGGGCGACGCGCAGCTGGATATGGTTGTTGCGGGGCAGGCGGCGCACTGGTTTGACTACGGGAGGGTCTGGGGCGAGCTGGGACGGACGGTGAGGAGCGGCGGGACGGTGGCGTTCTGGGGGTACAGGGACAACTACTTCGTAGACTACCCGCGCGCAACGAAGGTTCTGGATGAGTACTGTTATGGGGAGGAGAAGATGGGGCCGTGTTGGGAGCAGCCGGGGCGCGACATCTTGCGGAATCTGTACAGGGACATTGTGCCGCCCGAGGCGGAGTGGGAGGCTGTGAAGAGGGTTACGTATGAGCCGAGTAGTGAGGGGAAGGGGAAGGGCCAAGGTATGGGAGAGGTGCTGATGCAGAAGCGGCTGATGCTGGGGGAGGTGGAGGGGTATGTGCGGACGTTCAGCGCGTTCGTGAATTGGAGCGAGGGGAAGGGGAAAGGGGAGAAGAAGAGGAATACGGGAGAAGGAGGTGATATCGTGGATAGGATGTTTGATGAGATGAGGGCTGTTGAGCCGGAGTGGGAGAAGGCGGGAAAGAGATGGAGAGATCTGGAGGTTGAGAATGAATGGGGGAGTGTGATTCTGCTGGCAAGGAGGAGGTGAATGTGAGATCTTTGCTGGCGTTGAAGGCAAAGGCTGTTGGGAGAGTCGATAGATGGACATGGGCTTTTCTACCTTTCGAGTGGAGGGTTCTGGAGAATCTCTGCTTTTAAAGAGAGGGATAGCTTTTCCAGTCGTGATATGATGTGTGAAGCACCAATTGAGGGTTTGCTCACGACGTAGAGCCATAGTAGCAGAAAAGCGTCTGAAAAACAGAACCGAATTGTTGTTCGAAAGTCATATCACCATCACAATCTCCATACTCACCACGAGCTATGAAAATGGTGAAAATGAATCGCATTCGGTGGGATTGTAGACTGGCTGTCTGATTGAAATTCGATTGTTTACTTCCACGAGCCGCGGCTGATGCTTTCTATGCATGGCACAGCCTTCTACCCAGATGCCTGAGAGAAGTTTTTTCGTCGAAAGATCGAACGCTAGAAAGACAAACAGTTTGATGATTTTCTGGCACAGATAAATCTCAATTGATGAAATAATAGTGGGCTGCCTTCCCACATTTATTCTGCGGGCACTCGAATAATGTGGGGGAAAGCAAGTGTTTCACTGTATCCAAGTGTTTTATTTCAGATAGCAAAAACGAGAATTTTGCATTGTAAACGCGTATAATTCACATACTTTTATTATTTAAAAATTTTTACCACCCATATTCGGATCTTTTAAAATAACGTTTAATTATTTCGGCCTTTATACTACTAAGATTGCATACGATATCGCATTCGGAAACGCGCAAGCCTGGCTGTTATTTGGCCAAACCGACGATTTAGAAGAAAGAGAAAGCCGAATTACTTTTGCTATTATTGTAGCGCGTATTTTCGGCGTGAAAGAAGGATTATTGCGCAAATTAGTTTATAGATTGAATATAAAAAAGAAGAACTCGTAAGGTTATTATAACGGGTATAATGGCCATAATAAAGCGTTGCTTCCAGAATAAAAAAAAGCTATTCGTTAATATTGCTACGAGTAATAGGAGCTCGGAATAGGCGCAACTAGTATTATGGTTTTTTTATGCAGTTAATTATTTACGATTTGTAAGTTATTAAATATAAGCTATAGCTATTTTAATATTATTATAGGCGCAAACACTTTTTTTTCTTCGGTTTTTTTACGCTGGTTTCGCAATTGGCTGAAAAAACAACTCCGACCTTTATATTATTCGCATAAAGCCGATTGAACGCATACGTTTCGATTCGCATACCGAAAAAGATATACAAGCTTGGTTTATTCAGCTAGAAAAAGATATAACGCGTTATAATATCGATTCGCCGAAGAAGATATTTAATATGGACGAATTTGGCGCTCGGGTTGGCTGCTTTCCGGGGGAAATATATAATCGTTTTTATTGCGGTCAAAGAAATGTATACAGGTTTTTTTTTTAATCGCAAATCGCTTATAATAATCGAAATTATTCGAGGAGACGGGGGAAAAGACTTTGCCGCCGTATATTATTATTTTTGGAACGAAGATTATGGCCAATTGGATTCGAGACGAATTAATAGGAAATGAGCAATTAGATTGCTTTTTTATTAGTTATATTAATAACGAAATTATTTTACGCTACGCCGATTATTTGATTGCTTATATATATTTTTGAACCAGATAAAGCGTGGAAATTGCTTTTATTAGACGGCTACGAATCGCATAAATACGATTTATTCGTATTAAAGCTAAAGGAAGCTTATATATACTGTTTTTGGTTTCCTAGCCATTTTACACACGCTTTTCAGCTTTTAGACGTCGGTGTATTTCGCCCTTGGAAACATTACTACGTTTCTGTTATATAATCGGCTATGCGAAGCTTCGATTTTAAATATACGATTATTTTTTTCTTTCGGGATTTAAAGCAAATTTGTTAAAAACGCTATGCAATAATATATAATACGCGACGCTTGGAGAACCTTTGGCATGTGGCCTGTTTCGTGCAAAGCCGGATTAAAGAAAATACGCAGTTATAAGGGTAAAAAGAGGTTTTTGGATTAATCAGAAGAAGAAAAAGACGAAATGGATTTTTTAGTTTTGCTTTCAAACCGTTTTAACGAAGCCGAACTATAGTCAACGTTTACAGTTTTGAATTTATTTAAAAAACAGAGATTTTATACTGTTTTCAGACGATACGAAAGCTGTTTTCAAAAAGATTATGAATACTGTATCGATAGGATTACAAAAAGCTTAATTGATTGCAATGCAAAATATATTTTTATAACAAAAAGCTATAGAAAGCTCGAAACGCAAAAACATATCACGGCGGAGTATTTACAAAGGAGGCTTTTCTGCTTCGGTTCGCGATTTTAAAGAAAAGATTAAAATTCGAGAAGCAGCAGAAAAAACGCTAGCTTTACGAAAGGCCGAAAAAGCTTTTACTCAAGCTTGTAATAAGCAAAAGAAACAGCTTACGAATCTCGGAGTCCAAGCTCGTAAAAGCAATAAAACGAAGAAAAATCGAATTCGAGATTATATACAAAAAGTGGCGAAGTTTATTTTTTTTCGGCCGAAAATTGTAACGATTCACTCTGTTGCCACCTCTCGTGTCACCCCAGCAACTACGTATAGCTGTAAGCTCCCTGGTCTCCTGGTGGGTCTCTCTATCAACTATGGAAACTATTTATATATATAAGGCTCTTTTCTTTTAGCAACTTCTGCCTTCTGCAGTTATTGATTTTAAGTAAATATTTTTATTACAAAATCAAAAGCTCGTTTTTTATATTATATAAACTCGGCGACCAATTAACTGATCTCCTAGCCTTCCGATTAATTAAATCGTTATATTATCAACAACTTTTTTTCTACGCTAGCGACGGCGTAAACTATTTTTCCCCTCGAATTCTTTACGAATCACACCAAAATAATCGACCGGTCGTAAAAAAGCTTATTTCCGCACTTCGCGAAAAATGGCTTTTGTTTAACGATTTTTTTTTTAACAGAGCTTTTCAGCTCCTGCTATTACACTTTAATCTCCCTTTTCTTTTTAATCAGCGAAAAAACAGCCTCCCTCAGAAGCTTTTTTTTCTGAAAAACAATCCTTCTTTCGAAGAAAAAAGAACAAAGGAAAGGGCAGAGCGCCAACCATTTTTTTACAATCTAACGCTAAAAGCATTCAGTTAAAACTTTTGCAAAATCAACTGAAAAAAGCGCAAAAACATAAACGACAATTTCTGAAAACTATACGACTACGACAGACCTTTTAATCAAAGCGTTTGATAAAATTCATCGAACGTGCCTCTGCCAGTCGCGAATCTGCTGCTTTTTTCTTTTCTCGCAACGTTTTATTTCAACCAACAAACGCTGCAAATTAACTTCCACGCTTTTCGCGAATTCTTTTTAAATCTTTTTATAACGGCCAAAACTTTAGCGCGCTTTTTAAACGCTATAATTCCTATTTATTTGCTAATTTTCGACTAGCTCGTATAAAACGCGTTTCGAATCTTGAATTTAAATTAAATAATAATAAAAATTATAAAGCACGCTATTAAAAAACTAAAGTTTTCGACAACTTCGAACTTTACTACGATTATTTCGCTAGCGATCGATCTCGCAAAAATTACATATTCGATTAAACCGAAGGCGTGGCAAAGAAATTCTTAACTTCGCGTATTTTAAACCGTTCCGACCTTATATTTTTCGAAAAATTAATAAAAAAAATTGCCGATTTTTTAGCCGATTTTTCCGACGTTTAAAAAGCCGAAAACGAATTTAAAATGCTTATAATAAATACGCACGACGATTTTTAGCAATTTTACCTGCGATTTTTTATTTTCGCAGCGAACGTTTAAATACAAACCGACAAACAGCTTCGAAACGCCCTTCGCGACAAAATACCAAAGCGTTTACGAAAAAAGCTACATTTAAAATAAACGCGTACAACGATTTTTAAAAATTAGCTTACCGCCGTCCGTTAAAAAAAACAAAATCAATTAGCCGAACGAATTTTATACGCGAATCGCTTTTTAACCAAATCTATTATTTATTAAAATAGTAAATCTTTAACCAAAGCGTACTACGAATCAAATCGTACGTACGAAAATCGTTCCAATACTTCATAAGCTTTTTTTTAGCCTTTTGTTTTTTCTTTTTTTCTACGTTAAAACGCCTTTTCTAGCGTTTTTTCTTTTCGATCGGATCAACGACAACGCTCGTTTTTTATTTTATATTAAAAAATTCGAGGCTAATCTGCACGACTTTTTACGAGCCGACCTTCGGTTCTATCCAAAAGCCTTTTCAGGCTGATAAATATAAACGAAGTCGAGCCGGCCGAAAATTCGCCTTTTAATAATAATAATAAAAACGAAAACCTTTTTCCAAACGACTTTCAAAACGCATACGAAAAAATCGAAAGCTTTTCCGCTAATCGAAAAAACGCTTAAGCCTAAGCAAAGCCTTTTTTTTAAACGTATTGCGCGATATGCGTTATTTTAACGTTCGAAAGCTTTTTAATAACGATTTATTAACAATTCTCGTTATATTTATTAAAAATAGCTTTTCGTATAAAATAAAAACGCTCGCCGACTTTAGAACGAACGGTTATGCGTTAATCGATTCGGCGCTAATTAAGTTTTTTTTTTTCTTTTTAAAACTTTTGATTTAATTTTTCCCGGCTTTTTTTTTTATAAAAAAGTATAATAAAACTCGTAGCCATTTAATTACACATTTTACGCTTTTCAATTTTATTATTAACAATCGAATACAATCGTTTACTTTTTTTTTAATTACTAATCTCGGAAATCATAATATAATTCTAAAAAAAGCTTGGTTAGCCGAATATTAAGTTTTATTAAACTATAATAAACGCAAGCTTTATTAGCCGAAGTCTTATTTTTTCATAGCTTTTTACGCTCGTTATATTAAAGTTTTTTATTTGCATTTTCGAAAAATTTAATCTCGCCATCAAAACGACGCTGTAAAACGTAATAAGAATTTTAATTAATTATAGCAGATTTACGACGTTATGCGAAACGCGAAAAAGTCGAATTTCATTCGCGGTGCCAATTTCGATAGCGACGCTAATAAAATAATATAAAAAATTACACTACTTTTCCAAGCTGCCGATTTTTTTTTTATTATTTTTTTTTTTTTTTTTTTTTTTCGTTAAAACAGCTTTTTCGTTTTACAAAAAACAATTACACCAAAAACCGAAAAAAAGTCTTCGCCGCGATAGCCTTTTAATTTAATATAATCGATAATTCAAACAAGCCATTTTCTAAACCTTTTAAACGACCAATTCGAAAACAAATCTCTCAATCTATTGCTTACCCAATTTCCATCTGCCAGATTATTATATACGTTTTCAAGCTGATTTCTAGAAAAAAAGCAATTAAAATGTTTTCAACCTTTTTGTACGAGATCGACAAAATATTAAACGACCTTACGTACAACACTTTTTTCAAAACCCAATCTTACAGTTTTTTCGAACGTTTTAAAATTAATAAAATATCGATTTCGACTTTTTCAACTAGCTTAGCAAAATTAATTTCGAATAAACTTTTTTTCGAATTTTTTTTTTCGAAATACAAAAACCTCGAACATATGTTTTTTAAAACCGCTAGTAACAAGCTAGTTTTTTACCGGCCTTACGACCACAAAATCGAGCTTATTATAAATAAAAAAAAGCTGAAATACATTTTTTTATATAAAATATCGATTTCAAAGCTCGAAATTATTAAAACTTATTTGCAAAATAATTTTAACAAAAGTTTTATCGAACTTTCTACCGCTTTTTTCGCTGCTCCAATACTTTTCGCTAAAAAACCCGACGAATTACTGCGTTTTTATATCGATTATCGAGCTTTTAATAATATTACTCGTAAAAATCGTTATTTTTTTCTTTTTATCGATAAAACTTTTATTTATTTTTCGAAAGCGCGAATTTTTACAAAATTCGATATTCGTCAAACTTTTTACAAAATTCGAATAAACTTCGCTAATAAAAAACTAACGACGTTTCGTACGCGTTACGACGCTTATAAATACAAAATGCTACCTTTTGGCTTTATTAATAAATCCGCAATTTACTAACGCTATATAAACGACGTTTTTTTCGATTATTTAAACGATTTTTATATTGCATACCTAAATAATATTTTTATTTATTCGTTCGACCTTTTAAAACACGTTATATACGTTCGTAAAATGCTTTAAAAGCTCGCTAACGCTGAATTACAAACCGATATTCGAAAATTTAAATTCAACGTTATTCGGACCCGTTATTTAAGCTTTATTATTTTTATTAAAAATCTAAAAATAAACCCAGAAAAAATTTCCGTAATCGCCCATTGAAAGCTTTTTACTATTGTAAAAAATGTATAAAACTTTTTTGGTTTTTATAATTTCTACCGACGTTTTATTCGAAATTACGATATAATTGCAAAGCTTTTGATTTATTTAATTAAAACTAACGTTTTTTACAATTTTATTTCTAAATATTAAAAAAGTTTCGATCTTTTTATATTAGCCTTTATTATTACATCAGTTTTATAATATTACAAGCAAGACTTTTTTTGCATATTAAAAACTAACGCTTTAAACGGCGTAATAGCTTTTGTGCTTTCGCAATTTTATAATAACGACTGGCTTTCAATCGCTTATTTTAGCAAAACTATAGCTTTCGCAAAGCTAAACTACGTCGTATACGACAAAAAAATGCTCGCAATCGTAAGATTTCTAGGCAATTTTCGTATTAAATTAGCTGGCTTAATTTATTAAATTAAAATAATCACTAATTACAAAACTTTGGAATATTTTATAATTTTCAAACTTTTAAACGCTCGATAAGCACGCTGGGCCGAGCTTTTCGCCGATTACAACTTTTTTATTACGTATAAACCAAATAAACACAATCTTTTAACTAACGCACTGATACGTCGAACGAACGAACTCGACCGTTAAAACTTTTTTAAACGCATCCAACGCTTGCAAACCCTTTTCCGAGCAAATCAAATTAATCACCGCTTTTTAATTAAAAAACTTCGACTTTTCACGGCTTCCGAAACAGCTGTTTTTATCGTTAAAATAGCTAATTTCTTTTCCGCATTCCGTATCGTTAATCAAATTCTTTACGCTAATCGCATAATTAACAGCTTGATAGCTTTTCGAAAAAAAGCTATACGAAACGCTACAAAAAAAAACGACGATAATAATACTTCGTATATATTTAAACGCGACCTGCTGTTATATTACGATCGTTTAATAATATCAGACGTCGATCATTTTCGTTTGGCTTTTATACGAAAAATACACGACCAGATTTCCACCGCTTATTTTAACGCTCGCAAAACTACGCAATTGCTTTCGAACTAATATTATTAGCGAAGTATAACAGTTTTCGTAAAACAATATTATCGCAATTACTACGCTTATCGAAAAAGTTTTATTTCGAAAAATAAACGCTCCGGCCTTTTTCAGCCTTTTTCTGTTTTTAACCATTTTTAAAAGCACGTTATAATAAACTTTTGCAATTTTAACAAAAATAAACACGGTTACGATAACGTATTTGTAATAATAAATCGCTTTTCCAAACAGGCTATTTTAATCCTTTGTTATAAAAATATCGACGCTCGAAGCTTCGCCAAATTATATATATTTTACGTATACAAATATTTTAGCCTTTCAAAAAGTATTATTAACGATCGTGGCCCTTAATATTAATCTATCTTTTGATCTGAATTAAACAAAATACTCGGTACGCAATTAAAGCTTTCGACAGCCGTTTATTTTAAAACCGACGGCCAAATCGAAATTTACAATTAATATTTGCAAAAACGCTTTCGACCCTTCGTAAACTTTTATTAAAACGATTAGAACGAATTTCTTTTAATAATAAATTTCGCTTAAATAATCCTTTTTTACGAAAGTTTAAATAGCTTTTCATTTTTTAAAATTGTATACGATTATATTCCTTATACCAATTAAAATTGAAAACTCGATACTTCCCTTTTTCCCAACCTTTTATATAAGCTAAACGCAAACGAAGCTCGTGCGTACGCTCGCCGCCATTACGACGCTTGGAATTTCGCCAAATCGCATTTTTAATAAGCTTATAATAAAATAAAAAAAAATGCGAATAAATTTCGCCGCGCGATCGATTTTAACGTTAGCAATTACGTATAACTCGATATACGTTTATTTCCGATCTTCCGGCCTTTTCGCAAGCTCGACAATCTTATAAACGGCTTTTTTAAAATTATAACCAAAATTTTCGACAACGCTTTTAAACTAGACCTTTTTAATATTATAAACGTACACCCAGTTTTTCACGCTAATCGACTGCGTAAAACAGCTAACGACGCGCTTTTAAATCAGATTAATTCAACTTTTAAATCTATTAATATAACTGATAAGCTTAAATACAAAATCGAAAAATTAATCGCTTGTCGAATGCAGCGGAAAACCTTTTAATACAAAGCTTTTTAAATAAACTTAAATAAAAATCTTACGTAGTATTCCGCGTTTAACTTTATATATGCTTTTTTAAAAATGCGCGACTTTCACTTGGCGCATAAAAAGCTTCCCGGTCCTTCTGCAAAACTTATAAATTGGCTGAAAACGTATTCCGAAGGTTTAAACTCGTACGATCACTTGGATAACGACGTACCAATAAATAAAAGCTCGAAAACGCGTTTTTTTCGGACGAGGGGATAATATAACGATTCATTCTATTGCCACCTTTCGTATTATTCCAGCAACTACGTATAGCTGTAAACTCTTTAATCTTCTGATAGATCTTTCTATCAATTGTAAAAACTATTTATATATATAAAGCTTTTTTCTTTTAGCAACTTCTGCCTTCTGCAATTATTAATTTTAAATAAATATCTTTGTTACAAAACCAAAGGCTCGTTTCTCATATCATATAAACTCGGCGACCAGTTGACTGATCTCCCAGCCCTCCGACTGATTAAATCGTCACAAAAATTATATAATGGAACGCGAATCCGATAAAACTCCTATAATAATCGAGCAGCTTCTTATTGAACGAGAAGGTTACCCCGAATTATTGCATATTATACTACAATTGCAAGCAGAGCTGGGTGAATTGAATAAGCTTTTTGAAAGTGGCGAAGGAGTAGTAATTCGGACTGGAAATTCGTACAAAGACGATTTAAATCACTTTTAATTAATTGAAAGTGGGAGTTTCGACGTAGAATCTGATGGGGGTTCTGTAGATTCTATTCGCATACAGGCTGATTTTATCCCTTTTTAATTTAACATAATTGAATATCTGGCGTTGGTGGTGTTTACATACAAATTGCGATAGCAGAAAATGACAGACTGAGATGGGACACTTGGATGCAGTGGGACACTTGCTTTCCCCCACATTATTCGAGTGCCCGCAGAATAAATGTGGGAAGGCAGCCCACTATTAGTTGTTGCTCAAAACCCGAGTAACCCCCCCCCCCCCCCCCCTCGCCTAGCTTCTCTTCACCACTCTGGCCGTTGCGATGCCAACCCGGTGTTTCGTTTCCGCCGGCTCGCTGAACCGTGCGTGCGTGGGGCGCCGACCATCTCCTGTCCACAATCCTCTTCCTACTGAACAATCACAATCACAACCATACCTCTACCTCTACCTCTACCTCTACCACCTACATACCAAATCTACATTCCTCCGCAGCAGCGCCCTCCTCGATCCCACTTCATCTCTACCCCCGAATCCGCAACCTCCAAAATGGTAAGCCGCCCTCCCCCTTCTCTTGCTCCTATTCTCTGTTTTCTGTACCCCCTCTCCTGGCATGCACGCACGGGGAAATTCAGGTGGCTGGATACAAACGGGCAAACGGAACTTCTGCGAGCGAACGGTGGCGGGCGCCAAAATAGTCTCTCGAGCACTTCCTACTGGACGAACGATCAAACAGACACTCCCACGGGCAGCCGCGGCTCTTGTTGTGATCGATTACCTCCTCGATGGCTGGCTGAATGGAAGGGACGGACAACGTCAACAACAACAACAACACCCCCAGCAACCCAACACAACATTCGCACACATTCTCATACACACATAACCGCACCCGATACCGAGCTGCAGAAGTCAAGAGCACCAGATACTGCATCTTTTGCATCCAAACACCGTTACGAATACCCTCTGCTTTTGCTGCTTGCTCGTACATCCGTCTTACGCAATTCCCTGCGTCCAGGCATCCGCAGCTCGTCGTCCTCGTAGCCAGCCAGGAGGCGACTTGCACATCACATTAGGGAGCATAGAGCAGAGAAACGAGAGAGCAGAGATATCAGGATAGAAAAATGGCAGCTAACCACGGCCCCTACGACGCGCAGGCCTCCACCAACTACAAAGAAGCATTTGCGCTCTTCGACAAGCGCGGCAACCAGCGCGTGCAAACCGATTCGCTGGGTGATCTCCTGCGAGCGTGCGGCCAGAACCCGACGTTGGCGGAGATTCAGGAGTTGGAGAAGGGCGTTGGCGGTGATTGTACGTTTGACCTACGCTCTACTTTCTCCTCTTACCCGCTACTTGAAGCCGGCAGACTTTTAAAAAGGGGATACAAGAGGGAGGGCATGGGATCGGTGCTAATGAGACGGTGCAATAGTTGACTTTGAGACCTTCTCCAAGATGCTCAACCGCCCCGGCGGCTTCCGTGACCCGGGCGAGCCAGAGGAGTACTGTCGCGGCTTCCAGGTCTTCGACAAGGACATGACGGGTTTCATCGGCGTCGGACAGCTGCGCTACATCCTGACGAACCTGGGCGAGAAGATGAGCGACGATGAGGTGGATGAGCTCTTGAAGGCGGTGGATACCAGCAGTGGGGAGATTAATTACACTGGCAAGTCTTCCTCCTTTCGACTGGAATTGGGGGCATTGCAACCACGTCATGTCGTTACACACTTCACGAGGGCTTTGGCTAATTCATGATCTGCATAGATCTTGTCCGTACGGTTCTCGCCAATTAAGTACGGGCCAGCACTTGTGAAGAAGGCGACGATGAGATTGCGAAGGGATACGGCATACTCCGTCTTGTACAACATACACATACGTATCCATGGCATGGATAGGGGCCGTGAGGCTTTCTCCGCAGCAGGATCACTGGAGAAAGGAAAGAGTGAAAGGGCAGAACGGCGTTTTATGCTTACGGGCTATGTCTTTCTTGTATGGGTTTGAGCATGGCATTTCGAGATCTGAGGGCCGGGGGTCCAGGGGGGGGAGGGGGATGTGAATTGAGATATGCGAATTGGTGGTTAAGGTAGCAAGCAATGCCTAACATGAATTGCGTCGAGAATCCAAAGGTTGATTGGTCTCAGCTTTTTTCTATCCTCTCTTGTCTCAGGAATTGCTTTTCACTTTGTATTTCGGGAACGCCTCTCGCTATGCTTGCTCACTCAACCAGCCAGCCCTCCCCCAGGACTCCACGCACCCCCAACAATCCAATCAATCCATCATCCCAGCCGTCGCCGGTTCCCATCTCGATGCTTCATCCATCCACCCCCTCACTCAAAAGCCGCCAAAGCGCCTCCCCTCCCAACCTCCACATCCTCCTCCGCCACCCTCCTCTTCCCCACCATGACATCTGTACTCAGCACCCCAGCCGGCAGCACGTAGAGCACCCTGCCCTCGTACTCCCCCTCCTCGCGCGACCCTCCCATCTCCGTGGTCGCGGCGTCGGTGGCGGTAGGAGACGCAGCCAGTTCATAGCCGACGACCAGCCGACAGCGCGCGCACCGGTACAGCACGCGCTTCTCGAAGCCGCCGTCGGCGCGCCGCACGAGGAGGGTCGGCTTGCGGCCGGGGGCGTGGGCGCGGTCCGGGGATAGGTTGAGGAGGAGGGTGTAGCCCGAGGGGGGGAGGGAGGCGCTCGCGGGGGGTGGTGTCGCGGGGAGAGGTAGCATGATGGCTGCGTCGAAGGAGGAGGAGCGTCGTGGGAGAGAGGAGAGGGCGTGCGTGGTGGTGAGGAGGAGGGCGGTGCAGAGGCAGTGGTAGGTGTGGATTTGGGGGGCCATTGCCGTGGCTGCGGCTGCGGTGTTTCGCTTTGGAGGGTTGGGAGATGCTGGTTTGGTCTGGTTTTTGGTTTGGTTTTGCTGTCATGGAGGCGTTGAGAAGAGTCGCGGCGTCGTCTGCTGAGTGTGGTGGTGGTGGTGATGGTGGTGGTGGTGGATGTTTGGATATTTCGCGAGGCTGTGATCCGAGAAACTTCATTCAGCCTGGGCCTGGATGCACAGAACACCGGAACGCAGCTTTATATCACCTATTCAGGTGCCGAGAGTTGGACTTCTATCTGTAGGACGTGGACGTAGACGGCATTTCCATCGAGCTTGACGGACGCCATGGCAACGTACGCTCATCTACGATTTCCTGGCCGTGCAGATCATCACTGATTCAGCCTCGAGCCATCAATCCATGGTGGTTGAAGATTCTCGCAACGTGGACTTAACGAAATCTCCAAATCAATCCTATACACCCAAAAAGAAGGCTCATTCACGTTACCACGCCCTCTCCCCCTTCCACTCGACTCACCGATCTCTTTCTCTTCCTCTTCCTCTCCTCCGAGAGTAAGGCTTCCTTCCGGAGCCACTTGCAGCACTTCATCCTGGCGTCTCCCAAGGTCACTTCACGCACCAGGTCACCACGACGCAGCTGCAGCCGCGGCAGCATCGTCCTCTCTCTTCTGCTCTTCGCCGTCATCGTCTTCACTCTGGCATATTCACGCGTCATCGGGGCCAGACTGCACAGTCTCTTTGCCCAGATCCGCCCCGCCGTCTACACCCCCCTCTCCTCGCTGCCCTGGGGCGGCAGCAGCAACAGCAACAGCAACACCAGACCCCTCTCCGACTCCACCATGGCCTCCTCCAAATACCGCTCGCCGCCAGGAGCCGCCGCTGTTCACGGCCACGGCCACGAGCCTGGTCGACGATGCAAAGAAGCTGTGCGAGAAGTCGCGCCGCCTGCTGGACGACATCGTGGCCCACGTCACGCCCGAGACGGCGACCTTTGCCAACACGGTGCTGCCCATGACGCAGGACGAGGACGAGAACGCGCTGCAGGCGCGCATCATCGGCTTCTACCAGGCCGTGAGCACCGATGCCGCCTTGCGGGATGCCTCGTCCAAGGCCGACGAGATCATGGACGAGTTCGGCATCGAGGCCGCCATGCGCGAGGATGTCTTCCGGCTGGTCGATGCCGCGTGGCAGAAGGCGAAGAAGGGCGAGGAGGTCCTGGATGGGGAGAGCTTGCGTCTGCTGGAGAAGGAGCGCAAGGGGTATTTGCACTATGGGCTGGGGATTGAGAAAGGTCCGAAGAGGGACCGGTACAAGGAGATTCGGAAGAGGTTGAGCGTGGTATGTGACTGCTCGCTGCTTTTTCCGCGATGGGGTCAAGGAGGAGACGGTGGACTGACGGTGCGTGCAGATCGCAATCGAGTTTCAGAAGCATCTCAACGAGGAAAACGGCGGCATCTGGTTTACGGAGAAGGAGCTGGAGGGTGTCCCGAAGGATGTCCTGGACGGCTTTGAGAAAGGGACGGCTGAAAACGAGGGGCGGCTGAAAATCACGTTCAAGTACCCGGACCTTTTCCCTACGTTGAAGTTTGCACTCCATTCGGAGACGAGACGGAAGGTGTTCATCGAGAATGAGAACAAGGTGAGTGCGTCTCTGCTCACGGTCTGGCCGCGCTCATGGATGCATAGTGCAACGACAACGTCGCTCTCTTCAAGGAAGCTATCGTTCTCCGCGATGAAGCTGCGCGACTCCTTGGGTACCCTGACTGGGCCTCCTTCCGTATCGAGGACAAGATGTCCAAGACCCCCGAGACGGTCAACGATTTTCTTGGTGATCTGAGACAGCAACTTACCCCTGGTGGCGAGAAGGAGGTTGCTCACCTCTTGGAGATCAAGAACGAGGATCTGAAGGCGAGAGGACTCGATGCGTCGGAGGAGGGTAAGAACTACTATCTCTGGGATTCTCGCTTCTACGGTCGCATGATGGTCGAGAAGGAGTTCTCGATCGACGAGCAGAAGATTGCCGAGTACTTCCCGCTGCAATCGACCATAGATGGCATGCTCAAGATCTTCGAGGAGCTCTTCGGATTCGTGTTCGTCGAACTGGCTGAAGAAGACAAGGCCAAGATTGCCGCGACCGGAAATGCAAAGGATGCCTACTGGCACGACGATGTCAAGATCTTCAGCGTGTGGGATGACGAGGGCGAGGGCGGCGGTTTCGTGGGCTATCTCTACCTCGATCTCCACCCCCGTCCTGGAAAGTACGGCCACGCAGCGAACTTCAGCCTGCAACCCGGCTTCCTCTATCCCAACGGCACGCGTCGCTACCCAGCCACGGCCCTCGTCTGCAATTTCTCCAAACCCACACCTACCAAGCCCTCCCTCCTCAAGCACGACGAGGTTGTGACCCTCTTCCACGAGCTTGGTCACGGCATCCACGATCTCGCCGGGCGCACCAAGTACTCACGCTTCCACGGCACATCCGTCGTCCGTGATTTCGTCGAGGCGCCCTCCCAGATGCTGGAAAACTGGTGCTGGGAGCCGTCGCAGCTCAAGAGCCTCAGCAGCCACTACGAGACGGGCGAGCCGATCCCGGACGACCTGATCGCGAAGCAGATCTCGACCAAGCACGTCAACGACGCGCTCTTCAACCTGCGCCAGCTGCACTTCGGCATCTTCGACATGACGGTGCACACGCCGGCCTCGCACGCGGCGGCCGAGGCCTTCGACCTCTCGAGCCTGTACAACTCGCTGCGCGAGGAGATCTCGGGCCTCAAGGGTCCCGCGCTGGCAAGCAACTGGGGCAACGGCCAGGCCACCTTCGGCCACCTGATCGGTGGTTACGACGCCGGCTACTACGGCTACCTGAGCTCGCAGGTCTACAGCACCGACATGTTCTACTCCGTCTTCAAGAAGGACCCGATGAACAAGGCGGAGGGCCGGCGCTACCGGCACATGGTGCTCGAGAAGGGCGGCAGCCAGGAGGAGATGAAGACGCTGGAGGACTTCTTGGGGCGGAAGCCGAGCACGGAGGCCTTTTACCGGGAGCTGGGGCTGGTGGCCAAGTAGGAACGGAGGAGGTGGGGAGCGAGAGCGGGGAGGTGTATTTTCGTGCGAAGGAGAGTATGCTTTGTAGCTAGCACGATTATACAAATAATACTGGACTTGCGTCTAAGGCTTTTCGTCGTCATCATTCATCATAGACGCCACACTCCATCTTTCGTCAAGGCGGCGAGTAAAGTATCGGTGAGAAACAGATCTGAATCTCTCTCGCTTTTTTATTTCTTCTGTTTTCTTTTTCCAACTCGCACTTGCTGCTTACAACGGGAGCGGGTTTAGGTGGGTAAGCGAGCGAGCGGTTAGGTAGTTAGAGACGGAGGGAGCGAGTGAGAGTGACTGTCCTACGAGGTAAGGTAAGGTTGTAAGTAGCGAGTGACTCTAAGGTAGAGCTAGCTTGGTCTAGGTATTGGTCTAGGTAGTGGTCTAGGTGTATCTTCCAAAATGTATATATATCACCTCTCCCCTCCCTTTTTTTGGGAGGGAGATATCGCAGTTGAGCTTTTCTCCCGTCAGCAGAACATGGCTGGTCGGTGATCGAGCGGGAGTGGGCTTGGCTTGGCTTGGCTTTTTGGCGTCTTTGCTCGCTCGGGGGGAATGTTTTGTGCTTGGGGGTTTTGGGGATGGGATGCATGGCTGTTTTGAGATCTCCCTAGGGGCCTATTGCTGTCGCTGGGTATTTGATTTTCTTGCTTTTTGACTGCCAATTCTTTTCTTCTTTTCGTTGGTTGGGGGTGCCTGGTGGGATTACAATCACTGCCCGTCGAAAACTTTCCTCTTTAGTTTAGTAACTGTTGTTACGTGGTAACATGTCGTTTGAAGGACTCGCTGTCAACGACTTCGAAAGTTTTTTTTTTCTTTTCCTACCTGTCTATTGTGCTTCCGCATTACGGATTCCAAGTTGTCAACAACCAACTAGAAAGAAAGATATCTAGGCAGAAAAACGATTTTCAGAACTCAAACGTATCTTCCTGAATGAAAAGGCCAGCCCGGGTATGAAAATGCTGTCATAAACATCGGTGATAGGCAATGGCATCAGTTGCTCAGCAGTTACGTAACAGTAAGAAATCCGAGGTACGCTGAGGGCATCATATATAGATATTACAGCACGGGTATTGGCACGCCAGCTAGCCGAGCGTGGAGACTGACTGCGTGTCTATTCGACAACACAGATGGTTTTCACTTTGCGAGCTCGCTTGCTCAAGGTATGTGAGCGATTATTGCTCTCGGTGGAAGGAGTGCTGCGCTAAGGAAAATGGGTTTTGTTTCCCAAAGGCTTTTCTTTTGACCAAACGTGAAGATTCCAATGCGTTCCCAGATCCTCTGTAACAGAGCAGAGCCAGGGAAACTTCTCTTCTTTGAACCTACTTGGGTAGGGATCGAGTGGAAAGGTTAGAGTATTTGGCTGACCAAGATGTGATATATCGCTAGTCCTCAAGTGGCAATAAGATGAATCTGCTGGTTTCTCGATGGCGTTTCACCTGCTTTTTACGGTTCCAGCGCAGATCCAATGTCGGGAAGTAAGAAGATGTGTCATGTCAATGACTCACACAGTAGCTTCCCGCTATTTAGCGAGCTAGAATCTCATGGCAAGGAAACGAGGCGCTCAAAGAGTATATAAAACATCCTGTTACACAAATATAATATATGCATGAAGCATCCTTTAACGTAGGGGAAGGAACATGATGACGAGATGATTACAAGTCACCACGTCATCATTCATATTTGAAGGCTCGCACCTTCCATAGTATTAGAACATCTATAACTAGGTACTGTACATAAACCGCCGTTAGGGCACGAAGAATGAAACATCTTTGACTTCCTCTCTTTTACCTCAACACATCCATTCCACGATAAGAAGAAGCAGATTTAACATCATGCTGTACCACCACCTCAACATATACTGTTCTGGGCATAGCTGCGCTCAAGGCTCCTAAGTGCCAGATCGTAACGTTTGACATTTATTTTCAGAATGCGATTGATGGAAAAATTTACAAGGTTTGTACCTATTCACCAGTTCGCAAAAATGTTCTTGCCAAGTTACTCGCATATTGTCATTTTTGATTTGAGTTAGCACAGTAAAAATACTTCACAAGATTACATTTCACAAAACTAAAAAGGCATAAAAAACACTTGATTATCCTGTCTTACGACGGATATGGGATCTTGCAAAGACCGTACTTGAAATTTTTTGTTAGCAAATCAACACGATGGAGTGTGTGATTTGTTCGGTAGGATTGGTGATAACGTCGGATAGATCATTCATGTGCTTTCTCATTTCGGCTGGAGGTTTGTCGACTGAAAAGAGCGAATTCAGCTACTTTCACTAACCAAATTAAGAACCTTCGGGTTTGTTTACACCACCTTGCTTTAGTTAATGGGATGTCCGAAACGCCATTGACTATTGTTTACAGCCCTTGAGTCATTTGAATTGACGTTTTTTGTAAGACCTATTGCAGCTGAGTTAGGGGACCAGAAGCATTTCGTGTCAAGCTACTTCGATACTCAGGATCAGTTGATCCGGTCACCCTTATCTTTCTTACGCACCCGGCATCCAGAAGAGAGAGGTGGCTCTTCTAGCTCCCAGGGATCGAGTTGATTTTTCCCTTCCCAATGGAAAATCAGAGACGTTGCATCTAGATCTTTCGTCTCATTGCCATCTTATGAGTAACTTTATTCGACCTATGAAGTCGTCAATAGTCTAGTAGTGTAGGGAGCCTCATATTCAGACTAGGACTTACAAGCCTCTTAAGTTCAAAAGAAACAAAAAAACGCACCATCTGATTGACGGCCGTGCTAATCACCTCTTGGAACCTGATTAACTTGCTGATGAGAATGATGGAGTTTCGATACAGGCAGGTATAGGATCTTGCAAAGGCTAAAAGAAGAAGGGTTTACGGATTCCGAGCCTTTAGGGTAAATGAGAGGAACAAAAGAAAGACAGTTGATTTCACCTTTTGGAAATTGTGACTAATAAAGTATTGGAAAGAGAACCGAAGGAAGTGATTTGGTAATAAGAGTCAGCATAAACATGCACATGAAGGATCGTTGTCACTCCAGCTCGGCCAAGTACGCTTTGTTGATATACAATGCCACAAGCGAGGCTCGGCGATCTTATTAATGACACTAGCAGACAAACAAGATGTCATACGAAATAAGCAAAAGTAACCACCTCTTTCTGTGTGCAAGATCGGTAGGCCAGAATTGTACATAACATTTCGCGGCCCCATTCCCCGCAGCGAAACCGAGCCGCCAGCATAGATTCTCCGCGCCGGATCTGCAGTCTTGCATGTTTTTCCCCTCCTGCCTGGTCAAGAATGACCTGGTCACGAGAGCGTGATGGAACTGCTCGCCGGGTGGTTGTACCAACCTACGGACCCGGCAGATTGGAACCAAGTTTTTAGCAAACAGGTAAAGTTCAATTGCCGTACTCTAGCCGAGCCCGGGGCGGGGGTCAAACTAAGGCCGAGTAAGTGTGACTGCACGTGGTGCTTGATAAACTTTCACCGCGAACTAGTTCTAGTCTATGAACTGTCTCTCCGAATATTGCTACGACTCGATGATTCGATAGAATATACTCTCTGTTCCCTTGTTTCCTAGAAGAAACTTAAATCTCCGGTATTCTCTTGCATCTGCAGCCTTTAGTTCCGTGCGACATCCGACGTCAAACATCGTGCGTACAATTGGCATTCCAGATTATCGACTGTGGATCATGAATAACACGCTTCATGAGCTCTCAAGATAACAAGCTTCAAAAGAAAGTTGTTACAGTTAGTAATGCAAAGCTTCGCCACGCAACTTGCAGAGTAAGACTCGAATAAGGCCAAGTGTTGTCGACAACGATGCATGCCTGCTCCAAACTTCTTTGTACCTGTTAGTATTAGTATTGTGTAAACAAAATCCTGTCATCTGTATCCCCAAAGCAAGGATCAGCAATGATGGGTTTGTTTACTTATTGCCACTAAGTACTTACCGGACTGGGAGGGTCCCCAGTCGTGGTCGTGGCTAGCGCTTCCCCGCATTCTCGGCTGCCGTCCGTTGTACTAAAGGTGAGATCGATGTTTCCCTATCCGGCATTTCTCCAGCTCCGTATCAAATCCACGCGATTCATCACGAACCATTTCGTATGCAATTAGAATCAGCTTCGAAGTTGAACAAAAATTCAGTCCTAGGCAAGGCAAGAGAGCGATCCGACACTAGGATCCCCCGTGATCCAATCACGAGTAGATGTTCGCAGATAGCTTCTTAAAGCCACACTGGTCTCGAGCTTCCCCGCTGCCAATGCAGTCACTTGTACCCTTCCGGGCTCATGAGCCGATCTTCTAAATTAGCTACTCTTATTAGCATCGCCAGATGCATCTGCCTCACAACTACCTTTTAGACTTCCCGGGGTCCAAAAGTGCGGAGGTGTGGGGGAAGTGCTTGGACCAACAACTACATAACCCCTTGAGCTCTCTCAAGAGAAGCTCTACATTGACGTGCTCGTATTGATACCCCGTTCAATAGAACAAGTTGAATCTCTTCGTTGAGTCTTCCAAAATGACAACAGAACACCATTCCCAGGCCCGTGCCAACGATAACGGTGAAATCTTGGAGAAAGACTACGGCGCTAACAGCGGCTACGCCAGTGGGAATGGGAATTATGGAGGAAACAGCTACCACCTGAACGATACCAACATGGATCACGGAGACGCCTTACACAGAATCAGAACGGCTGGGAGCATCTCTATCTCTCCGGAGCTGTTCGAGAAGATCTATCTCTCGCCTCAAAACAATGTGAAGGGGGATCTTCGCAAGACATTTGGTAACCCCACACCACTGTAAGCATGCCGCCGAGATCCAGTATCACCCAAACTAACGATTCCAGTGCCTTGGTCGGGTTTCTGCTCTCTCTATCACCGCTCTCTGCAAACCTCATGGGCTGGCGAGGTGCAGGCGGCCACGGTGCCTCGGGAATGTAAGCAACATCCACATCATTCTCAGCTAAACATACTCATCATCTCCAGTGGTGCTTACTTCTTCTTTGGCGGCCTTCTCATGCTTGTCGGTGGATTCTTGGAGTTCATCCTCGGCAATACCTTTCCCTTCGTCGTGTTCATGTCGTTCGGTGCTTACTGGCTCTCTTTTGCCGCCACTCTGCAACCATTTTACGCCGCCTACTCATCGTACTCTCCCGATCCTGCCGCACCGGCGGAAGGTCTCGCGACTGTCGAATTTACGGCTTCCTTTGGTTTCTTCCTCGTTTTCATGGGTGTGCTCTGCTTCATCTACCTCCTGTGTGCGCTGCGCACCAACGTCATCTTCGTCGTCATCTTCTTCACCCTCGTCTGTGCATTCGGCCTTCTGGCCGGTTCCTACTGGCAACTCGCCAACAGCATTGGCAATGCCGACCCATCCGCCGCTGCTCTGGCTGGCAGATTGCAGATCGCGGCGGGGGCATTCACGTTCGTCACTTGCATGGCTGGATGGTACTTGCTGTTCGCAATCATGCTTGCCGCTCTGGATTTTCCTATCCAGCTTCCGGTCGGTGACCTCTCAACTATGATCAAGGGTGCTAGCCAGAGGGCGAAGGCGGAGGAGTCGCACTCGGCATAAGCGAAGGTCTCTGGAATCGTCAACATTGCCCGCAATACCTATATACCCGACGATGGAGGAAAGTGCGGTGAGATTCGTATCCACGGATAGATCTGGACCTGAGAATTGGGTCCCTGTCGAGCTGGAGCTGGAATTGTGGCTCGCTGCAGCTGTAGCTACTTAATGCTGAAGTAATTTATGAACTCGCTCGCTCGCTCAAGAAAAAAAAAGTTTCCCGAAAACAGGTCTTTTCTCTTATCCTCATTTCAGTTACAGTCATCTCATGCTAATCGTATCCTTCAAATGTCCCTCTCCCCCTCAGTGTTCTATCTCGCAAACAGCCGTTCACCGAAAGTCTCGTGCTGCGAAACCAAGGCATGGCCAACACCTCTACCCCAGATCTTACCCCGGAATTTCCAAACTCAATTTCCAACCTAAAACTCAAGCCTGCATGCGGAAAGATCGGCGCCACGGCTTTAGCAGTAGCGATTTCCCCGCGCCTTTTCACGCTTTAGCGCGCGCGCAGGCGGCGGACCAAAGGAGGGGATTGCTCGAGACGTAGAAGACATTTCCAGAGGGTGTCATCATGCTCGGATTGGCTCCAAATCTTTCACGTCGCTCGGTCGCGAAAATTCAAAATTTCTATCAAGGAAGGACTTGTTTGAGAAAGAGTAGCTGTTAAAATAGATACGGAAAGCTATAGAAAGTTATATTTACATATGTGTGTTTATTGCTGTCAGATTTTACTGTTGCTGTCAAAGCAAAATTTTAAGCTGGAAGAAAATCAAGCATTGACTATCTTTCCAACTGTTCGAAGAAAGGTCCGCACGAGCTTCCAGACAGCATTAGCATCCAGCTTTTTTGTTATGATCGACAAAGTGCAGATTTTCCAATGACACTTTCAACAAATTTGTGAAGATGGATATTGGGGATCAAAGAAATGCACGGCCGGTCGACGTGTATTTTATAGATCCCTCAAACTCGCTTGCTTGCGAATCGCTTAACAGTGAATTAACGTAACTTCCTAAAGTGCTCCGTATCCACCTGCACAGCTGTCCCTTCCCAAAACAGGTTCTTTTCTAAACAGGCATAATGAACACTAGTAAGCAAGCTTGAGAAGGTCTATAAAATGCTGTCGATCAGCGTCTTTCTTGACATCCAATCAAGAATATTCAGTACACAAGAATCATCACATGGAAGTGGAATAGCTGCGTCCTTTTCACTGTTACCAAAAACCTGATGTGTTAATTCTTTTATTCTGGAATCTGAGCCCAGAACATTTTCATGCAAGAGAAGTGTATTGGTGCGTCTCCTCCTTTCAGCTAGAAACAGCCAGAGAGATTTTTACGCTGGCAACAGTTGGAATCTTGACAGTAGTAAAGTTTCAGTACAACTCTTTGTAGCCTTCTGGGCCTAGTTTCCGAGCAAAACTGATTCGGATGTTCAGAAACATGTAACCTTTTGGAGTTTAATTTGAGGACAAAATAGGCAGGAAGGGATGGGAAAATGCCTCTCAAGCCATGGTTGTTAACAGGCAAGTTAGATCATGCTGGAATCTTCCACTGGCTTTTCTCAGCCGAGTGAATTATGTAATATTACGGTTGAAAAAACTGCGCGTTGCCATTTTGACTGATTGTTATGTTAGCATTCTGGGCTCTATGTCATGAACAACAGCCGACACGAACATCCTAAAACATGCCGTAAATTGAATTGCACGGAGGTGCCTCACACAACCTCACAGCGTATTCCGAGATATCCAAAGTTTTTACGGCCATGTTAAAGCTCTGTGGTCTAAGCACACGCTTGAGATCATTTCAAGTTTATTGTTTACATTCAAAAGTCTAGTGAGGATTAAGCGAGGTATCCTTAGCTCGAGTCACCAGTTGCGCATGCAACACCCTTGTGGATATCAAACTGGGAAGCTCAAGAGTCCGCAGGCGGACTTAAGCTCTTTTCTATTTGCCAATGGTCGATCTTCAAAGCTGCAAGTTCCTTGTCGATCCCCGTCGCACAGAGTGCCATCTAGGAAGTGGCACTTGTGCCATAGAAGCCGCCTTACTATCCAAATGCCTTATACACCAAGATTCTAAAAGAGCCAAATCTACATGAGTCGTATAGTCTTGCCCGATAGCACTCTTCTGCTGCAGGCGTAAGATGGGTGGCTCTTGTATTGTACGCAATAGTGACGTGGGTGGTGCGAGATAAACATTTTCCCTTATTCCGGACTCAGATTATCAAAATATACTGCTACACAGGCGTACTTCTGAACCATGCTCGAAGTTGTTTTCCAAGTTCTCGAAACCCTAACTTATCCTGAGTATTCTAAGTCACCATAGGTTCTATTTACGGCTGGAGCAACCTTCTCTTTCAGCCCCAAATCGCCATTTAGCTCCAAATCGCTATTCCTAAATTCAATGGTTTTCTTCTCGAAGATCCACAATTCCGGGCTTTCGCCCAGACCCCTGAGATCACAAGTCCCATTACACTCGGGATCAAGGCCTCCGGCTCAGACAACACCGTGCTCGTAACAGTCAACAACGAGAGCGGCGTTGCCGAGACAGACAGCTACCAAAAAGCAGTCTTCACGCTATCCACCCTACCCGAGAAATGGGTGCAATTCTTCAAGCCGGTTCCAGAGATGCCGTGCCAGAGCTTCTGGGGCATGTTCGGGACGACCATCAAGCAAGACGGCATTGAGGTTCTCGGCGACTAGCTTGCATTTTACAACTACGTGCATCTCTGGAAAAGAGCCCACGAGATGCTCCGTGATGCCCCGTGATGCTCAGAGCGGCCCTATGTGAGAAGGCACTCAGCCCGAGAGTGACGAGGACCACATCGATGGACAATACACTTACATTACCGCGCCAGTCCAGGGCCGCCGCAAAGTGTTCTACGAGCAGAGCGGCGAAGGCGGCCAGGAAATTCTGTTCTTGCACATTGATGGCTCGGGTAGCCGCCAGTACCACGGTGTCATGAATCATTCAGAGATGCGCAAAAAGGGTAGCATGTATGCTCTGGATCTTTCGGGCCACGGACGCAGCTTCCCATATGCTCTCCCGCCCGGACTACACACCAATACGGAGGATAGCTATGTTGGCGCTATCGCGGCTTTGATTAGGACACTCAAGTTGAACAAGTCTGTTGTACGCGGCGCGAGCATGGCGGGACAGATGTGTTTGAATGTTGCGATCCGGGCTGAGGAAGTTGGTGCTGGTGGGACCATACCTCTGCAGAGGTGAGTACGTGCGACACTCATCACTGATTCCGATGCCGATGTCGTGTAACGAAGGTCCGATTACCTAAATAAGGAGAAACAGTTACACGACAGGTCGCCATACGTCAATCAATCTCTGTACAGCACTGAGTGGATATATGGTGTATCTCAACCCCTATTGCACCCAAGATGGAAAGACCTGACGCACCCCAGATGATGTGTCCTACCGCTCTCTTCGCCAATTGCCAACTCATCTGGCACCTGTACAGCGCGCAAGCATACGGCATCTTCCACGGCGACCTGGACATCTACTTCGGCGGCTGGGACGGGCGGTTCCGCGTCGGCAAGATCGACACCAGGAAGTGACCGGTGTTTATGCTCACGGGCGAGTACGATTGGGGCAACACTTCTGCTATGGCGCAGGCGACCTGCGACAAGATACCTGGTGCCAAGCACAAGTCGATGCCCGAGTTGGGTCATTTTGCCGCGACTGAGACCCCGGCCAAGTTCGTGCTGCACTTGTTGGAGGCTCTTGAGCACATCCAGAGTACGAGACAGGTTTAGCTGTGGTTTGCTGAGGAGGTGCTGTTATGTGGCTGTTGGGCTTTGGGGATGCTCGGTCGTGACGGGAAACCTTTGCACAAGAGAGCTACTGCACTAAGTAGAATACGCTTGTCAGCCTTTGCCAAAATATCCCGTGCTCGCCTTTCATGATTGACAGGTTTTTTCAGTACGGCCATACCAAGCCCTAAGCCTTCATGTCTCATGGGTGGCGTTTTCAAAAGTCAGATAAATATGCGACACTTTCCACAAGACCAAAACGAGTCGCCCATTCCAGCAAAAGTTACAAGGCGCAATACGCCTCCACCGCAATAATCGGTCTCGTCTTGCAGCCTGTCTTCGCATGAGAGTCTTCTGGCGTTCTCTTTGACTGCTTGGTATCTCCCACTAGTCTTCACCTACCTCAGCACCACGATCTCGACTTTACTTTTGTGAATTAAAGTTGCGGGCCATAACATGAAGTTTAATTACGATGACTTTTTGTTGCCGATAAGCATATCTGTTGATTTGACCACAGTAAAAGCTAATTTGGGATGTCTCACATCCGTTTCGTCTGATCGGAAGACCATGCAGTATCGAGTAAACAACTTCCAAGGACCATAGACAGGCTCCAACGCTGCTTCCAAGACTTGGTAGTATCTGGATATCCTTAATGACGAGTAGCACCGCATGCTTTTTAAAAAACATAATGTCCGAAGCTGCAATTGCTGCGCAAAGCAGTACGCTGCTCTCGGATTCGCATAGATATCTTATCAGTAAAAGAGTATATTCAAGAGCACCACATACTTTTCAAGGGGGAGAAAGATCGTCGCTTGTCACAAGCGAGAGGACGACTTGGCGAATGCTGTTAGAGGTTTCCGCTTTCCGAGCAGCACCTGTCGCGATGGGTTGAAATCTACAAGCTTATCGCGTCCCCTGTAATGCTGGCTGCCCTGCTGGTATCGGAACGTCGAAAGGAGAATTGTCTTACCCGATCTGGCCTTCTATTTCTCCGAGACGAACATAAGGTGTGGCTGTCAAGCTAAAAAAAGGTGAGGCGCCGCTGCTGCAAGTTCCGCCCCCGCCAGTTTCATGGGCCTTTTGGTTTCAATGCCGCACAGAAAATGGCATCGGGACTGAGATTGTGGCCTTACGGACTCCGTATGGTTTGATGTGCCACGGATACTGGTAAGGACAGGAGGTGCTTTCTTTTGCTGCCCCGCGGAATGTCTTCTTTTCCGGCTTCCTTCCCGTACAGTAGTATCTCCAGATGCTGGTGAAGCATATCATCAACAGAATGCTCAGCAAACATACTTCCCCCAGGAGGGGTACTGCGCTTCTCCTTCTGGCTCTGTTCGCCATCATCGGTACGTAGCGCACAGCAACATCTGCGCCCCTCGGCCAGGAATCACATCAATTGCTAATTGCTGTGCGCAGCATACTCCATGTTTCGCGCCCCCGAACCTCAGTGGTTGTCACCATGGATACCCTCAACTCTGGCGTTCACCTCGACGAATAAAGGCTACAAACGCCCAGGCTTCGAACTACCCCTGGCGAACGGCATCCCTCTCAGGATCATGGGCCTCGGGGCCTCGACAGTCTTCGGCGCAGAGAGCTCCGACCAGACTGGATGGCGGAGGACGTTTCGACAGAGGCTGGTACGGGCAGGCAATCCTGTGAACATGGTGGGCGCGGCCCGGACAGGAAACATCATAGACAACGACGTGGAGGCATATCCAGGAGTACGGCTGGACCAGATCTATCACCACGCGAAGCAATCTCTCCCCCTGTACAAGCCGAATATCGTCATCCTGTATGCGGGTTCGAATGACAACTTTCAGAACGCGAGTTTGCCGGAGCTCTTCAAACGCTATCATGCGCTCGCCGAGTTGATTTTCGAATTGTCGCCCAACGCCGCTCTGGTGATGGGCACGCTGATTCCGACGACCGAGACGCAGAGATGGGGCGGCCAGGATCGGGTGAGGGACTGTAACACTCAATTGAGGAGGGTATTCCGAGTCCTGGAGCGCGAGGGCAAGACCGTGGTTTTGGTCGAGATGGGCGATTCCGACGGCGTACAGATCGAGAACTTGACCTGGGACCACATGCACCCGACCGCAGCGGGATACGAAATCATGAGCAGGAAGTTCTTCGAGGGGGTCGTCGAGGCCGATGCGAAGGGTTTCATTCGGCCGGCTGAACCCGTGACGAGCATCTCGATACCCGACCATGGCGAATCTTCCCGCATCACCGACGAGATTCGAGAGCAGTGGGCAGAGGAGGACAAGGCGAAGCTGGTGGCCGAGCAGGTCGAGGAAGATGCCGTCACGGCCATGATAGAGGAGCTTCGCGCGCATCCTTGGAACATGAAGCCACCCTATATCGCCAATTGAGGACGTGGGGATGGTGTTGGAGATTCGGCTCTGGGTGCTTTGTTTGCTGCTTCACCACAGTGAACTGCAGTACGGGGGTTTGCAAGTGTATGCACTCATTGAGGTTTTCGATACATCAACCAGTTCTGTTCAAACCTATTTAGGTGGTGCTGTATATACAGTAGGGGGTGGTGTATTGAACTCGTGGTGTACGTGCTAAAGGAGTGTCGTGGATGAGATGCACGCATCATTGACATCAGGTGACCAGTGTCACATGACACTCACACAGCAGATCGATATGGTGATATCAACAGTCAGGATACGGTTCGCAACGATCGTATTTATCGCCATAAGGACATCCAACGTTGTGATGAAACACAGTGGTGGAGTTTTTAAAACGAGAACTCGGGGTTTCCAATGATTTGTGCAGTACAAAGTAAAGAGGGCGGCGGTTTTCACGTCCAAGTAAGGGAGACGTGCTCGAAGCTAGCACCACACGGTTAACAGTCTCACGTGTACAGTTTCACACTGTTTGTGTAATGTGAAAAAAATAGTACAATCTGCTGCTTGATCCATGTTCTTAAAGTATGTTTGTTTTACGTTGATAAGGGCGACTAGAGTAGCTCCTTCTCAATCCTCTTACTAGTCTTTTCGTTTCTTCAAATCCACCTCGACTTTTGACAAGTCTTTAGCCACAAAAAAGGGAGTTGTTCTATGAAGCTCGATCTTGGATGCAAAGCCAGTATCAGTATCATGGGTACCGAAAATGCTCACTTCTGTTTAACAACTATAGCTAGCTTCTAGAACATCTCCCGATTTGGTTTTCACGAGAATCTTTTTGCTAACTTGGCTGTCAACTGATAAAATCCCAATGCCGAGCCTAAGAGCTTGTATTTTTTCTACACTTCTTGCTACCTCAAGGCGTAGCTGTTCACGCCCTAAGGCAGCTCGAGTGGCTAGCTTGTATGAGCAGTCATGAGCGTTGGTTCGGGAACACGCAAAAGCCAACATTGATCATTGGTGATCTTTATAATCTATGAGATGCTTATGGCTGTTGTTTTCTTAGGTTGTGTGATGCTATGCTAGGAATACTGAATGGTTTTTTTTAAGCTATGGAGCTCGTTAGGCATGCCTTGACCGTTTTAAGATAGCTTGCTTTTTTCTTCCCCATCTTTTTGCCTAAGCGAACTGGACTAAAACATAGAGGAAGGAAGGACATATTATGCGGCGTGCAAAACAATATCAATACGTTTCTTTTAAATCAAGCAAGCTGGGTTCAAGATTGATAAATACGTCGTTTTGGGGGGAAAGCAAAGGCTTTGAGGGCGTTTTAAAGCTTGCAAGATCTGCTGTGTCGTAACAACAAAGGGTGATGGAAATAGCTATGAACAATAGGGGAAGAATATACTTTGGTCGTATTGCAATTGAGTTGAATATTCTTAAGCAATGATTCTCAGAACAAAACTCGTATGAAGCAACGGATAATTTGGAGAAATAAAGGCATGCGAAAATTTTCACTACGGAGTATGCATCGAGACGTGGAGAAGCCGCCCTTGCGCAAGACCCGAACTCATCAGCATATTGAATTAGATAACAAAAGTAAAAAAAAAGCATGTTCCGATGTTCTGTGATTAAAACCAAGCACAGTACTTCATGTTTTCGCTTGTCACGTGTATACGCTGACTGAGCACACCAGGGGCTAGAAGCCAAGGCTGGGTGTAAGTAAAACTGTACCGACGACACCCCTTCATCAAACACTTGTTCTACACCCAGATATACAGCATTATATGATATTTGTCAAACAATCACAATCACGGGCGATTAGAAACCCATGATCGTGGCTCTCGTAGTACTGTACAACCCGAGGAGAACACCAGTGTTAATGCCATCGGTTGGAAGTGAGAGGCGCCTCGAAGATAATTTAACGTAGCTGTAGCAGTCGTCCAAAGGGCGAAGAGGTTAACGTTACCGCATGATGCGGAAGAACACCATACAAACAGTTGGGAAAAGCATCTCTTTTCCCAAGCGCGCCAAATCCTCACTTGAAGCCGGCGCTTCCAAGCAGTCACACTAGCTTTGCCCAGATCCTTGACTAAAATGCCTAGATCTCAGCACACATAGTCTACAGAGACGACGTCTCAAAGGTAGCTCACCTCCGACTTTTCTTCACTGTACTGACGATATGGACGCGCATCGGGACTGTCACGCTTCTATGATTTCACGATGCTGTGGCAGCGTCTGCTGTTACCAGTCGCTATGTACAGTAGACTATCTACGCCAGGTGCACGAGAATCGGAATCTCCATCATCGATCGCGCCCATCATGTAGGCTTTCGTCCTCCCTCGCCATGCTCCCAGCTGTTGTCGGACAACGTGACTATAGCCCAGTTGCCAACCAGGATGGTTGAGAAGTCCACCAGCATTGCGGCCCAGGCATGCTTTCTCATCTTGGGGTATTTGGCGACGAAGGCACGGTAGTCGCGGTACTTGAGGGCGACGTAGTACGCGAGGAGAAGTGTAGTGCTGGTCGGGTACTGGCGTAGGGAGAAGATCCAAGCAATGAGGTGGCAGAGGGCCATTGGAGCCTTGATGAGTCTCTCGTAAGTTCGGAACTTGACGAGCGGATGCCTGCGGGAATTAGCTTCAATCCGCCCCGAGTTGAAACATGACTTGGAATGCCTACTTCTTGAATTGGGGGACGTCGATGATGGTCAGCCAAAAGGATTGGACGGTGCTCCTCTCCCATCGCAGCATTTGTTGAAGGAGGGCTCCGCCAGTTCGCTTCACCGTACGGGTAACATCAGTTTCGTTGGTCCACTGAATCGCAATGGTCATGTTAAGCTTGAGAATCCCTGAACCGATGTTGTTAGCCAACGCGATTTTCCAAGGGACTTCTTGGCCTTGTAGCAAACACCTACACCTAGAGATAAAGGTATCCTCTCCTACATCCAATGGAACGCCGTACCACTTGTCGTTGACATAGGCTTGGGCGAATTCGGGAGATTGGAGAACAGAGGCCAAGTAAACACCAGTAGTTCCAGCCAGGATCCACTATGCACCTGGAGTCAGCGACAGCCCGTCGGTCATTCAGGTGTGAGCGTTAGGAAGGGTTTAATACTTACACACCATCTTGCAGCAGCATGCAGAGCCTTGCCTGACCCAGGGCCACGATCAGCGAGTCGCACCGCAGCCACTTCCCACGGGCTCATGTTGTCCTGACGATCTTCGGGAATCTTGACCTTGATGGAGGGACCAGCGGCAGCAACGTTGCTATCTTCAAAGCAGGGTAGCATATGGATGAGGTATTGAGCAGGCCATTCAATATGGTTGTCGCATGTTGCGATGATCTTGCCCTTCGCTCTTAGGATGCCTGCCAGAAGCTGCTTTCGAGCACCCTTCTCGGAAACGATCGTGGCAACCTTTGCGCGATCAAACTCGTCTAACACGGTCTCGTTGACAATGCGGTTAACCTCATCAATGTGATCCTGAGTAGTACATATGATGACCTCAAGAGGCTTGTTGGCCAGCCACAGTTGCAGACATTTATTGAAAGTTGAAGGGGGTCCGAGAGTGCGTACCACAACAGAAACGTCCTTGGGGGTATAGGTCGGGTTTCGGGGGGGAGTGGCCGGTTTGTATCTGGAAGAATAGTATTTGTTGATGAAGTGATCCATCCATCCCCAAACGCTGGAGAATATCAGTTGACGACCTGTGTCACTCACCATGATAGACTTACAACATCAGACCAAGGTACAAGGGGCCCCAATCATGTCGTGGAACCATGAATCCAGTGAGAGAGACCAGGAGGATTGCGACCACAGCCCAGTTGTGCGCCCGACCGATGCGACTGGTGATAATCGAGACGCAGAAGACGAAAGAAAGAATCGAAAGAACACTGGACGTATCCATGTTAGCGGGTGTATGCAGAGTAATTGAGACAAGATTGCAGAGATCGGCTTCGATCTTGAAGTGTGAGAAGTCAGTGCTGTTCGAAAGCGAAGGGAAAGATGTCGCGCGGATGTTTTGTAGAAGGTAAACAAAATCAACGCTAGTCCGATTAAGGATAAGCGCAACTCATCACAACCAAATGTGCAGGAACGTAAAAAGACAATAGGACGGGTGAATGCGTGAAGACAGGATTCAATATAAGCGGTTAGGATCAATAGATTCCATTATCTAATTTATAGAAGTCAATTCAAGGCCATTGACAAAAAGATCTGCTCAAAGCACTCCCAATTTTCAATCAACTTCTTCGGGTTCTTGCCATGGAACCTACCTAAAGTCCGACAATAGGAAAGCTTCACCTAAGATCTTCTAAACAGATCAGACTTTTAACGAGCCGTCTGGTCTTTGGGGACAGAAGTGAAGATATACTTTTGAGATCAGGCGGCGCGACAACTTTGATCCACCATAAGATTGCAGAGCTTGTAGAAGAATTCGGCACAACCTTCGAATTAAGCTATTTTTGACGCCACACTGAACAGCACTCTGCCTGTTCCAAGCGGTAAAAGGGTGTCGATGCTGTACACAAGTCATCTAATGCGACATTCTTCAACCTCGAGAGCGGCATTGAGTCGTGGCTCGAAGACACGTTGTACATGAAGGGATCTATCAAAATCTCCTCGGACATTTGGTTACGCCATTTTGAACGTAGAAAGTATCCGAAGGAGTCTTGTGCTTCAAGTGATGTTTGCCATGAGATCGGTTAAGGTGACTATCGGGTGGAGAATCGTACTTCGATTGAGCCACCTTCTGCAATCAGGATCGATAACACTGCTTGATTTGATAGATTTGCAAAAGACACACTTTTCAATTGCGCGGAAGTTGAACGCGGGTGCTCTGCGTCCGTCGTTGGATCGAATGCATAACTAGAGTATGAACATTCTGCGCCCAACAGCGTGGTTGAGACACGACTGATTAGTAAGCCGGACGTTCTCCCCTACTCCTCATCTTGTGGCGTGTAGGTACCTGACTTGAGCACCTACTTCTCTGCCATCTACTCGAAAAACGGGCAGTTATTATAGCGGTTGTCTCTATCACCAAGATTCTGTCGTGTCCATCTCAAGTTTGCCTTTGATCGGGGCAAAACGGAGAGCTCTGGTCAACTGACGAACTCCCTTGATTCCGTTTCCGGACACCAAGTCACGTGTTGAGCTGTGCAATCTGGTCTTCTCTGTGTCTCTGTATTTGGTATGCGATACATTTGATTTGCACGCCTTACTTGTCTTCTCCGCCTCCGATATCCCACGTCATCTGGCTCTTGGAAGCCGAGGCTCGTTCGTGCCTTGCCATTCCCACATTTCGCCATCGACACTTGCTGCGTTCTTCAGGCAGGCGACTAAAGATGGCATAATTTGTGCCATACATACGAAAACACTAGCACATGCGGTACATGTCAGATCGATCTTCTTTTGCTGATCAATTTCCGCAAGTCCGGCAGAAGCTTGACAAAGCCTGAATGAACGAAGCGGTAATCAAGATCATCCTACTGTACAGGCCCTCGAATCGCTGTATCGGCTTTGGTCTTCATTCCGGTCGTTATTTTTGACAAAGCCTGAATCAACGAAGCGGTAATCAAGATCATCCTACGGTATAGGCCCTCGAATCGCTGTATCGGCTTTGGTCTTCATTCCGGTCGTTATTTTTGACAAAGCCTGAATCAACGAAGCGGTAATCAAGATAATCCTACCGTATAGGCCCTCGAATCGCTGTATCTTCATTGATCTTCCTTCCGGTCGTCAATTTTTTTTTCCTTTCACAAAGGCCTAGTCCACGCTAGCATGCAACACTGCTTAATATCTCCAAGAAAGTCATTCGGTGTGCTATCTGAATACAAGCGCTGTGCTTTGCTCTACCACTGCGATGTTCTCTACTCCGTTGTTGTGATTGTTGTTGTTGTTATCACAAGCGGCTCGTCATGAAAAAAACCACGGACACAAAGCCAAGAAGGTCTTGGCCCACGATGCGCACTCCTACACCATTGCTACAGGACTCGTTGCATGTGAGGATCCTCGCTTGGTGGGCTCACCAGGCTCTCTGTCTCACGCAGCTAGATAGTAAGTACCCTTCTCTCAAACCGCGCGCGTCAAATTTGCAGAGTTAGGCTTCGCAGTGCGTGACGGCGGTCATGGTCCCATGAATATCAAATCGACAGGTAAGAATCGAAAACCACTGATCAACGCGAGCGAACTCGGCGTGTCGGGCGCGTCGCATACACACACCTTCAGAAAGTAGCGCCGTTGGTCCCGCAAGAGGAGAACCCAATCATCAATCAGCCTTCGTGTTCGAGGCAGGTTGCCCCCATCGAAGATGCGCCATTGGCGCTATAGAGGAGAACCAGAGAAGAATGGATTCCGCAGCTGAATCCGAGGTCCAAAGATGCGCTCGAGCAGCTTGGCACGTAAGATGTAGAGACGTCCGTCTGTCAGCGGAGAAGTCGTCGTTACAGCCGACTGTGTGAGCTTCCTCGTTATCCGCCCTTCGGTGTCCACGTCACAAACACCCTGAAGAGTCTGCTTTCGTTCTCGCAGCCTTTGCGGGCTCCGCGTGGGCTTTCCCCGTGATGGATGACCCCCAGATTGCCCGCCAAGCTCGTGATCTCTGGGAGCGCCACGAGATCTCCTCTCGAGATCTCTCCCACGACGCTCTTGGTATCAGGAGAGCGAAAACGAACTGCGGGTCCGTATCGCTCCGGTAGCGCGATGGGTTCACGCGGCTCATGGGTTGTGGGCCAACGCCTTGTCTACGTTCGATGAGAAGGACCAACGCGTCTCAGTAACCGGGCAAAATGCGGATCAATCACCAGCCGCTTCTGACATACGCGGGCCTTGCCCCGGGCTAAATGCGGCTGCGAACCACGGGTACCTGCCTCGCAACGGGTGTGGCCTGACATAGAGTCCCATGGAAGAGGTTGCTGGAAGATTTCTAGGAGTGCAATCATCGAGCAACAGTCTCTGGTCTCCAGGCTCTCTACAACATGCAGCCAGCTTTGGCCGTTGCTCTATCAGCGTACGCCATTGCCACTGACGGCAACGTTGCCGAGGGGGTGTGGTCGATTGGTGGCCCTCTCCCAAAGGACGACCTTGTCGATGGTCTTCTCGGCACCGGTCAAGGACTCTCCTACAGTCACAATGCATATGAGGTATCGAACCACAAGCCTTGCCTGAGAATCTTGGTGTTTTCATCCCCGCAGCTTCGCAGGCGACTGCGGTGAGCCTCATTTGTTGTGTTGGCTTCTTGTTTGGCTGGGCTGTGATGGGGATCCCGCCATGGGATATCGAGTCTGGGTAGCACCAATGTGTCTACCGGTTGCAATCCCATCGTGGTACCCTCCACGGTCCCCCGAGCCGAGCCGTGGAGGTGGAATGACGGGGTGGGCGGCTCTGGTGAGCATACCGCGCACTATAGATGAACGACGAACTTGGCAGGCGCGTCCCGAATGCTTGGCTCATGACACGTGATGTCTCCCATTTGTTTTTGTTGTTGTTTTTGACGTCACACGTTCCAATAAGAATGAAACGCAGGCATAAGCAAGGATGGAAGGATGGCAGGGTGGAAGGATGGCAGGATGGAAGAATGGTAGAATGGTAGAATGGCAGGGTGGAAGGATGGCAGATTGGCAGACTGGCAGGCAGAATGGCAGAGTGGAAAAATGGCAAATTGGCAAACTGGCAGCATAGCAGAATCGCAGAATCGCAGAATCGCAGCATCGCAGCATCGCAGAATCGCCGAACCCAAGAATAGACGAAAAAACGCATGCTCCCAGAGGAAGAAGAACGAAAAGAGCCAACGCGGTATAAGACGGCCAAACACAGCAGGTACTGACTCCACTGCACTGCACTGCACTGTATGTAGGTAGGTACAGTACATACTGTTCATCACTGTTTGTAGGTACAATACATATATATGTACAGTAGCTACCTTAGGAACCGGGCCAAGCAACAAAGAACCTCTCGAGACGTGAGAAAGAAGCAGAACGAAAGCCGAGGCCGGTTAACGATACACAGTACAGTACAGTACAGTACATCTCTAGTAATTATACTAGCTTGGTAATTTTCCAGCTAAACATAAACGTGCATATGCTGTAAAGCCTTGATACTGTACAGCCAGCACGTTGCCATGGCTTTTTAGGGAATATGTTACAGCACTGTACTGTGTACAGTATGATAGCGATTTTCTCTCGTTCGACGCTAAATGTGAATCAGGACCCATGTTTGTCTTAATACTTCTCTAATGAAAATAATCTTGCATATGATTCCTTTGCACAGCACAGCACAGCACAGCACCCTGCCATGTCTTTTTTTAGAAGATCCTACAGTACGTACACAGTACTGTGTCACGGCGAGATTCCCTCGCTATCTACAGTACCGGTATCAAGGCCAAATAACTGTAATGCAACGCAGTCGTATTTGACCATTGTAGTCCTGGGAGCAAACTATGTAACTGCAATGCTACGCAGTCGTACTTTGCCATTGTACTCCTGTCTGGGAGCAAGCTATTCCACCGTATGTAGGTTACAAACACAGGTTGATTGTACACAAAAGAGCCTTGGCAAAATCACGTGTCTGACACGTGCCCTGGATTCCAACACGCTCCGATCGACATGGATCAATACCAATGCTGGTCCTGCTAGTCGGTTCGCGAGTATCGACGTGGACTTCGGATGGGGCACGTCTGCGTACCTTCTAGAGGTCTTATGTAGGGTATCTGTACATGTTGCAGGATTGCAGATCGCATTCGCTGTCCGCTATATCGATGTCAAGTGACACAGACTAATAATTAATAGACACGAGTACACATACAGTAGAGTACTGTATGTAGATAGATGCATACATGTGTACACAGTACAGTACAGTGCCATGTTAGAGCACGTGAAAGTGGGAGAGTGCGAATTGTTTGTGGAGTTGGTTCATTTGCTCGCAGCACAGGTACCCTGGTTTGGTGGAAATCGGCAGGCATCATTTCATCGTGCCGGGAGCCCTACGGCCTTCATCGCAGATGACGATCGAAGCACCGTACTGAATCTCCGTGGATCATGCTGTTCCCTCCCCGCCGAGATGTGTTCCGCGTCGCAGATGTATCTATCTATCTGCCTTGCTTTTGCGATGTAGAGGGCGTTTCCCATGCAGCGTCCGAATCGCCACCAGGCACGATGCGATGGATGGATGTCACTACTTGGAAGTACGGTACTGTACAGCACGGTACATCGTACTTTAAGTACCTTATGTATGTGTACAATACGGTGCCACGTCAGGCCATTGATTCATGTTGCTCGTGCCGCGCGTGGGGGGGTGGGTGTGTGTGCGGCTCCTGAGCGTCGGAGAATACTACATACAGTTCAGTACATAGGTACTGAACAGTGCATCCCGTCAGCGTGCTTAAGCACGATCTGCGGAACGGGGCATCGGAAAGTGTGGCGGCCATCTGCGTGGGCGTTTGACATGTGGACTGGAGGGACCGGGGCTTTTTCGATAGCAGAGTGCAGTCGAGTGGAAGGCGAATCGAGTGAGTGGGAGAGTGAGTGGCATGAGAATCGAATTCAACGCGACGGTGGAAGGGAACGGCAAGTCCTGTAACCTACAAGCAGAACAGTACTGTACCATAGTCGAGTACATACAACATAGGTACGTACGGGACTGTAGGATGTACTACGATTACTGTAGTGTTACTGTACAGTATTTACTGTGCATAATACAGTAAATACTGCACAGTAAAGTACATACAGCACATATTACAGTACTGTATGTGTACAGTAAATACAGCATAGTACATACATACACACGTAGGACGCCCCTCCCCACTAGCGCCCCAACAGAAAAGGGATGAGCATCAGAATCCGCCGCAGAATCCGAAGGCGGAGGAGTGCGGTCCTGCATGTGTGTCCTGCATTGTGTGTCCTGCACTGTCCAGTCCTGTACACAGCGTCGGGGAGGATTCCATCATCAAGAGCACGATGATCGTGCCCCCATCGCGTGGAACCGAGGGCCTGTGTCAAAAAGGGGGTGCAGGCACCGCGGGATGCGAACGAGACTGGCATGCATGAGAGCGAGCAGGGCACGCCCGCCCGTCCGGACCCTGAAAGACAATCAAGAGAAGGGCTCGACGATGGCAGTCGAATGAAAGAAAACAAGAGGAAAAGGGGCCGGCCATGGCAGGGCAGACAGGGCAGGGCAGGCTGGGCAGGCTGGGCAGGGCAGGGCAGGCAACCTCGGCAAAGGGACCAACCAGACCACAGCAGCCTCCCAGCCTCCCAGCCTCCCAACCGCCCAACGATCCTGCCATCCAGCCAACCACATCCACCGCCCCTTCCCACCTTGAAAATCTGTTGAGCCGGCCATCCATCTCGACATCTCAGGCCACTCACTCACTACTCACTCGCTCGCTCACTCACGACTCACCCACTCACCCACTCACTCCCTCACCCACTTCCTCCCTCCCTCACTCCCTCCCTCACCCTTCCCAACCCGACCCTTTGCCTCCCTACCCCCCCCCCCCCCCCCCCCCCCCCCCCCCCACCCAAAAATAATCATAATCAAAAGTCTCCACTCGGACTAGCGCCTCCGGCCCCGACATCACCTTCATTCCTTTAAAACCTTTTTCCTTTCTGTCTTTCTTTCCTTCTGCCTCTCTTTCTCCTCCTCCTCTTCACGACACCCGACACCCTCCGCCCTCCACCCTCGCTCACCCTTCACCTCCGCTCTGCCAGTGCCTCTTCGCACCATGGCCTCCACTCCACCCGCGCCATCCACGCTGTCCGGCGCCGCCATGGGGAAGCCTCCCACCAAGAAGTACGACCCCAAGAAGGCGCACATCGCCGAGGAGCCCATCACCCGCGAGAACTGGTACAAGCATGTCAACTGGCTCAACATCACCCTCATCGTCGGCGTCCCCATCTATGGCCTGATTGCCGCCTACTGGACGCCGCTCCAGCTCAAGACGGCGCTGTGGGCCGTGGCCTACTACTTCATGACCGGGCTGGGCATCACGGCAGGTACGTGTCGGGGACAAACGCGACGTCGGGGAACGCCATGGCTAACAGTGCGCGCGCGCCACAGGCTACCACCGACTCTGGGCACACACCTCGTACTCGGCCCGGACGCCCCTCAAGATCTTCCTCGCCGCCGTGGGCGGGGGCGCCGTCCAGGGCTCGATCCGCTGGTGGTCGAGGGATCACCGCGCCCACCACCGCTACACCGACACGGACAAGGACCCCTACTCGGTCCGCAAGGGCCTGCTCTACTCGCACCTGGGCTGGATGATCATGCAGCAGAACCCCAAGCGCATCGGCCGTACCGACATCTCGGACCTGAATGATGACCCCGTCGTCGTCTGGCAGCACCGCAACTACATCAAGACGGTCATCTTCATGGGCATGGTCTTCCCCTGTCTCGTCAGCGGCCTGGGATGGGGCGACTGGAAGGGCGGCTTCATCTACGCCGGCATCCTCCGCATCTTCTTTGTGCAACAAGCCACGTTCTGCGTCAACTCGTTGGCCCACTGGCTCGGCGACCAGCCCTTCGACGACCGCAACTCCCCCCGTGACCACGTCATCACGGCGCTTGTGACGCTCGGAGAGGGCTACCACAACTTCCACCACGAGTTCCCCTCGGACTACCGCAACGCCATCGAGTGGCACCAATACGACCCCACCAAGTGGTCCATCTGGATCTGGAAGCAAATGGGCCTGGCCTTCGACCTCAAGCAATTCAAGCAGAACGAGATCGAGAAGGGCCGTCTGCAACAGCTCCAGAAGAAGCTCGACCAGAAGCGCCAGACGCTCGACTGGGGCATCCCTCTCGAGCAGCTGCCCATCATCGACTGGGACGCCTACCAGGCCGAGGCCAAGAACGGTCGCGCCCTCGTCGCCGTGGCCGGCGTCGTGCACGACGTCACGGACTTCATCAAGGACCACCCGGGTGGCAAGGCCCTGATCAACTCGGGCATCGGCAAGGACGCCACGGCCATCTTCAATGGCGGCGTCTACAACCACTCCAACGCCGCGCACAACCTGCTGTCGACGATGCGCGTCGGCGTGATCCGCGGCGGCTGCGAGGTGGAGATCTGGAAGCGCGCGCAACGCGAGAACAAGGACATCTCCTTCGTCTCGGACTCGGCGGGCAAGAAGATCATTCGGGCGGGCAGCCAAGTCACGCGCATCGCCGAGCCCGTGGCCTCTGCCGACGCGGCGTAAGCCGTGCTGTCTTGTCTTGTATTGCGAGCGAGCGAGCCCTTGATGAGTTGCATGAGACAAAAATTGCATTGCCGTTTCTGAGCGATGGGGATCTGTTTATTAGACCAGGGGCGTTTGGGACGGGGTTGGTTTGCACGCCGGCGGTTCTCTCATTTGGGGGGGCGGCCCTCTTGGTCTTGTGTGACGGAAGAAAAACACAGATGTAATCATGACATGAAGGGGATTGATTTGGGGGTGGGTCAAACTTGACGCAGGGATGGGATCACGACCGATCACCCAAGTCGACGAAGTGACTCCTGCCCTGATTGTCATTGGGCCCGGCCTCAACATATCGAGATATTAATAGAACGTTGATATTCACACTCCCATGCCCTATCTACATCAGCATCAGACGTTGTGATCCTGCTTGTGTGCTGAGTGCCACGAACGTACCGTACCGTACCGTACTCTAACTGTGTGCGAAACTTGCGTGTGGCGCGCACCGTATCGTATGCACCGTCCCCGCAGCAAGCTACAGCTGAGCGATTCTTGCAGAGGTAAACAAGTGAGGGTACGTTAGTAAGTATAGTATGTAAGCCATGTCTAAAGGCGGATGATTCGTCCGGCTTGGGAAAGGGAGGGTTTTTTTTTTTTTCTTGATTGATAGGTTGCATTGGTTTGGATTGGTTTGGATTGGTTTGGTGCGCTGAGGTGAGGTAGGTGAGGTACTGTACGGGACTGTGAAGAACTGTACTGTGAAGAACTGTACCTTACTATACTGTACTGTAGAGTGTGCATGTAGCACCGATCAGAAGTCTGGTTTAAATCACCCAAGGTAGTTGTGGTTGCTTGATCCTCTGCTTCTTCTGCTGCTGCTGCTTCTTCTGCTTTTGCTGCCAGCTCTGCTGACAAAAAAAAGGCTTAGCGTTCAAGGACAGCGAAAGAAGCAAATTCTCCAAATTCAAGAAACCACTGAAAGCACGCATCCCACACGAGATCCTACTAATCGTCACAAAACGATCTACGATCCGGAGGGGCCGACAAAATCGAGTCATCTCAGATCTCCTGGAAGTGGAGACGTGCTGAGCTTGTGGTTTTTTATACAGGTATATAGGTACTGAACTTTATATAATACGTGGACACTGTGACGATCTAATCAGTCGAGGGGCTGGGAGATCAGTCAACTGGTCACCGTGTTCATATGGTATAAGAAACGAGCCTTTGGTTCTGTAATAAAAATATTCATTTAAAATCAACAACTGCAAAAGGCAGAAGTTATTAAAAAGAAAAAACCTTATATATATAATAATTTCCACAGTTGATAAAAGATTCATTAAAAAACCAAGAAGCTTGCAATTATACGTAATTGCTGAAGTGACGCGAAAAGCAAACGAGTAAATCGTTACACTACCCCTTCGTCCGAAAAAAGCGCGCTTTCGAGCTTTTATCCATTGGTACGTCGCTATTCAAATGATCGTACGAATCCAAACCTTCGGAATACGCTTTCAGCCAATTTACAAGTTTTGCAGAAGGATCGGGAAACTTTTTATACGCTAAATAAAAGTCGCGTATTTTCAGAAAAGCGTATATAAAATCAAACGCGGGATACCACGTGAAATCTTTATTTAAGCTTATTCAAAAAGTTTTATATTAAAAGATTTTCCGCTGCATTCGACAGGCGATCAATTTTTCGATTTCGTATTCAAGCTTATCAATTATATTAATAAATTCAAAAGCTAAATTAACCTGACCTGAAAGCGCGTCGTCAGCTGTTTTACGCAGTCGACTAGCGTGAAAAACTGGATATACGTTTATAATATTAAAAAAATCTAGCTTAAAAACGTTATCGAAAATTTTGGCTATAATTTTAAAAAAACCGTTTGTAAAATTGTCGAACTTGCGAAAGGGCCGAAAAGTCGGAAATAAACGCATATCGAGCTATACGTAATCGCTAATATCAAAATCGATCGCGCGGCGAAATTTATTCGCATTTTTTTTTATTTTATCGTAAGCTTATTAAAAATGCGATTTAGCGAGGTTCCAGGCGTCGTAATAGCGGCGAGCGTACGCACGAGCTTCGTTTGCGTTTAGCTTATATAAAAAATTAAAAAAAAAAAAAGTATCGAGCTTTCAGTTTCAATTAATATAAAAAATATAACCGTATACAATTTCAAAAAGTAAAAGGCTATCTAGACTTTCGTAAAAAAAAATTATTTAAGCGAAATTTATTATTAAAAAAATTCGCTCTAATCGTTTTAATAAAAGTTTACGAAAGGTCGAAAGCGTTTTTGCAAATATTAATTATAAATTTCGGTCTGACCGTCGGTTTCAAAATAAACGGCTATCGAAAGCTTTAATTGCGTATCAAATATTTTGTTTAATTCAGATTAAAAAATAAACCAATACTAAGGGCCACGATCGCTAATAATACTTTTTAAAAGGCCAAAATACTTATACACGTGAAATATATATAATTTGGCGAAGCTTCGAGCGTCGATATTTTTATAGCAAAAAATCGAAATAGCTTGCTTAAAAAAGCGATCTATTATTACGAATACGTTATCGTAATCGTATTTGTTTTTATTAAAGCTGCAAAAGTCTATTATAATATGCTTTCAAAAATGGTTAAAAACAGAAAAAAACTAATAAAAACCGAAGCGCTTATTTTTTAAAATAAAACTTTTTCGACAAGCGTAGCAATTGCGATAATATTGTTTTACGAAAGCTGTTATACCTCGCCAATAATATTAATCCGAAAGCAATTGCGTAGTTTTGCGAACGCTGAAATAAACGGTAAAAATCTGGTCGTATATTTTTTATATAAAAGCCAAACGAAAATAATCGACGTTTAATACTATCAGGCGACCGTAATATAATAGCAGATCGCGTTTAAATATACGAAAGCGGAATATTATTATCGTCGTTCCTTTTTGTAACGTTTCGTATAGCTTTTTTTCGAAAGGCTATTAAGCTGCTAGCTATACGATTAATATGGAAAAGCTAATCAACAACACGGAATACGAAAAAGAAATCAGCTATTTCAACGATAAAAACAGCTGTTTCGAAGGCCGTGGAAAATCGAAATTTTTTAATTAAAAAACGGTGATCGATCTAATCGGCTCGAAAAAAGGTTTGCAAACGCTAAATGCGTTTAAAAAAGTTTTAGCGATCGAATTCGCTCGTACGACGTATTAATACGTCAGCCAAAAGGTTGTGTTTATTTGGTTTATATATAATAAAAAAGTTATAATCGGCGAGAAGCTCGGCCCAGCGTATTTATCGAGCGTTTAAAAATTTAAAAATTATAAAATATTTTAAAACTTTATAATTAATAATAATTTTAATTTAATAGACTGAACCAGTTAGTTCAGCATAAAAATTGCTTAAAAATCTTACGATTGCTGTCAGGAACCAACATCACGTGTATAAGTCAGGTGATCCGCCAAGACCCTCTGCCTTCTACCAACCCTCGAATAACATTCTCTGCGGATAAGCCGTAGGGGCCGGATAATATTGTAAAAGCTGAAAATAATATTTAAGTAAAACACTTTATAGAAATAATTGCTAAGAAACCAGTTATTAGGGTTATATTAAAAAGGATAAGAAAAGGTCGGGATAAGGGCTAAAAAAGCATACTAAATAGGATTCGCCTGATTTCCTGGGAAATATTTTTTCGAGGGCTCCACCCCTCCTTTTATATTTATATACGCCTTTTATTAGAAATGTAAAAAGTAAAAATCAGTTTGATTATTAATCCAATCTTATCTGAATTTTATTATTTGAATTAATATTTTCTTGCTTTTCGATTTTTACTGTGACGACTCACTCGTTTGCCCCTCGCGTCACCCCAGCAACTACGTATAGTTGCAAGCTCCCTGGTCTCCTGGTGGGTCTCCTATCAATTATGGAAATTATCATATATATAAGGCTTTTTCCTTTTAGCAACCTTTATTTTCTGCAGTTGTTAATTTTAAATAAATATTTTTGTTATAAAACCAAAAGCTCGTTTTATATCATATGAACACGGCGACCAGTTGACTGATCTCCTAGCCTTTCGATTAATTAAATCGTTATATTATTAATAACTTTTTTTCTACGCTGGCGACGGCGTAAATTATTTCTCCTTTCGAATTCTTTACGGATTACACCAAAATGATCGACCGGTCGTAAAAAGGCTTATTTCCGCATTTCGCGAAAGATGGCACTTGTTTAACAATCTCCTTTTTAACAAAGCTTTTCAGCTTCTGCTATTACACTATAATTTCCTTTTTTTTAATCAGCGAAAAAGCAGCTTTTTCCAGAAGCTTCTTTTTCTGAAAAACAGTCCTTCCTCCGAGGAAAAAAGAACAAAGGAAAAGGCAGAGCGCTAACCATTTCGCCTGCCATCTTTTTCTTACAGCCTAGCGTTGAAAGCATTTAGTTGAGACTTTTGCAAAATTAATTAAAAAAAGCGCAAAAGCGTAAACGACAACTTCTGGAAATTATACGATTGCGACAGATCCTTTAATCAGAGCGTTTAATAGAATCTATCGAACGTGCTTTTGCTAGTCGCGAATCTGCTGCTTTTTTTCGCAACGTTTTATTTTAATCAACAAACGCTGCAAATCAATTTCCATACTTTTCGCGAACTTTTTTTAGATTTCTCCATGACGGCCAAGACTTTAGCGCGCTTTTTAAACGCTATAATTCTTATTTATTTGCTGATTTTCGATTAGCTCGCATAAAGCGCGTTCCGAACTTTGAATTTAAGCTAGATAATGGTGAAATTACAAAGCACGCTACTAAAAGATTAAAGTTTTCGATAACTTCGAATTTTATTACGATTATTTCGCTGGCGATCGATTTCGCAAAAATTATATATTCGATTAAACCGAAAGCGTAGCAAAAGAGTTTTTGACCTTTCGTATCTTGGACCGCTCCGATCTTATTTTTTTCGAAAAATTAATCAAAAAGGTCGCCGATTTCCTGGCCGATTCTTCCGACGTTTAAAAGGCCGAAAACGAGTTTAAAATGCTTATAATAAGTACGCACGACGATTTCTGGCGCTTTTATCTGCGATTCTCCATTTTCGCAGCGAACGCCCAAATACGAACTGATAAACAGCTTCGAAACGCTTTCCGCGATAAAATATTAAAGCGTTTACGGGAAAAGCTGCATTTGGAATAAACGCGTACAACGACTTTTAAGAATTGGCTTATCGCCGTTCGATAAAAAAAACAAGGTCAGTTGGCTGAACGAATTTTATACGCGAATCGCTTTTCAACCAAGTTTACCATTTATCAAAATAGTAAGTTTTTAATCAAAGCGTATTACGAGTCAAATCGTACGTACGAAAATCGTTCTGGTGCTCCATAAGCTTTTTTTCAGCCCTTTGTTTTTCCTCCTTTTTTACGCCAGAACGCTTTTTTTAGCGTTTTTTTTTTTCGATCGGATTAACGATAACGCTCGTTTTTTATTTTATATCAAAAGGTTCGAGGCCAATTTGTACGATTTTTTACGGGCCGATCTTCGGTTTTATTCAAAAGCTTTCTTAAGCTGGTAGATGTAAACGAGGTCGAGCCGGCCGAAAATTCGCCTTTTAATAATAATAGTAAAAACGAAAACTCTTTTCCAAACGACTTTTAAAACGCATATAAAGAAGTTAAAGGCTTTTCCGCTAGTCGAAGAAACGCTCAGGTTTAAATAAAGCCTTTTTTTTAAGCGTATTGCGCGATATGCGTTACTTTAACGTTCGAAAGCTTTTTGATAGCGATTTATTAACAATTTCCGTTATATTTATTAAAAATGGCTTTTCGTATAAAATAAAAACGCTCGCCGACTTTGGAGCGAACGGTTATGCGTTAATCGATTCGGCGCTGATCAAGTCTTTTTTTTTTTTTTTAAAACCTTTAATTTAATTTTTCCCGGCTTTTTTTCTTATAAAAAGGTATAATAAAGCTCGTGGCTATTTAATCACACATTTTACGCTTTTCAACTTTATTATTAACAATCGAATACAATCGTTTACTTTTTTTTTAATTACTAACCTCGGAAATTATAATATGATTTTAAAAAAAGCTTGATTGGCCGAACACTAAGTTTTATTAAACTGTAATAAACGCAAGCTTTATTGGCCGAAGTTTTACTCCTCTATAGCTTTTTACGCTCGTTGTATTAAAGTTTTTTATTTGCACTTCCGAAAGATTTAATTTCGCTATTAAAACGACGCTGTAAAACGTGATAAAAATCTTGATCAATTGTGGCAGATCTACGACGTTATGCGAAGCGCGAAAAGGTCGAATTTTATTCGCGGTATCAATTTCGATAGCGACGCTAGTAAAATAATATAAGAAATTATATTATTTTTTTAGGCTGCCGATTTCCTTTTTATTATTTCTTTTTTTTTTTTTTTTTTTTTTCGTCAGAACAGCTTTTTTATTTTACGAAAAACAGTTATATTAAAAACCGAAGAAAGGCTTTCGCCGCGATGGCTTTTCAGTTTAATATAATCGATAATTCAGATAAGCCATCTTTTGAACTTTTTAAACGATCAGTTCGAAAACGAGTCTTTTAATTTATTGCTTATTCAATTTTTATCTGCCAGATTATTGTATACGTTTTTAAGTTGATTTTTAGAAAAAAAACAGTTGAAATGTTTTTAACCTTTTTATACGAGATCGACAGAATACTAGACGATTTTACGTATAACATTTTTTTCAAAACTTAATTTTATAGTTTTTTCGAACGTTTCAGGACCAATAAAATATCGATTTCGACCTTTTTAATCAGCTTAGCGAAGCTAATTTCGAATGAATCTTTTTTCGAATCTTTTTCCTCGAAATACAAAAATCTCGAACACGTGTTTTCTAAGGCCGTTAATAACGAGCTAGCCTTTTACCGGCCCTACGATTATAAGATCGAGCTTATTATAAATAAAAAAGAGCTAAAATACACTTTTTTGTACAAAATGTCGATTCCAAAGCTCGAAATTGTTAAAATCTATTTGCAAAATAATTTTAATAAAAGTTTTATCGAATTTTTTACCGCTTTTTTCGCTGTTTTAATACTTTTCGCCAAAAAACCCGACGGTTTATTACGTTTTTGTATCGATTATCGAACTTTTAATAATGTTACTCGTAAGAATCGTTACCCCTTCCTTTTTATCGATAAGACTTTTGCTCGTTTTTCGGAAGCGCGAATTTTTACGAAATTCGATATTCGTTAAGCTTTTTATAAAATTCGAATGGACCCCGCCAGTAAAAAACTGACGACGTTTCGTACGCGTTACGGCGCCTATAAATGCAAAATGTTATTTTTTAGTTTTATTAATAAACCCGCAATTTATTAACGCTATATAAACGACGTTTTTTTCGATTATTTAAACGATTTTTGTATTGCATACCTGGATAATATTTTTATTTATTTGTCCGATCTTTTAAAACACGCCATATACGTTCGCAAAATGTTCCAAAAGCTCGCTGACGCTGAATTACAGGCCGATATTCGGAAATCTGAATTTAACGTTATTTGGACCCGTTATCTAGGCTTTATTATTTTAATTAAAAGCCTAAAAATAAACCTAAAAAAAATCTTCGTAATCGCCCATTGGAAGCCTTTTATTATTGTAAAAAGTGTACAAAATTTTTTTAGTTTTTGTAACTTTTACCGACGTTTTATTAAAAACTACGGTATAATTGCAAAGCTTTTGGTTTATTTGACCAAGGTTAACGTTTCTTTTAATTTTATTTCTGAATATTAAAAGAGTTTCGACCTTTTTACACTAGCTTTTATTATTATATCAATTCTATAATATTATAGGCAAGACTTTTTCTGTATATTAAAGATTAACGCTTTCGACGGCGTAGTAGCTTTTATGCTTTCGCAATTCTATGGCGACGATTAGCTTTCAGTCGTCTATTTTAGCAAAACTATAGTCTTCGCAGAGCTAAATTACGTCGTATACGATAAAAAAATACTCGCAATCGTAAGATCTTTAAACAACTTTCGTATTAAATTAGCTGGCTTAGTTTATTAAATTAAAATAATTATTAATTACAAAGCCTTAAAATACTTTATGACTTTTAAACTTTTAAACGCTCGATAAATACGCTAGGCCGAGCTTTTCGCCGATTATAATTTTTTTATTACGTACAAACCAAATAAACACAATCTTTTGGCTGACGCATTAACACGTCGTACGAGCGAACTCGACCGCTAAAACTTTTTTAAACGCACTTAGCGCCTGCAAATTTTCTTTCGAACAAATCAGATCGATCACCGCTTTTTAACTAAAAAACTTCGATTTTTCACGGCCTCCGAAACAGCTGTTTTATCGTTGAAATAATTGATTTTTTTTCCGTATTCCGTATCGTTAATCAGCTTTTCCACGCTAATCGCACAGTTAGCAGCCTGATAGCCTTCCGAAAAAAAGCTGTACAAAACGCTACGAAAAGAAACGACGATAATAATACTTCGTTTTCGTATATATTTAAACGCGACTTGCTATTATATTACGGTCGTCTAATAATATTAAACGTCGATTATTTTCGTTTGGCCTTTGTACGAAAAATGCACGATCAGATTTCCACCGCTTATCCCAGCGTTCGCAAAACTACGCAATTGCTTTCGGACTAATATTATTGGCGAGGTATAACAGCTTTCGTAAAATAATATTATCGCAACTGCTACGCTTATCGAAAAAGTTTTATTTCAAAAGATAAGCGCCTCGGCCTTTTTTAGTCTTTTTTTGTTTCTGACCATTTTTAGAAGTACGTTATAATAAATTTTTACAGCTTTAACAAAAACAAATACGGTTACGATAACGTGTTCGTAATAATAAATCGCTTTTTCAAGCAGGCTATTTCGATTTTTTATTATAAAAATATCGACGTTCGAAGCTTCGCTAAATTGTATATATTTTATATGTATAAATATTTTGGCTTTTTAAAAAGTATTATTAGCGATCGTGGCCCTTAGTATTAGTTTATCTTCTGGTTTGAATTAAACAAAATATTCGGTACGCAATTAAAGCTTTCGACAGCCGTTTATTCTGAAACCGACGGTCAGACCGAAATTTATAATTAATATCTGCAAAAACGCTTTCGATCTTTCGTAAATTTTTATTAAAACGATTGGAACGAATTTCTTTTAATAATGGATTTCGTTCAAATGGTTTTTTTTTACGAGAGTCTAGATGGCCTTTTACCTTTTGAAATTATATACAATTATATTTTTCATATTAATTGGAACTGAAAGCTCGATATTTTCTTTTTTCTTAATCTTTTACATAAGCTAAACGCAAACGAAGCTCGTGCGTACGCTCGCCGTTATTACGACGCCTGAAACCTCGCTAAATCGCATTTTTAACAAGCCTACGAAAAAATAAAAAGAAATGCGAATAAATTTCGCCGCGCGATCGATTTTAACGTTGGCGATTACGTATGGCTCGATATGCGTCCATTTCCGACCTTTCGGCCTTTTCGCAAGCTCGACAATCCTACAAACGGCCCTTTTAAATTGTAGCCAAAATTTTCGATAACGCTTTTAAACTAGACTTTTCTAGTATTATAAACGTACATCCAGTTTTTCACGCTAGTCGACTGCGTAAAGCAGCTGACGACGCGCTTTTAGATCAGATTAACCTAGCTCTTAAACCTATTAATATAACTGGTAAGCTTAAATACGAAGTCGAAGAATTGATCGCTTATCGAATGCAGCGAAAGACTTTTTAATATAAAGCTTTTTGGGTAAGCTTAAATGAAAATCTCACGTAGTATCCCGCGTCTAACTTTATATACGCTCTCCTGAAAGTGCGCGACTTTCATTTGGCGCATAAGAAGCTTTCCGGTCCTTTTGCAAAACTTATAAACTGGCTGAAAGCGTATTCCGAAGGTTTGGATTCGTACGATTATTTGAATAGCGACGTACCAATGGATAAAAGCTCGAAGGCGCGCTTTTTTCGGACGGGAGGGTAGTGTAACGACTCATTCGTTTGCTTTTCGCGTTATCCCAGCAACTACGTATAATTGCAAGCTTTTTGGTCTTTTAATAGGTCTCTTATCAATTATGGAAACTATTATATATATAAGGCTCTTTTTTCTTAGCAATTTCTGCTTTTTACAGTTGTTGATTCTAAGTGAATATCTTTGTTACAGAACCAAAGGCTCGTTTCATACCATGTGAACACGGCGACCAGTTGACTGATCTCCCAGCCCTCCGACTGATTAAATCGTTACATTTACATTTTAATTTTTCTATTTACCGGAACGGCAGTTCGATACTACTAAAACAATCTTTTATTATATTATTATATTTACATCGTTATTATCGATATTATAACTTTTCGCATTCGCAGAAAATAAGCATTTCTAGCTATTTAAAAAAACCTAGCATTTTCGGCTGCTTAAAAAAATCCTGTACCATCGTTTTTTTTAACGTTATTAATTTTATTAAAGGCCGAAAATACCCTACTATCAGAGCGCGACGATTTTCTAATTTTTTTTATCGAAAAAATTATTAAAAAAAGCCACGCTCAAAGCGATTCGAAAGAATTTTTTACCGAAACTTTGATTTATTTGGTTAACGAACGAATCCGCGCCGAATAAAAAGAAAACGATAAACGTAAAAAAGTAAAAGAAATACGAGCTAAAATAAAATAGAAAAAGACTGAAAAAAGAATTTACGAAATAATTAAAAGATTCGAAAAAACCAACGCCGAAACGAATTTCGAAAGGAAATTAAACAATTTTAACGAAAACTTAACGCTTTCGAAAATATCGAAAAAAAGGTTTTTATATTTTTTAATATCGTTCTAGCTAAAAAAAAACAGAAAATAACCTAAGTTAGCGATTATTATAAAATATTTTCGAAGCATTACGATAATAATATTTATTAAAAACGATTTAGCATTTTTTTTAAGCATATTATACTTTTTATAAAAAACACAGCGAATTCGAGCCGAAAAGCATTAAAAATAAAAGATTTTTTAATATATCGAAGGAAAAATATTAAAAAAGCTTAATTTTTTATTCGGCGTGCAAAGCGAAATTTCCGCTAAAATAAAAAAGTAATATTTTATATTAATTAAAAGAAAATTAACGCTTGTGTTTTAGCTTTCGACGATAAGATAAAAAAAAAGTGGACCGGATACGAACGACGTTTTACGAATATTCGAATTATATGAAACGATTTTAAAAAATAAATATTAGACTTTTTAATAAATGCGGAAAATCGAGAAATCGCGGTTTCGAATTTATACGATAAAACGAAGCAAAAGAAATATAAATTAATTAACGATTTCGTTGCTTATTTGAATAATTTCGAATAGCAATTGCAAATAATAAACGATGCGATTAAAAAGAAAATGCTTTTCGCAAAACTCCGATTTATTTTTCGAAAAGAAATTATTAAACGAAGCAATACTGCAGCTATAAGCTCGTATAAAAAATTAATATTAATCGCTCGTTATATCGAAAATGCTAATAAAATTATCAGCGACGAAACGAAAAATAATAAACGACGAAACGAGCGCAAAAAAAAAAGAAAAAAAAAGATTTATATTTACGATTAAAATCTAAAAACTAAAACAAATATATATCGTTTTCGATTCGAGCATACGTTATAAGAAAAAAAACAAAAGCGAAAAAACGATAATTTTAATAAAATCCTTTGGAATTCTAAAACTTTTAACGATTTTTTTTATTTTTCGAAATGTAATCGCTGCTAAAAAAAAAAGCATCGTATAGCTAATTATTTAAAAGTCGAATATTATAAATGCAACAGAAAAAAATATATAGCTTTAAACTGCTCCGAAGCTAATAAATCTAAAAATTCGAAAAAAGCTTCCGTTCGATTTTAATTTCGTCGTTATTAATAAAATCGAGCGAAAAAAAAAAGCAAAAAATAATAATTTCAATCGAAATTAAAAGAATTAAAAGCAAAACTCGTACGAAACGAGCTTTTATCGATTGCGGCGTAAAAAAAAACTGCGTAATTTAAAAGTTATTAATTAAATATAAATAAAAACTAATTTAAAAACGTATTAATTTATTTACGGTTAAAAAAAAAAAAGTAATTATTTACGGCATATATACGCAATTTATTCGCGCTATTGATAATTATAAAACAACTAAAAAAATACAAAACGATTTCGTAGCTTACGATATAAATATTTTAAAGGTTTTATTTATCCTAGAATTTTTTTAATTGCGAAATATCGACCCCGTTATAAGCTTTCGAGCTAAGTTGTAGCGATATTCAATCGAACGCTTACAATTTAATTTCGTTACAATTAAACGTTTTAAAAAGAAATTCAAAAGAAAATAAGCGTTTTATATCGTTTTAAAAAAAGCTATTAAAAAATAGTATTAATTACTTTTTAAATACGACGATTACGCCGACGTGTTTAACGATACCGCCGCGGTTATTCTAGTTTTTTACTATTTTATAAAGCATCGAATAGATTTCGCGAAAAAAAAAAACCTTTTTTGGGAATCAGTTTATTTTTTGTCGGAATTTAAACTTATCGAATTGCGCGAATATTTCGATTCGAATTTAAAAAAAAACTGGATAAAAAAATCTATTAATTTTGCCGGCGCACCGGTAATATTTATACCGAAAAAAAACGGAAATTTACGATTATGCGTCGATTATAAAAGTTTAAACGCAATTACGATTAAAAATCGAATTTTTTTACTTTTTATAAGCGAAACTTTGGATCGTTTAAGAAAAGCTAAAATATTTATTAAACTAAATTTTATTTAGGCGTATTACCGCTTTCGAATAAAAGAAAAAAATAAATGAAAAACTGCGTTTCGTATTCGTTACGGATATTTCGAATACTGCGTATTATTTTTCGGCTTTTCGAACGCATCAGCAACTTTCCAAGCGTATATTAATTAAGCTTTAATCGGTTTAGTAAATATTACGTATATAATTTATTTCGACGATATTTTAATATTTTTCGAAAACTCCGACGATTATATAAACGCGGTAAAAAAAGTTTTCGAAAGATTTCGTATTAACAAATTTTACGAAAATTTAAAAAAATATGCTTTCGACACGAATACGATTGAGTTTTTAAGCTTCGTCGTTATTTTTACGAAAATTAAAATAGATCTAAAAAGAATAAATAATATTCGGAAATAGCCTTTTTTTACTACGTGGCGAAATATTCAAATGTTTTTAGGTTTTACTAACTTTTACAAACGTTTTATTAAAAACTACGTTAAACTTTGCCGATTTATTACAGATTTTTTAAAAAAAATGCAACGAAAAAAAATATCGGGCCTTTTTCGTTTTTTATTCGAAGCGAAGCTCGCTTTTTTACTTTTAAAAAAAAAATTTTGCTAAGCACCGATTTTACGCTATTTCGATTTTCGATTAAAAATCCAAATCGAAACAAACGCTTCGAAATTCGCTATAAGCGAAATATTATTTTAATTATTCGGAAAAAATGCGAAAACACGTTAGCATTTTATCGTATATTATTCGAAAAAGCTTTTTTTATAAAACAAAAATACGAAGTTTACGACGCTAAGCTAATAGCTATAATTTACGCTTTTAAATAATAAAATTAATATTTACGTAGCGCTTTTAACGTTATTATTATGCGTATAAATTATTATAATTTAAAATACTTTTTTACGAAAAAACGTTTAAACGAACGCTAAGCGAAATAAGCCGACGAGCTAGCTAAATACGATTTTGTAATCGAATATAAAACAAAAGTTTTTAATCCGGCGAATAATTTTTTCCGCCGGCCAAATTTAAAAAAAGATTTAAAAAAAAATAACGAATAGCTGTTTACGCTGCATCGTAAACTAAAATTAATTTATTTAAGAAATTTTAAAATGTTTTCCGCAGTAAAAACACGCTTAAAATCGGAATATAAATTATTTCGCGCCGATAAGTATTCGAAGCTTTTGTTAACGGAATTAAAAAGTAAAAAGCAAGCGGAAAAAAGCCAAATAAAAAGCTTTTTCGCCGGACTGTTTTTTGCTAATATTACTGATTGCAAATAATATATACCACGAAGCGTAGCCGCTATATTGCTATAATCCGAAACGGCTAATAACGAGCTAGCAAAACCGATTTACAAAACTATTTTTAAATTACAAAAATCTGATTTTTTTATATTATAAAAAACGTACGAGTCGGCTTCGCAAAGCAATCGAGCCGGATCCGAAAAACATTGGCGTATAAGCCAAAATAAATTATTACGTTACAAAAAACGTACGTATATTTCGAATAAAAGCGTTATTAAAAGCGAAATATTAAAAATTAATTACGACGATCCGACCGCCGGCTATTAAAGCTTTCGGCGAACGCTAAAACTAGTCGAAAAAAAGTATTTCTGGCCTGATTTACGAAGCGACGTAAAACGTTACGTTAATACGTATAAAAAGTGTCAGAAAAGCAAGTTTAAAAAGCACCGATCCTATAGCGAATTAATTTTTTTTTCGATTTTTACGAAATTTTAGGAAAAAATAATTATAAATTTTATTACGAGTTTATTTTTTAGCAAAAAACGAAATCGTATTTACGATTTTATATTCGTTATAATAAACCGATATATAAAACTGTCGAAATATATACCGATATAAAAAACGATTTTAATTTCAGATTTAGCTAAAATATTTATATAACACGTTTACAAAAATTTTGGCTGTTTTAAAAGAATTATTATAAACAAAAAGTTAGTTTTTATTAGTAAATTCTGATTTTTAATAATATTTTATTTACAAATACGACGTCGATTAAGCATCGCTTTCCATTTTTAAACCGATAGCCAAACGAAATATTAAAATTAAGTTTTAAAATTTTATTTTCGTACGTATTACGATTATCGACAAAACGATTAAATTACAAAGCTTGTTTTAGCCGAGTTTACGTATAATAATTCGATATACGCTTTTACGGGTTTTATTTTTTTTCGCATATTATACGGCTTTTATTTAAAATTTAATAGCAACGTCGAAAGCGACGTCGTAAAAAAAAAAATACCGTCAACGGAAAAACGAATTAAAATATTATAAAAAAAAAAAAAATACTTAATAAAAAGCTAAAAAAAGCCAACGCGAATTACAAAAGGTTTTACGACGCTAAATACAAAAAAATTAAATTTTAAATAAGCGATAAAATATTATTATCGATTAAAAACCTTCGATAGCTGCGATTTTTTCGAAAACTTTTAAATAAATATCTAAAGCTTTTCAAAATTAAACGAGTTATATACGAGCACGGCCAAACTTATTAATTCGAGCTTTTTTTTTAATATCGTATTTACGATATTTTCCACGTTTTTTTATTAGAACTTTAATAAGATCGGAACGATACCGAGCCGAAAAATAATATAATAAAATTCCAAAAACCCGAAAAATACAAAATCAAATTAATACAAGTTTATAAAAATACAAAAAAAGACCGATATTATTTAATACGATAAAAAGGTTATTTATTAAGCGAAGATTCGTAAAAATTAAAAAACTATTTTACGAACGCAAAAAAAATTGTAAAAAAATATTTAAAAAATACGATAAATAATAGCAACGGAGCAATAACGAATGCGCGTTGTAAAAGCAAAAAAAAAAAAACAAAAATATTCAGAAAACCTTAGAACCGCTGTTAAGCCAATTTATTTTTATTATTATTTTTTTTTCTATCGTTATCGTTATTTTTTTCAGATTTAAAAGCAACGGCAAGCTAAAAAAAATTAATATTAAACGAATTCGCAGAATATTCGATTTATTTTAATTAAAACTTTTACAATAGCCGTAATCGAATATTAAATTGCAGCTACGATATTTTCGTAAAAATCCAAAATTTAATTTAATTAATTAAAATAAATCCGAGCGATATTTTCGAAACGTCGGAAAATACGTTTTATATTAGCGTCGTTAAAAAAAAGGCCGGCGCAGCCAAAGCTTTTAAAACAGCAGCAGCCGCTAAACCGGCAAAAACGGACGTAGTAATAGCAGCGGCAGCGACAGCTCGAGCCGCGGCGCGATTCGCACGATTTCCGATTATTATAAAAGCCGAAGCGTTACTTTTTTTTAAACGATTTATATAAGCGTCGTAAATAATAAAATCGATAAAAATTTTAGCAAAAGCTTTGGCTTCGGTAGCAAAAAAAAAAAAAGCGGCAACGGCGATAGCAATATCGAAACGATTTATAAAATCGTTAAAACCCGCGAAAAATGTTTGCGTTTCGATAACGCGTACGATAAGAACTTATAGCTAATTAAAAGCGAATTCGAATAAAAATTTAAAAAATTTACAAAAAAGTATTAAATATACGAAGCTTTGCAACGGTTATATTTTACGCTAAAAAGTTCGAAAACGCAAAAAAACAAAAAGTCTTTTGTAATACTTTCGCGTAAAATCAAACGGGCGCATCGAAAACAAATAAAAATCAAAAGTATTTTAAAAATTCGCGGCGAACGCGGCGAAAAGCAATTAATTAAAATAAAAAAAAAAACTAACGAAAAAATAAAAATAAAAAAAAAAAAAAAAAAGTTAAACAGAAAAATAACGGCCATTTTAAAAAAAAAGGTTTTTTCAACGAAAATATAAAGCGCTACCGGAAACAAAAAAAACAAAATAGCAAAACAGCTATAATTTACGACCGAAAGCGAAAAAAACAGCTATAATTTACGATCAAAAGCGAAAAAAACTATACGTTATTTCGAAAACGTAACGTACGCTATATACGAAAGCATACGCATAAAGAAATCAATCGTTTTTAAAAACCAAAGGTTTAAAAAAAGAAATAATATTAAAAACCAATATCACGTATATAAATCAAATGATTCGCCAAAACTTTTTGTTTTTTACCAATCTTCGAATAGCATTTTCTGCGAATAGGCCGTGGAGGCCGGATAATATTATAAAAGCTGAAAATAATATTTAAATAAAACATTTTATAAAAGTAATTGCTAAAAAACCAGTTATTAAAATTATATTAAAAAAAATAAGAAAAGATCGGAATAAGGGCTAGAAAAACATATTAAATAAGATTCGCCTGGTTTCCTAGGAAATACTTTTTTCGAGAGCTCCACCCCTCCTTTTATATTTATACACGCCTTTTACTAGAAATGTAAAAAATAAAAATCAGTTTGACTATTAACCCAACCTTATCTGAGTTCTATTGTCTGAACTAGTGTTTTCCTGCCTTTCGATCCTTACAATTGCGAACATTTCTTTATCGTATACGACGTAGTTTAATTCTGCGAAAACTATAGTTTTGCTGAAATAGGCGACTAAAAGCCAGTCGTCGCTATAAAATTGCGAAAGCACAAAAGCCATTACGCCGTCGGAAGCGTTAGTTTTTAATATACAAAAAAAATCTTGCTTGTAATATTATAAAACTGGTGCAATAATAAAAGCTAATATAAAAAAATCGAAACTCTCCTGACATTTAAAAATAAAATTATAAAAAACGTTAGCTTTAGTTAAATAAACCAAAAGCTTTGCAATTATATCGTAATTTCGAATAAAACGTCGATAAAAATTACAAAAACCAAAAAAGCTTTATATATTTTTTGTAATAATAAAAAGCTTCTAATAAACGACCACGGAAACTTTTTCTGAATTTATTTTTAGATTTTTAATCGAAATAATAAAGCTTAAGTAACGGATTCGAATAACGTTAAATTCAGACTTTCGAATATCGGCCTATAATTCAGCGTTAGCGAGCTTTTGAAACATTTTGCGAACGTATATAACGTATTTTAAAGGATCGGACGAATAAATAAAAATGTTATTTAAATATATAATATAAAAATCGTTTAAATAATCGAAAAAAACGTCGTTTATATATAGCGTTAATAAATTGCGGATTTATTAATAAAACCAAAAAGTAGCATTTTGCATTTATAAACGCCGTAACGCGTACGAAACGTCGTTAGTTTTTTTTTATTAGCGGGGTTTATTCGAATTTTATAAAAAGCTTAACGAATATCGAACTTTGTAAAAATTCGTGCTTTCGAAAAACGAGCAAAAGTCTTATCGATAAAAGGAAAAAAATAGCGATTTTTACGAATAATATTATTAAAAGCTCGATAATCGATATAAAAACGCAATGAACCGTCGGGTTTTTTTGGCGAAAAACATTAGAGCAGCGAAAAAAGCGGTAAAAAATTCGATAAAACCTTTGTTAAAATTATTTTGCAAATAAGTTTTAACAATTTCGAGTTTTAAAAAATCGATATTTTATACAAAAAAGTGTATTTCAGCTTTTTTTTATTTATAATAAGCTCGATTTTATAATCGTAGAGCCGGTAAAAAGCTAGCTTGTTATTAGCGGCCTTAGAAAACACGTATTCGAAGTTTTTGTACTTCGGAGGAAAAAAAAAATTCGAAAAAAAGTTTATTCGAAATTAGCTTTGTTAAACTGATTAAAAAGGTCGAAATCGATATTTCGTTGGTTCTGAAACGTTCGAAAAAACTATAAGATTGGGTTTTGAAAAAAGTGTTATACGTAAGATCGTTTAGTATTTTATCGATTTTGTATAAAAAGGTTGAAAACATTTTAATTGCTTTTTTTCTGAAAATTAATTTAAAAGCGTATGCAGTAATTTGGCAGATGAAAATTGAATAAGCAGTGGATTAAAGGATTCGTTTTCGAACTGGTCGTTTAAAAGATTCAAAAGATGGTTTGTTTAAATTATCGATTATATTAAGCTGAAAGGCCATCGCGGCGAAGGCTTTTTTTCGGTTTTTAATATAATTGTTCTTCGTAAAACGAGAAAGCTGTTTTGACGAAAGGAAAAAAAAAAAAAAAAAAAAGAAATAATAAAAAAAAGATCGGCAGCCTGGGAAAATGATGTAATTTCTTATATTATTTTACTGGCGTCGCTATCGAAATTAGCACCGCGAATAAAATTCGATTTTTTCGCGCTTCGCACAGCGTCGTAAATCTGCCACAATTGGTTAAGATTTTTATTACGTTTTACAACGTCGTTTTAATAGCGAAATTAAATTTTTCGAAAATGCAAATAAAAAACTTTAATATAACGAACGTAAAAAGCTGTGAAAAAGTAAGACTTCGGCCAATAAAACTTGCGTTTATTACAGTTTAGTAAAACTTAATATTCGGCCAATCAAGCTTTTCCTAGAATTATATTATAATTTCCGAGATTAGTAATTAAAAAAAAAGTAAACGATTATATTCGGTTGTTAATAATAAAATTAAAAAGCGTAAAATATATAATTAAATAGCCACGAGCTTTATTATACCTTTTTATAAAAAAAGAAGCCGGGAAAAATTAAATTAAAAGTTTTTAAAAAAAAAAAAGGATTTGATCAGCGCCGAATCGATCAACGCATAACCGTTCGTTTTAAAATCGGCGAGCGTTTTTATTTTGTACGAAAAGCTATTTTTAATAAATATAACGGAAATTATTAGTAAATCGCTATTAAAAAGCTTTCGAACGTTAAAATAGCGCATATCGCGCAATACGCTTAAAAAAAGGCTTTACTTAGGCCTGGGCGTTTTTCCGACTGGCGGGAAAGCTTTTAACTTTTTCGTATACGTTTTGAAAATCGTTTGGAAAAAGGTTTTCATTTTTACTACTATTATTAAAAAGCGAATTTTCGGCCGGCTCGATCTCGTTTATATTTATCAGCCTGGAAAAACTTTTGGATGGAACCGAAGGTCGGCCCGTAAAAGGTCGTGCAGATTGGCTTTTCTGAACTTTTTAATATGAAATAAAGAACGAGCGTTATCGTTGATCCGATCGAAAAGGAAAAACGCCAGGGGGGGCGTTTTGGCGTGAAAAAAAAGAAAAAACAAAGAACTGAAAAGAAGCTTGTGAAGCATTTGGGCGACTTTCGTACGTACGATTTGATTCGTAGTACGCTTTGGTTAAAAATCTATCATTTTAATAAATAATAGATTTGGTTGAAAAGCGATTCGCGTATAAAATTCGTTCAGCTAACTGACCTTGTTTTTTTTAACGAACGGCGGTGAGCCAATTTTTAAAAGTCGTTGTACGCGCTTATTTCAAATGCAACTTTTTTCGTAAACGCTTTAATATTTTATCGCGGAAAGCGTTCCGAAGCTGTTTATCGGTTCGTATTTAAGCGTTCGCTGCGAAAATAAAAAATCGCAGATAAAATCGTTAAAAATCGTCGTGCGTATTTATTATAAGTATTTTAAATTCGTTTTCCGCTTTTTGAACGTCGGAAAAGTCGGTCAGAAAATCGGCGACTTTTTTCATTAATTCTTCGGAAAGTGTAAAATCGAAACGGTTTAAAATACGCGGAGTCAAAAATTCCCTTGCTACGCCTTCGGTTTAATTAAATATATAATTTTTACGAAATCGATCGCCAGCGAAATAATCGTAATAAAATTCGAAATTATCGAAAATTTTAGTTTTCTAATAGCGTGTTTTATAATTTTTACTATTATTTAATTTAAACTTAAAGTTCGAAACGCGCTTTATACGAGCTAATCGAAAGTTAGCAGATAAATGGGAATTATAACGTTTAAAAAGCGCGCTAAAATCTTGGCCGTTATAAGAAAATCTAAAAAAAGTTCGCGAAAAACGTGGAGATTGATTTGCAGCGTTTGTTAGTTAAAATGAAACGTTGCGAAAAAAAAGAAAAGCAGCAAATTCGCGATTGGCAAAAACGCGTTCGATAAATTCTATTAAACGCTTTGATTAAAAGGTCTGTCGCAATCGTATAATTTCCAGGAATTATCGTTTTGTCAGGAACCAACATCACGTGTATAAGTCAAATGATCCGCCAAAACCCTCTGCCTTCTACCAATCCTCGAATAGCATTTTCTGCGAATAGGCCGTGGGGGCCGGATAATATTATAAGGGCTGGAAATGATATTTAAGTAAAATATTTTATGGAAATAATTGCTAAAAAACCAGTTATTAAAGTTATATTAAAAAGGATAAGAAAAGGTCGGAATAAAAGCTGAAAAAGCATACTAAATAGGGTTCGCTTGATTTCCTAAGAAATACTTTTTTCGAAAGCTCCACCCTTCCTTTTGTATTTATATACGCTTTTTATTAGAAATGTAAAAAATAAAAATTAATCTGATTATTAACCCAATTTTATTTAAGCTTTATTATTTAAACTAATGTTTCTTTGCTTTTCGATTTTTATATTTTGATTTTTTTATTTATCGGAACGGCAGTTCGATATTATTAAAACAATTTTTTATTATATTATTACACTTATATCGTTATTATCGATATTATAGCTTTTTGTATTCGTAAAAAACAGGCATTTCCAGCTATTTAAAAAGATTTAGCACTTTCGGCTGTTCAGAAAAACCCCGTACCATCGTTTTTTTTAACGTTACCAATTTTATTAAAAGCCGAAAATATCTTATTACCAGAGCGCGACGACTTTCCAATTTTTTTTATCGAAGAAATTATTAAAAAAGGTCACGTTTAAAGCGATTCGAAAAGACCTTTCACCGAGATTTTAATTTATTTGATTAACGAACGAATCCGCGCCGAATAAAAAAAAAACGATAAATGTAAAAAAGTAAAAAAAATACGAGCTAAAATAAAGCAAAAAAAGACTAAGAAAAAAGTCTACGAAATAATTAAAAAACTCGAAGAAATCAAAAGACGCCGAAACGAATTCCGAAAAAAGATTAAATAATTTTAACGAAAATTTACGCTTTCGAAAATATCGAAAAAAAAGTTTTTATATTTTTTAATATCGTTCCAATTAAAAAAAGACAGAAAATAATTTAAGTTAGCGATTATTATAAGGTATTTTCGAAGCATTACGATAATAATATTTATTGAAAACGATTTAGCATTTTTTCTAAGCATATTATATTTTTTGTAAAAGATACAGCGAATTCGAGCCGAAAAGCATTAAAAATAAAAGATTTTCTAATATATCGAAAGAAAAATACTGAAAAAACTTAATTTTTTATTCGGCGTGTAAAGCGAAGTTTCCGCCAAAATAAAAAAGTAATATTTTGTATTAATCTGTAAGGATTGAAAGGCAGGGAAACACTAATTCAGACAATAGAGCTCAGATAAGGTTGGGTTAATAGTCAGACTGATTTCTACTTTTTACATTTCTAGTAGAAGGCGTGTATAAGTACAAAAGGAAAGGTGGAGCCCTCGAGAAGAATATTTCTCAGGAAACCAGGCGAATCCCATTTAATATGCTTTTTCAGCCCTTATCCCGACCTTTTTTTATTTTTTTTAATATAACTTTAATAACTGGTTTTTTAGCAATTACTTTTATAAAGTGTTTTATTTAAATGTTATTTTCAGCTCTTACAATATTATCCGGCCCTTACGGCTTATCCGCAAAAAATGCTATTCGAAGATTAGTAGAAGGCAGAGGGTTTTGGCGGATCATCTGACTTATATACGTGATGTTGGTTTCTGACATTACCTTTCCTTTTAGGCTTTTGGTTCTTAAAAGCGATTGATTTTTTTGTGCGTATGCTTTCGTATATAGCGTGCGTTACGCTTTCGAAATGACGTGCGGTCTTTTTCGCTTTTGGTCGTGAATTATAGCTGTTTTTTCCGCTTTCGGTCGTGAATTATGGCTGTTCTGCTATTTTGTTTTTTTTGTTTTCGATAGCGCTTCGCATCTTCGTTAAAAAAGCCTTTTTTCTTAAAATGGCCGCTATTTTCTTGCTTAGCTTTTTCTTTTTTTTTTTTATTTTTATTTTTTTATTAGCTTTTTTTTATTTTAATCAATTGCTTTTCGCCGCGTTCGCCGCGAACTCTTAAAATACTTTTGACTTTTATCTGCTTTCGGTGCGCCGCCTGATTTTACGCGAAAACATTACAAAGGACTTTTTGCTTTTTTGCGTTTTCGAGCTTCCCAGCGTGAAATGCAACCGCTGCAAAGCTTCGCATATTTAATATCTTTTTGTAAATCTTTTAGACTTTTATTCGAATTCGCTTTTAATTAGCTATAAATTCCTGCCGTACGCGCCATCGAGGCGCAAATCTTTTTCGCGGGTTTTAACGATTTTATAAATCGTTTCGATACTGCTACAGCCGCTGCCGCCCTTTTTTTTTTTGCTGCCGAGGCCAAAGCTTTTGCTAAAACCTTTATCGACCTTATTATTTACGACGTTTATATAAATCGTTTAAAAAGGGATAACGCTTCGGCTTTTATAATAGTCGGAGATCGTACGAATCGCGCCGCGGCTCGGACTGCCGCCGCTGCTGCTGCGCCCGTTCCTGCCGGTTTGGCGGCTGCTGCTGTTTTAGAAGCCTTAGCTGCGCCGGCCCTTTCTTTTAACGACGCTAATATAAAACGTATCTTTCGACGTTTCGAAAACGTCGCTCGGATCCATTTTGATTAATTGAGTTAAATTCTGGATTTCCACGAAAATATCGTGGCTGCAATTTAGCATTCGACTACGGCTATCGTAGAAGCTTTGATTGGGATAAGTCGAATACTCTGCGAATTCGTCTGATATTAATTCTTTTTAGCCTGCCGTTGCTCTTGAATCTGAAGGAAATAGCGATAACGATAGGGAAAAAAATAACGATAAAAATGAATTGGAAAATAAATTGGTTTAGCGGCGGTTTTAAGGTTTTCTAGGTGTTTTTGTTTTCTTTTTCTTGCTTTTACGGCGCGCATTCGTTACTGCTCCGTTGCTATCATTTGTCGTGTTTTTTAAGTATTCTTTTACAACCTTTTTTGCGTTCGTAAGGTGGTTTTTTGGCTTTCAGGAGTTTTCGTTTGGTAAATAGCCCTTTTATCGCACCAAATAATATCGGCTTTTTTTTGTATTTTTGTAAACCTGTATTAATTTAACTTTGTATTCTTCGGGTTTTTGAAATTCTATTATACTATCTTTCGGCTCGGTGTCGTCCCGACTTTGCCAAGGTTTTAATAGAAAAACGTGGAAAATATCGTGAATACGATATTAAAAAAAAACTCGAATTAGTAAGCTTGGCCGTGCTCGTATATAATTCGCTTGATTTTGAAAGACTTTAAATATTTATTTAAAAGCTTTCGAAAAAGTCGCAGCTGTCGGAAGTTTTTAATCGATAATAATACTTTATCGCCTATTTGAAATCTAATCTTTTTATGTTTAGCGTCGTAAAACCTTTTATGGTTCGCGTTAGCTTTTTTTAACTTTTTACTAAGTATTTTTTTTTCTTTTTGCAATATTCTAACTCGTTTTTCCGCTGACGATACCCTTTTTTTTACGACGTCGTTTTCGACGTTGCTGCTAAGTTTTGGATAAAAGCCGTACAATATACGAAAAAAAATAAAACCCGTAGAAGCGTATATCGAATTATTATACGTAAACTCGGCTAAAGCAAGCTTCGTAGCTTAATCGTTTTGTCGATAATCGCAATACGTGCGAAAATAAAATTTTAAAACTTAATTTTAACGTTTCGTTTGGCTATCGGTTTAAAAATAAAAAGCGGTGCTTAATCGACGTCGTATTTATAAATGAAATATTATTAAAAACCAGAATTTATTAGTGAAAATTAATCCTTTGTTTATAATAATCCTTTTAAAGCAGCCAAAATCTTTGTAAACGTGTTGTATAAATATCTTAGCTAAATCTGGGGCTAAAATCGTTTTTTGTGTCGGTATATATTTCGACAGCTTCGTATATCGGTTTATTATAACGAGTATCGAATCGTAAATACGATCTCGTTTTTTGCTAAAAGGTAAATTCGTAATAAAATCCATGGTTATCTTTTCCCAAGATTTCGTAAAAGTCGAAAAGAAAGCTAACTCGCTATAAAATCGGTGCTTTCTAAGCTTGTCTTTTTGGCATTTTTCATACGTATTAACGTAACGTTTTACGTCGCTTCGTAAACCAGGCCAGAAATACTTTTTTTCGACCAATTCTAGCGTTCGCCGAAAACCTTAATAGCCGGCGGTCGGATCGTCGTAATTAATTTTTAATATTTCGCTTTTAATAGCGTTTTTATTCGGAATATACGCGCGTTTTTTATAACGTAATAATTCATTTTGGCCTATACGCTAATATTTTTCGGATCCGGCTCGATTGTTTTGCGAGGCCGATTCGTACGTTTTCTATAATACAAAAAAATCAAATCTTTGCAATTCAAGAATAGTTTTATAAATCGGTTTTGTTAGCTTGTTATTAACCGTTTCGGATTATAGCAATACAACGGCTACGCTTCGTAATATATACTGTTTGCAATTAATAATATTAGCAAAGGACAATCCGGCGAAAAAACCTTTTATTTGGCTTTTTCCCGCTTGCTTTTTACCTTTTGATTCCGTTAATAAAAGCTTCGAATACTTATCGGCGCGAAATAATTTATGCTTCGATTTTAAGCGTGTTTTTATTGCGAAAAATATTTTAAAATTTTTTAAATAAACTAGTTTTAGCTTACGATGCAGCGTAAGCAGCTGTTCGTTATTTTTTTTTAAATTTTTTTTTAAATCTGGCCGGCGGGAAAAACTATCCGCCGGATTAAAAACTTCTGTTTTATACTCGATTGCAAAATCGTATTCAGCTAATTCGTCGGCCCACTTCGCTTGGCGTTCGTTTAGACGTTTTTTCGTAAAAAAGTATTTTAAATTGTGGTGATTTGTACGCATAGTAATAACGTTAAAAGCGCCACGTAGATATTAGCTCTATTATCTAAAAGCGTAAATTATAGCTATTAGCTTAGCGTTGTAAACCTCGTATTTTTGTTTTATAAAAAAAAGCTTTTTCGAATAATATACGATGAAATGCCAACGTGCCCCCGCACTTTCGCCGAATAATTGAAATAATATTCCGCTTATAACGAATTTCGAAGCGTTTATTTCGACTTGAATTTTCAATCGAAAATCGAAATAGCGTAAAATCGGTGCTTAGCAAAACTTTTCTTTTAAAAGTAAAAAAGCGAGCTTCGCTTCGAATAGAAAACGAAAAGGGCCCGATATTTTCCTTCGTTGTATCTTTTTTAAAAAAATCTGTAATAGATCGGCAAAACTTAGCGTAGTTCTTAATAAAACGTTTGTAAAAGTTGGTAAAACCCAAAAACATTTAAATATTTCGCCACGTAATAAAAGAAGGCCATTTCCGAATATTATTTACTTTTCCTGAGTCTATTTTAATTTTCGTAGAAATAACGACGAAGCCTAGGAATTCAACCGTATTCGTGTCGAAAGCATATTTTTTCAGATTTCCGTAAAGTTTATTAGTACGGAGTTTTTCGAGAACCTTTTTTACCGCGTTTATATAATCGTCGGAGTTTTCGGAAAATATTAAAATATCGTCGAAGTAAATTATATACGTAACATTTACTAAACCGACTAAAGCTTAATTAATATACGCTTGGAAGGTTGCTGGTGCGTTCGAAAAGCCGAAAAGTAATACGCAGTATTCGAAATATTCGTAACGAATGCGAAACGCAGTTTTCCACTTATCTCCTTTTTTTATTCGAAAACGGTAATACGCCCAAGTAAGATTTAGCTTGGTAAATATTTTAACTTTTTTCAAACGGTTCAAAGTTTCGCTTATAAGGGATAGAAAAATTCGATTTTTAACCGTAACTGCGTTTAGACCTTTATAATCGACGCATAATCGTAAACTTCCGTTTTTTTTCGGTATAAATATTATCGATGCGCCGGCAGAGCTAATAAACTTTTTTATTTAGCCTTTTTTTAAACTCGAATCGAAATATTCGCGCAATTCGGTAAATTCAGATTCCGACAAAAAATAAACTGGTTCCCAAAAAGGATCCTTCCCTTTCGCGAAGTCTATTCGATGCTTTATAAAATGGTAAAAAGCTAGGATAACCGCGGCGGTATCGTCGAATACGTCGGCGTAATCGTCGTATTTAAAAGGTAATTAATGCTGTTTTTCAGTAGCTTTTTTCAAAACGATATTGTTGCGCTATATTTATATTCCTTTATTTTCTTTTATTTCTTTTGTTCCAGATTCATTCTTCCTGTACGCTTTCAGTAGTTAGATGTTCCTGGAGTTCGGAAAGGCTCGTAATCACGTGATAACGAGCCTCCTCGGAAACTAGTTTTTCCGAGCGATTGACTAAGCGAGCCCGAACCTTCCGTTTGCGGAAAGCTCGCCAGTCAGACTTAAAATAATATAAGTAATATTTTATTGCATACAATTTATCCGTTTTATCCTCCGGTAAGGGTTCTTACCGACTATTCAGCTATGCACGACAGTTATAAGCTCCGGAGCTAATCAATAAGCTTCTTTCTGTAATGTATACGCTAAGAGACTCGTTGGGAGCTTTTACCGGTTAATCCATTCGAATTGTTAAGAGATATTCGTGGGAGGTTATATTTTGCAGAGTTTTCTTTATTTGGCAAAAGGCCACGAATCGATAAAAGACTATTGAGAATGCGGGAAGCATTAATTTTTCGATTTTTTTAATTTACAAATCTTATTTTTATTTTTTTATTTTTTTCAATCCAGTCAATCGACTTTTTATAACGAAAACAATATGTCGGCTTTTACGAAAAAGGAGGTTTTTTTTTACGACCCAAAATCGTGGATCTTTTGATTAGGAGCGTACAAATTTCATCGATCAAAGATTTTTTCCTTCGATTACACCGATCTTAATCTTTTATTTCGCTTTTTTATTGATGAACGACCATAAAAATAGTCGCTATATCAGTTTATCGATCAGAGGAATAGAAAGCGCTAAGCAGACTACGACAAAGAGTACGCCGAATATAATAGCATAACCGAGGCAGAAAGGGCCGCCGTTACGATTGGTAATTTTTTCGATAGGCTTCGACCAGTTAATTTGATTTTCGACGATTTGAAAAATAAAATCGATTATTTTTTTAAAAACTATTTAAAAGAGTTTAAAAAATGGCAGGAGTACGTTATTGCTTATCAAAAGTTGCTCGACTGGGTTTTTTCAATTGTAGAAACCAGTTTAATAAACTTTGCAATCGCTTAATCGAAGATCAACGTTATTAATAATAAAAAAGCGTACGCCATTTTTTATATTGATCTGCAGGAAGATTCGTTGATGGATAGGAGTGTGCGGAGGGTAAAAATCCATATTATAAAAGGAAGCAGAGATTATTCCAGGCATTCGTTCGTATTTTGAAAAAGGATATTGCCTTTGTATACTTTTCCGTGGTTAGCTCCGTCAGATTTGATTACAAAAACACTTTTCGCAAAGCGTATAGCGGGAGGGTAAATATGACCGAGTAAGTAAAGAAATGGCAGACCGTTTACAGAGCAGCTGTCGAGTATAAGATTTCTAATATGGATGGCCGCTACGCTGTTACCGATTTTTTCGACGCAGTCGCCGCATATATTAATTTATAATGGGCGAACGGCAAAAAGGTTGAGTATTTGGAAAACGAATTTGCTGGCCTTTTTATAAAGAAGATTTTAATCGAACTGAGCTTTATAATCTTTTTTTTTGAAAATAACCGAGGATTCGATAATTCAGGCCGAAAGGTCGGAGTTTTCGCCATTTTCCTTTTCGATTTTGAAAACAACGATACTTCGAAAAATCGTGGAAAAGAAGAAGGAAAAGGCAAAAAGGAAAAAGGAAAAGGGTATGACTGCTTATGCGACACTCCCAAAAAGCGCCATTTTTATTTTCCAATCGATTGTAAAAAGCTTTTGTACGTAATAAATGGTCGTCGTAAAAAAAAGATTCTTTTTAATTTTTTAAACAGGCAGAAGATCGCTGAAATGCGAAAAGAGCTGTTTTTTAATTATAAGAAAGCCTTGAAGGCTTTAAATAAAAAGGATATTCAAATGGTCGCAATTAACAAAATCTTTGGAATTTTAATAATCAAGCTAAAACAGATTCCAAAATTAATTTTTAAGAACGATTAGAAGAAGTTTTTTACCGCAACTTTCTGTCTTTTTTGCTTTGATGCGATTAAAAAGCATTTCGGAATCAACGTTTTGGTTTTGAAGCCTGGTTAATATTACTTTTTGGATAAAAGTATTTTTCTTAATAACTGCTTTGGAACTTATTTGGTAAACGACAAAGATTTTTTTATCGAAAGGTTTTATAAGAAGGTTGATAATTTTATTAACAGCGTTTATGCAGGCATACAAAGTTTTTCAATCGTCGGAAAAAGGAGTCGTTTGATAAAAGGAGCTTTTCGCAAAAAGAATAGAAAGCCCTGGGATATAATTTTTAATAACGTAGCGTTCGTTTTAGATTTTATTATTAATATTATTTCCGCTAGTTTTTTGGCTAAAAAGGGTTATTGGTTTCAAGGGTCAGATAATACTTTTCGTTCTGAAAGCTTTGAAAGCTTTATTTTAAAACGTTAATGTTAGACGATCGCCGATTTTTATATATTTGAATATATTAAGGTTAATTGCTTTTTTTGTTCGTATTTTCTACGTAATAATTTGCATTTTTTAAAACGTAATTCGCCCGGTCTAATAATTTATATAACTCCGAAACGTCGTACGCGCTATAAGTTTAAAAAAAGCAGCGTGTTTACGTACGATCGGGATAACGATGCGCGTTTGTAGCACTTTTGTTCGGGCTATTTAAGTAAAAACGCGTTCGAAAAGCTGGTCGAAAATATTCGTAAAATAAAAATCAAAGGCTTAATTAAAATGGAATGCGAAAAATGTGCTGTTACGTATTTAAAGCAGGTGATTTTAAAAGTAATATCAGAGAATAAGTTTTTTAGATTTTTCTTTCGCATCGGTTGGGACTTTTACGATTATTTCAAAAGTCGTAGAAAAGTTTACAACGGCTCGACGTGGATGTTTCTGATAAAGAACGAATATAATAGGAAGATTTGAGCCTTCGTTATCAGAACGAAAAGTATAAAGATCGTTTTGGACCGTTTTCAAATATTCGACGCATAGATAAAACGCTAATATAATTTTTTCATTTGCAAAATTCGATAAAATAACGAATCGTCGGTAATTTCAAGATAAAAAAACATTACTTCGGAGTATTAGAAATAGGCGGAGCGCGAAGGTATCGATTTGAAATTGATTTTATTTTACGTGCATCAGCCAAACGGCTCGATCGAACGAGCAGAAAAAAAAGTAATTGAACGTTCGATAAAAATGAAAATTGGGGCGGAACTTTCAATTTTCTTTTGGCCCGAAACGATAAAAGCAGCAGCGCATTTGTATAATATGTCGCCGCTTGCTAAAAGACAATTTAAGTTTTCAAATAAAGTTTTGCACAGCTGATTTAGGCAATATTTTCGGTATTACGATTTTGCTATTATAAAAGCGCGTACGGCCGATTTCAGACCAGACTGAAGCAAAATTTATGCGTACGAAGCTCGTGCGTATTTAATAATAAAAGATCGGGAGGCTATAAAACACAAGAGAGAATTTAAGGTTTTCCCGAAGAAACATATCGGATATTTGATTAAATATAGCGCTTTTAATATTTACAAAATCTGGGTGTTTCAGCTGATGCGTGTGATTACGAGCCGAAACGTAGTATTTGACGAGTTTAAGTTTTATTTCTCGGAGGCTGAAAGTCCAAGTCTTATAATTAGATTAGAGCTTTAGAAGACCGTGGAGTTTATCGAAAACGCGGAGGACGAAGAAGCTTAAAACGCTGAATATCAGATATTAGCGGGCGGTTTTAATGGCGGCGCAGACCAGTAAAATTCGGTGTGCTAGGAAAGGGGTGATACAAAAGAAGAGCCACTATTACAAAACGAGCAATTTCCAGACTTTACAAAAGAGAATAAAAGTTTTTTTCCACCGGAGCCGCTATTAAAACCAGGACCGATTTCAGGCCTTTTTGGTGGATCTTCAAAGCTTACGGTGAAGAAGAAGGATATTTTAATACTAATAGATTTAGATATTTTAAAAAAAGCCAAATCCTCGGAAGTGAAAAACTTAATAAAAATCGAGGCGATCGAGCCTTTTTTTACGGTCGATTTAAACGTTTAAAACTCGGGGATGATAGTCTTTTATAAAAACCCTTTCGATAAAGCTATTACCGACCAGTTTTAATTTTCAGAATTAATTATTAGTCGGAAGTATGTAAAGTATATTCGAAACATTTTGATCGACGCGATAAAAGCGTTAAAAGGTTATAAAGATTTAAAAAAAAGTAATAGACTAGCAAAGCTTATTATTGCAAGATAGGATAAAACAGAGCAAAGCTTTAGGAGGTTTTCCGGCGCGGGTATAAAAATGGTCCTATACGAGGGAGCGCGCAATTTAATTTTTTAAGTTATAATTAAAAGCTATCGCCCGGCAGATTAGACGTTAAATCGATTTAGAATAGAGCAGCTATTTAAACGTTTGCTTTTAGAAGCTTTTTTAAGGCTGACTACTAAGAAGGAGATACTATTTAAAAAAAGTAAAAAAAACAAATCGAAGTTTCCGATAAGCGATAGAAAGCAGTTGATTTTAGAAACTGTTAAACGAAATCGTATAAATTTCATTTTATATTGGTCGGATAGATCGGAAGTGTACGCTATAGTATGCGAAATCTTTTAATTAATGGTTTTATTTATTAAATAACAGATCGACGAATTCGTTTATACGTTTTGGACAAACGAGCCGATTCAGATGGATGGAAAAAACCTTTAGGCTATTTACGCAGTAGTGGCGGCTTCGATAGGAGGAAAGTCGGTAAGGAATATTTAATTTTTCGATCAAAAATAATATCGGGACAATTTTCCGAAGGTTTTAAGAAATTGGAACGAATTGAAAAACCACCAGATAGGAAAGCAGTTTAGAAAGGAAGCAAGAACCGAGATCAAAAACTTAAAGATTAAAAAGTGCTGGAGGATTGTTAAAAGGGATGAAATCATAAAGCTTATTCTATTTAAATGGGTTTTTTATATATAAAAACGAATAGCTTAGGCGAATTGCAGCGGTGCAGATCGAAACTAGTCGTAAAAGGAAATTTTTAAAACGAAGCTTTAATTTTTTTTATATACGCAGCTATATTCGCAGCCCGTTTTTTCCGAACGGTTATAGCGCTGGCGGCTTATTTCGATCTGGAAGTTAAGCAATTCGATATGATTAATGCTTTCGTTAATGCAAAACGAGATTTTAGGAGTAAGCTAATTACGTGCTATTTGCCTAATAGATTTAAACAATTAAGTATAATAGTATAGCTAAATCGAGCTTTGTATGGGTTGAGGGATTTTTCAGCTTTATGGTACGGCGAATTTGCTAATATTTTAAGAAAGCTGAAGCTCGAACCAATAGGCGAAGAGCTTTGTATATTCGCCAACGAAGTGCGGAGCGTATACGTGGCGTTTTACGTCGACGATATTTAAGTTTTATACCACGCCTTTTATTCGTCAAAAGCCAACGAAATTATTTTCGGTTTAAAAAAGGCTTACGAGCTTATAAGCATAGGAGATCTGGATTATTTTTTCGGAATTCGTATTTTACGAAATAGACAAAAAAAAGAAATCTTTTTGCTTTACGATTCGTATATCGAAAAAATCGCTACGAAGTTTAGTGTATGCAAAAGGCGCTTTTCAAGCACGCTTTTCCTAATTTGCGAATTTGTTAAAAACCCAGGCGTAGCTACGCTTTCGCAGATTAAAAAGTATTAAAAAAAGGTCGGTTTAATTTTGTACACGGCCATTATGCTTCGATTCGACGTGGCCTTCGCAGCCTTTCAGCTTTTTTATTTTTTTATTAATTTAAGTTTTTAATATTTCGAAGCAGCCAATTGAACGCTTCGATATTTTTATAAAATAAGATTTCTAAGGATCGTTTACAGTCGGAAGGAGCGGAAGAACCAATTGATAGTTTTCACCGACGCTTTTTTCGCCGACGATTTAAAAACTCGGAAATCCTTTTAAAGTTATATTTTCTTTTTTTTCGAAAATGCTATTTTATAAAAAGCTGTACGACAAGACATAATTATTACTTTTTCCATTGAAGCGGAGCTATTTGCTTGTGTGGCGACCGTAAAAAAAATAATAGCATTCCAACGTTTTTTTTAAAAAAGCTTCGATTCGATGTTGTTTTTAAATGGAACGTATATTGCGATAATTAGCAAACGATTAAATTAATCGTAGAAAACAAAAAAAGAATTTTTACGAAGTTCCGCTACGTCGATATAAGTAATATGTGGATTCGCCAAAAGTATTAAAATAAAAAGTTTAAAATCATATACTTTTTAACAAATAAGATATACGCAAACGGTTTTATTAAGAATCTGACCCGATAAAAGCACGAAAGTTTCGTCAAATTTTTTAATTTACGGAATTTTCGGAGTTTTTTTTTTAAAAAGCTCGATTAATCGAGCTGAAAAGCTTGCATTTTGCAAGCGTATATTTATTTAAACAGAGATTTTTATTAAAACTTAAAAATATAGCAAAACCACTTTTTAATTAAAGAAAATCCGAATCTTTCGTAAATTCAGAAATCCAAAACCAAACCGCTCAGCTTTGCAAAAAGTCAAAAATATAATTCGCCAAAACAATAATCCGCGTTCGACGCTTCGCGACAGTTAAACCTGGGATAAACCCCTCGATAGCCTTTCCAAAAACAGCTGCCGCCGGCTATGCGGCCGGAATATTCTTTTTTTTTTGCGAAGCTTTACCAAGCTGAAAACCAGGGACGTTTGGCAAAAAGGTCGCCGCGAGATTTCCTTTTGGATTTTTAGGAAAAGGAGCATTTTTTGGTGGGTCGTGGCCAGGCCCTATTTCGCCAGTATATAGAGCAGGGGTAGGAGTTTCTATTCGAAAAGCAAAAGCAGAAGTTTAAGAAACCCTACGAGCCGCGGCGAGCTTCGCGTTAATAATACGCTTTGTGTTTATTAGTTTTGCTTTTGAGTTACGATCGATTTGGAAATTTATTTTTTTGCATTTTTAAAGCCGCTTTAACCGTAGGATAAAAAATGACCGTTATATTCTAGGAATCGATTAGCAGGAACGACAGAGTTTTTCGATAAAACTGACCGCTTTAGTGATTTTATTAATCCGAGCTTTAAAAACGGAAGATTACGCAGCCAAAACGTTCGCGTCGGCCGGAATACACGACGTGTTGATTGCGTGGCACCGATAGCAACGAGCTTTAGTTAAGTTCGACAGGCAGTCGTAGTTTAGATTTCCAATTGCTTCGCGAGCAATATAGGTTATACAAAAAGTAGGGTTGGGAGGCCCAGGAATAACAGGCTTTTTGGCCTTAGTACGAGCGCGTTTTGGAGGACGACTATCGTCGTTATTTTCATTTCCAGTTTCTTCGCCTTGGTGACTTCCGGCCGCTCCCTTTTCAGGAGCGCCAGTGTTCTGCCCTTTTTTTCCGGAAGTGTTACTAGGACCGAGACTACCGCCAGTAGCTTTTTCACCGCCAGCAGCGTTTTTTTTATTTCCAGGCGTTATATCGGCATTTTCGAAGCCAGGCAAGTATGGATCTCCGAGAAAACCGTTTAAAAACGAGATATCGAAAAGGTCGCCCTTTTCGAGAGGGTTAAAAAGAGACGAATTGGCCGAAAAAGCCGATTGATTGCGCAAAATGGATTTCGCAAAACTTCGATTACGCAAGCGCCGAAGATTGGGAGTTCGAGGAGCTGGGCCAATTAATCGCGTGGAGCCACGCGGACGACTTTTTTTGGGTGTAAAAAAGGCTATATCGATGTTTTTAATTAAAATAATGGAGCCTGAATCTATTAAAAAACTGATAAAGAAATAAAAAAATTAAGGTTTTTAAAAGCGACGAGATTTTTATTTAAGCTGAATTGGCTTTATTTACGCTTCGCAACGATAAAAAATATAAACAAGCTATATGAATGTTGCAATATCGCGTTACGGCCGTATTCGGACGACAAAAGGATTTTTCCGCGCTTTAAGAGTAGTTGATCGCCGGATTGGCAATTAGCTAGGGGGTGTGTTGCGCTATATTTATATTTTTTTATTTTCTTTTATTTTTTTTGTTTCAGATTTATTTTTTTTGTACGCTTTTAATAGTTAGATGTTTTTGGAGCTCGGAAAGGCTCGTAGTCACGTGATAACGAGCCTTTTCGGAGACTAGTTTTTCCGAGCGACTGATTAAGCGAGCCCGAATCTTTCGTTTTTTGCGAAAAGCTCGCCAGTCAGACTTAGAACAATACAAGTAACATTTTACTGCATACAATTCATCCGTTCCATCCTCCGGTGAGGGTTCCTACCGACTATTCAGCTATGCACGACAGATATAAAACGCTTGCTTCCTTTTGAATTTCTTTTTAAAACGTTTAATTGTAACGAAATTAAGCTGTAAGCGTTCGATTGGGTATCGCCACGATTTAGCTCGAAAGCTTATAGCGGGGTCGATATTTCGCAACCAAAAGAATTTTAAAATAAATAAAACCTTTAGGATATTTATATCGCAAGCCACGAAATCGCTTTGTATCTTTTTAATTGTTTTATAATTATCAATAGCGCGAATAAATTGCGTATGCGTGCCGTAAATGGTTACTTTTTTTCTTTTAACCGTGGATAAATCAATACGTTTTTGAATTGGTTTTTATTTATATTTAACTGATAATTTTTGAATTACGTAATTTTTTTTCGCGCCGCAATCGATAAAAGCTCGTTTCGTACGAGTTTCGCTTTTGGCTTTTTTAATTTCGACTGAAATTATTATTTTCTACTTTTTTTTTTCGCTCGATTTTATTAGCAGCGACGAAATTAAAATCGAACGGAAGCTTTTCCCGAATCTTTAGATTTATTAGCTTCGGGACAGTTTGGGGCTATATATCCTTTTCTGTTGCATTTATAACATTCGACTTTTGGATAATTAGCTATACGGTATCCTTTCTTTTGGCAGCGATTGCACTTCGAAAAATAAAAAAAGTCGTTAAAAGTTTTAGAATTCCAAGGGATTTTATTAAAATTATCGTTTTTTCGCTTTCGTTTTTCTTTTTATAACGTATGCTCGAATCGAAGACGGTATATATCTGTTTTAACCTTTAAGCTTTAATCGTAAATATAAGTTTTTTCCTCCTTTTTTTCTTTACGCTCGTTTCGTCGTTTATTATCTTTCGTTTCGTCGCTAATAACTTTATTAGCATTTTCGATGCGACGAGCGATTAATATTAATTTTTCGTACGAATTTGTAGCTGCAGTATTGCTTCGTTTGATAATTTCTTTTCGAAAAATAAATCGGAGTTTTGCGAAAAGCATCTTTTTTCTAGTCGCATCGTTTGTTATTTGCAATTGCTGTTCGAAATTATTCAAATAAGCAACGAAATCGTCAATTGATTTATACTTTTTTTGCTTCGCTTTATCGTATAAATTCGAAGCCGCGATTTCTCGATTTTCCGCATTTATTAAAAAATCTAATATTTATCTTTTGAAATCGTTTTATATAATTCGAATATTCGTAAAACGTCGTTCGTATCCGGTTTACTTTCTTTCTATTTTATCGTCGAAAGCTAAAACACAGGCGTTAATTTTCTTTTGATCGGTACAAAATGTTACCTTTTTATCCTGGCGGAAGCTTCGCTTTGCACGCCGAATGAAAAATTAAGCTTTTTTAGTATTTTTCCTTCGATATATTAGAAAATCTTTTATTTTTAATGCTTTTCGGCTCGAATTCGCTGTGTCTTTTACAAAAGATATAATATGCTTAAAAGAGATGCTAGATCGTTTTCAATAAGTATTATTATCGTAGTACTCCGAAGATACCTTATAATAATCGCTAGCTTGGGTTATTTTCTGTTTTTTCTTAGCTAAGGCGGTATTAAAAAGTATAAAAACCTTTTTTTCGATATTTTTAAAAACGTTAAGTTTTCGTTGAAATTGTTTAATCTTTTTTCGGAATTCGTTTCGGCGTCTTTTAGTTTCTTCGAATCTTTTAATTATTTCGTAAACCTTTTTTTCAGTTTTTTTCTGCTCTATTTTAGCTTATATCTTTTTTATTCTTTTACGTTCATCGTTTTCTTTTTGTTCGGCGCGGATTCGTTTATTAGCCAAATAAATTAAGATCTCGGTAAAGGGTCCTTCCGAATCGCTTTGAGCGTGGCCTTTTTTAATGATTTCTTCGATAAAAAGAGTTGGGAAATCGTCGCGCCTTAATAATAGGATATTTTCGACTTTTAATGAAACTGGTGACGTTAAAAGAAACGATGGTACGGAGTCTTCCTGAGCAGCCGAAAGTGCTGGGTCTCTTTAAGTAGCTGAAAATGCCTGTTCTTTGCGAGTGCGAAAAGCCATAATATCGATAATAACGATATAAATGTAATAATATAATAGAAAGTTGTTTTAATAGTATCGAATTGCCGTTCCGGTGGATAAAAAAATCAAAATATAAAAATTGAAAAGCAGGGAAACATTAATTCAGACAATAGAGCTTAGATAAGATTGGGTTAATAGTCAGACTGATTTTTACCTTTTATATTTTAGTAAAAGGCGTATATAAATACAAAAAGAAAGGTGGAGCCTTCGAAAAAAGTATTTCCCAGGAAACCAAACGAACCTCATTTAGTATGCTTTTTCAGCCCCTATCCCGACCTTTTTTTATCCTTCTCAATATAACCCTAATAACTGGTTTCTTAATAATTATTCTTATAAAATGTTTTATCTAAATGTTATTTTCAGCCCTCACAGTACTATCCGGCCCTTACGGCCTATCCGCAGAGAGTGCTATTCGAGGGTTGGTAGGAGGCAGAGGGTCTTGGCGGATCACCTGACTCATACACGTGATGTTGGTTCCTGACATAATCAAAAGAAAATTAACGCTTGTATTTTAGCTTTCGACGATAAAATAAAAAAAAAGTGAATCGGATACGAACGACGTTTTACGAATATTCGAATTATATAAAACGATTTTAAAAGATAAATATTAGATTTTCTAATAAATGCGAAAATCGAGAAATCGCGGCTTCGAATTTATACGATAAAGCGAAGCAAAAAAAGCATAAATTAATTAACGATTTCGTTGTTTATTTAAATAATTTCGAATAGCAATTGCAAATAATAAACGATGCGACTAAAAAGAGAATGCTTTTCGCAAAACTCCGACTTACTTTTCGAAAAGAAATTATTAAACGAAATAATATTGCAATTATAAGCTCGCACGAAAAATTAATATTAATCGCTCGTTGTATCGAAAGTGCTAATAAAATTATTAGCGACGAAACGAAAAATAATAAACGACGAGACGAGCGTAAAAAGAAAAAGAAGAAAAAGACTTATATTTACGATTAAAGCTTAAAAGCTAGAATAAATATATACCGTTTTCGATTCGAGCATATATTATAAAAAAAAAAACGAAAGCGAAAAAACGATAATTTTAACAAAATCTTTTAGAATCCTAGAATTTTTAACGATTTTTTTTATTTTTCGAAGTGCAATCGCTGTTAAAAAAAAAAGCATCGCATAACCAATTGTTTAAAAGTCGAATGCTATAAATGCAATAAAAAAAGATATATAGCTCTAAACTGCCCCGAAGCTAACAAATCTAAGAATTCGGAAAAAGCTTCCGCTCGATTTTAATTTCGTCGCTGCTAATAAAATCGAGCGAAAAAAAAAAGTAAAAAATAATAATTTCAATCGAAATTAAAAAAGCTAAAAGCGAAACTCGTACGAAACGAGCTTTTATCGACTGCGGCGCGAAAAAAAACTACGTAATCTAAAAGTTATTAATTAAATATAAATGAAAACTAATTTAAAAACGTATTAATTTATTTACGGTTAAGAAAAAAAAAGTAATTATTTACGGCACGCATACGCAATTTATTCGCGTTATTAATAATTATGAAATAATTAAAAAAATACAAAGCGATTTCGTAATTTACGATATAAATATTTCAAAAGTTTTATTTATTTTAGAGTTTTTTTGATTACGAAATATCGACCCCGTTATAAACTTCCGAGCTAAATCGTGGCGATATCCAATCGAACGCTTATAATTTAATTTTGTTATAATTAAACGTTTTAAAAAAAAATCCAAAAAAAAGCAAGCGTTTTGTATCGTTTTAAAAAAAGCTATTAAAAAACAGCATTAATTACTTTTCAAATACGACGATTACGCCGACGTGTTTAACGATACCGCCGCGGTTATTCTAGCTTTTTATTATTTTATAAAGCATCGAATAAACTTTGCGGAAAAAAAAGATCTTTTTTAAAAACCAGTTTATTTTTTGTCGGAATTTAAATTTATCGAATTGCGCGAATATCTCGATTCGAATTTAAAAAAAAGTTGGATAAAAAGATTTATTAGCTTTGCCGGCGCATCGGTAATATTTATACCGAAAAAAAACGAAAGTTTACGATTATGCGTCGATTATAAAAGTTTAAACGCAGTTACGGTTAAAAATCGAATCTTTTTATCTTTTATAAGCGAAATTTTAAATCGTTTAAAAAAAGCTAAAATATTTATTAAGCTAAATCTTATTTGGGCGTACCACCGTTTTCGAATAAAAAAAAAAGATAAATGGAAGATTGCGTTTCGCATTCGTTATAAATATTTCGAATATTGCGTATTATTTTTCGGCCTTTCGAACGCATCAGCAATTTTCCAAACGTATATTAATTAAGCTTTAGTCGGTTTAATAAATATTACGTATATAATTTACTTCGACGATATTTTAATATTTTCCGAAAACTCCGACGATTATATAAACGCGATAAAAAAAGTTTTCGAAAAACTTCGTATTAATAAATTTTACGAAAATCTAAAAAAATATGCTTTCGATACGAATACGATTAAGTTTCTAAGCTTCGTCGTTATTTCTACGGGAATTAAAATGGATCTAAAAAAAATAAATAGTATTCGGAAATAGCCTTTTTTTATTACGTAGCGAAATATTTAAATATTTTTGGGTTTTATTAATTTTTACAAACGTTTTATTAAAAACTATGTTAAGCTTTGCCGATCTATTACAAATTTTTTAAAAGAAATGCAATAAGAAAAAATGTCGGGCCCTTTTCGTTTTCTATTCGAAGCGAAGCTCGCTTTTTTATTTTTAAAAAAAAAATTTTGCTAAGCACCGATTTTACGCTATTTCGACTTTCGATTAAAAATCTAAATCGAAACAAACGTTTCGAAATTCGTTATAAGCGGAATATTATTTTAATTATTCGGAAAAAGTGTAAAAGCACGTTAGCATTTTATCGTATATTATTCGAAAAAGCTTTTTTTTATAAAACAAAAATACGAAGTTTACGATGCTAAGCTAATAATTATAATTTACGTTTTTAAATAATAAAGCTAATATTTACGTAGCGTTTCTGACGTTATTATTATGCGTATAAATTATTATAATTTGAAATACTTTTTTACGAAAAAACGTTTAAACGGACGCCAAGCGAAATAAGCCGACGAGCTAGCTAAATACGATTTTGCAATCGAATATAAAACAGAAGTTTTTAATTCGGCGGATAGTTTTTTCCGCCGGCCAAATTTAAAAAAAAATTTAAAAAAAAATAACGAATAATTATTTACGTTGTATCGTAAGCTAAAATTAGCTTATTTAAAAAATTTTAAAATATTTTCCGCAGTAAAAACACGCCTAAAATCGGAGCATAAACTATTTCGCGCCGATAAATATTCGAAGCTTTTGTTAACGGAATTAAAAAGTAAAAAGCAAGCGGAAAAAAACCAAATAAAAGGCTTTTTCGCCGGATTATTTTTTATTAATATTATTAATTGCAAATAATATATACTACGGAGCGTAGCCGTTATATTGCTATAATTCGAAACGGCTAATAACGAGCTAGCAAAACCGATTTACAAAACTATTTTTGAATTGCAAAAATTTAATTTTTTTATATTATAAAAAACGTACGAATCGGCTTCGCAAAGCAATCGAACCGAATCCGAAAAATATTGGCGTATAAGCCAAAATAAATTACTACGTTATAAAAAACGTGCGTATATTTCGAATAAAAGCGTTATTAAAAGCGAAATATTAAAAATTAATTACGACGATCCGACCGCCGGCTATTAGAATTTTCGGCGAACGTTAAAACTGATCGAAAAAAAATATTTCTGGCCTGGTTTACGAAGCGACGTAAAACGTTACGTTAATACGTATAAAAAATGCCAGAAAAGCAAGCTTAAAAAGCACCGATCTTATAGCGAATTAGCTTTTTTTTCGATTTTTACGAAATTTTAAGAAAAAATAATTATAAACTTTATTACGGATTTATTTTTTAGCAAAAAACGAAATCGTATTTACGATTTTATATTCGTTATAATAAATCGATATACGAAGCTATCGAAATATATACCGATATAAAAAACGATTTTAGCTTTAGATTTGGCTAAAATATTTATATAATACGTTTACAAAAATTTTGGCTGTTTTAAAAAAATTATTACAAACAAAAAGTCAGTTTTTATTAGTAAATTCTGGTTTTTAGTAATGTTTTATTTACAAATACGACGTCGATTAAGCATCGTTTTTTATTTTTAAACCGATGGCCAAACGAAACGTTAAAATCAAATTTTAAAATTTTATTTTCGCACGTATTGCGATTATCGATAAAACGATTGGGCTACGAAGCTTGCTTTAGCCGAATTTACGTATAACAATTCGATATACGCTTCCACGGATTTTATTTTCTTTCGCATATTATACGGCTTTTATTTAAAATTTGGCAGCAACGTCGAAAGCGACGTCGTAAAAAAAAATACCGTCAGCGGAAAAACGAGTTAAAATATTGCAAAAAGAAAAAGAAATATTTAATAAAAAGCTAAAAAAAGCCAACGCGAATTACAAAAAATTTTACGACGCTAAATATAAAAAAATTAGATTTTAAGTAAGCGATAAAATATTATTATCGATTAAAAACCTTCGATAACTGCGACTTTTTCGAAAGCTTTTAAATAAATATTTAAAGCTTTTCAAAATCAAGCGAATTATATATAAGCACGGCCAAATTTATTAATTCGAGCTTTTTTTTTAATATCGTATTTATAATATCTTCTACGTTTTTTTATTAAAATTTTAACAGGATCGGAACGATATCGAGCCGAAAAATAATATAATAAAATTTTAAAAATCCGAAGAATACAAGGTTAAATTAATACAAGCTTATAAAAATACAAAAAAAAGCCGATATTATTTAATACGATAAAAAAGTTATTTATTAAGCGAAAATTCGTAAAAGCTAAAAAACTATTTTACAAACGCAAAAAAAATTGTAAAAAAATACTTAAAAGATACGATAAATAATAACAACGGAATAATAATAAATACGCGCCGTAAAAGCAAAAAAAAGAAAACAAAAATATTTAGAAAATCTTAAAACCGCCGCTAAGCTAATTTATTTTTATCGTTATTTTTTTTTTTATTGTTATTGCTATTTTTTTCAAATTTAAAAGCAGCGGCAGGCTAAAAAGAATTAATACCAAACGAATTCGCAAAATATTCGATTTATTTTAATCAAAGCTTTTACAATAGCCGTAATCGAATGCTGAATTGCAATTACGATATTTTCGTAAAAATCCAGAATTTAATTTAATTAATTAAAATAAATCCGAGCGATATTTTCGAAACGTCGGAAAATACGTCTTATATTAGCGTCGTTAAAAAAAAAGGCCGGCGCAGCTAAAGCTTTTAAAATAATAACAGCCGCCAAACCGGCAAAAACGAACGCAGCAGCAGCAACGGCAGCGGCAATCCGAACCGCGGCGCGATTCGTACGATTTTCGACTATTATAAAAGCCGAAGCGTTATTTTTTTTTAAACGATTTATATAAGCGTCGTAAATAATAAAATCGATAAAAGTTTTAACAAAAGCTTTAGCTTCGGTAGCAAAAAAAAAAAAAGCGGCAGCGGCGGTAGCAGCATCGAAACGATTTATAAAATCGTTAAGGCCCGCGAAAAGTATTTGCGCCTCGATAGCGCGTACGATAAAAACTTATAGCTAATTAAAAACGAATTCGAATAAAAGTTTAAAAAATTTATAAAAAAGCATTAAATATGCGAAGCTTTGCAACGGTTGTATTTTACGCTGAAAAGCTCGAAAACGCAAAAAAGCAAAAAGTTCTTTGTAATATCTTCGCGTAAAATTAAACGGACGCACCGAAAGCAAATAGAAATCAAAAGCATTTTAAAAATTCGCGGCAAACGCGGCGAAAAGCAATTGATTAAAATAAAAAAAAGCTGACGAAAAAATAAAAATAAAAAAAAAAAAGAAAAAGTTAAGCAGGAAAATGGCGGCCATTTTAAAAAAAAAAGCCTTTTTAACGAAAATACGAAGCGCTACCGAAAACAAAAAAAACAAAACAGCAAAACAGCTATAATTTACGACCGAAAGCGGAAACAGTTATAATTCACGATTAAAAACGGAAAAGATTATACGTTATTTCGAAAGCGTAACGCACGTTATATACGAAAGCATACGCACAAAAAAATCAATCGCTTTTAAAAACCAAAAGCCTAGAAAAAAAAGTAATATCAAAAACCAATATTACGTATATAAATTAAATAATTCGCCAAAACCTTCTGCTTTTTATCAACTTTCGAATAATACTTTTTGCGGATAGGCCGTAAAAGCCGAATAATATTATAAAAGCTGAAAATAACATTTAAATAAAACATTTTATAAAAATGATTGCTAAGAAACCAGTTATTAAAATTATATTAAAAAAGATAAAAAAAGGTCGGAATGGAAGCTGGAAAAGCATACTAAATGAGATTCGCCTGGTTTCCTGGGAAATACTTTTTTCGAGGGCTCCATCCCTCCTTTTGTACTTATACACGCCTTTTATTAGAAATGTAAAAAGTAGAAATCAGTCTGACTATCAACCCAACCTTATCTGAGTTCTATTGTCTGAACTAATGTTTCCCTGCTTTTCGATCCTTACACGTTTACGCTTTTGCGCTTTTTTCAATTGATTTTGCAAAAGTTTTAATTAAACGCTTTTAGCGCTAAGCTGCAAAAAAAAAGTGGCAGACGAAATAGTTAGCGCTTTGCCTTTTCCTTTGTGTTTTTTTTTTTCGGAGAAAAGACTGTTTTTTCAAAAAAAAAACTTTTAAGAAAAGCTGCTTTTTCGCTGATTAAAAAAAAAGGTTAAGGTATGGTAGCAGAAGCTGAAAAGCTTTGTTAAAAAAGGAATCGTTAAACAAAAGCCATTTTTCGCAAAATACGGAAATAAGCTTTTTTACGACCGGTCGATCATCTTGATATAACCCGTAAGAAATTCGAAAAGAAAAATAATTTACGCCGTCGCCAGCGTAAAAAAAAATTTATTAATAATATAACGATTTAATTAATCGAGAAATTAAAAAATCAATTAACTGATCACCGTATTTATATAATATAAAAAACGAGCTTTTGGTTCTGTAACAAAAATATTCATTTAGAATCAACAACTGCAGAAGGCAGAAGTTGCTAAGAGAAAAAAGCCTTATATATATAATAGTCTTCACAATTGATAAAAGACCCACCAGGAAACCAGGGAGCTTGCAACTATACGTAGTTGCTGGGGTGACGCGAGGGGCAAACGAGTGAGTCGTCATAAACACATGAATGTGCGCGTATGAATCGGACGGTTACTTATTACAACCGCCATATTTCTCGACGTTTTTAACAAATTCTTTTTTACGAACTTTTACGACGATAGCATTTATATTTAAAATAATACTTTAATTTATAAAGCACTTTTTATTTAGCTATAGTTTCATAATATAAGTCTGAAAATAATGCTTTTTGTACCGGATTTTAACCCGATCGAAAATCTTTAAAAAATGGTCAAAACAAAATTTTTCAAATTTAAATCAAAGCTAATAGTAATAAAAAACAATTTTGTCATACAACGATTTTTAATAAAAGCTACGTAAAAAGCGTTAAAGCTCCTGGAAGATCAGTTGTCAAATAAGCTAGCGGAAGGCATGCAAAGAAAATAAACGCTTTTAGAGCTGCAACTGAATGGTATACTAAATACTGATTGAAATCGAGTATTATTTCGATTTTCAGCTTTAATTTAAGCTATTTGTATTTAAAATCGATTAAGCAATGGTGAAGTTATGAAGTTGTAAAGGTAGAAGAGTTTTGTTGGGGTAAGGACTATTTACTGACGCGCACATTCATGTGTCCACCCACTGTACACTGTACATACTGTACATACCGTACATACCGTACATACCGTACATACCGTACATACCGTACATACCGTACATACCGTACATACCGTACATACCGTACATACCGTACATACTGTACATACATATACATATACGTATACGAAAAATGTTTAAAAGGCAATGTACGGTATAGGAAATCTTTATGATCGATGATCTGCCGCGTAAGTAAGTCGACTTCTCTCTTGCAAGCGGGTTGCGTTCCAGGGTATCCGGAAGGGGGTTTTTCGTTGATAGTTAGGTAAGGTAAGGTAGGTGGAAAGCGCGAGGGTGATTGATAGGTGTGGGAGAAAGAAAGAAAGAAAGAGAGGTTTGTTTGTTTGTTTTTTGTTGGCTATATATAGCGTGAGTGCGGAGGGGAGGGCGGAAGAGAGCTTCGGGATTTTCCGTTGGCTACCTAGATGGATAGGTATGGATATGGAGGGAATAATAGATGGTTTTACGAGTTCAAGGACCGAGACAGACAGAAAACAGAAACGGCTTTTGGAAAAAGGATGGGAAAATAATTTCCTCAAATTAGTGAAGTGAAATGAAGAGTTGAAATTTCTTTTCGGAAATTTAATTAAGCACGCTGCTGCCTTACCGGTGCTGTTTGCGGGTTGGCGAATAGACATTAGTAGTTTACGAAGGCGGTCGGGTTTTTGCAAGGTATGGTCCCTAGGAAATTTATAAAATCCCTTCTCGGGTGTTGGAGCACGGAACATAAAATGGTGATGGTTATCATCTCTCTTTCTCTCCTCTCCTCTCCTTCTCTCTTTCGAATCAAAATCATAGCGAGTAAGCACGGTAGATGCGTAATGCACAGAGGATGATGTTACATTCAAGATTAAATTTTGTCAAATCTAATCTCTTACATCTTCATGGCAAGATCTGTCCCGACAACACAACAAGGGATAGAAATGAGAGATACACCAAGGACTGTGGATTACAGCTTCTCAACCGGCGGGTCGATGCTCACTTTGCCATGCTCGCACGTGGCCATGACCGCGCCGTCGCTGGCCCGCTTTATAGCGCCTGTAAGGGTACTTACTGCGCGAAATCAGCCGTGTTTGTAGCATTGGTGATTTAAGTGAGTAATTGAGTAAGTAAGTAAACTCCTGCTGGCTAGCTCATCTCCGAACCGAAGAGTACAAGTCAAGAGGGGAAAGGTACAGAATCATGAACAAGGGATATAGGATTTGTAGTCGAAAAAAAGTATCGGAACGAATGAGATTGAAAAGCACGTACATCGCTTCCCGGCATGCACCACCTCGCACTCTACCAACACGTTTTCCCCGACGGGGACGGGGCGGAGGTAAGTAACCTGAGGTTTATGTTGTCAGTCAACTGATTAGCGGTTTGGGAAGTGTGGGTGGGACGGTTCTTACGTTGAGAGTTCTGGACACCCCGGCGTAGCGCCAGTAGCCTGGTTGCGCGATGGGCGCGAGGGCGCAGGTGGTTGCGAAGTCGAAGATGGAGGCGGTGCAACCGCCGTGCTGAGAGAGGGGATCTCAGTTAATATGGGGGGAGATGAATCAGGATGAAAGGAAGAGGAGAAAGGAACTGTGAGACCATACCAAATTTCCGAGACGGTTGCAGTGTGAGGGTTGGACGGTATAGCTAAAAACCACTCGACCCGTGGGTGAGGAGGACGCGGAGACGAGTTTCAGGTCGTTGCGAAAGAGGTGGGCGGCCCAACCCTGGGACATCTTAGTAATTATGCTGTGATGGATACGGGTTGAGAGATTTGAAAATGGATGGACAATAGGGGTTGTAGGTGGTGTGTAGATTGAGAAGGGATGTAGAAACAATATCAGATGAATAAATACAAAAGAAGACGTATCTATTGTAAAGAGCTCCCACAGCGAGACGATACATCCCAACATACCAATTGGATAGGGACACTACTATGCAAACATAACAGGAAAGAGACGGAATCGAAGAACAAAAAAGGGAGCAAAAACGAGAATGAGAAAAGACAAAGTAAACACCGAAATCACACTGTAAGATAGCACTCACATCTGACATTGAGCCATCCAACAGACCCCTCACCTTGTCCTCCGCCGAGAGGTCATTGCCTGTTGGAATCCCAATCAGCGTCTGGCCCTCCGCCACGCCTGGCATCGTAACTTTCTTTCGTCCATCGGCCATGTTGAATCGATTCGTCCTCGTCCTCGTTGTGTAGTACCTCGATAAGTGAGGAATGTCATTTTTGCAAGCGAGCTATGGGGTGTAGAAAGTTGCCGAGGTCGAAATCTGATTATGGGAGTTCTGTCGGAGAAATAGAAGTTCCGAAAACTGCTGGGCAAGGTTCAATCGGTCATTTATTTATCCGACCGAAAGGATCGTGTCGCTGTTGTTTACTTCGACCGCGTTGCCCGAGGGGTTTGCAAAATATCGACAATTTCGACCACCGGCGCCCACGACGACGACGACGAATCGCCAACATGAGGATCGTGGAGGTTATCATAGACGTATGCAATCCCTCCACTGACATGATATGTCTACTAATGCGAGCAGGGTTTTAAATCGTACGCTGTGCGAACAGTCATTTCCGGATGGTAAACAAACAATGGCAACGGATCGGGTGTCTCGCAGCAGAACTGACCTGGTGGTAGGGATGAATCATTTAACTCCATCACCGGTCTAAATGGGAGCGGGAAGTCGAATATTCTGGACTCGATATGTTTCGTTCTTGGGATTACGAATATGTCGACGGTCCGCGCCCAGAACCTGCAGGTATATTTGCCCTCCTCATCCTCCACTTTGCGCCCGACTGACTGCCGAGGAAGGATCTCATATACAAGCGTGGACAGGCCGGAGTCACGAAAGCCAGCGTAACGATCGTCTTCGACAACCGCGACAAGAAGAAGTCGCCCATCGGTTTCGAGGAGTATGCGCAAATCAGCGTCACCCGGCAGATCGTGCTGGGCGGCACCAGCAAGTACCTGATCAACGGCCACCGGGCGCAGCAGCAGACGGTGCAAAACCTCTTCCAGTCCGTGCAGCTGAACATCAACAACCCCAACTTCCTGATCATGCAGGGCCGCATCACGAAGGTGCTGAACATGAAGGCCGTGGAGATCCTGTCCATGATTGAGGAGGCGGCCGGGACGCGCATGTTCGAGGATCGCCGGGACAAGGCCTTCAAGACGATGGCGAAGAAGGAGATGAAGGTCACGGAGATCACGGAGCTGCTGAAGGACGAGATTGAGCCGAAGCTAGAGAAGCTTCGGACGGAGAAGCGGGCGTTTCTGGACTTTCAGCAGACGCAGAATGACCTCGAGAGGCTGACGAGGGGTGGTGGCCCATGACTACGTCAAGAACCAGGAGAGGCTTAAGCAGTCTGCCGGTGATCTAGAGCTGAAGAAGCAAAGGCTGCAGGATCTGGAGGATAATGCAGTGAAGCTGAAGAATGAAATCGAATTTTTAGCAGAGGACGTTAAGAAGGTGAAGGCGCAGAGAGAAAAGGAGTTGAAGAAGGGGAGCAAGGCGCAGGCGCTTGAAGCCGAGGTCAAGCAGCATTCTAACGAGATGGTGCGGTTAGCCACCGTCACGGATTTGAAGAGGTCGAGTCTGGCTGAGGAGAAGGAGAGGAAGTCGACCATCCAGAAGACTGTTTCTGAGCTGGAGTCTTCGTTGAAGCAGAAGACGAATGTGTATGAGAAGCTCCAAGCTCAGTTCGACAAGGCGAAGGAAGAGCTGGAGAAGCAGAGCCAGGAGGCGGAGACTAAGGAAGAGCTGCTTCAGACTCTTCAGACTGGTGTTGCTTCAAAAGAGGGCCAGGAAAGTGGATACCAAGGACAGTTGCAAGACGCGCGCAATCGGGCTAGTGCTGCATCAACAGAGCAGGAGCAGGCCAAGTTGAAGATGGCACATCTGGAGAAACGCATCAAGGAAGAGGAGCCGAGAGCGAAGAAAGCTAAGGAACAGAATGCCGGTCTGCTCAATGACCTCGAGGGACTGCGGTCACAAGCACAGAAACTCGAGAAGGATCTGGGGAAACTCGGGTTCGAGCCTGGACAGGAGGACGATATGTACAAGCAGCAGTCGACTCTCCAACAAACCATACGGGCATTGCGCGAGCAATCAGATGGCTTGAGGCGAAAGGTCGCTAACATTGATTTCAACTATGCGGATCCTACGCCCCAGTTCGATCGATCAAAGGTCAAGGGATTGGTCGCGTCGCTGTTCACGCTCGACAAAGAGCGAACTGATTATGGAACTGCACTTGAGATCTGCGCCGGCGGTCGATTGTACAATGTTGTTGTCGACAATGAAGTTACTGGTACTCAATTGCTTCAGAACGGCAAGCTGAGAAAGCGCGTCACGATTATTCCTCTGAACAAGATTGCCGCTTTCAGAGCCTCGGCCGAAAAGATTGGTGCTGCTCAGAAGATCGCTCCTGGAAAGGTGGACCTTGCACTGTCACTTATCGGTTACGATGATGAGGTTTCTACGGCTATGGACTACGTGTTTGGCAACACCTTGATCTGTGCTGATGCCGCTACTGCAAAGAGAGTCACTTTTGACCCAGCTGTCCGGATGAAGAGTATCACTCTGGAGGGGGATTCTTACGACCCGTCTGGAACATTGTCTGGTGGTAGCTCACCTAATTCTAGTGGAGTCCTGGTCACCCTCCAGAAACTCAACGAGCTGACCAAAGAGTTGGGCACGCAAGAACGGACTCTGCAGGAGCTCCAGGCGACTATGGTCAGGGAAAAGAAGAAGCTTGATCAAGCCAAGAAGATCAAACAGGAGCTCGACCTCAAGTCTCACGAGATCAAACTGACCGAAGAACAAATCGGCGGCAACTCTTCGTCGTCTATCATCCAAGAGGTTGAGAACATGAAAGCGTCTATTTTGCAGCTGAAGACTGATCTTGCGGAGGCTAAGAAGCGTCAAGATGAAGCGAACAAAGATGTCAAGCGTATCGAGAAGGATATGAAGGACTTCGACAATAACAAAGACGGGAAGCTTGTCGAACTTCAGAGCTCCCTAGATGCTCTGAGGAAAGCCTTGACGAAGAACTCGGCATCGGTCAAAGTCATACAAAAGGAACTCCAAGGTGCTAGGCTAGATTCTGAGCAAGTGGGGGGCGATCTCGCTGCTGCTCAGGAGCAACTCCAAGAGGTTGAAGTGACCTTGAAGGGGTATAGTGAGGAGATTGATGCGCTCGTGGCTGAACAAGCCCAAGTGAAGGTTTGTGCAAGTGACTCCGTTTACACTCTAGGCTGACAATTATAGGATACGCACGATATCGCACAAGCACACCTCGACGACGAACGCGCTAAATTAACCGGCTTTGACGATGAACTCCGCTCCTTAGAAGAAGCCTCTCGATCAAAGGCATCTCGCATCACCGAGGAAAGCCTCGAGAAGCAGAAGCTTGGCCACCAAATAGAGAAATTCCACAAGGAACAGCAAACCGCAGTACAAACAGTCGCTCACATGGAGAAGGAGCACGAGTGGATTGCTGATGAAAAGGATAACTTCGGTCGCACGGGCACGCCCTACGACTTCAAAGGCCAGAATATCGCCGAATGCAAGGCCACCTTGCGCAATCTGACGGAGCGCTTCCAGGGCATGAAGAAGAAGATCAATCCCAAGGTGATGAACATGATTGATAGCGTGGAGAAGAAGGAGGTCTCGCTCAAGAACATGATGAAGACAGTGATCCGCGACAAGAAGAAGATTGAAGAGACGATCGTCACGCTGGATGAGTACAAGAAGAGGGCGCTACAGGAGACGTGGACGAAGGTCAATGGGGACTTTGGGCAGATCTTTGCGGAGCTGTTGCCGGGCAGCTTTGCGAAGCTGGATCCGCCTGAGGGAAAGACGATCAACGAGGGATTGGAAGTCAAAGTATCACTTGGTTCGTACCCTTCTCCTGCTCCCAAGCCAGGCAACACGCCATGGAGGCAGCATTGCCAGGTAGAGCATCTCACCACGCGCACCTCGCTAACGTCAACCCACAACAGGAAAAGTGTGGAAGCAGAGCCTGACAGAGCTCTCGGGCGGCCAGCGGTCCCTCATCGCCATCTCGCTCATCATGGCCCTGCTGCAGTTCAAGCCGGCGCCCATGTACATCTTGGACGAAGTCGACGCGGCGCTCGATCTCTCGCACACGCAGAACATCGGCCGACTGATCAAGAGCCGCTTCCGCGGCAGCCAGTTCATCGTCGTTAGCCTGAAGGACGGTATGTTCCAGAACGCGAACCGTATCTTCCGGACCCGGTTTTCGGAGGGCACGAGCGTGGTGCAGGCCCTGACGGCGGCGGATTTCGATAAGTGAGGGCTTTTTCTCGGGCGCGGGGAGGGTGTTTGTTGCATTGGGCTTTGGATTGGGAGTTAGAGTCGGGGTAGGTTCGGAATCTGTTGGAGTTGGCACTTCGGGATCTTGGAAGGGGCACGTGGCTCCTGGCTTTTGGCTTCTGGCTTCTGGGAAGCCTGGTGGAGCTCCGGGGGATTAATGATTGCATGATCATGGATGGACATGGCTATGGCGCAATGAATGAATGCCTGATGTTGACGATGATCTCGTTACCCGGTGATACACACGCATCAGGCCAAGTGAATCAGCGAAGTACCTTCCTCCAAACAGTAACGATACCTATGCAAAAGCAGGATCTCTCCTCAGCAACTCACAATGGACCTACCTTCTTTCAAAGAAAGGCTTTCCCTCCAAAGCCGAATAAGATGCAGCGTTTGGAAGACTGACCAATAGATGGGCGTAAACAAGCCTAGGTACGTAGATCCAGTGCTTTTCCTTCCTTTCTCCCTCTCTGCTGCCCTTCCGCGCAAGCGGCAACTACCTACAGTATCTCTCGATCCTGGCGTGGCTGTAGCCGCGAACACGTAGCCGAGATGTCGGGTCGATGGATCGATGCTTGCGACATTGTACATACCTACCTACAGTACCTAAGGTACCTAGGTAGGTAGATAGATAGATGGATGCGTGAGTACTGATTGTACTGACTGTAGTGTACTGTACTGTGCTGTACTGTACAATAAATAGAGAGCATGCAAAAATGTGAGTCTTACAGTACAGTACTGTAAGGTACTGTACTGTACTGTACCTCGGAATCAATCAATCCCCAATTCACACGACCGAAACCGCACCGTGGCTTTGGGGACCCTTTCTGTTTATCTCGGGAGGGGTTCTATTTCTGTTTCTGTTTCTTTTCATTTTCTACATATGTACTGTACCTAGCTGACTTTTCTTCTCCCGTCGGGGGGAAAGGGAAGAGGGAGGTGAATAGATGTAGTACAGTAGGTGTGTATGTAGAAGTGTAGGTACGTACTGTAGGTACTGTATGTCATTCACAAGACACGCAAACACGGCAGTGAGAGACAGATACAGATAGATACGCGGTCCCGCCATCTCGGCTTATGCTATAGTACAAAAATTTAAATCATGCGATAGGTAGATAGATAGATACCTATAGATAGATAAATTGAAAGAAAGAAAAAGAGATAGCAGCTCCTGGGTTTGGAAGGCGAGATGAGTCGAGGCCCATAATGCATGTTTATATTCACGCCGTCTCTTACACGATCTGATACATAACCTGTATGTTATATCATGCAATACACAGTACAGTATTATGCATTTTCATTCACTTCCCTTGACTCGTAAAGATCTAAAAAAAGGGTGTGCAAAGATAGGTAGAGGTAGGCATGGGTCATATCCTTCCTTGTGTACTGTAAGGCCCGAGATGAAAAGACCGCAAATGAACAGCTAAGCTGTTACTGGAGAAAATGTCACCTCTGGTCCTTTTTTTTTGTTTTCATTTTCATCTTTTGTTATTACATAGATACTCTGTAAACCCTCCGTCTAAATACGCTTTCCTTTGATAGAAAAAAAAGCGAAAAGCGAAGCAAAAAATGTTACACAAGAACACACTACATTCTAAAGACTCCAAGCGTGCGTGTATGGCGCCATCGATGCCAATTTAATCTTTCACCACTTTATCTGCACGCTAATCTAGACTGTATAGTACAGTACAGTATAACACCTTCTTAACCGTCCCTTGTATTTGGTGGAGTCTGCGGCGTTCGCTTGTGAGTGCCTTAGATCTCAGGCAGGTAGCTGAAAGATAGGTTCTCGGAAGTCAGTGAAAACTGTTTCCAGCGCCTAGACAGTCAGGTCTCTACTACGATGTACTGTACTGTATGTATTCGACATGTACATAGTACAGAGACCGTAGGGTGGGTGGAAAGCTTTTCTCAGGGAGGAGGTACCAGGTCCGAGTTGATAAGTACTGTCATGGGAGCTATGGTACTACTGCGAGTACTGTAATTAAATTACGCTGTACACTGTGCAGCCATAATCTTAAAAACACAAGAGTATCAGTGCATTCCCAGATGGAGCGTGACCTACCACACCTACAGTACAGTAGAATGTTCGATTATCAATCTTTCTTTCTCGACCTGTAATTTGACGAAAATTGTTTTCGTTCAATCATAGCTGCTCTGTACACAGCTTCTGACAAGATAAACTTCTCACGCGCGCTATGCGCCGCTTCGCAGTTGCAAATATTTAATTGAACTCTGTCTCGACACAACCAATCAGGGCGCAGTGGTTTTGCTAGTTGCTCGAAAACACGTTGACGCAGTGCCTTGCCGTAATTACGCCGCTCTGAAGGGCAAACTTCGATCGATCGCCCGGGGTCGAGGGTTCGGAATCCTCCCGAGTGCTGCTGTCAAATACTCCGAGGAGCAGGTGGTCCGTTCAGGCGGATTTCAAAGGGTTGGGTCGGATGACCGTGACGGACGACTCGGGGATGATCGACCGATATGGGTGGTGAACATGTGTGGTATTTGTTGTTCTTGTTTTTGCTTTTTTCGGGACCGTTCTCTTGCGTGTTTCGTGTGCACGCGTCGGTAGGTTACCAGGTAGCTGGGATAGTTGGGATGGGGTCGGTTGACATCATTTCTTTTGGATTCTTCGCCGAGAGCGACAGCAGAGTGGCATCGGCATTCTCCCGAGCCACGGCCAGGGAGTCCCGTGCTGCCGCGGCCGAGAGCTGTTTGCGATTGGCCCCCTGCGCTCTTCTTCACTGAACCTTCTGCGCCGCGGCCCTGTGGCCCCTTTCGCCATCGCACCATCGCAACCTCCTGCCATGCCGCCGGCCTGTGCTCGCCGATGCAGCACGCCTGCGGAGCATGCGTGCGTGCGTGCGTGCGTGCATGGATGCGAGAAAGCATCTCGATTTGGGATGTGTCCTCAGCATCGAGCAAAGGCCGTGGGCTGCGCCACCAGCGGTCGAGCAACGGCTCGCGGGCTTTCGTCAGTGACAGGCGCTCTCTCGGACGTAGTGCTGTATGTGCTGTACGACCGTCCTGAGTACGTGAGAGAAACGAAGCTGTTTCAGCCAGGGCTGACGTAGAGGGAGACTGACGCCGCACCTCGAAGTCGCCCGAGCGGGAAGAGTCTAGGGGGCAGGGAGCTGCAGCCAGGGACTTCCAGGGTCGCGTCCTTGGTCCACTTTCCCCTGAGCGGCGGGGGGGTGGCGCCCAGGGCCGGCATTTGTCGAGACCGCGTGTGTATGTGTACACAGTATGTACACAGTACAGTACACATAGAAGTACTCAGTACTGTACAGTACTGTATGTACATCGTACCGAGGGTGTACAGGGTGTACAGGGTGTGCAGTACTGTTCTGTACATTCTGTACAGAGCAACCAGGCACGCCGGCCGGCCTGGATGGGGAGATTCACCGTCGATGCACTGATCGAGGAGCGGTACCGCGCGGGAGACGGTAGACGGTCGATCCAGGTCTCGCGGAGAGGTGCAAGAGACGGTCGATGGATGGCTTTCCCTGGTGCGAATGCGCCGTCGCAACCAGGACCACGGCCGCCCAGCAGAAGGCCGCCTCCTGCTTCTGCTTTGCTTCCAGAATCCAGGCTCTGCGGTGCGTCTAATTTGGCAGCGGGTGAGGTCTTATGCAGTCGATTGGCCTGAACGCGGGCTCGGGGGGGCCGCGGGCGCCCCGATTCCCGCGGAGCACCGTCTGCTCATCTTACTGTCGCTGCGGACTGACGAGATGCCGATGTGGGCGATGTGGGCGATGTGGGAAGATAGATGTGCGCGATGTTGTGTTCGGAGAGGGGCATTCGCGATGTGTACGGGACTGGACTGGACGGACTGGACGGACTGGACTGGATGCGCGTCGGAGTGCTGTAGCTCCAACGTCGAAACAACGAGTCGCGGCATGCTCCCGCTAGTGCCCTTTCCAGAATCAGCACCAACGATCTTAAGATTCCGGGTGCCCAGTTCTTCTTCCTCCGACCGCATTTCCTCCTCCTCCTCCACCCCCTCGACAACACCACCACCACCACCACCACCACCACCACCACCATCACCACCGCTGCTCGCCCTTCGCGTGCCCTTCGTTCCCCCCCCCCCTTTCCTGTCACTCCTTCGTCCGCTCTTCTTGTGCCCTTCGTGCTCTCCTTGACGACTCTCCATGTCCATCGTGTGGTATGTTCGAGTGCCCCGCCCATCTCGATCCTGAAGAAAGGAGACGCTGCTGATCCGCTTCGGTGTCGCCGCTGCAGAGAAACCGCACTTCTCGTGCCTTCACCACCTGCCATTCGCTTCCCGCCATATCGACGCTCACCATGTCTGCCCTTCTGGCCCAATACCGCGAGCTGCTCGAGGAATACTACGAAACTTTGTCGGAGCAACTGCTTGACCTGATCCCCGTCATCTCAACCCAAACCTACGTCCTGACCATCCTCGCCATCTGCATACCCCCCCCTCATTGCCCTGATCGTCTACGAGCGAGAACAGGCCAGGCTCCTGGCGGAGCAGCCCAAGGGATGCCGCAAGCTCGGCCTCAAGATCGACTCCAACCTGCTCAATGAGTTCGACAAGAAGTTCTCGAGGGTCGGCCGCCATCGACCGAGGAGACGTCGGCAGAGTGGTGGCGGTTGAAGAGCTTGTGGATTTACCCCGTCAAGAGCTGTCGCGGCGTCGAGCTGAACCGGGGAACCGTCATCGCGACCGGCATGGAGTATGATCGCCAGTTCACCTTTGCGCAGCTCAAGAGCCCCTTTCCCGTCAACGCGGCCACCCCTGAGAAGGAAAAGGCGGCCCACAAGTGGGAGTTCATCACGCAGCGCCAGTTTCCTTTGTTGGCCAAGGTCCGGACCGAGATGTGGGTGCCAGATCAGTCGGTGGACACGTACACGCCGCACGCCGAGGATGTCGAGTCGGGCGGTGTCATCATCATGAGTTTCCCCTACCAAGAGCCGGGATGGAGGGGGGTGGTGGCCAAGTGGGGGGCTTCTGTCAAGGGAACGGTTCCCGAGAAGCAGTTTCGGGTCCCCTTCGACCCATCCCCCGTGCAGATTGAGAAGGCTGGCTACTCGTTCGAGAAGATGACGATCTGGAAGGATACCGTCAATGCGCTCAACCTGGAGATTGATATCCCAGAGGAGCTGAGATACTACCTGGGTATTAGCAACAAGCTCGGTCTGTTCAGAGTCGACAACTCCAAGCTGCGAGAGGTACACCGAAATGCGCCCACCAAGGAGGAGCTGGGATACCAGCCGGTGACGGGCTTTCAAGACGCTGTGAGTTCTCAGCAACAAGCGTGCCGACACCCATGCTAACCACATCAGTATCCCCTACACCTTGTCAACCTCGCCAGTATCCGGGACGTCGAAAGCCAGATGCCCAAAGTCAAAGGCGCCCCCCGTCTTTCCGCTGCCCGTTTCCGCGCCAATCTGATCATCACCGGTCCCGAGGCATACCACGAGGACACCTGGAGACGGATCAAGATTGGCTACTACGAGTACGATGTGTCGTGTCGCACAGCCCGCTGTAAGATGCCCAACGTCGACCAAGTCACTGGCGAGCGGCACCCCAGCGAGCCCGACCAGACCCTCCGCAGTTTTCGCGCCGTGGATGCCGGGACCGGTCCCAACATCGGCTGTCTAGGCATGCAACTGGTCCCGATTGCCAAGGAGAGCGCGCTCCGAGTCGGAGACGAGATCACCGTCTTGGAGGTCGGCGATCACGAGTACATCAAGCAATAACGGAATTTGCTACACGTACCAGGTGGGTGGCAGAAGACATGTCACGCAAAGTACAGCAAGCGGTGCATTTTGGGTGGTTTCTGAGCGGAACGAAAAAATATTCTGATGGGTTCCTGTCTACGATTTGGGCGACCCAATCGCTCGAGTCTTTTCGGCAAAACGGCGATTGAAGAGGTATACTAACACATGAAATAATGGGGTACCAGGCGTTGTCCTGTAGCGGAGGCTTTTTTTTTTCGGTCATTGTAATAGGGACGGACGCGGCGGCTCTTGGTTGGGACCAGGCCCTCTTGTTTATAATCTATTTTTTTCCTTTTCACTTTCCATCTCTTCTCGCGCTTCCTCTTTCGTTGCTCCACTGCAGCATCGCGTTGAGCGTCTTCTGTTTTATTCTCGTGTTTTTCTTTGTCCTCTCGCTTCCGGGTTTTGTACGGGTTTATTTGTTATGTGTACGTGTATATCTTGGGTTGATTATAGCAGAGCACAGGGCAGAAGTTGACGGAAAGAAAGCTCTACCCACGCTGGAGTTTTTGAGCGAGGCAAGGCGAGGCGAGGCGAGGCTTGCATCAATCCATGGAGAGTACCTTCAGTACTGCCTCGTGAAAAATGAAAAATGCATTGAATTGAATGAATGGGTTCAATCGATTAACCAATCAATCATCTGTACATGATCTTTGAGCTGTGTTTGTTTGTCTATTTTGGAATGAGCAGTGTTGATTGTGGTAATGGTATGTCATAGTAATGTTCCTTCGCAATCAGCGGCAGTATCAGAATAAGGCAGCCGCCAGCATCCTCGGAAAAAGGTGCCTAGGCGGCTTTACTCTTCTGTGCAGAGACGTGCTATGCATGCTATGCTGAGTGAACCACACCACTCCACGGGAGTTTCTCTTCCGTCCTACTCCTTCGATGTCTGTAGAATGAACAACTTGCCTTTTTCTCTTTTCGGGGGGGAAGGCGGGTTTTCTGTCTGATGAGCTACCTACTGTACTGTACTGTACTGTAACTGCCCTTTTTCCAAACTGTCCGATTACTCACACAGCGTTCCGGGTATGTACACACTGTACTGTGCTGTGCTGTGCCTCGCCTCAGCTCTGTCTCTCTCTCTCTCTCTCTCTCTCTCTCTCTCTCTCTCTCTCTCTCTCTTTTTTTTTTATACTTCTGCTTCCTGCAGGTCACACACATACACACCACGTTTTTAGACTTTTGCACTTTCCGTGTGCCTATCGTACAGTACTGTAGATCGATGCGGCGGTTCCGCGACCGGCTGGCTTTGCGTGGCGCGTTACGGCTCTGTCCGCTTTAATGTGTATGTGTATGCTCTGTCCGCTTTATGTGTATGTGTATGGAACAAGAAGGTGAGGATGGGATGTGGCCTAAGTTGATGAGGGATGGTATGGTACTGTATGCACTGTACAGTACTTTAGGTCCAACCGGGGGGGGGGGGAGGGCAAAAAGTGTCTGTTACCCCCCCCCCCCCCCCCCCCCCCCCCCCCCCCGGACCCCCTTCCCCTGGCTGCCAAGATGCATTTACTCGATTCGGTACTGTGTAGGTAGGTATCTGGCCGCTTTTGAAGACACATAAAAGCTCGCGTCTAACCTTTCGCATACCTTCTTTGGGCCTCGATTAGTGTACTGCCATCACGCGGTTTCTTGTCATGGTATGTACTGTACAGTAGCTAATCGATACATATTCTTCTTCTGAATTTCGTGCCACGCTGAAAGTGCTTTTCGAATCAAGGCGCTCAGAGTCGCGTCTGTACTGTACAGTACAGTACATACAGTACGGTTGTAAAGCGTGCTGGAGCTCAACGTGTAAGCGACACAGCACAATAATCATGCTTTTCTCAAACTCCCAAAGTATTCGATCTACAGTAATCACACCCACAGAAGGCGAAAGCTACAGTAGTCCAGTGTTGTCATACCATACGAGTTCTCGAGGTCTTCTTTCCCTGATAGTCTGTCCGGTTTTCGGTACAGCTTTGCGCTGTTGTGCGTCACGGCTTTTACAGTATTATTATCATGATGTGTCTTTCATCTCCGCAAGAAAAGCTTAGCACAACTGTCGAACAACTAACTCACAGTATGTATCTGTACATGCAATACGACTTCCAGACGGCGAGTCATTTTCGAACTGCCTGCAAAACGGCTCCGTCGAAAAATGCAAGGCTGGGTCCTCGATGGTGGCCCAGCTGCTCGGGGCGTCTTTTCTTTTAGGTACTTACTTCTTTTCCTGGAACAGCGAGCAAGTGGTACATACATTTCCTTTCCGAAGCCTGAGATTTCCGAGACTTTGGAGAGCAGAGCAGCGCTCGAAAAGTAATTGCGACGATTCGCGCACGCTACTCGAAGGGTTTTCACCACTCGGAGCTTTCTGGATCATGTAAAACAACGGTGTGTTTGTTGCGGCCTAGGGCCAATGTTGTAGCGAGCAGGTCTATCTACGCATCTGACTGTTCCTCGAGGTACTGTACTGTATGTACTGTGTACTGTGAGAGTAAGTAGGCCTACACTTCTGCGTAGTACAAACAATTCAAGACATTTCTCCTGCCTTTAGCTCTACACCATGTTGTGATGTGTTTTGATTCTTCCTAGGACATCTCCTAGCCCTTTTCTCCCCACTGAAATGCGCAGGAGCTGTATATCTGTGTGGTATTGGCGCCTACTTTTACAGCACAACGATCTTAAAAGTGAATTGCGTTTGCAAGAAAGGGGTTAAAAGGCAGCAAAGTAGATAGGTCTGGGTTCAAGAAGTATACTTTGGCAGCCGGGGGGGAGACAGACACTCTTTGCACCACACTGTAGAGTACAATTGTGGTAGGATGATAAGATAGGGGTTCCTCTTGCTCACTTCCGATTTGTTAGTTAGCTGGTTTGTTTTGGCACGACGGGAGCTTATTGTTCTCGTGATACGCTGGCTGACTGGCATCTCAAAGGAATATATCAGGGATAGGGGCACGTTTGCAGATATCGAAAGGCCGGGGAAGTGGTAGGTTGCAGAAATGAGAAGTAAAGGAGTACGGTATTCATACAGTGTTGGGCCACAGGCGAAGGACTCGACGCCGGGCTGCCACAGGCTTCCTGGGATTGTGAGAGGCGTCGTTGAGAGAACAGGAACTCTGCAACCAAAGTTGATGACATTCACATTTTGCGTGTGAGAACCGTGAGTATCAATTCATCTCTACGAAGAACGCCGTGAATCAGCCAGAACCTGTCTCCTTCTCTTTCAAGCCAGAGTTTCATGATATCATGGTCTGCGACTCACACGCTGGGCCTCTCCCCGCTCAAGCCTGGGTGTTCGGGCGTACAGAGATGTAGATCGTATCGACCAGAGGGCTCGTCATCTTCTCATGTACTTCATACGGAATGCGTCAGTTAGCGCTCAGGTGCAGTGACACATCGCGATGCTTACCTACCTTCCCCAGCAGCTGCCCCGTTCGTAGGAAGTTGTTCCAATCCCTCGGAATCGGCTCTTCCCACCGTACCGCAGAGGACCCGACCTAGACGATGCTTCGACGCTCTCGCCTTCCCTGAACCATCTATAAATATGTGCTGACATTTCTCATCTCATCAGGTCAGTCAGCCCCCTCGAGTTCCAATACATCCATCTCCACCTCCCTTTCCTTCCTCTCTCCGCCACGAGGTTGCCATCTCCCTAAAGCACCTAAAGCACCTAAAGCACCTACCTGATCGCTCCAGTGATTGATTGAATACACGACACATCCCACCCATCCATCCCCCTCCCTCGTTTTGACACCCGAGGATCAAGCGACAGATACCCTCCGATTGTTTATCTCTCAGATCCAGGAGATCTTCTTACCTTATTCATCTGCACTAGCTACTCACTGGCACGTGTTGAACAACGACAGGGACGCATCGCCCGAGCGACAAGAGAAACGGTCTGCCCCAAGTAGGTAGGTAGGTAGGGAGGTAGGTACCCCAGGGAGAGAGGTGGCGAGGAGGCGAGTGCTGACTTGCTCGCTTGATGGAGAAATCGTTGTGCGAAATTTGTGGCCGCTGAGTGATTCATGTCGTGGAAATGGAGGCCTAAGCGGTTCTCGCTACTCTATCTACCTCAAGGCGGCACTCAATTGCTGGATTTCTCGAGTCTCGCTTACCATCGCTATTACTACTTGATCCATACATGCACGTCAGCGGACAGGACACCTACTGTACCACCCGAGTGCAATCACATGATCCGACATGCAAGGCAAGTCCTTAAGGTTATGCATACCGCATGTACCATGCGATGTATTGTACATCTACTTCCTTCTTTCTAGATACGCCCTAGCTAGATTATGCTTATTAAACCGCCCCTCATCCGTCAATCAACGAGAAGGCGAGGAAAGGCCTTGAAGCCATGTCGAAAGTTAGAAGTGAGACTTGTGAACATTCACAGTCAACTGCCTCGTGGTTTTCCAGGCTTCTCAAAGACATCTTGTTCAGAAGGTCATCGGCTGTTGCGTCGACTGGTCTCGGGGACCAAACTCGCCTAGATTCAATCGATATCCTGGTGATTCCGGTGCCCTGAACGCTCCAGTGCTCCAGCTTCGTTCTAGTATCCCTGCCCGTCATCAAATCCAATGTCATAGTGGTCGCTCCCTCGTCCAACACCTTGGAGGTGGCCACGACCGTTGTACGAGTCTTGTGTAACAGCCACGGTGGGCTGTGATCCCTTGTTGAGCCCTGCCTTTGAAAGACCACTGGGCTTCTCATCGAGGTTTAACGAAGAGAAGATTGCCTTCATTTCTCGCAAGTCCTCAGTCGGGACATCTTTCGCCGGAGATGTCCTTTCCTAGACAAATTTACGAATGAAGCGGATTATTGGCGGGTAGTTCTCATCATCCGGGAGCCACCAGTGCATGCAAGAGCGATCTTGAAAATGGTCGGCCATTTTGCTTCGGAACGTGTAAGGGTAGATATAGCTACCGAGGCAGGTCAGCATGGTCGGCGGAGGATACATGCCAAGAAGGGGGTGGGAAGGGAATCTTTCACCCTTACCCATTCGATTCAACGGTGGCAAACTTCCGGCGTATCCACATGAAATGTTTCTCATCCTTGGGCAAGAACAAGGAGGCAATTCCAAGGGTTGCCTGACAGGCCAAAACCATGCCAGGGGGACTCTGGGGCCAGAATTCAAGCGCTTCGAAAAGTTGACAGCACTCGTAAGCAAGCTTCTCGACCTCGGAACTTGGTTGCGCTTGCAAAGTCAGTGCAGTCCGGAGCTTGTGCATCAGTCCGATGGAACACCAGTCGAGTTTTGCAACATTCATGGCCGTCAATGGCCCACCATATATGATGCCGGGCGAATAAGGGTTCACGATATCGTCCGGGGGGAGAGGGCGGGCTCCAGAGAAATCCGTGACCAGATATCGACTATCTTGCAGAGCCGGATCCATCTTGGTTTTCCACTCCTCGAGCCGTCTGCCAATGATTTCATTCTCGGCACGAAATTGTTCATCGGAGAGTTCACCTTTCGCCTCTTTTGCAAACAGCAATGACAGATCCATGGCATTGAGTCGGTGCTGCGCCATCGCGTACTCGATCTTCCAGTCTAAAACGTTCGGCTCTTTCGCAACTTTTTGTTGAAAAAAATATTGTGCGTATGAAAACCATTCCCTGGATAGCACGGTCTCGTAACCGGCCATCAGGCCTGCAAAAACATCAAATCGCATATACCAGCTTAGGAGGACGCGGGACATTGAATCTAGCATCACTGTCTGTGGCGTGTACAACTCTACAAGGATCTCATACGCCGCTTTTTGATGGCCGAGCAAGTTAATCCAGTCCCCCAGGTATTCCTACGAATTCAGTCTTAGTTGTCAAGGCAAGAATGGATTTCTCACCTCAATTGTTGCCAGCTGAAGGATGGCTAAAATTGTACCGATGGTATGCCTCTCGCCTCTTCTCAGAGAATGAAGTAGTAACGACACGGCCTTGTTGTAGTATCTAGGTATGGGAATCAGTTATGGCTTGTGACAGCCTCGACGCCCGGGCCACACCGAGAAAGATTCGCTGGGGAAATCCTATGACAAAGCAACTACTTACTGGAGAAAGTCTTGGATTTGGCCTTCAGGATTATGCAAGGTTCGCTGAAATGCGGAGAACCCGACAACTGCGTATAGTAAAGGCTTGCTCCTAAGAGCTAAGTCTAAAAAAGTTGTTCGCAAACTGTCCTCCGAGTCGATCTTTAGGGAGTAGTGGAGGTGGGTGATATTTTCGCAGAAATAGGTAAGATGGCACTGTAGATCGACCGGAAGATGTGACCAGGCATTGGTCAGGGTTTCTGGACTTGACGCAGGCGATTTGGGTAACCCGCTTGCCCTCGATATTCCTGCGGTGCGGTAAGACGAGTAACCCACAGAGCCTTCTGTGGATGGCGTCGGTGATGATCCTTTGTCTTGCATTAACGAGGGAGTCTCAGAATCGCGTCTAGGCGCACCTCCTTGCGCTCCCACAGATGGAGTGGTGCCGCTCTGCTGCATGCCGTACTTTGACACACTCTGAGACCGTCTGCAGTCGTCCGAACCTTCAATTTCGTCCAGTATGGCTTCTAGTCGCTCTTGGGAGACTTCCTCGTCATAATCATCGGACGACGATCCAGGGCTATCGTGTGATGACATGTTGGCCGTCGAGGATGTAGCTTTCGAAGCTTTTGCGGAGGTCGAGGTTTCTGGATAGACACATTCTCGACCACCCTTCTTGCACCCTGGAGAAGGTTAGACTTCACGCTGGAAAGGTAGAGAAAAGGAATGCACTTGCTGTCGCAAATAGGGTGGCTTTCGTCGCACTACGTACGGTCCATAAGTCAGCCACTAACGGAATTCAAGAATGGAACGATGGCCGAGACATCTGACCTTCACTCGACGGGACCGACAGGTGTAGCAGCCACTTCTTGTCCGGCGGTGCTTCAGCTGATCGGAATTTGGATTGGATTTCCGTCTGTTGCGATGAGGCTTGGGTACGTCCATCGCTGAATCCTGGATACCAAACAGATGCCGACCACCTCCGTAGGGGTCTGCAGCGCTGAGTTTGCGTGGTGGAGAGGGGCTTTGCTGGAGTTTCGTCCGAACAGATGCCAGCGGCAGGCGAAGATCCCAACGTTGGTTTTCTGCTTGATACTCGTTTCTGTAATCGTTCATGACGATCTCCCGACTCGAAGCACAGAGGGCGGTCGGGCGAAATTCCAGAATACCCTCTGAAGAGAAGAAGAGCATGCACCAGACTGACACCCCGTCTCTTTAGGTTATAACGTATTTAATGATAGAAGTATAAGTGGTGAGGTTTGCAGACGCACGTTCCGCTCTGCAAGCCCACTCACAATGTCCTGGAAATCGACAGCAGCTAGGCCGCTGGAAGATCCGAAGTTTCGAGCCAGTGGAGACGAGGGCACATGGAACGAAATGGGATAGCTCTGAAGAACGTTCCGGCGTTCAGACGTTCAGACGATAGCCTTGCACGCTTGACGACCCTGCTCCTGCTGGTGATCAAAACCTTCAGCTTGCCAGGGCGTGATGGATTCGCAGGGGTCCTCGGCTCTGGGGCAAGAGAGCACGCACACCAGTGGATGAGTCGCAGGCTGCAGCCGCGCTTTGCACACGTCCCCGACGGAGATGACAGAATCCGATTGCGCACCGAGCGATGAGGACGAGTCTTGCGGCTTCGCGCCCGCCTTCTCGTCCGCGAGTGGTGACAGCTCGTTGGGCGTCGCTGTCGAAGAGCAGCTGGCGTCGCTGTACGGTACGGTACAGTACTGTACAACAGGGCACGTATGGACTCGATCTGAACTCCCTAGAGCTTCCTCGACCCTGACGAGAATGATTGGTTCCGATTTGGGCAGTCTTTCGGCTCTGATGATCTCATCGAAGTGGAGGAGGATCCTTGATGGCGCCGAGGATGGAACTTGGCTGACAGGGTAGTATCACATGGGGCGCAGAATGGCGCCTCTTGATCCGAGAATGCTTGTTGTGGTGCTGTGCTGAGCTGTTTGTCAGTATGTCGGTATATCGGTATGTCGGTATGTCGATAGGTATGTAGGTAAGTAGGTAAGTAAGTAGGTAGGTAAGTAGGTAAGCAGGTACTGCACATACCGTACAGCACTGGGGTGCGATCCCAGTGTTCCAAGTTCGCGGTGGGTGTGTGGCTCGTACTGTGATATTCGACTGCCAAGCGTGAAACTGCACAAAGGATGGAGGGAGCGAGGGATGGCAAAGACGCAACGCACATTCAACCTCCGATGACCGGGGCCAGGAGCCTCCAAACAAGAAGAGGGGTTTTCGTGGATCTCGCGAGGCCGGGGGGTTGAGGGGGGGGGGGGGGTGCAGAAATCGGCCAGGAGTCGAGCGCCGTTGCTGGTGCCGTCCACAGCTCACAGGCACGCAGAAGCCGGAGCCACGCTCGTGTCGCTGGGTTGGGAGGACGAGAGACGAGATGTCAGGAACGCGCAGGAGACATCTGCGGCGCCTGCGGGAATGGTGAGGGTTGCCGTCGTCGTGGTCCGCGCCAGTGCCAGTGCCAGTGCCAGTGCCCGCGAGATGTCGGAGAGGGACGAGTCACTCGGTCGGTGACCGGCGGCCGGCCATGGCAGGACGTCGACGAGGGGCATGTATATAACGTTGCAAAGATATACATCGCACTTAGTCAAGACGGACCGGACCGGACAGGCAGGACAGGCAGGACAGGACAGGACAGGACAGGACAGGACATGCCGTGCCGTGCCGTACAGTACCGTACCGTACCGTACGGTACCACGATATGCGAGCCGTAGGTTTGATGAAGAGCGTGGAGGTGGAGATGGCATGGAGATGCGCCCGGCCAGTTGAGTTGACGGAAGCGGCCTGTCTGTCCTGGCCATGCAGAAGGCAGAAGGCAGAAGGCAGAAGGCAGAAGGCAGAAGGCAGAAAGAAGGCTGAAGGCGGAAGCGGCATGTCAGGGGAAGCTTGAGCTACTGTACTGTGTACTGTACTTCCACTTCCCTCGTCTCTTCCCTCGTCTCTTCAACCCTCTCGCCCTCCACTCGCCTCCCCTCCCCTCCCAAGCCAGGCCAATGCGAACACGGCCATCGTCTGCGCTCCCCTCTGTACTGTACTGCACCGTACCTACATCTTCTCGCTATCAAAGGAGCCTCAGACCAGACGAAACGGCATGTCTCACGGACCCTCGAGACACCGGGAGAGGAAGACACACGGCCACGGCAGGCTGCTGTTCGCGGCACAGAGATCTCGACAAACCTACGACAGTACCTGGTTTAGACCTTGGGACCTGGTCTGTGGATGTCCGGCCGTCCAGTAGGTGCTGGAGGTGCGGGAGGTGTCTACTGACTCTCCGGCCTGCAGCTCCGCATCGTGCAAATATACGTCCCCGGTCCATAGAGAGATCGCAGAGGCGAACGTGGTGGGCGTCGCACAGCGACGCCGTTCGCGGCAACGCGAGCCCGATGGCTGATACCCCGATCAGGCTCCCTGGGTCCGACGTGACTCGACGTGAGCACGCACAGTACAGTACTGTGCTGTACACGACATGCTGTAGGTACGGTACACAATAGAGAGGAATCGCCCTGCCCATGCATCTCCCGCAGAAAACGGCAAATGTCACCACGACGGACCAAAAGGGAAATCATTGCGGACGCGGGCCCTGGCGATCGGAGAGACCTGCGCCGCAGTGCATCGTGTGTCAAAAGCGTGTCATTATTCCCCGGTCTCGAATCCGAGTGACTCTCGCGCTTGGGGCAGCAGTGCGTTTGTTTCTGGCTTTTGCCTTCTGGTTCGGACTGGGTACGAGGCAACGTGGTGCATCATCGCTTCTGTAGGTCAACTTCAAAGAGCCACCCTGGAGCCCGCAGGTTCCATACAGTACATGCCAAATGGTGCTGAATGTACAGTATGTACAGTTTGTACAGTATGTACATACATACATACAGTGCACTACATACAATACCTCGTTTTCCCCAGCCGTATCACACTTCCCGCCCCCCCCGAGAGCTGCAGAGTGGTCAACGCTCTCTCTACTGGCGATGACTGACGGCCTACAGTGTGTGCGGTGCCTGTGGGATGGGTAGGTCGCAAGGCCCGGAGGAATGGCCCGAAGCAGCAAGGTCGACATCGACGAGGTCCGTCAGCGTGAAGCGGGAACAGGAGAATAGGCGCCGAGGCAGAGGAGAGGCCGGCACAGCTCAACGTACTGTATGTACATACAGTCCATCGACCCGTGTCGTGCCCTGGGGGTCATCTGTGCGACAGCACCAGCATTTGCCGCCGAGCACAGAGACCGCGGGTAGAATCCCGAGGATGGTGGAAAGAAAAAGTAGCTGGGAAGCTAGAGTGGAGCAAATCCAGACATCTGGGTCCACCAACCTCATCTCGTCAATCTTCACCAAAGGAGGACAAGCTACCAAGGGATCCCGATGAAACATCCAAAGGCGAGATAGATTAAGAGCCAAGCTTGGCATGGCTCTATGCACGGTACGCTACGGGACGACGGCGGACGGAGGGATTAGGGATAACAAGGCTGATTGCCAAACCCGAATGAAGGACTCGGAGTCTGTTGAACGGATCGCTATCAGCGGCAGATTTTGGGACCTCGTGCATAGGGTCTTGCTGATGCGGACTTCGTGATCCACATCTCCGGCTTGCTACCGCTGGTTTCAAAGGGGGATTTTCCAAGGGACTCCCAAAGTCTCTCTCTTTTGACTTTTCGCAAAGCATTTTCCTACTCGGTACGATGTGCCACGATGGCTAACGACACTTAACTTCGTTATAGTTCACGTGAAACATAACTAGCTCTACCCGGTCACTGCCTCGGGAGGAAGAGGTGCTTGCTATCTGTCTATGCCACGGCAAATGGTGACCACCTCTGCTTCTGACTTTCACATACTGTACTGCATGGAGACAAGACGGATCCAGCTCACGGGCTGCGTGCCGTAGAGTAAGTACATACCACACGTGGAAACGAGCCCAGCCCTCTCAGCCCTTGGGCATCGATCGGAATGCAGGTCAAGAAAGTCGTTTGACTTCGGAAGTTTGCGTGGCTGAAGCACTGGGCTCCGTTCGGATTCTGAACGCCCGAAGCTTTGCACCAAGGACTATCTATGTACCGACGAGGTAGAGTTTGTTCGTACTGTGCTGTACAGTACATACATACACATAGACTACTCACCGGGCTAATCCGATCTAGTGAATCGTAGACGCTCTTTGCAAGTACCATCGTGCTGTACAGTACAGACACAGTACACGTTTCTCCTGGAGCGTTGGCTTGCAGTGATGTCTGTACAGTACTGTCTGTATGTACGGTACGGTACCACTGACACGACTGGCCCGCCGTGCGCCACAAAACTCTATCACTCGGCGCCAGTTGCAACCCGAGCTGCTGCCCCAGGTCCAGATGAGCGGCCTGGTTATCTGATCCGGGACCTCTGCGACATGCCGTGGGAGAAAAGTAAAACTGGCTCCTGGATTCGAGCAAATGCGCAATGCAGACCCCGATGCCGATCTCTGCACTCCTCTCTTGACTACATGACAATGGTTTCAGCTACCAGGTCTAGTCGGAATCGTCAGGGCATGTAGACTTCACCTGGTGTCGTCCTTCCCTGCCCCCCGAAGAACAAGAAGAACGACAAAGGGTTGCGAGTCGTACGTAGCTCAACCTTAACATGATGTTACATACACTTCCGGGACACGCACGCTTTACCTCTTCCTCGCAAGCTTGTGATTAATCATGGCTTATCAATAAGCTAGGGAGAGTCTGGGGTGAGCTCTAGGCTCCCTCGGCGCCAACTTCAAGCTGGCATGTTGAACATATGGACGTGTCTCCGAGATATAGCTGCTCCTGATCTGACGGGCCATGCAGGAGGAGTCGGCACGGCTCGTTGGCTCCTTCAATCTCGACGACCGTTCATGGAAGGATCAGGGCTATCACCACGAGCAGCCTACTCACAGAGCAATGTTTTTCTCCTACAATTCCTTGTAATAATTACGTGTACTGTACCTGCCGACGTCTGGTCATCATTTGACCGTACTGATGGTAAATTCCGTGCCGAGCTTCGTATTGTACCTTGTTTCCCCACATCAGCAGTGAGAGACCTGACCAACTACTCTGGATGCTGATGACATGTTGGTTCGTAATCAAACCGATTTTTTTTGACTTTCAATGGTCTTGCGATACTTGATACCGAGTACTATGCTCGTTGGAATCCAAGCCGGCGGCCATGTTAGTAGCGAGCGTGTCTTCCCTGTCTAGAACCGTGTACGTGTAAATGGGGGTGCTATCACACGAACACAAGGACTAGCCTGTTTCTTCACGAGCCGTGATGATGATCACAGACTTGTCCTAGTCTTGTCTCGCATTCGGACCCGTCCATGACCAACGCCGAGGTGAACGTCAAGTTGTGCTCGGTGCTCCCGCGGCCCAGAGCCCTATTCATCCCACGGCTCTTACGATCTCCCTGCTTCCCCGATGGACAACACGCTTCGTCCATCAAGCTCCGAGCCGATAGCCAATGGCAGACAGCCCAAGTTGACAGGTCTTGTCCCGTTCTCGCAGCCTTGCGCTCTCTGACGAAGTGGACGGCTCATCATCCTCAGCCCGCCAGCAAGTGTCTGTGAAGGCAAGCGTGTGGTGGCTTGACCTGCATCTTCGACTTCACGATGCCCCTGCGCATCACGCCTCCTTCGGCAGTGCGTTGTCAGGCATCGACCACGCCGCGGATGAGCCAAAAGCCACCGGGACTTCGGCATTTCGTTTCCAAGTACGGACAACCCACGGGTGAAGCGAAACCGTCAGATGGAATCAGGGAACCGAGTTTTGGGCGGCCCGACGATGATGCTCAGAACAGGACGATCTGATCAACCGCTCGCCCATCGAGGACTCATGTTTCATGCCCATCCACTAGACCGCACACAGACGAAGAGCCGTTTCGAGGTGCTCGTACTCGGCCCGTGGAAACAATTTTCCTGTCTGTACCTGCGGAAGCATCTCGTGGACTTTGGCGTGACGATGGTGTTCTTGCTTGAATCTGGGCGAGTTTTCAGCTTATCGAACTTCTCAACTTTCTCAGAGCTCGAATCACCTTTGCTCCTCATCCAATGTCGACCTGCTTCTGTTGCATCTGTGTTGGACTTGGATGTGGTTCCCATTCGTTGTCCCTTTCTCACCAGTCGGATATGCGTTGCATTACACACACCACTGCAGCTGTTCTTCATCGCAGCCCCATACACAGAATCAGGTTTCCTACCTAGGCAAGAAGAGTTGGCGCTAGACTCATGAGGCATCTAAACATGTATCGACCGAAACTTCCTGCGATTTGCAAAGCCCGAACGGCCAAACTGCAACGGGCAGGCGAAAGGGGCCATGAAACTGAAATGCTCCCCTCCTCTGTCTCCAGGCAGACCGGATCCGCGGGCGGTTGCGAAGCTCGAAACACACACGCAAGACAAAAAATACGGGACATCGAATGCGTGCAGGTGCTTGGATTCGAGGTTTCTTTGCATCATGCATTTTCCCCATACCTTGAACCTCGCTGGGACATTCCGAGGCTGGCTTGCCCCAGATTCCAAGAACCGGATCGTCTGCAGCATTGGTGGATAGCTTGCGGATTGCTTGTTGGATAATACACTTGTAAGCGTTCCCAGACAGGTTGTAGATTAAGGTTGTTGTGCAGAGAGTTGGAAAAAAAAAGCAGACGATCGTTCATAGGCCTGGGACTTTTTCATCTGTGCTACGGTGAGGAGATCTTGTGTGTTAGATTAGATAAAAGTGGTGATGCTCATGGTGGTCGACGTATATTGCATACCTAGGTACTTACTTGGAGAGGAGACAGTTCTAGCAAAACCTAAGTGGTCGACGTATTTTGCATACTTACTTGGAGAGGAGACAGTTCTAGCAAAACCTAAGTGGTTGAGCCGTTATCGTGATCTCGTTGTACTCAACCAAAGTTCCAGGACCCAGATTCGGGCCAAGAATGAGAGCGGAGAGGAGCACTTCCCAGTCAATCCTGGTGGTGTTGTTGCTAATCACTGTCATAGATGTGTTCGATAGTTACCCCAAAGCCTGTTAGCGACTACACAAGTTTTAATATCTATACCAGTAATCTTGACAAGATCGAGATTGTCCTTGCACATCATGTCCCAGATTATATGGAATATTTGGGATGTAGAACAATAAAACACTGCTGCTCAGCTAGTCCAAGAATCGATATATCGAAAATGCGTGAGCTTGGATTTCCATCTTTGGTTTCCATTCCATTCGAGAGAGTTAAAGCTTGACGTTGGGTTTGGCATCCGACTTTGTTTCTGCTACCTGCATGGTAATACCACAAGTGCGCGTGGACAGCAAAAAAACTTGCTGTTGTTATATCCGTAAATATTATTTTCACCTACAGTATTTCAGAGCAGGCGATTTGTAGGATGAAAATCTGTTGGCTATCTATCACTTCCAAAAGGAACATGTAGGACCTTGAGTTTATGACGGCATGATTGATTACCATGAAATGCCACACGATGTATCTGTTCTCTTGTAAATTGCTCAACGTGAAGTGCTGTTAGAATTTGTGAGGCTCAAGTACAAGGTTTCAAAAGGTGTGTGGCTGACAAGTGTGGCTTTAGTGAGACTAGGCCCAAACAGGATTAGACAATCAGGATTAGCTCAATCCAAAGCGCGTTCTAAGTTACCTTCTGTACAACCTCACAACTGTTCGATAAGCCAGCCAGGTTCCTTTGCCGCTCGATAACACGACACACCTCAACTCATAGAACTTACCGCACCAAGACCCTTACGAATCGCATTCTCCGGGTACGATCTACCAGATATCTCCACATCCGCGGAAATCACAATGAATCGGCCAGGTATGGAACTGAACGCCCCTTCTTTCCCACAGACAGCCCGCTGCATGCGACTACAACTGCCAGTCGCGAACGAGTCTATACACTGGAGATAGGATGCGCAGTATCTGCCCTCACGGCTCTGGATATCTTAGTGGCGGAAGTTCAATCTGCCGTCCGTGCAAGCAGCTCGAGACAAGCATTACAATAACGCCATGCGCCTGCCATCCTCAAGTGCAAAGATTCGTGATGCTACCTCCTCCAACACATTATACTGGCGAAGCCTGTCGGAGGCTCACATCTACACTGCTCTACTGTTGGCAGATCCTGCCTTGCGATGTCGAGACTGTTCTTGATAGTGCTGGCCTATTCTACACCTCCAGTGCCTCGTTCATATACCATAATGCCGGGGGAAAAAATCATGTCTAAAGGAATACCACGCTGACTTGGGAATAAAGCTGTCGGACACCAGACCCTACGTGGCATGCCAAATGGCTTTGCAGCGCAACAACAAATCTCCCAGAACAGGAGCGTGTCCGCTCGATTGCCGCCTACGGGGAAGATGGGTACTGTGGCCTTAAAGGAAATACAAACAAGGGATTGAATGCATGCTGACTGCCCGGGCTGTAGGAGGCAATGGAACAACCTGGGGATTTGGCGGAGTACCAATGGGAAGCGCAGGTCTTGGAAATCCACGCTCTAATAATCCCATGGCGAGTTTTGCACAGACGATAGGAGGCTCTTCACAGCCTACAACCCCGTTGGATTTGTCGTAAGTAAAATTTACTCTATCACCAGGGAGCCGGATTTGAATTTCGAGTTCTTCAAGTTTGACTACTGGCGCTATCGTTCTCAATTCGATTGCGCGTCTGGAATCCTTCTGACTGTTACTTCATAGGGAATTTCCATCTTTATCAAACAACTTACCTCAACCCAGCCAAGCTGCATGGGCTGCGTCTGGAAACCGGAATCTTGGACCATCGGCGAACATGCGGCTTCAACAACAACAACCGGGCTTATCATCTCAGCAACAACTGAACAACCAACAGCAAACACAGCAGCAGCAAGAAGACCTATTCAGCTCCTCGTCGCAACTACCGAGCAGTCAGGCAGGTTTCCGATTTGGTAATCAAAATGCGGTTGGTCAAACTTCGCAGTCTACACCAGTTGACGACTTTCCTCCTCTGAATCGGAACGCAAATGGGGACATAGGCCAAGACCGTATATCGAATGTCGGATTTGGCGCTCAACAAAATGGCTTGGGCTTCGGGTCGGCAAATCCTCCTCAACACAGTAGGAATAATGGCTTGCTGAATGCTTTGTCGGGAAGCAGTAGAGCAATTTCAGGAGTTCGGCTCGTTTCGCCTGGAGGTGTATCTGGTGGGTAAAATCGCATGTTCTCGTCAAACGCTAATCAGTGTTTCAGGTCTTTCGAATTCGAGGTCTCCGATCGAAGCGAGTCGGCAAGGCCAGGGTATAGCCGAGAGCGACACGAACGTGGGTGAAGGCTCGCATCTGCTTGTACGAGGCTAATCACGTTATCAAGGCATTTCCAAGCGCGCAGTTCGCCTCGTTACCACAACAACCTCAATCCCAACGAGGAGAACACACACCACAGTCGATCATGTCTAGGACGGATGCCCCACCGCAGCAAGATGCGGCGCTCTCGCAAGCAATTAACTCGACCGACGGCTCCCCACCAAGCAACGCGGATGAGTCTGGTGTTGAGGTCCAAGATCCGCTGCCTGGCCTGAACGAGAATGACAGGTGGGGTCTTAAAGGCTTCTCCATGTTGATGAATAACTACCCCGACTATGCCGCGCTGATCACTGGAACTGAGATGTCAAGCTTTGGCTTCGATTTAAACTCCACCGAGTATGTCCACCTGGCAGTATCCCAAGTTTTGTGAGCGCACGTATTAATGCACCATAGAAACATCTCATCGCAAGTCTTCTCACTCTGGGACAACGAACAACCTAGGGCTGTGGTCCCTCGCTTTACATTGCCAGAATGCTATACTGTTGGTAACGTTGCGGCACTTGAGACTAAAATGGACAACCTGAACGATGAGGCGTTGATTTTCATGTTTTACAGCAACCCCGGAGACATTCAACAACTCATGGCTGCGTCGCAACTGTAAGCAAACCTACACGTAACACTATATGTTTTGTGCTAACGGCTCTCAGTCACCAACGCAACTGGCGCTACCACAAGAAGCTTCAACTGTGGCTGACCAAAGACGAGGTTATGGTTCCGCAACCGCTGGGAAATGGCACCGAACGAGGATACTACATCTTCTTCGACATCAAACAATGGCACCGCGAACGAGTGAGTATCTATCTACGACCGACCCCCCTCCAAGCTAACAGTCCAACAGCGGGAATTCACCCTCATCTATGACGAGCTCGAAAATCCCAATGCTCCTGGTTCCTTATCTCGAGCTCTTGTATGAAGGTTATGTTGAAAATGTCCGTCGATGAGGCTAGCATTCGGTGGAGATGTACATTAATGTGCCCTGGCCTTAAAATGCTATCCACAAGGACTGGCGAAAAATCTTTGACAAGATGAAGGTTTTATAATCGCGAACCCAAAATTTTGATGGTTCGTGATGGAAAGATTGCGTATCTTCATTCCCATTGTATCGGAATCTGTAGGCCTAGCTGAGCTGGTACTTATCGATCAGGCAGGCGTCTCTGCTGCTCGTCGGGGTTTGCATGGTTGCTAAAGAGATGACGAGAGTTACATGACCATGATGGTGCCAAAGAATAGTCGAGCTGTAGGATCTCTAGGAATCAATCGCTTCAGGTGAAGCTCCGCAAGTTGACCTCAACGATAAGTGACGACGTGTCTACGTACAGGGGTAAGGTAAGCAAGCATTGGGGATAGCATCACGTGACTCTCCACTGCAGGCGCGACCCAACGAATGGTAACGCTCAATCGTGAGTACGCCTTTCTTCCTAGTGATCAATGACATCTAATACATACTTCACAGTGCTTTGAGACTTCTCATTCCCATAGTCCTAGCATCTTCCTCCATACAAGCACTGAAGAAAAGCAAGAGCGCCGCCAAACCTATCGTGCCCCCTTCTAGGGAGTCTCTCCTCACGCGCAAGCTTCCCCATTTCCCAACTTCGTCATGGCCGACCAGACGATAAACCTTCCGCAGCTGGTGTTCATCGTCATCCTCGGCGGACTCGCGATCCGCTACTTCTTCTTCTCGGACGGCAGCAGCAGCAGCTCGTCGCCGAGCCGCAACCCGAACTCGGCGAGCAACTTGCGCGCCCGGGAGGCCGACGTCGAGAGGATACAGCAGATGTTCCCGCAGGTGTCGCGGCGCAGCATCATGTGGGATCTGCAGCGCAACGGGGGCAACGTCGTGGCGACCACGGAGCGGGTGTTGAGCGGACGGGGCTTGGAAGTGGTGAGTCTGGCTCGGAAACCCCCCTTCGGAGCCTTCGGGACGACATGGGCTGCCCCCCAACAGGAGGAGCGCTTCACATGTGTCTGTCGGGACTTGCGTGTGTGCTGATGCTTGGATTCTAGCCTCCGCAGTCGTTCCAGCCCCCGCTGCCGGCTCCAGCGTCCGCAGCGACGACGGCTACGCCAGCACAGTCGAAGCCCCTACAGCCAGACCTCATCACGCGCTACAACCTCAAAGCGAAGCTGGCGGAGGAAGCGAGTAACGCGGAATCACCCATACCGGCAGAAGACGAAGCGGCTTCGACGGGGAGGCCAAAGCAGGGCCAGGCTTGGAGCGCCAACAAGGGGGAGAGACAGGCGCTGTTGCAGAGGAGGAGGGAAGAGATGATCATGGCCGCCAGGAGGAAGATGGAGGCCAACATGGCGGCTGAAGCTGCCACGAAAAGCCACGCAGATTAGATACATCATGATATGGGATAGTAATATAGTACGACGCGAATGGTGTATACTTCCTTGTATAGCTTTTGTGTAATGGAAACGGCAGGCAGGCATGCCTTTTGGCACTTCGAGACGGTGAGCCCTTGTTTCTACAGTACATCCCTTCTGCAGAGTCCATCTCACTGTTTGTTGATTCTAGGAATCCCTACAGGCTTGAGCTTGCCGATCTCCTTCCCGAAGTAGTCCATTAGCTGATAGTCTTTCTTGTCTCAAGTCTCTGTTGGGCCTGTGTGCAAAGAGCAGTCAGTGTTCAGAGAGAGAGGTCTTTGAGAGAATGGTCGTGAGCATTCGTGCCAGGCCAATCTTCAACGGGCTATGAGAGACACGGCGGTTCGCCTACTAGAACCCGCTCATCTGATCTTGGAGACACAACTTCACTTCAGACTCTTGTTTTTCGTGTTGTGTCGCTCATCTGATGGCACGTACTCGTTCTTAGATACTACTTTTTACCATTCGCTTTGGGCATCGACCTTACATCACACTACTGCTTGCACTACTGCACTACACTTACTGCGATGTGCCCGCTTGAGCCGCTACAGCTTTTCAATTTGACGCCACACGATACCAAAATTCTTCAGAAAGAACACCCCGAGTCACGAAATGCTCAAAACACAACGTCAGGCTTGGATGTAACTTTTATGCTTTATTGAGTTCTACCCTTGTTGCATCGCCGTCTATAAAACGCGCACCATATCAACAAGCAAGCAAGTCTCGCAAGAGTTGTAGGAGGTACCGCAGAATTCTCACCAGCACATGGACAACTGATTCTCCCAGCCGACGTTCCTGAATGCATTTAGCCATCCCGTCATCAGATCATTAGCGTCATCGACCAAAGTCCCCTACTTCTTCTCCTCGGGTTCCGCAACCTCATCCGGCTTCGTGGTCTCAGCATCAGTCATGTCCTCGTCCTTGCTTCCAGCCTCTTGGGCCATCGCAGCCTTCTTTGCAGCCTCAGCCATCTCGCGCTTCTTGGCAGCTTCGGCATCCGCAATAGCTTGAGCAGCTGCACGCTCCTCCTCGACCTTGTCGAAATAGCGTTGAGCAATGGGACCAGCTATCGCACGAATCTCTTCGTACTTGGCTTGGTAGATAGCCTTTGTCGCATCCTCGCCCTCATCGTAGAGCCAGTCCTGATACAGTGTTAGAGAATTTTCATTGTAGCATGTCATTCTGAGCTCACCTCGCTAGCCTCGAGCTTAGCCTTCAGCTTGGTCTTCTCCTCCTCGCTAGCAAACTCAGAGTAGGTGTCGTCAATCTTGTTTCTCATCTCGTAGATATAAGTCTCAAGCTCGTTCTTCTTGTCCTCGGTATCGGCGACAAGCTTGTCCTCCATGATCATGCTGGACTCTTGCTCGGCTGCAGAAGCCTTGAGAGCCTCATCGAGGGAAGAGGTACCGGAGATGATTGGAAGATCACCTTTTCGGACTTGTTTCTTGACCTTTCGGGTCTTTGGCTTCTCATCAATGTCCATTGCATCTGGGTCCTTTTTCTCTTCGCTCTTCTCCTCAGGGATAGGCTCTTCGACTTCTACATCTTCCACAAAGTAGCCAGACTCGACGTTCAGAATACCGTGAAGGTTCAAGCGTGCCTTCAGTTTGCAGATCATGAAATCGTCTTTCGAGTCGGCTTTGACACCCTTCACAGTAAATCGTCCGATCCAGGGGTTAACCTTGCCGGGGAGAGCTTCGGGGTTAGCGTATTTGGCCTCGAGGTTGAAGGTCTCTTTGCGGTAAAAAGTAAGGATTTTCGTTGACGGCATGACATTGCCCTTGTTGAAGACAGTCAAGCTGGTGTCCTCGTCTGGAATGTCGGGTGATTTCTCCCAAGTGAACTCAATGGGGTAGTTGACGATGTCATGAATGGCGAAATCGCGCACACGGAAGACAGGCGACAGAATAGCGCAGCTGAAGGCACATCCGCGTGCGATAGCCTCGTCCTGGTTGAGAGTAAAGGAGAGGGTCTTGCCGAAGAATTGTTGGATGCGCTCCTTGAGGGCTGGTACGCGCGTGCATCCACCAACCAACTCAATGATATCGATATCGTCGACCTTGAGCTTAGCCTCCGCCAAGGCCTGCTCCAAGGGAATGTGGACACGCTTAAGCAGGGGCTCAACCAACTTCTCGAGATCCTCACGGCTCATCATGGTTGAAACATCGACATCGTTCATCAAGGATTCAATGTTGAGTGGTGCTTGCTGGTTGGCGGACAGGATCTTCTTGAGCTTCTCCGCCGCGGCGTGAACACGGACCAAAGCCTTGGGATGGCTCTTGATATCGATCTTGTATTTCTCCTTGAACTCAGCAGCCAGGTGGTCCACAATAGCCTTGTCGAAATCGCGACCTCCGAAATGGCGATCGTAGGCAGTAGACTTGACCGTCAACTCACCCTTTCTGAACTCAACAATCGAGACAGTGTAGTTGCTGTGTCCGATATCAACAAATGCCACACGTCTGGACTTCTCTTCACCCGTAGGAAGGTCGACCTTGGTAATTCCATATCCCAACGCAGCTGCGGTGGTGTCGTTCATCAAGCGGAGGAGCTTGAGGCCCGAGATCTCAGCAGCGTCCATAAGGGCTCGTCGTTGGGCATCGGTAAACCAGGCTGGAACGCTCATAACCAGGTCAGAAACCGGTAGCTTCAGCTCTGCCGATGCCGTGGACTTGATTTTGCTCAAGAACATGGACACAAGCTGTGTCGCCGTGAACCTCTCCTTCTTTCCCAAATATGTGACCTCCGCACCAACTTGGCCATTGATATCTACGAGGGGCGCTGAGAGGAAGTCTTGCTCGATCTGTACATCTGGATCATTGAGGGAGCGTCCGACTAATCGCTTCAGAGATCCAACGGTGTTCTTCAAGTTGGAGATCTCTTGTGTCTTTGCGGGCTCGCCGAGATATCTAGACTTGGGGCCGAATCCAACGAGAGATCTGTTCCGCACGTCAGTATGCGCAGATCGCGAGGGCAGGGTTGCGGCTTACGGAGTAGCTCGATTGGAAACTTCATTGGTAATCTACAAACTGTCAGTACTCCGAAGTCTGCGGACCCCGAGGTGGAAGTACATACCACATCAACCCCACGGTTTCTCGCGACGGCAATAACGGTATTGACCGTTCCCAGATCGACACCGACGACTACAGAGTGGATCAGCAGAGCTCCGAGGGCGATGGTGCTTTTGTTGACATACCACTCATCTTCGCGGCGGGATGCGGCTTGTTGTGTGGTCGAGGCTTCTAAGAGTCCTCTTTCAAAGGAACTCGGGCAAGCTTTGCGATCGAGAAAGTGTGCGTAGGTATGCGCGGCGGGTAGGGGGGGACTTGGAGATTGGAGTTTGGGGTTTGATATTGGGGGTGGAGGTGGAGGTGGAGGTGAGTGAGTGAGTGTTTGGTTGCGGGCAGTCTGGTGTTGTGGTGATGCGGGTCGAGTTGCAGAAATTCTGGTCGCGCTAGTGGTCGGTCGGCTTCTCGAAGTCTCTATCGACATTAGAAGAGCGACAAGCCTCCTCCAGTCTTCTTGGGTAGCGTGGCGTGACGAGAATAGAACACACAGGTTGCGAATCTACCAGAATCTACGAAGATATTCTATTCACTTTCCCTTGCTGGGACGACACGTATCAACAGCTTTGCTTTTTATCCCGAAAGCATTAGGCAAAGATCACGTGTGACGAGGGGCAAGTACATTACAGTCAGTACGGTAGAGGGCAAGTGGCATTGCCCCGCTGAGCTGTTATCGCTCGAGATATCTCGGGTCTTGTCCGGTGGTACAGATACACAGTCTCGACAAGAGGTTGACGTCCATGGTATGATGCTTATCTTGTTTGTGTATCTTTACAAACTCTCGTGTGTGATTGTGGTGTTGGATTTATCCGACATACGGCTGAGTAGCAAGAGCTATGTACAGTACCAGTACCATTGATCCCTCCCTGCCTTTAAGCTCGGTACAGTACTGTACAGTACGTACCTAACGTCAAAAAAGCCAATGCGAAGGAATCCTGAACAGGCATGCTCATTTGATACTGGAATGTTACAAAGATTCGAGTGACATTCCTGCAAACGGTCTCATTACTGGCCATTCTCTGAGCTAGACAGGAATCTTTCCTCTGCGATAGCCACAGCTTTGTGGATGCGCGATTCGGCCCAGAAATAGTCATTTTAGTTTCATGTGGACCTGCGAACAAAAGCAGGGCGCCTATCACGAAGAATAGAGACGCGCCAGGCGTTACGGTAGACCGATCATATTGAATAAGCTTTCTTTGAAATGCTTGCCAACAAGATGCCTCCCAATCAATACGACTTTTCCTTGTGAACCAGGTGCTGATTCGCCCGCATTTGGAGCATCAACGATCTCGAAGACGTCTCGAACTCCCTGGACGATCCTGAGTTCCCCGTTGGAGAGCGGTAGTCTCGCCTTCAACCTGTGAATCTCAAAAGTCTCATCACCAGACCCCGGAGCCGGTAGCTTAGAGTCCCAGAGGATTGACCTGAGCCACTCGTCGATTTTGGGCAGTTGATCAGCGTCGAGGACTGGAATTGTGAAAGAAATCGTTGCAATCGTCTATGGTTTCGGTCAGCAACCGCTATCTTGCCGAAGAATCACTTACCGGGTCCAGATGGCTGTGCCCTTTGTCTGTAACATCCAATGCTCCCACGTCACTGTAGGCGTTGAGATCCAACAAGAAGCCCTCAAGCTGCGGAACCTTCCCTTGAGAAGTGACATGAATTTTCGCAAGACCATTAATAGCCTGTACTCGCTCCTTCACAAACAGCAACTCTTGTTCGCTAACGAGATCAGACTTGTTGATGACAATGACATCCGCATGTGAAATTTGCAGGTGTGCTGTGGTCAGAGCGGGCCCGTGGGATCCCTCGTGCTCTTCTTGCTTGATGGTCTCCTGGGCGGGCTCATTAAGACTCTTGAGGACGTTCTTGGCATCGATCAGAGTGACGATTCCGTCTAGATAGATGGTACTTCCAAGACCCTCGTCGACCCAGAAAAGAGGCGCAAGGTTTCCTGGGTCGGCTAGACCAGTTGTTTCGAGAAGAATATAGTCGAAGGCCCCTTTCCTCTCCATCAACGATTCAATGGCAGCCACCCCAGAATCCCTATCTCGATGTAAGCAGTCTCTCTAAAAATGATTCGAGGCTAAGTGCCTACCTCACTGAGCAGCAGATACAGCCATTGCCGACCTCGAGCCATTCCTCGACCTTTTCGCCGCCCTTATTGACAGTCAAGGACTTTTCAATATCGATCGCTAGATTGTCAGCACTCCCTTCTGTGAAGTGGAGATTTCACACACACAATCACCAAACTCTAGTGCACAATTAGCGAAAGGTGAACCTGCAACGCATTGAGGCCTTACCGTTCAAAATGACAGCTATTTTCTTGCCATGTTTCTCGTTCAAAATGTAGTTCATCAAGGTCGTCTTCCCAGCTCCGAGATACCCTGTCCGTCTGAAGTAAGCAAAAGGTAGCCATGAGCCGATGACCTTGCCCTGAACTTGCCTGTCACGATCGTAATCGGTACTTTTATCAAATTTGGTTCTCTGGGAAGATCATTATCGGACTTCTCATCGACATCCACCAACATAGGAGGTTCGTCATCGTCAATATTCATTTTTGTTGCTACGGGCTGTGAGTTGCAAGGAAGGGAAACAGTTGTCCCAGCCTTGCGGCAAGGCCAGCTGAATCTCTTAGCGTCAAACGAAAATCGCGATGTCACAGACAGGGCGCGTTGCCTCAGTCGAGATGGTCAGCGCCGCCATCGACACAGCAGACCGCAACAAGTGCTACACATTTTAATCTTCCGAAGCTGAAGATAGTCTCTGTATTTTACAACGATCATGGCGCTCTCCCCGAGCTCCCCACGACTCCCGAGCCCTCCGCCGCCGACCGAAATTCAGATAGGGCCCAACTCGCCGGGTTTGGGTGGCTCAATGGTGGAACCCGCAGTCGAACAGAGCATGGTAGACGCCAATTCAAGACGGAGGATACACCCAGGTACCAGGTCTGCGGATATGGCAGCTGGTCCTCCCCTCATCCCCCTCAACGAGGCATGCCCATGTGCCAAACGCCCTCTAAGAGCATACCACTGACCTGTTCGTAGCTCGATTCGGCTTTCCAGCTTCAAGAACATCTTAAAGCTCTCCATTACTACTATTCCAAGCCTTCGAACGGTGAGGACACGATTCCGATAAGCCGCGAGTCCGCCCTCCTGATCGCCTCCCAACCCGAAGGGGCCGATCGTGCCCTCTGGCTCTACGAACTATGCCGCTTTCTCATTAATAAATGCAATGATCTGATTGTCGGATTTCTCTTCGACGATCCGCCATGTTCTGCTACGACATGTCCTGAAATGCGAGCCAGCGAGTGGCAGTTCCTGTGTGCAGTCCACGAGTCACCCAAAAGCTGCTGCGCCATCGATTATTGTTGCCACACCCTGGACTGGGCTACCAATATCGTTACTAGCCAGACGATGTTCCCGAGCCGGCTGAGTCTGGGGGCTGGAAATGCTGTTGATGAGCGGGGAGCGGGTGTCAAGCATTTGATCAACATCTTCCGACGTTTACACCGGATATTCGCACACGCATGGTTCCAACATCGAGGAGTATTCTGGCAGGTCGAAGGTCAGACGGGTTTGTATGTTCTGTCAAGACCGTCTGCGATAACTTCGATCTTCTACCTGCGGAGAACTACAAATTGCCACCCGAAGCGGAGGGTCTGGAGCCGGTAGAGGAACCTCGGTTGGTTGCGCCAGTGATTATGAAGTCTGGGGTTTCCCTGGGCGCTGGTTTTACAAGCGACGACGATGCTACTAGGAAGAACACGAGGCGCCATATCAGGCAATCTCCGTCGGTCGGATCTGCTGTTACGACTGTACTGGAGGCAGACGAGGAAGAGGCAGATGTCACACAGAAGTTTGACGACATCCGGATCACGGCAGATGAGGGAGAGACAGAGATCCCCATGATAGTCGAACCATTTGAGCCAGAGGAGCGTCGAGTGATACCAGAAAGCAGGCCAGAAGCTGCATCTATCCAGGAGGTAGAAACTAGGGAACTGCCAGAGGCAGAAGACCCTTCCGACACACCAGTGGCATCAACGTCATCTAATTCATCTTGGGAAAGCATGTCGTCTGAGTTGGAAGAAAAACAGCACACGGATCCCGAAGTTTCAGACCCAGAGAATCCGGAAGAGGAATCTGTGCTAGAGTCGGAGGGGGCTCAGGATGAGGCTTCACCTAGTCTTGTTGTGGAGGAGAAGCATGAGCCCGTGGTTGAGAAGCCCGATACAGAGATGGTGCCCGAAGAGGAAGTCGAAAGAGATTCAGGGAAAGCTCTTGATAAAAAAGATGATGAGGAATTGGAGGGGGCTCAGGATGAGGCTTCACCTAGTCTTATTGTGGAGGAGAAGCACGAGCCGGTGGTTGAGAAGCCCGCTGCAGAGATGGTGCCCGAAGAGGAAGTCGAAAAAGATTCAGAGAAAGCTATTGACAAAAAAGATGATGAGAAATTGGAGGACTCGTGATGCAGTAATGCTGAGGGGTCAGTGTACTCTATGATTGTAATTCTATGATACCCACGGGTAAAATCTTTTGAGTTTTCCCCATACAATTCTTATTTGCTCGGCTATTTCTTTTTTGGGCGAGGAATATCTCTCAACGTCGCCTCATCGATTCAGACTATGAGCAATGCTCGATATCCAGACAAGCCTCATGACGGGTATTACAGATGTTCATCTGAAGCCGAGGATGTTCTTCCAGGCATTTTTGGATAACTCTGATTTCTCGTTTCAACATTCACCTCAACACCTCAACACCCCAACGCCTTGCTTTCCAATCATTTCCGGGGTATCGCACAATACCTCAACTACCTCCTCCGCAGCAGCCAGTCGGTCTATGGGAGCTCTACAGCATAATTCTGGACCATTTGTCTCTGCCCTGCCACATCCTGAATTTCACCGTGATAGCCTTGCGACGGCGGAGGTCGATAAGGCTGATAGTCCGGCGGAGGCTGGGTCAAAGCCGGGCCATGCCACGAAACCCTCTCACTCGGGTGCTGTCCCCCAGCCGCCGGATCCGGAACCAGTCCCTTCTCCAGGCCGCTCAACTCCCCTATGTGGAGCGCGGCGGGGTACGGTCTCTCGTCCTGGCTCGTTCTCAAGTCCATGTGCCCATGCCCATGCCCGGGTCCGTAGCTATCACGGCTGTGGCTATTGCCATTCCCGTGTGGTGGCGGGAACGCAGCTAGGCTCTGCTGGTTCGAGTGCGTGCGGTTTGGTGTCATAGAGCCCTCTGCCATCCTCTGGGCATCGTAGTCGCCGTGGGCACAATTGGTCGACGCCTGTGAGCCTCGGAGCGAGTTGTGGTCTCGGCCAGTCCATGCCGGGTTCTGCGCTGGCGCTTCTTGTACACGGCATTTGGCTGCCAAACGGTCCACCAATTGCGAGTGGGCCCTCTTCAATGTCTTCTTGACGAACGTGCTCATCATGATGTTACAGCGCATCTGGGAAAGTGAGCTGGTATGCAGGTGTCAAGAAAAGCCGCACGATTCTTACATCGACATCTTCGCGCAGCCATAAGCCCCTCAGGGGCGCTCCGAGTCCTATTTCGACGGGGGCAATGGGTTCCCCCGGTAGAGAACCGCCCAGGGTCCACTTGCCCTTGATGTCCAGGCCAAGGGGCGCGTAACAGTGTGTCTGAAGCCCATTCTCCAGATCGTGAAAGCAACAGGTGTAACTTACTTTTCCCGATGCCAGGCCTCCCGGCAGATACTGCACGCGATCAGTGAGCGAGTACCAGATACAGTGGTACTCTTCTGCTGTGGCATACGGTGGGGCTTTGATCGGGTGGCGCTCGATGATGAGAGGGTTGAGATCAATCATCTCGGTATGCGAGCGCAGTGTTTGCATTACCGTCTCGCGCGAGATGCCCTCGGGAAGAGGGGTTAGAGTGGTGAACAAGCTTCGTTTGGACATGCTTCAGCTTTGCTTGGGTGCGGGGTTGTGAAGATCAAGGGCGGGTCGGGGGTGACGTCTCGGTGGATTGAATATTCGTGGATTGAAGTCAGATTGCAACGTGTGTATCTGTACTGTACGAACAGACTGTGATTTGGCAACAACAGCCTCGAACAGAGCCGACGGCAGCTGGCGTTGAGATGTCTGCACAGCCACGGCCAGATGTTGCACCACATTCAAGAAGCCGAGCAGCTACTGTACTGTACAAACTGACTGTACTGTAGTACATCTTGTACGTACATACTGCGCTGTACTATACATATAGGTACATTACCGTCCTGTACGTAGGCAAAGCCCTAAAAATGGCCTTGTCTATTTTGGGATCCGAGATTCTCATCAGCCAAGGCGAATCCAAGACTTCAGATATCGGAGCCTGGCAAGTGTTTGATAGTCTTCTTTGAACACAACCCCCCTCACTGCCCAACACAAAACACCTCCCAACGCTCACCAGGTCCTCTCTGAAGACGGTTCATCGCATGCCTCTGGTCATCCAATTACATAGCACCACGTCCAGCGCCAGAAAGACATCTCTACCACGCCGCATAGGCCAACGCTGCAGCCGCGCCCAAGGCCCAAGGCGCTCCAGTCACCTTGGGTGCTCCTCCTGTGCTGAGGCGCGTCGTCGAACGTGCACTCGAATTGCCAGCCACGCCTGCTGCGTTGCTCGGCGGTTCTGCCGTGGGCGAGGCGGATCCGGTCGTAGAGATAGGGCTGTTGGCTAAAGCTGTAGGTCCAGCCGTGATCGTGACCGGCAAGGTCCCAACGTAGGGAGCGTAACTTGGGTTGTTCAAGAACAACGTGCTGGTGGAAGAGCTCGTCTCCAGCCCATCCGTCTGCACGGCGGTCACTGTGCACACGCCCGAGGGGGAGGGCGCAGGCGTGACTTGGCAATTCAACTCCTGGTAGATTGTCGTCGCGGAATATGGGAGGGTCATCAAGTAATGAATGGTGGAAGGGCCTTCTACAAAGGTAAACGATGTCGGGATACCGCATTCGGAGTCGTCACTTGTGTCCACGCATGCGAGGGAATAGGTCGTAGCAGCTGAATCCTGCGATTCATCAGAACACACTCTCCAGCAGAAAGAAGTGCGACTTGTGACACGTACCGAAGCTATGATCGATCCTACGACCTGGTAATTATCTTCACCGGCAGCGTAGCCAGGGAAAATGAGGGAAACGACGGTTGAGTTGGCAGCAGTTGCCGCTCCTACGAGGGCCAAAGTAAAGAGCGTAGATGTGTGCATTGGAGTATTGATTTGTATTGGAAGCAGTGCAGTGGGCTTCGGAGGGCTACATCTATCCAATCTAGGGTGGACTGGCGCTGCTTATATTGTCCAAGCCCCGTAGGCTTGCATCTCGGAATGGCGCCCGAATTTTGACATAATTCAATGTCGTACAGGCACCAGCTGGTGGCACCGATGGGACCACTGTCCGGATGCTTGCATTGGCGTATTTTGTATTCTGTTTGAGGGGGCATCTGTCACATGAATCACTAACCCTCCTCAGACGCCTTTTGCCAAACACCAAAAATGGAATCTCATTCAAGTAGCAATCCGGTAACAGTCAGTAATTTGTGAACCTGCTCAATTGTAAATTTGATATTTCGATCATGATTGCTGCGTCACACAGGTTTCAGAGGCGAAAGTAATTCAGTGCTCTAAAGCTCCACCTGCTTCCGACAGATATGAGTTACATCCGCCTTCGTGTTTGACTCTTTCTGCTTCTTGCTTGATCTAGATGTAGAATTGAATCACTAAATCTTAAGGTTTACTATTAGTCTTGTTATCATAGATCATTATCTATCCTCCTCAAGGTGATTGCATGGTGCGATTCGTCACATTAGTCGATATGGTCGAGGTCGTGCGTGGGTGTTATCACTTTGTATTCTGTTGTTGATTCCAGAGTTTCTGTGTTATTAACCCTCGCTGTAATACTGTTATATCGAAACATACGCATTTCGCTTCCTGGCCGATAGGTGTTGCCAGATTTTGGCATTTTTGTTCTAACACTTTGATAGTAAACACTTAAGTCGAGGTGTTCGTTGACGAAAAGAGGTTTTAGAATCGAGTACGTCAACCTTCCGAGGTAAGATCTTAATCCACCCGTGACTAGGTTTGCTTCCATTAAATCTTTCTACTTGGCAGTTCATCTAAGAATAAGCGCAGCATGGTATATCCTGCGAAAGCCAGGTGTACTGTGCTTCTTGCCTTGTACGGATGTAGCAGGGGAAGCTGCGCAGATCGAAAGCCAAAAGGCCTTTTAGATTACTGAGAATGCTGAGTAAGATATTAAGTTATTCGCACAGTTGTTTTGCCCTGTATAGCCAAAAGCAAAAAAGTGAATTCGATACTATTTTGTTCCTTCCTATACTGTTAGTCTCGCTTGTGTTCCTGCTCGCCTTTGATTGGTCCCACTTTTAATTCGATCTAACCTTAGGTGTTTTTTTTCGATTAGTTTAAAGTGTGCACCTGTTATAAAAAGATCGGAAATTCGTCGACAGAAACATCCCGTCTCGATCTCAACTAAGCAGCATTCAAACACAGGTCTTAACATGGCATCCGAAGCTCCATTAGATCTCGGTGCTGCGCATCCCTTTTCCGCTGTTTCGAGAAACCCTGGGGTCAAGGAAACCGATCTGGTCTCTACTGAGAGCAAGGAGGACGATGAAGAATCGGCTGCAGCCTACTCCGTTCCCGCGATCCTGTTATCACCTTCTCCTGAACGCAGCTGGGAGGATGATGAGAAGGGGTCGGGTTCAAGAGAACTCCCAAAGGTCGACTACTCGGTTCCTGCGATCCTGTGTTCACCTTCTCCTGATGACAACGGCGATACTACCATAGCCAATGAAAACTCGGGCTCAAGAAAACGTCAAAAGATCTACCACCTCGTTTCTGACGCGATCCTGTCCACACCTTCTCTTGATGACAACAGCGACACTCTCATGACCCATGAAGACTCGGGTTCAAGAAAGCGCCAAAAGATCGACCACCCCGCTCCTCACGCGATTCTGTCTGCACCTTCTACCGACAACAGGAGGGATACTCCCATGGCCGATCTTGATTCTGCTTTCGAGAAGAGGCTTGATGCTCTGACTGTCCAAGGAACGGGCCATCATTCGAAAAAGTTCATTCTTCGGCACTCCAACCAGCTTCTCCAGAGCGACAAAGACGCACTCGCGGATATCACTCGACACGTTACCAAGTTCACGAAGATCACCGAGGAGCAATTCTACGCCGAGATCCTTGAAGGCTACGGAACATGGACATTCAAATGGAACTCCACGATCAAGCCCCCAACCGTGGCACCGCCCACTTTCCAGGATATCGGCATCAAAGGCCACTGGATCGCCGATTGCACCACACCCACCGAGCTGAAGAAAGTCGCGGCCAATCCCTCCTACGTTCCGAAACTGCCACCCCCCGACAGACGCGCGGGCCGCGAATGCTTGCTGAAGATCCACATCGCCAACTCGATGGCCTCGGTCGTGCCGCACTGCGCGCAAAGACGGCCGGGAGACCTGGACAACGTCGCCCTTCCACCGGGTAGGAGCTTCGCCGAACTCATCGCCGAGGCCCTCTACTTCGATGACAGCTTCTGCGGCCAGACCTCCCACTTGCTCGCCGTGTGCGTCAAGCTCGCGCGCACCCGCCTGTGGACCTGGTACAACACGAAGGAGAAGCGCGTCGCGCCGGGAGGACGTCCCGCTCCGGTCTACACCAAGGTTCCGAACGAGCCACCCCTCGCCGGTCTGCGTCCCGTGGGAGAGTATGCCAACAACATCTCCATCGCGCTCGGCTTGATGGCTAAGCTGGGTGCGAAGGTCACTCAGGATGCGGACTCGGGGGAGGTTAAATGCGTTCTTCCGGATGGCAGGCTGATTGGGCCCGGTGGCATGTCTGCTGCTCCTCCGGCCTCGTCCAATGTCACGGGTTGATGCTGACGCACTGGTCTCGGCAGGAGATGGAGTCGGGTCGGGTCGATATCTGTTGGGCGTCTTTTCACGGCGATCGTTGCTGGTCACGTTCCGTCTGTTTCACGGGCCGGCCACATGTCTGATTCTCGGGAACAAGCTGATGGTTCCATCTGGGGAAGAAGAGGGAACTTGATCTCAGCTGTGGAGATGGGGGATCTTGATGAGGGCCAACCATGCTGCTCCTGGGTCGTAAATACGTAGAGCGTCTGACATGCAGACGTAAAATCTACACACTTCCACTATCCGATCGTGCTTGGTACTGAGGTGACATGTGTTGGTGCACTGTGCTAATCGACAGAAGCGTTTTACACCCCACAATCTTTCTCATCTGTATGAATGTTGAGCCCCTCCCCCTTCCAGAAAGAAGGGTTTTCGTGGATACAACTCGAGAGGATTGGCGCCCTGGCGCTAGAAGCAGCATGGAAACAGGTCGTACGTATTAGCAAACGAGAAATATACTCCAAAAGAAACGTAACTCAGCTACAGAAGAACAGACACGTAGAGGTCGGTAGGGCTTTGGTCTGGAGAGACCTGGTTGAACAGGTTCTTCTGCTTTGTTGCATTTGTCGAAGGTCGTTCACATCCAGGTTGTAACCGGGAAAATCCCAGCACGGTCATATCCCCAAATACCGCAACCCCATCCAATCCAGAAGGCGCAGATGGTATAGTGGTTACAATCTGTCAGGGCAAACTGGTGCGAGGGATCAACAACGAGGAATTTGGGACAAGCGATACGAAACACGGCGGATACGGATCAAAACGAAAACCCATTTCAGAGGCTTTTCTTCTCCCACTTCGGTGGGAGTTTGTTTTGTATTTTTTGGCTATGAATTTTGGTGTGGAAGCACGTTAATTCGTCAGCTCTCTTGACATTCAGATTTTGCGTCCCCCTTTTTTTTTTCTTCTTATTTTTTGTGTTTCTTAACTGTAAATCCTTCATCTTAGAAGCGAGTCAACAATCATCAGCTCTCTTTACATCCAGACTCTGCGTCCGTTTTTTTTTCTTCTCTTTTTTTTTTCTTAGCTATGAATATTTCATCTTAGAAGCATATCAACAATCATCAGCTCTTTTTACATTCAGACTTTGCATCCGCTTTTTTTTTTTTTTTTTTTTTTTTTTTTTTTTTGCTATGAATTGTTCATGGTGGAAGCACGTCAAAAATCCCCAGCTCCCTTGACATCCAGACTTTGCGTCCGCCTAATATTTTTCTTATTTTTTGTATTCTTTAATTTTTTTGGCTATGAATTTTTCATTTCAGAAGCACATCCATTAACAATCACCAGCTCCCTCGCCATCCACCCATCCAGACTTTACATCCCCTTCCACGCCTCTTCTCCTTCTTCTTCTTCTTCTTCTTCTTCCCTTCTTCTCCCTCTTCCTCTTCTTCTTCCTCTTCCTCTTCTTCCTCCTTCTCCTCTTCTTCTTCTCCTCCTTCTAGGCTAATCCGTACCATACGTACGTACGTCAGTCAGTCAGTACCCTCTCTATTCCCCCATCTCCGGATTGATTTTGTGAAAGCCTACCTATCTACCTACCTACCTACCTACCTCTCGTATCCTACAGTACAGTACAGCCGATCGTGTCCATGAACGACCGAGACTTGAAACAGCGCGTCGTTGCCACAGAGAGCAGAGCAACCAACTGCGGTGTTTAATGAAAATAAGCAACGGTACCGTACAGTACTGTAAAATGCCCAGTCCGCAATCACAACCACCACCACGGTCTCTGTACATACATAATACAGTACAGTACAGCACAGCACAGTACAGTAGATAGCGATCAACCCCCCCCCCCCCCCCCCCCCCCCCCCCCCCCCCCCCCCAGCCCACCACGAGCGTACGAGCGAGACCTGCTATCTATCTATCAAAATGGTAGTAGTAGTAGGTAGGTAGGTAGGTAGGTAGAATCATGGATATGCTTGTGCCTGGTCTTGTTCACAGCATGTACATACATACAGCACTTCCTTCCCGTATGTACAGTACAGCTTCGGCCAGGGGTCAACAGAAATAAGCGAGAAGTCAGTCCGTCCCCTCCCCCCTCCCCCCTCCCCCCTCCCCCCTCCCCCCGGCAAAGGCAATCGATCGACGACTCACAAGCTTTGATGTACAGTACGTCCGCCAACCCAACGAACGAACGAACGACCATGTTCTGCCGGTGTGGCTGGCATTTTCCACTCTCCCTTTTTCAGTCTCTTTCTCTCTCTCTCTCTCTCACACACACTGTACTGTACTGTACTGTACTGTGCTGTGTGGTACCAAAAAAAAACAAACAAACAACCAACCAAACAAACAAATAACCAAAGTACCGACAGACAAGGCGGGCAGGTTCGGTACGCTACGCTACGGTACGTACAAGACCTGCGTACGAACAAGATAAGCTCACTTGGCAACCTGCGGCAGCGGTCGGTACTGTACCGTACCGGGGGGACGGGGCACAGCACACGCCGACCGCGCGACCTCGATGCCGATAGACCGGGGGAGGGAAAGGACCGACACATGCGCTTGCGCATACAGGAGAGGGATAGGGGGGACGATGAAGGGAGGATGTGGACTACACACATACACGTTTACAGACACATACACATTTACAGACACATACACACACACGAGGAGCCACGCACACTTCACATCACGAGACGAGGTTCCCCATTAAAGAGCCATGCATTCCAGCTCCACGACAGGAAAGCCGGCCACCGATCCACGCCCCTCACCAACCACCCAACCAACCAGCAGAACTATGCACAAAGAAGCGAAAGATGGGAAACGAACGAACGACCGCCTTGCCCCCTCGCGGCGGCGAGGGCGAGGACGACGACGCGAACGACGACGTGACGACCAAACCACACACACCGCGTATTACATCATCAGCATCCGACCCCTTTCCCACACGCACGAACGAAGGCAGAACGCGGGTCCTTCATGTACTCGGACATGCAGAATGTACAATGCAATGCAATCCACTCCCATCCAAACCAGGCAACTTGCTTGCCGTCCCCTGTGTTCCCGGCAACGAGCCACGATGATGGTCCGGCGCGCGGCGCGCCCCGTCCGGGGACGGGACACGCGCGCGCCGGGGACCCACGGCGTCGCTCACCAGGCGAGCGCGACGAGCGCGGCGGCGACGGCGCCCGCCATCAGGCCGCCGACCTGGTTGGCGGCGGCGGCGCCGGTGAAGGCGTACGGCGACGTGGCCTGGGCGCTGCCGGTGGGCTGCGGGTGGCCGGCCGGGTAGGTCGTCAGCGGGTTGCTGTAGGCCGGGCCGGAGGACTTGGGGTGCGCGCCGGCCGGGTGGGTGGCGGTGGGCTTGGCGGCCGAGTCGGAGGGCGGGCACGACGTGTAGAGGACGGTCGAGGGGGTCGGCTTGACGACGGGCTGCGGCGCGGCGAAGACGGGCCTCGGTTAGCGCGTTGCGTGCAAGACCGCGTACGAGGGGGACGAGGCGCGAGATGCACGAGGGGAGGGAGAGGGAGAGAGCGCGAGACGAACCTTGGTGACGGTGCAGGGGCAGTCGGTGATGGTCAGCGTCGTGGCCTCGGACACGGTGTAGGTCTTGGACCCGTGGACGACGGTCGTGGCGTAGGGGCAGTAGGTCGTGAGGCCGTCGTGGTGATGGTCTCGTAGACGACGGGCACGGCGGTGCTGGTCCCGTTGCTGTACTCGTATTCACCGGCGAGCGCACCGCTGGCGAGGGCCAGGGCCGAGACGGCGGAGGAGAACTTCATATTGACGGGGGGTGGGGGAGTCGAAGAGTGACGGGAGGGAGTAAGTGAGTGAGTGAGGAAGGGAATGAGTGAGTGTGAGTGTGGATGGGTCCAAAGAGTGACGGGCGTGGTTCGAGGGTAAAGAACGAGCGGAGAGACGATGAGATGAGACCACGAAGAATCATTCCTCTCGGCGGAGGTTCGTGGCTTTATGGGCGACGCGTCTGCATCTCTATCCCTTTCTCCCCACGGCCGGCGCCCAAATCGCGCGCGCTCATCAAACCGGCGTGCCACCATCCGTCCCAAACGGTGTCTAGCCGAGACCACCACGGCCAGTGGCCGAGCGTAGAGGCCGCCCGACGCAGGCGGCGACGAATCAGCGATCTGAGACCCCGTCCGGCACGGCAAGATCTTCAGAGCCGTTCCTGGGTTCAGAGGTCGTCGCACGTGGATGGCGGCAATGCGCGGGCAGGAATGTGGACAGGAGGAAATTGCATTTTGACTAGAGGAATGTAGTACACAATCTAGACTCCATCGACCGCATTTCTCGCCCCCAACCAACCGCCACCGAAGCCGGCGGCCGCGACGCCTGCTGCAGCCGCCGGCGTGGTGGCGCGCCGCCGCCGCCGCCTCCATCCACGGCGGCCGACCAGAGGGCGTCGCGGCAGAGCCCACGGGTCCGCCGGCGTCGCGACACGGCCCTGCACCTTCCCCGTCCGTGGTGGACCGAGAGCGCGTCTGGAAGCCGATGGCGGAACATTGCGCGCAAATACCCCCCCGCCCCCCACCGCGCTCCCACCCAGTCCATGTTGCCGTGACGCCCAAAATGCATTGCCCGAATCATGCGCGAAACCCCCAAATCATGCGCGAAACCCCCCAAATCAAAGCGCCCAGATGCAAGTGTATCCAGAGAGTAGTACATGACGGACAGCGCTTCTTTTTTTTCTGCTCTCTTTTTTTTTTGGTTGGTTCGTCGTCGCGCCTCGGTCGGATGAGATCCAAGGATCGGGGAATCTATGCAATCGTCACACGAAGAAAAAAATAAACACAAATGCGGTCCCATCGGCGAGCCGACCCATGCCGGTGAGGGGCGCGCGCGGGCCGACAGCCGCGGGCGAGGAAGCGCACCCCCGGCAGGTGGGGCGTGGGTGGCCCGGATCCGGCTCAACGCTTCGCTTTACTCGGGCCGCGATCCGAGAACGAGGACACGGCGGGGCTGCGGAGCGTGACGTTCTCGAAGTCGTACGTCCGCAAGGTTTGCTCATACTTGGAACTCTTCATGAATTTGGGAACCGAGTCCTAGAGGGGAACGTGTGAGCCGGGAGACCAAGGGCGGGACGCACGTCATGGCGCGCAGGGGGGGGGGGGGGGGGGGGGGGGGGGGTTCTTACCGTCGCCATCAGCTTGAAGACCGACAGCTGCGCTTCCTCAAAGAGCTTCGTCACCTCCTTGAGACTCTCGACCATGGCGGAATCCTGGCCCACGGCCTTCGTCATCCGGGTCGCGAGCTGGTTCCGGAGCAGGTGGTCGATGTTCAACTCGCACGGCGAGCCGGGAGCCAGGAAGGCGTTGTAGATGCCGTAGGCCGACGCCATGGTCTCCTTGACCATGTCCAGCGGGGCGGGGCCCCCCGGCGGCGTCGTCGTCGCCGTCGTCGTCGTGGGGGCGGCGCTGGTCTTGCGCGAGGCCGGGGCGTTGTTGGCCTTGATGGCCGCCTTGCACGCCTTGAGGAAGTCGTTGACGTCGAGGTAGAACGACAGGTTCTCCTCGCAGTGCGTGTCGCGGAGGTTCTCGCGGAACAGCAGGCGCAGCGAGGCGTCGTTGAGGATCTTGTCGAGCTTCTGCGTGTTGGAGTCGCGACACGAGCCGGCGACGGCGGCGGCGCGGGCGGCGACGCTGCTCACGGGCTCGGCGTGGTCGGTCGAGGTGCGCTCGCGCGAGGGCATGCCGACGACGTCCTTGCCCTTCTGCGTCATCTGGTAGATGGCCTGCTTCGTCGGCTGGAAGATGCCGGCCCACTTCTCCTTGCTCTCGAAGGCCGTCACCTGCAGGAGGTAGGGCCGGTCCTGCTGCACGCACCAGATGAGGCCCTGCTCGAGGAAGTGCAGGGCGATGTCGGCGGCCTCGCGGCGGTCGACCGTGGTGCAGCAGTCCATCAGCCAGTCCGTGGCGGCGCGGCCCGTGAACGTGTGCGGGTAGATGCGCGGCGGCGAGCCGGCCTTGCGCTCGGCGGCCATGCGGACGCCGGCGATGCCGTCCTTGTACTCGCTGAGGGAGTCCGAGTCGGCCGAGTTGGGGGTGTGCTTGACGTTGGGGCCGTTCTGGCCGATGAAGCGGCGGAAGATGACCTCGATGGTGCCCCGATCCGACGACAGCTTGTCCGTGGGCGACTCCCGCTCGAGGATGACGAGCTGCATCGTGTTGCGGGACGAGTTCACGACCTCGGTGATGTGCTTCTGCTGGATGCCGTTCTTGGAGCAGAAGCGCTCGAGGATGTGGATGCCCTTGGGCGTCAGCTGCCAGACGGTGCCCTTCATCGTGTACTCCTTGATGTGCTTGCCATCGGCCGACTCGATGAAGCGCGCGTCGAGGAAGCGCTGGCACACGGAGCGGGCCATCTCGCGCGCCATGGTGAAGGTGGTGGTGGTGGTGGTGGTGACGATGCGCGAGTGGTCCTTGGGGTCGGGCATGCGGTTCGCCTGCGAGAACTTCAGGGAGCCGAGATTGTTGATGGCTTCCTCCGAGAGGAACGAGTGGTCGACGCGGGTCAGACGCACCCGATGGGGGGCCAACGGCAGGCTGACGACCAACGTCGCAAACAAGTCCTTGAAGTCCTGGGTCGGGCGCACACGGTCAGCCATCTGTGGGCGGCGGTGGTGGAGGAGGAGGAGGAGGAGGAGGAGGAGGAGGCGGTTGTGCTTCCGCTGGCACCTATTTCGACTTACCCTCGTATACGGCCGATCATCGAGCGTCATGCGCAACAGGCGCGACGAAGTTTGGTGCATCTTGGTTGGGGTTTTCGGTTCTCGGGGAGGAGGAGGAGGAGGAGGAGGAGGAGAGGGGGGAGGGGGAGGGGGAATCGATTGAGAGCAGCTAATTGGAGCAAGAGGGGCGTGTGTCGGATGCCGATGATGATAAAGAAGAAAGAAGAAGAGGATGTTGATGATTGACGGGCCCCGTTTCGTCGCGCTGAGGTGAGCGGAGGAGAGGAAGATGGATGGAGAGATAGGGATCTGGGAGGAAAGATGGGGCGAAGAGGTGGAGGAGGTGGTGGTAGTATGTAGTCGTAGTCGTAGTCGTAGTGGTGGTGGTGGTGGTGGTAGTAGTACTGTAAGTAGTCGTGGATTGAAGGGGGCCCTGCAGAGCCGGAGAGCTATGATAAGCGAACTAGAGGCGCCGCCAAAGGGAACGCGCGAGCCCGAGCCCCAGGGCCGCGGAAGAAGAAGAAGATAGTGGAGGAAGCTGAGGGAGAGGAGGGAGAGGAGGAAGAGGAGGAAGAAGAAGAGGGAGAGGGAGAAGAGGAAGAAGAAGCACAAGAAGATGAAGATGAAGATGAAGAAGGTGAAGAAGAAGATGATGATAATAATGAACAACAACAACAACCACAATCACACCCACCACAACGGCGCTGCAGCTCGACCCTGGACGTCGATGCCACGGCTGGTGGTTTTACGAGGCGAGTGAGTCGGGCGAGACGCCACGAGACAAGGGAGAAAGAAGGCCACGAAGGACCGACGCGCCAAGCCCAGACGAGCGGGTCCCGAGGGGCCGAGGGGGGGCCGGAGGGGAGCACCGCGCCGCTAGTGGCATGGGTCGGGCGGCGGCGGGCACTTGGGCCCAGTTGGGCCCCGTTGCGAGATGGACGAGATGGACGACATGGACGACATGGACGACATGGACGAGATGGCCCGTATCGACGGCATGGCCAGCAGGGACCGACCGTACATACAGTACAGTACAGTACTGTGTATTGTGTATGTCTCCAGGCCACTCCGTCCCCCCGGAGCTGCCGCACAGGGCGGTCGGTACCTGCGCTCCGTCCGCGGTCGGCATGCGTGGCTGCGTCCCCATGTGGTGTGGTGTGATGGGATGTGATGGGATGTGATGGATGTGAGATGTGAGAGGCTCTACCGTCGCTGTCTCGTCCGGTCCTGTCCGTGCCCGGGCGCCGAGGGCGACCGATCCCACGTGGTGATGGGCACAGATTGGTCAGCGTGTGGATCGATGGGGGGCGCGATGGGGGGAGCAATGAGGAGAGAGATGGATAGAGAGATGGGTAGAGAGATGGGGGAGAGATGGGGGAGAGGTTCATCACGGTGCTGGTGCTGTTCCCGTCCGGTCATGAATGGATGCATCCATGAGTAAGGCCATGAAGAAGTATCGATGTCGATAAGAAGATCTGAGCGACGCAGACAGTGACGCATGAATCCCTGGGCTCGCTCCTTCTCTCTGTGTCTCTGTCGCTGTGTCTCTCTGTGTCTCTCTGTCTCTTTCTCTCTGTGTCCGTCTCTCAGTGTCTCTCCTTCTCTCCTTCTTTCCTTCTCTCACTGCTTCTCTCTTTCTCCCTATCTCTTTCTCTTTTTCTTTCGCTATCCCCTTTCCCTCCCTCTCCCTCCCTCTCCCTCCCTCTCCCTCCCTCGGCACTTCGCTTGCACAATGTACCGTTCCCTCCCCCACCACTCCTCTCCTCTCCTGTACCACCCTCCCCAACACGACACCTCCCCATCTGCACCTCCCCATCTGCACATCCCCATCTGCACATCTCCATCTGCACATCTCCATCCGCCTGCATCCGCCCGCGTCCCCCGGGCGCTCGCTTGCACGCCTGCCCGCCTGCTCGCGCGTGGCCGCAGGGATGGCGCAGACCCATGTGGCATCGGCCCCCGCTCGGCCGTCGTCGCCCCACGTGCCCAGCCAGGCCGGAGGCGGCGGCGGCGGGGGGCAGACCAGGTCCGTTCGCCGTCGGGCCGGGCTGGGCTGGAACCTGGCCGGATCGACGGTGCGGCCTCGACGGGACGGGATGTGCGGCCGTATGTCCTGGACGGGAATTCCTGTGCTGTCCTATCCTGTCCTGTCCTGTACTGTCATCGACCGTCCCGTCCAGCACGGCACGGCGGGAGCGCCACACGCCCCCGACGCGCGATATGGGCAGGCGTGATTGGAGGGACCCCGCGCCTGCCATGTCCGGGACCCCGTCGGCGTGGTGCGGTACTCTGCTGTGCTGTGTACACAACACGTGCCGTCAGAGCGGATGTTCCAGTGCGAGCGAATCTGGGATCGAGAGTGGGATGAACCATTCCCGCCCTTCCACGCCCGCTCTTGCCCGCCTTCACGCTCTGTATCCGATCTCGTGTGGGCGGCTCCGATGCAGGTCGAAAGAGCCCCTCTGTTTGTTTCACTCTGGCTTTCTCTTGGTTTCTCTCTTGGTTTCACTCTTCTTTCTCTCCTTGTTTCTCTCTTTGTTTCTCTCTTTTGTTTCTCTTTTGTCTCTCTCTTTGCTTCTCTCTTTCTTTCTCTTTCTCTTCTCTCTTTCTTCCTCTCAAATCCCCCCCCCTCTCTCTGCCCCCCTCTTCTTTCAGCTCTATCCGTCTATCCTGCTCGAACCCCCCCTATTCCCCCCCCCCCCCCCCCCCCCCCTTGCACCTACCAACGCGCCACGGACATTTGCTTCTCCCGCTAAAGTAGTATCGGCACCGCCTCCCTTCCATCCATCACCTCTCACCCATCACCCATCACTCACCACGCCCTCCTCCTCCTCCCCCCCCCCCTCCCCACGCGTGCGCGCGCGTGCGTTGCATGCGTCGATGCACGCACGCCCCCGACCTGCATCGAACTCGAAGAAACAACCTTCGGGTCTCGGCAGCGCTTGGCGTGGTGGCATCAGACCACATGGCAAGACAGGGTTTGCGTGCGAGTCTGAGACACACAAGCCATGCGTGAGGCGTGAGCCGTGAGCCGTGAGCCGTGAGCCCGAGCCCTGAGCCTGAGCCCTGAGCCCTGAGCCGTGAGCCGCGAGCCACGAGTTATCGGCTGCGGCTGCGGCAGGCGGCAGGCCCTGCGTTCTGGCCCCTTTGTGCTTGTTTCTTCGCGTGCCCCTGCTCTCGCTCGCCCGCGGCCTCTCTCTCCCTTTGCACTTTGTCGTCTCTCCCCCTCCCCCCCTGTTTTGGCGTTTCGGGCGCCACGGGCGTCAACGGTGAATTCCTGAATTAATTCATGAATGAAGTCAGGTCCTGAATTAATTCCGGAATTCATTCCCTCTTATTTCATCCTCGACTCTCGGGTTTCAGCGCGACGCCCACTCTGCGGCCACGTGAGCACTTATCCCAAGGAGGCAGGTAAGATGGCAGTTGGCTATGTTCTGTACTGTCTGTACAGTACGTACAGTACAGTATGACAGATGTGCACATACTGTGTAGATAGTACTGTATATACCTACAGTACATACAGTCCCCCCTAGGTATGTACTGTGCAGTATACTTACCTCAGATAGGAAGGTGTATAATATTCCTTTTCCTTTTCCTTTCCCTTTTTTTTCCTTTTCCTTTTTTCCTTTCTTTTCCTTTTCCTTTTCCTTTCTCCTTTTCATTTTACCCTTTTCATTTTTCCTGGATTAAATAACATCTCGGTCCGAGGAAGACAAAGATCAGATACACGCATTTGGTATGCATAGTACAGTACGGTAGGTACAATGCCGTACAATACCGTGCAACACAACACCGTGCAGAGAAGGGGGGGGCGAGCGGCGCACTCATGACAAGTCGCCAAAGTGGCGCCGTCGATCGAGAAGCCACATGGCATGACCAGGATCGCCCGATCACCGATACACGATACTCCACAGTTCCGCAGCGCTGTATCTCGCACGGGACCGTCACACCAACCTACAGTACTGTACTGTACTGTACTGTACAGACCATACGACACGTGCTTTGCACACCCGGTCTCGCCTCTTCCGTGAGACGGCACTTTACCCAACATCCGGAGGCTCAACCAGCATCATCACAATCCACCCCCCCCCCCCCCCCCCCCCCCCCCCCCCCCCCCCCCCCCCCCCCCCCCCCCCTCTCCTTCTGCTACCAAGTATCTCCTCGAACCCTCCCCTCCCCTCCCCCTCCCCCATTTCTTGACTCTGTAAAAAAAAGGTTGAAACACCACGTTTCATGATCCTCTCCATTATTTCCTTGTTTTCGAGAAGGGTGGGGACGCGCATGGAAACAAGATGAGTCATGAAACCAAAAACAAAAACCCAAACCCAAGCCCACGAAAACGATCACGGACCTAACCAAGTCAAGAAAAGAAAAGGAAAGAAAAGGAAGAAAGGAAAGGGTTGCGGCATCACAGGGACTGTTGATCTGGATTACCTCATCAGCGGTGCTGCACCAGGCATCGGCATGTGCATAATCAAGTACTGTGCTGTGTGTGCAGCACCTGCTTTATCGTATTGTACGGTACTGTGCAACAACCCCCTTTTTCGGGTCCCTCGTCAAGAATTTACTGGGACTTTCTTCCCACGCGGCCTCCACTCGCGTGTGGCACCACGTACGAGGTACTGTAGGTACCGTATAGTATAGCATGTACTATATATGTACTATACTGTACAGCACCCAACCACGACAGAGAAACATGCGGTACAGTACAATACGAAGCGTCATCGTGTCTGCACCCACCCACCCTCGCCTCGTGTCGTCGTCGTCGTATTCCACGGTACGGGCCCGTAGTCCCTTCTACCGCCCTTCTAGAAAAGGAAGAAAGGAAAGCCACAAGAAAGCCAAACGCCACAAGAAAAACACAAGAAAGGCAAAGGAAAGGCAAAGGAAAAGGAAGATCCAAAGAAAGAAATCCCCCGGCCGGCAGTGGGCTCCGAGCCGCTTAAACTCTAAGCACCGTACAGTACGTCTATATTGTATGTGTACAGTCCCATACCACGTATTGTATGTGTACACAGTACTGTACTGTACTGGCTGGGTACAGTACAGTACTCCTACCATGTACTATACAGCACAGCACAGTATCCGCAAGTATTGTACTGTACTATACTGTACTACCACGGTCCACATGGATATCTAGTACATGACATGACATGACATTACATTACTGTACTACTTACTGTACTACTTACTGTACGACTGTACTACTATACTTACTACACACATACCACTCCCACCACCATCCTTCCCGCTGCCCGGCCCCGAGATTCGCAGATCCACTGCCACGTGGCTGTGGGTCATCGAGGCGCCCGCCTAACCTTCTTTCTTTCTTTCTTTCTTTCTTTCTTTCTTTCCTTCCCCGACCCGCCGCCGCCGCCGCCGCCGAGAAGTGCTCCTCTGTATGTACGTATACTGTATAGGCTGCTGGTGTATGTGGAATGGGAAAAAACGTTAACGTGCAGCGCATCCCGAGATATGCACGGGTACGGAGTGCTGTAGCACGCTTCTAGAAGCAGACGCAGAAGCAGCCGCGGACCCGGACCCGGACCCCTTGCCGCCGACGGAGCGATTCCGCGAGGCGTTAAGGTGGTGGTGGTGGTGGTGGTGGTGGTGGTGGTGGTACGGTATTGTATTGTATTGAATTGAATTGTGCAGTACTATTTGAATTGTACTGTACTTTCTATACTGTACTGTACAGTGTTATATGTACAGTTCAGTACCTATACACTACAGCACTGCAGCTTTCGACCTCCCCTTCGCTTCCATTGTTGACACCCCCCCCCCCCCCCCTCCCCCCCCCCTTTCGCCTCGCCTTCGCTTCCATTGTTGACGCCCACCCCACCTCCCCCCTTTTCGCTACAAAATCGGCCCTCGACCCGAACGCTTGCCGTTCTGGCCGCGGGATCCGATCGACCCCCGAGTCCCCTCTGCGTGCGGAGACGTGAGACACGTCGGGCGATCATGCTGCAGCAGGCTTTGGATTCGGCTTTCTTTGGCTTGGGCTTCACATGGCAGTGCGATTAGTAGGTAGGTACTGTACAGTAGTAGGTACAAGAGTAGGTACAAGAGTAGGTACAACAGTACATACAATAGTAGGTACAATAGTATATACAACAGTGTATACAACAGTACATACAACAGTACATACAACAGTACATACAACAGTACATACAACAGTACATACAACAGTACATACAACAGTACATACAACAGTACATACATATATACTCTTCCCCCCCGCCGCGAGACACATGTCGCACGAGCCTGGCCGACCTTACTTACATACATACATACATACAAACACACATACATACATACCTACATACATACCTACATACATACCTACATACATACCTACATACCTACCTACATACCTACCTACAGTACCTACATACCTACAGTACAGACACACATACACACAATACAGCACCCCACCACCCACGCGCGCCCGTCCCTCTTCCCGTCTCGCTGCCGCTCCCCGTCCACTCAACCCGGGCTCGGAACTTCATGCCACGCGGGAGGATTCCATCCGCGAGCCAAGTGCCACCCACGACGGTCAGGCCCGGCACGGTAGGTACGGTAGATACGGTACGGCACATGCTCCTCCGTACGCCATGCCGCGGACCGACCGACCGACCGATCCGTGCAAGGTCGCCGTCGAGATCGTGTGACGCGCGCGCGCGCGCGCCGAGGAGATGCGGCGGCATCTTTCTTTTTCTTTCTTTCTTTCTTTCTTTCTTTTTTTTTTTTTTTTTTTTTTTTTTTTTTTTATTCTTTCTGTCTTTCTTTCTTTCTTTCTCTCTATGCTACTGCTTCCTTCTTCTTTCCTTCTTTCTATGCAGCTCTGCAGCGGCGCTTCCGCTGCGAGGTAGCCATGACATGACGATGATGTGATATCCAGGACCGTCCGTCTCAGCTCGACGGCTTTCGTACCCGGCGCGCAGACGGCGTACAAGACAGTACATACAGTACAGGAACACGACCACAGACGAGCCAGCCGTCGAGGCGCCTGTTGTTGATACCGTGACACGGCCCCTTCTTCCTCGAGCCAATCCTTCTCTTCTTCGGCCCGAGAGCCGTGTGGGCGGGCGCCCGAGTCATGCCGTGGTGCCGTGGTGCCGTGGTGCCGTGGTGCCGTGGTGCCCGTACCCGTTCTCGTGTGGTTTCGGGGTAACTGTATGTACTACTGTACAGTACCTAGGTATGTACCTCGCACATGTGTAAGAGGGTAGGTAGGTAGGCAGTTCGATCTTACCCTACCCTACCCTACCGTGCCGCCACGTGGAAGGCGTGGAAGCCGCAAGAAGACACAATGCGGCACGCCGGATCCGACCGACACGCTTCTTTCGTCTCGCACGCACTCGTAGACCTGCCTGTCCATGCCTCGGAGTGAACCCCGTGGGAGCTCGCATTCCATGGACCGGCTGGGGACGCGGCATGTTCGCGGCCGGCCGGGCCACTTGGTTCGGCCGCCAGCTGAACTTCGGGCATCGCTTGCTCGCCTCGGTTGTGGTGGTGGTGTTGTTGTTGTTGTTTCCTCTCGCTAAGGTCCGGAAGGAATGGATGGGACCCCCCCCCCCACTCCACAAATACCCGTCAGTCCCTCACATCGAATACTTCCCCTCCCCCTTCCACCACGAGACATTCCGATCCCGTCCGAGTCTCGCTACTGGTCTTGCTAGCTAGGAAGCAAGAAAGCAAGCAAGCCGGCCCAACGTTCCATGTCGCTCGAACAAATTACCCATCTACCGACCTATCTAGGCACGCTTCGAAATCGGTCTCGCAACACCGCTCATCTGGTCTGGCGAGTTGTCAGGCACCACTCAATCTCTCTCTCTCTCTCTCTCTCCTCCTCGATTCGATGGCCGTCAATCAGCCCGTATGTACCGTACCATACCGCACCAAGGGGGGGGAAGGGGGAAAGAAAGACTTCACGCCGCATTCGCATTCTGTCGCTCGGTCTCGCTACAGTAGGGGAGGATGTGAGCATCTCGCTACAGAGTCGGTTTGGCTCGGATAGGTGTGGTACCGTACTGTATGTACAATAAGTACATCGCATGCCTGGCAATGACGGGCACCTTCCAGAACTTCGAGACGGGGCGAGGCCCGGCCCGGGGGGCGTGATCCCGTTGCGTAGCGGTGAAAGGCGGCCAAAGCCGTCACTGGCGGGAACGGTGTCCCAGCCCGGTGACAACGTTCCTGTGCTGTCGCGCACGACGCCGCGGGATAGCGGGTCAGCAAGGGCCAAGGCAAGTGAGGGAAGAGCGCAAACGCACGGCGGCAGGCCCATAGCCCAACTTGGATGGATATCATCTTCGAAGCTTTTCCCGCCCGTTGCTCCGTCGCAGATCAAAAAGCCACTATGATTACACACCGGCCAAACGCCGCCAGACGCCTCCCTCCATGCCCCCCGTCCATCAGACACCGTGAGCGCTGCTTGGTCAGATAGCCATCGGCCCCGAATCCCTCCGCCAACCCTTCTGACGCATGTTATCCTCGATCCCCTTCCAGATGCCCTCCACGACCTCGCGATCTCTGAAGCGGGCCGCGGACCGCTCACCCGCGTTGTACTTGTCAATCTGCATTTGCAAGACCCCGCGTCCCCACCCCCTCACCGTGTCGGGCACGTGGTCGCCTCTCCAGCCGACGTAGACGCCCATGGTGTGCTTGAACAGCTCGGTAGGGTTTTGCCATTTGTAGGCCTTGAACTGCCACGCCTGGCCCGTCGTGAACACGGCAACGACTCGGTTCCAGTACTCGGGCTTGAACTGCTCGGGCGTGTCGACCAGATTGAAGCGTATGGAGCGGCTGGCGTCGATCGAGGGAATGGTACGCATGATGTAGAGCAGACTCGACGACGCGCTGGACGACGCACTCGCCGAGTCGGCGGGGACATACATGCCGTCCTCGAGGAAGGCCTTGATGTTCGACAAGCGGAGGAGCGAAGACGCAGAGGGCGATAGCAGGATGATCGGGTCTGGGCGACGCACAGGACCTTTGGGGTTGTGGGCCAGCGTCGTACTCTGCGCCGCGGCGACGGCGGCAGCGGCAGCTTGCGCAGCCTTCCGAGCATTGAAGGGCGCGGCGAGCTTGCGAACGTGCGAAAAATCCTAGTCCGAGTCAGAATCGCGGCCTCAACACCGTGTCGGGCCATGCTTGTGGGACACACCGTAGGCTTGATGCCCCTCAACACACTATTCCGATCCCCCATTCGCCTCTCCCCGTTGTAGATCTCCGCCAACCGCGGGTCGATGGTCTTGCCCTGCCTCCCCTGCGTACCACTCGTAACCGGCGCAATGCCTCCCTTCACGCCCGCCGCCACCTGCGCCGATGCCGCCGCGCTCGCCGTGTCCGACGCCAACGGCTTGATGTACTCCGACTCTTCACTCGCTCCCTCGAGCCACGTAATCAGATCCAAGCGCTCCACGAACGCGAGGTTCTGCACCTGTCCTCCCGCGCCGCCTTCGGCCGCCAGCTCCGCGTTCAGTTCCTGAGCCGCGCCATTGTATTCCGGAATCGCCGTCTCGCGCTTCTCCCACGCGAAGAAGATGCTGCGGAGGTCGACGGGCTGCTCGGACGAGAAGAATCGCGTCGGGGTGGTGAGCGGGATCGAGATTTGGGTTGGCAAGGAGAAGTGAAGAAAGCCTGCCTTGGCCAGGCTGAGATCGACCGCCGAGGCCGAGGACGCGTCGGCGGTAGTGGTGGGTATGATGGGACTGCTGGCAGCTATTGATTGCTTGAGAAGCAACAGAGCATCGTGCTGGATGCCGTCTGACGCTGTCATGATGCCGGTTGGAGGGGTCACGACAGTGATGCTGCTTTGTTTCTGAGGCTGAAAAAGTCCATGTCGAGGTGGAGCGAGGACGTCAAAGCGCGAAAATGCTTGGTACAGTAGTACTACGTAGCGCCGGGTGCCAGCAACGACATTATAACTTTATACAAACAACAGATCTAGACGAAGACTACTCGGGAGTAAATAAAGTCTGCAGTTTCAATTTCATTTATTCTTAACCACGATGTCCACTAACAACTCAAATGGAATGCATCACCATGATAACTAACGAACATCATACAAGAACTGAATTTCTTGCCACGCAATTGCTTCACAAAAGCGATTTCAATACTGTCAAATGACCCATACTCGCTTGTGCCCTCGGCCTTATTGAATCAGCCAATAATCAAGCTACGACGCTCTGATATATCTATACCTGGTCAAACGACACAGCACGATACACGCTGACGGCATTTGCGATTCACCACAGCCGGTGGTTCCAAAACCTTTTTCTTATTTTTGATATCTGTATCGCTGAACGATGGTACCAAGTCCAAGTCAGGAAAAGCAAGTGTTGGAGTTGCTGCTGTAATACTCTACAACTTCTTAAAGCGTGGGTGGGTCTTGTGTGCACCTGGCGTTTGATTGTATTGCTACCAGACGCAATCTTAAGAGCCGGCAAAGCCGGCGAATGTGAGAAAGGAAAAAGCTAAAGGTCGCGACATGAAATTACACGTTGAAAGTTGTTAAACAACCTGATGTAGGTCGATTGGAATGGAAATTCGTATTCGTTAATTACAGGCTGCTGGTGTGAATCAGTAAGAACAGAGCAAACGTCTGCTTTCATCTACATTCAGCTAATAGTAGGTCTAGGTAAGGACGGAATTTATGCGTTGCAAATTTCCACAAAATTTTTATTATCAAACAAAATCGTTTATGCTCGTCTATTACCTTTCCGCGTCTCAAAAGCCTAGTTTACACCTTACTCATATTGCAAGTACTAAACTCATGAAGGGCTATGACTTTTTCACAAGCACTGCGTCACAGGCAATTGAAAAGGATGAGATTCTGATGCACATTCAGTCTCGATTTGGGTTTGCGCTGAATTTGTATCACTAGATCGGATTAATGCGTGCTCTTGGGATAAGACTTTTTGTATTACGGCAATTGCGTTCTATTGTTTTTTTTCCAATCTACCACTGCAACATGTCGGTTTCTTGCTGTTCGACTCTTAACCACCGCTACAGTCACCTCACCCGTATCGTTGCTGGGACGCACCCCTACCTTCACCCAGCGCACCCCCCTCCCGTTGAGGTTCCCAATAGTCTTTGTATCACCCCGCTTTCCTGTGAGTCTACTCTCGCACTGTTCTTCAAGTTGTTGCTTCTGCGCCTCCCATGATACGGGCAGATTCCAGCCCCGCCGCTCTTGTGGTTAGGATTCTTCGGGCACAGCGGGCTATTTGGGAGATGCTCAGGGAGATTTAATTCAAACGATGGTGGTTGTGGCTGAGATTTCGACTTGCTGCCCGTCAACGCGTGTTCGGTATCTGCCTCCCACCAGTCCAAATTTGGCGACGTCCCATTCGATCGATTCTTAGCCGCAATGCTACTGCCAGCTGAGCCACTTGTGTTGTCGGCTTTAGACGAAGCCAAGTCGAAGAAGAATCCGCGTGGTTGCACGGAAGGTGTACCAGGAAACATAGGTGGTGTGTTGACACGCTTCGCTTCCTGAGATAACATTGATCAGCACCCGCACTCCCGCTGTTTCTGCCCTGTTAAAACCTTGGGCTTACAGATGGTAGAAAGGTGGGTTGGAGAGGATCTGGGCTCGAAATATCGACTGAGGGGAAGGGAAATTAGTATCTTGCACTACACACTTGAAGGATCCGACGCATACCTCTCTGGTAAACTCTACCGTCTGTTGCCTCATAGTGGTTTTCGGGATTTGGGGTAGCTGATGGGGGTTTGCCAAGTAGCAACTTAAATACGGAGCTTGAGACAGAGAGTATTGATTCATGAGAACCTTTACGATGCCAAGGGGCAAGTCCGAAGCGACGAAGCGATCTAGCGCCAGGTGTCGCAGGGCTTTGTGAGCTATCTGAGGGCATATACAAGCCAGTAGGGGGACATCGTTCGCGTTCAGCCCGATCCAGACAATGCGAAGTACCTTGGAGAAGCATTGTTGTTCGAGAGGCGAGGTTCTCCATGCTCATGTCGGCTACCGAATCATCATCATCCTTTACGATGTCAATTCTCCTACAATTTCGCGGCTCCGGGGTAACTCACCACGGCTGCACGTTGCAAGATTTTGGTCTGAATCGTCTTTTTCGTCCTGCAATAAAGTCCAAGCTGTTCTGCCGGGGCGACTGCATAGTACGGTGGAAACGGTTTCTGGTCGCCGACAGCTAGTAGACCATTTCTCTTGCCGCCATGCGGCGCGTTCCTACTGCTCTTCCGCGTCATCAAGGGCGACTGTTCGTCGGTGGTTGCCCTGGAGGTCTTGGAGTTCCTTGAGTTCTTCCGGGAGATTATGCTACCGATCTTGATCCTGGGCAGATCTATAGGAGCAGAAGGTGCTGTTTTCGTTATTTCAATCTTCCCAGACTTCTCCGAGCCCTTGCTCCTGCGTTCTGGGGAACGATTCCACCATCTCGGCCGAGATCCAAATTTTGTAGAGGTGAAACTAGGAGATAAGGCGCGTACTTCTCTCTCTGCCCAGTACCCGTCCGGGAACCAGACCCATTCAAGACCATCTCGAGCAGGACGAGGCGGATCCAGGGGCTGTGTAGAACGGCAGCCGATCGAGGACGGAGAATTGAGTCCCATTCTCGACTCGTTCCAATCCCTTATGTGCTGGTTTCGGCTCATCACCGACTGCGAGTCGCTGATAGAGAGTCCTCTTGGACGCGGGCCCTTGGTCGAAGCCCCAGACTTCTGCGACCTCGTCTTCTGGACGGACAGCTCTCCGGACGGGCTATCCTTAGGCGACACCGCATCCGAATCGGCGGTCCGTCGGCGGGCGAGGAAGTACGAGGACGCATCGGACTCCTGATCCTTATTTCGGTCTTCATGGTTTCGCCTCCGGGTGGTAGGGATGGGCATCAGATCGGCGTTGGTCATGCTGGTCGGTGTTTTGTATGCGTCGAGCACTCCAACATGCTATCCAGAAAATAGGTCGGAAAAAGAAGGAACAAGAAATGATTTGCATAGGATCTAGGGTGTGCGAAGAGGTTGTAAGAAGCAAAGAATGCCTAGCTGCGAGTCATCCATTCTACGAGGAATATATGGTGATTTTGATGTTCGGTGTTTCCACGTTCTGGTGCCGCAGGCCGGTTTTGCGTGCTGCAAGAGCCTTTCCTTCACCTATCACCATGTCAACAACGTTCGTGCAACACGGAAAGAACGCCGCGGAACTTTGGTTCGGCCGTCAAGCATGAGGTAGGCTCATCCAGCCGCAGACAGAAGGAAATTCGGACGGGCGGGTTGCGTTGGATCTGCTCCTCGAGTACCATCTCGCAGCGAGCAATTCCAGAGTCCCATGGCCGATGTAGAAGAGCTCTCGTATTCGACACATCTGCTACCATCGCTACATCCCGGTGGGCCAAGTAAACAGTCGTCCGAAACGGGAGGCAAGGCCCTCCGGTCGCCACGCAAGACTCTTCCTACCAGAGCGAGATGTATGCGTGAATTCCAGCCTCTCTCCAAGACATGCCCCCTGCGTGTGATGTTCCTGCATTAGACCTACGCTGCGTCGTCTATCTACAACTTTTTCTCGTCCACCACCTCCATGCGAACCCAAAACCCGACGAGAATCAATCATCTAAGATCCCCCGCTATACTTACACTCTCCGGCCGTCGTCAATCGTCACTGTCCACCAGAGGAGGCTGCGCTCAGGGAATATCAAACAAGGGCTTCAACTTTTTGATGAGCAGCCACTCCTCGTTTGACACGTCAGAGCGGTAGAATTCCTTGAGCACGTCAATGCTCTTTCGGGAGATAAGCGAGTACAGTGTGTCTTTCTCCTCAAGTTGTCTGCCGTAGGTAGGTTGGTGGCCACCCATCTCAATCTTGACAGCAACGGATGGTTGTCCCTTTTTGCAAATCTGGATCTGCTTGTGATCCCGCTCAATGCTAGAACTGGAGGCATGTTAGCGGCTTCCTATCAAAACATCTGGAGAGAGACCTACACTCTCCCAATCGCAACAATCTCCTTGACATTTGTAATCGCGTTCTGTCTCACGGCAGCGATAGGCGTGTGCATTCTGAGATTGCCCTCGACCACATCGACCCCTACAATGATAGGGCCGGTCTTGTTGAACACGGCGACCGTGCTAAGGACACAAGGGAAAACTGCGTCCAGTTTGGATTCTTCTTTCCTCTTCTCGGCAATGGCAGCCATATGCGCAGTGAACTGATCGAAGAGGTGATAGATGATGTCGGCTGTGAAGATCTTAATTCCCACTTCATCAGCATAGAACTGTGCCTCCTTGTCGATTTTGACATCGAAGCAAAGCATGACAGCAAACTCTTTGTTCTTTTCGAGCATGGTTCCACAATTCATGACATCGCGCTTGAAGACCGGTCCGATTCCAACATTCGCTACAGGGATCTTCGATACTTTTAGGAAATCAAGAAGGGCCTCAAGAGATCCAAGGGTTGACGCCTGAACTGTAACACCCTTCCCAGACTTTTCGACACGCTTGAAGAGGGCCCCGAGATCGGATAGGACTTCCTCCTCGATGTCAGACTCGTCATCATCAGGGCCAACAACCATCAGTCTCGAGCCAGCAATAGCTCCTTCCAGGCCTGGAGCGCTGATCTTGACACCAAGGGCTGCCTTGACTTCTTTGTTGTGGACGTATTGTGACTTGAGCCGCAATTCCTTCATTGCTGCAGGGGTCAGTAGTGCCCGAATGTTCGTCGTAATCGCACCCTCTACTCCACAAAGCACAATTCGATCGCCCTCTCTGAGAATGCCGTTTGATAGGATGACATCGATCGTCATGCCGAAACCTTCAATTGCCTTGACCTCGAGAACTGTTGCTTGGACCTCAGAGAGATACATTAGGGATCCGACCATTCTCTCCTGAGTGAGTTGAAGAATCAGCTTGAGCATATCAGGGATACCCTCGCCTGTATGGGCAGACGTTGGCACCAACGAGACGAATTTAGCCATGGATTTGTTCTCGTAGTACAGCTCGGAGTTGAAACCTTGCTCGGAAAAGGCGACCTTGGTATCAGCCAAACGTTTGGCGAATTCGTTCTGTACGCCCTTATTCTGCAAAGCCAGACTCTCTTGGAAACCGTTGTTATCAACCTTCTTCCAGCCGTACAAACGATCGATCTTGTTGAGTGCAACAATGAATGGAGTTTTTCTGTCACGAAGCAGCTTCATCGACTCCAACGTCTGTTGCTCCAGTCCGTGCATGATATCGACAACCAAGATAGCAATGTTACAGAGAGATGACCCACGTGATCTCAGGTTCGAGAAAGACTCGTGACCGGGAGTATCGATGATCAGAAGTCCTGGTACCTTGAATTCAAAGCTGTTGTCAAGATTAACCACCTGGGTCTTCTGGCGAATTGCCTCCACAGGGAAATAAGTTGCACCAATTTGTTGGGTGATACCTCCGGCTTCTCCTTCTTGAACATTAGTCTGTCGAATTTTGTCCAATAGCTTAGTCTTCCCGGTATCGACGTGACCAAGAATGCAGCAGATAGGAGATCGGAGGTTGTCTGATGACCGAGCTGCCATGGCTGCTGCATGCGCCTTCTCGCGTCTCTCGTGAGCCTCTTTCTTCTTTTGCAGAGCAGCAGCTTGAGCAGCTGTGGCTTCTTCATCCTCGGAAGACTCATCGTCCTCGGATTCAGACTCTGACTCGGATTCTTGACCCTTCTTCTCGCGAGAAGGAAGAGACTTGGACTGTGCGGCAGCAGATTTCCTGGCCGCAGCTTTCTCCCGTTCTTCCTCGGAGTCGGCGTCCCAATCGTCTTTTACATCGTCTTCAGACTCGGCAGCGGCAACTTCCCAGTCTTCGTCCAGGTCACTTTCTTCATCCTTCTTGGCAGCAGCAGCCTCAGCAGCTTCCTTTTCAGCCTTTGCAGCAGCCTCAGCAAGCTTTTGCTCGGCTACCTTTCGCGCTCGCTCAGCAGCCTCAGCCAGTGATCTCTCCTCCTCCAGCTGAGGGAAATTAGTGAACAAACTTGACGCTGGCATGGATCGAAAAGTACTTACCTTGGCTTCCTCGGGATTCTTGCGCCCACCTTTCTTCCTCTTGTCATAGACAGCCTTCTTTTTCTCTCCTCCATCAGGGCCGCCGACCTTGACACCTGCCGCAATCATCTGCTTCAGCTTCATTTCATTCCTTAGCTTCTCTTCCCTCTGAGCTTTTGTAAGGTATGTGCCATCTTTCTTTTGCTGTTCGATTCGCTCCTTTTCTTTCTGCTTCTTAACAGCCTTGGCTTCCTCCCTCCGCTTCTCTTCCTCTGCCTCCAGTCTCTCTTCCTCCTCGATACGAGCCTTCTCTTCCGCGATGAGCCTGGCCTTCTCTTCCTCCCGCCGCCTCAACTCTTCCTGCTGTGCCTGAAGCTTAGCCAGTGCAGGGGGAAGCTTCTTACCCTTCCCAGCAGGGGCCTTAGCTGTTGTCGTCGGTTCTTCGATCTTTGTGTCCGGGGTTGGTTTTGCGGCGTCGGGGGCCTTGGAGGCAGCAGCAGGGGTTTTCTTCTTCGCAGCCTGTAGAAATAGCCATTAGACAGATTCGAAAAAGCAGCTCGGTTCCGCACGCACATTCTCCTTCTTTCTTTGCTTCTCGCGCTCCTTCTTCAACTTCTCCTTCTGCGCCTTTGTGAGGACCTTGCCATCAGCACCTCTCTCATCGTCCTCATCCTCTCTCCCACCATTTGCGGTGCAGCCTTTCCCTTCCCCTTCTTGTTCGGCAGCGCGAACTCATCCTCTATCGAAGCTTCTTCGGGTGCCTTCTCAGTCAGACTGGGTCCTTCGGCAGCTGGATCCTCGCCTTCGACAAGATCGTCCTGTTGTCCTCCCTTTTTCTTCTTCTTGTCCCGCTTGCGCATCATGGCCATCAACCCACCTGCCGGGAACTCCTCCTCGGCGTCTGCCTCTCCGGGTGCATCGGTAGTCTCCTGTGGAGGGGCGGCGGCGACTGGGTCACCCAGCTCAGACTCCCAGTCGTCGACCTTCTTGTTGTTATTCTTCTTCTTTGGCGGCATCGTGAAGTATTAATCGATGGATGAAGAAGCAAGACTTCAAGACGTGAACAGGCGAGGTGCTTGTGCTTCTTTGCGTAGGTTGGAATAGTTTCAATTCACATAATTCCCAGTGTTGAAGGCCGACCCCCCGACCCCAGTCACTGTCTTAGCGCAATGTGTCTTGCCCCGCACCTGCTCGGTTAAGATGTTTTATGGTCTGAGCTTTCCCTTTGTTTACATTTACAGTGCAAGGAGAATTACGGAGGTATCTATATCGCCTTAATCTGGTATCCACGCGCAGATGCTCAAATACCAGGATATAACAAATGTGACTGAATGACTGATTATACAAGTAGGAAAAGAGTGCCGTCGCGCTCTGAGTAGGTGTTTCCCACCAAGGTCTTGCCTCATGCCTCACGGGGTACCAAGGTACCATTCCGTTAGAATGGCATCCCCTAAAGCCGACCTGGAGCAGAATGGAAACATCCTTCCATGGAGTATTTGCTACTTACAAAACAGGCCGGAGATAATATTCCATATCTGCATAGGCTTGATCGATGTACGCCAGAGGTGTGGCATCCTTTTCCAAAGTCCCACAGTGAACATCTTGAAGAAGCGCCACGAATCTTTTCCAAATCCGCACTGATTCTCCAGTCTCGGTTTTGGGGAGTAGCAGCCTCTCCAGTGCCCGATAACTTACGCATTTTCTTAGAATATCGCCATCGACATGCATCATTATCTTCGGCTCGGTCGCCGTGTCCGCAGGCACCGGATCATCCTTGTATGTGAATTCGCATATCTCGGGGGATCTGATACACAAATCCATTACCAATCTCAAGAACCTCCAAGTCTTGAAATCAAGAATGGCAAAGTGGATGAACGACCCGGAGATAGACAATCCCAGTGCTTCGCAGTTGCCCATGAGGTTCGGAAGTGATCTTGTTTCTATCGTAGTCCTCACGGAGGACTGTCGCTGATTCCGGACAGGGTCCCACACTGGACGACACTGCGTGATCCGAAATCGCAAAATCGAAGAAGGAAGTGCTGCCTCAAAGACTGACTCCAGAGTATCGGCTTTGGTGTTATAAGTGGGCCAGAGTCCGACGACTGAGGAAAGTTTGTCAGACACCAGGTGTATTGGACGTTGGGAAGGTATTGCCACTGCCAAATGATGGAGCGCGTCGCGCGCAACTTGATCACCATGCGTACGCTCAAATCGGACTCCGCCTACTGTATCGGTAACCAACTTGAGTATTTCCAGAGAGTGACAACTGGTGAGAGCGTATATAGCTCCATCTTCATAAGACAGATTGATGGCAGGTGATGGCAGGTCAAACTCCGCCACACGCCTGAACTTCTTATTGTCTGCGTCAAGAACGTCGTAAAGGAGTTTCCGACCCGCGCCCCAAAGTAGGCCTCCTGGGAGTCCCGTCGCGGAATAGACTGGCTCGTTGTACTTGAATTTGTAACGGGTATAGAAGCGTATTCTCCGCTGGTTAGATGTATGATTTGGTGGGGTATCTTTATGGGTTTGAGGCTCGTCGTGTATCGAGATAATCGTAAGTCGTCCTGTACTTGTGGAGGCGATGACAAACTTCCACGTCTTGCCGTCTTTTAAATATGACCACTCAAACAATCGGAAAATTTTCTCGTCGGAGTTTCCAAGACCGGAGATGAAGTCTACGGGGGTCTGAGTCGCCTCGTTCCAAGGTTTGGACACATTCTCCCCGAAGTCAGGGTCAATGAAAAGTATTGACGATTTCCCATTCACCGACGCTGCAACAACGAGTAGACCCAGAGTATGAGAGTACATCAACCGATTCGGCGTTCCCCCTATAGCCAGTTGTCGAGTGACAGGTTTGGTATGCGTGCTCAAACCCGTTATCAGCAATTGAGAGCCAGAAATGACAAGCAGGCTGCCGCTAGTTCCCCCAGCGAGGCCGCATCCCTGCAACAGATGTAATTTTGGGCTGTTGAAGCTCGGGCTTTAAGGCGTCAGACAGCCATATTTGTTTGACGTCCACACCCTGAACATGTCGCCCGCTAACCAATCCCTGAAGTTGGCTCGTCTTAGGTATCAGAATGTAGGCTTTTGAGTCGCAAATCGCGAAAAATCTCGACGTTGATTTGGTGAACTCATCTCTGCTGATACGCACAGGTGTGGCCCCGATGACCGTAGTGTGCGAAGCAACGAGAACGAACGTCGCTTTGTCGATCTCGAAAACAACCACCAATCCATTGCGAGTGCCACATAATAGCAGGACGACGTCAATTTCATCCTTTGTCGACAGCAACGACATGCTTACAATCGCGTCGAGACTCTTATGTTGGCTCTCATACTTGGTTGCGAGAATAACCTGCTTGGCAAGACTGCCTGTGATAGATTGAAATGTCAAAGTGATCGGACCTGAATTGTTTCCGCTAGCTATAATGGCATGCAAATCCTCTCCTATTTGACCAGCGGCAATGCTTGTGACGTCGTGGGCAACTTGGCACATGGTGCAAGGAGCGGTGATGTCGATGTCCATGTCCTTCGCCAGTGGAAGGTCAAGACACTGAAGATAGCTGAAGTCGTGAAGACGAGTAGTGAACAGTACACGATTCTCATCAATTATCGCATGATCGATTGCAGATCCGCAGCCCAAAGAAGCTCCTTCGTGGTGAATCTGAAGAAGATCGTGTGTCTTATACACACCTCTGGCTCTACATTAGCAAGTTTGTATTTTGATTCGAACAGCCCAACTCACTCCCTTGTACCATTCGTAAAGATGATCGATTTTTCGGTCACTTGCACAATGAAATCCCCGCTGGTGACAGCCAAAACAGTCCGGTTGTTCAGATCTAGCTTGGTGTCGGTGTACTCCAAATCCTCGATTTCAACAGCATCCGCCGACATCTTCAATACTCCAGAGCGATCTCCCAGTGATAACAGAAAGGTGTAAGGCCCGCCTTGAGCCTCAAGATCCGAACCAGGGGACAGAGCCCAGGCGTGCATGATCGTTGCATCATAGTCTACCTCCAGGCCGATATTGGCTTCATACCCGTGTCTGATTTCGGTGATACCTCCTTTGGCTCCTTTACCCACGCAGGCAAATATTCGGTCTGGCCTGGGGACTATTTTAGTCTTGCTGCGAAGCCCTGTTCCGTTGCCAATGGAATTCTGCTCTCCGGGATCAAAGGTGGTTACAAAATCATGAGCGGGTGCCCAATTATACATAGGCTCTGTTAGGATCGGAAGTTTCCTTGCCTGGAGCTACGTTTGAATCGGTCAGGATATGTTTGGACATTTCAACAACCAGAGTAGGGGAAAAAGGGCAAGGGACAAGGTCTAACCAGATATGTTCCTCCCGCACACGAATCGCCTCCCATGATGAACAAATCCCCACTCTTTTGATTCTTGTTGGGATAGTCCAAAGTCGCCAGGGCAGGCCCGCAGTTTGCCTCAAATTCGCCAATATTGTTGTCAGCAGTAACGATGTCGTCATCCTCGGAGTCAATCTCGAGGAACTTGATCAATCCATCCTCTCTAGCTATGAACAGATCGTCACGAGTCGCCTTATGTCGTTCCAAGCGCGAAGGCCGGGTCCATGCCGTCCACAATGGATGTCCTGTGCCGTGGTGATAGGCTGTTGGCTTATCAAGCCTGTTGTTGAAGTCGATGAACCTGGGACTACCTTGGAGAATATCCTGGCATACCGCCATTGAATCATCGAATACGAGGATGAATGATGACTTGATGGTCAGCGGAATGAGCAAGAGTGGCATCTGGCGTGCCGGCTCTAGTAAGTAACCCTTGGGATTTCGTGGCGCTACCCTTTTGAGATCACAAGCCGTGTCCCACTCGTACAGGAGCATGCGTGTTCTGCCCTTGATGACCATCAGAACGAGCAATATGATATGCTCGTCATCGTCGGCTGCAGGGTGCAAGAATTCCATCTTCACAATGACCCCATTGCGGCATTGCTGCGTCTCGGTGTCAACATGTCGAAGAGGCAAGCCTTCCCTCAACTGCTCTTTCAAGGTCTCCCGGGAATGCAGGGAGTAGACTGCAAAGACGGCCTCAGAGCAGCCGACGACCATATATCGCGAGCTTGGATCCACGGCAAGATGCATACCTGGTTGCAGTTTGAGCATGGGCTTGGAGACCCGATGCCTGCTGGATAGGAACTCCAGTGTGCCATCATTACGCTGGTTGATCATCAAAAACACCGAGTCCCCAGTATCGAGTTGGAGCACCAGGAACTGTGGCGGAAGTTGTCTCTTGGGGGACGAGGAATCATGCGTAGTCTCGTTACCACTCATCGAAGCGTCATCTTCACTGTTTCTAGTCTTGGCCCCCGCAGAGGCGATGACATCTGGGTCCCGTTCATACGCCTTGAGTGAGCCGACCACACAAGCATTTCGTATGCGAGCACCAAAGTCTTCTTTCCGAATGACATCCCAGAGGAGACCATCCGAGCGTAGCTCTTTGATCTGAACAAAGTCGTCCTGTGAAAGTTAGCTAAAAGAGTCTCGTGACCATGGCAATCGCTAGACAGCTGCGAGCTTCTGATGACTAGTACAGATACAGAGTCACGGGGAACAGCGCAAGAGTAGCGGCAAGCGGTAACAGAGACGAGCAAGGCATCGATTCCAGGGGGGGGACGCAACCACGTCAAAGAATTGTAAGGAGAGATCGTACCCCGATGAAAGCTACATCGTGCGTCTTGTCGTTCCGGAGTCTCACGGGTAGGATCCAATGCACCAGAGGACTGCGGATCACAGTCTGAGTCAGAAGTCCCAGCTTCGGGGCTCGTTCGACTTCCGCGAAAGTCGCTGCGGCGTCTCGGTCTTGCTGGTCGTAGTGGCGGAGCACGGTGTTGACATCGAGAGTTCGGGTGACCCATTCGCCGTCTACCAGACTGTTGGTTGTGAGAGCCATGCTGGCAGGCCGAATCTGGTCACTCTGATGATGATCATGCCATTCGGTTGAGCGGCAGTATCGTGGTCTGTCCTTTGGGGAGAGTCACACCGACAGACTCTGGCTGGACTGCCCAGGTCGTAGATGGAGATGCTGAGGACGTGAATGGCGGGGTCCCAACAGGCAGGCCGCAGGTCGCCGCAGAAGCCCAAGGCAAGGTAGTGGGTATGTGAGTACTTGGCCCTCGCTTTGGCTCGCAGTCGAAGTGGAAGTCGAAGAGAGGCGAAGGTGAAGCAGGAGATGAGGCAAAGTCGAGGTCGACAAGATCAGTACTTGTGCAAGATGGCCCCGGAAGAAGAAGGGGGGAGTCTCGAGGCAGCTGCGAGCTGTAGGGTAGAGGCGAGAAGAGGCGAGAGAGGGCGAGAAGGGGCGAGCTGGTCTATGATAAGGGTAGAAGATGAGAATGCGAGAAGGGAGACGCAGCAGCAACAGAGGCCCTCGAGACTCATAGTACTGGGTAGGTAGGGTAGGTAGGGTAGGTAGGTACAGTCAGTAGGTAGGTCGGTCGGTGGGTAGGTAGCCTTGCTGCTTGAGGGCCGTGGTCCAGTGGTAGCCTTGGAGGGGCGAGGCTGCGGAAGGGTGTCGGGAGAGCAGAGGTGAGACGGCAGGGAGAAATCTCGAAGATCAAGTACATACCTACCTAGGTACATACAGTACATAGCTACTCACCTCTTCCACAATCCTCGCAAGCTGGATGCAGTCGAGTGCAGCCGCACCATACAAGATACGGGAACGCGCAGAGCAACAACAGGGGCTTTTGCCGCGCGCAGTATGTATGTACAGCACTGTGCGATGTAGAAGGGCTGTCGACCGTGTTGGGCTTGGGCTTATTCCCCTGCACAGTACATCCATCCCATCGTACTCAAGACGAGCTGCAAAGCGACTCACAAGCCAAGCCACGACAGCGACCTGTGGCCCGAGAGAAAGCGTGTCACCAAACACACAGAGCAGCATGTCCCGCGGCGCATGCAATGGACTCAAGCGGGCACGACGTTAAGAAGCCCGAGAGCCAGCCGGATCTGTTGGACACGGCTCGCGCCGCAAAGGCAGCGAACATCCTCGATGCTTGCAACTGGAAGGATGTGGCGGCTCTGCGCACACTGGCAGCGTCGGAGGGAGGACTGGTCTGGGATGAGCTTCGACGTCGGGCATGTTCGTCCACGCCCTCCCCGAGAGTCTCCTGCACAGCAACTGACGGCAAGACCCAGGGCCACTGCTTCTTGGCTGCACCGACGACACGGACGACACCGACGACACCGACGACACCGCGAGCGGTATAAACCAAACGACGGGGGATGCAGGAGGAGGAGATGGAGAAGGAGATGAAGGAGGAGGAGGACGACGAGGACGAGGACGACGAGGATGGAGGCAGCTCCCGCGACATCGAGATGAGGAGCAGGTGCGCTTGGACGTGGACCGGTCTTTCATATACTATCCCCGCGGTACGTGTGGCCCTCTTACTGTATTACGATGGCCGCTCATGAGACGATGCACCGCGCTGACGCTGCGATATACATAGGCCAGAGCCCTCGCGACTTGGATCAGCGGAAGGAAGAGCTCTCCGACCTCATCACGGAGGTCTTGCGGCGCCAGCCCTATCTCTCCTACTTCCAGGGCTACCACGACATCTGCCAGGTGTTCCTCTTGGTCCTGGGACCACGGGAAGGCGCTGCAGCCGTGGCACGTCTCTCTGCGCTCCGGATTAGGGATTTCATGCTCCCTACATTCGCGCAGGCATTAACCCAGCTGCAGCTGATTCCGGCCATTATAGATACCGTCAACCCCACGCTACGCGACCATCTGTCCTTGACCCAGCCGTTCTTTGCCCTCTCGGGAACCCTGACCATGTACGCGCATGACATTCAGGAATACGGGGAGATCGCACGCCTGTTCGACGTCCTGCTCGCTCGCGAGGCCGTCTTCTCGGTCTACGTGTTTGCGCAAATCGTTCTCCAGCGTGCCGAGGAGCTGTTTGAAACCCCGGCCGATGAGCCAGAAATGCTTCACTCGATCCTCTCGAAGCTGCCTAAGCCCCTGAATATCGAGGTGTTGATAGCAAACACAATCCAGTTGTTTGAAGCCCATCCGCCGGAGAGCTTGAGCATCTGGCGCTCGATATCGAGTTCGAGCGTTTTGAAAACCGCGCGATGGCACGAGCAGTTGACTGGGCAGGCCCTCGAAGATGGCAAGGGGTATTTTTTGAAGCAGTCGAAAGAGTTGCAATGGGATGAACGGCGCAAGGTAGCGCTCCAGGCTCTCTGGAGGTACAGGAGACCTGCTGGGCTGGGAATTGCGGTCCTGGTCGGCGTTCTCTCTGTTTGGCTGAGGAAGTCTCCGGGACCGTCTGCTTTTTGGGTAGCACTAAGGAGGCAACTTTCGGCCTAGAGGGGGCATTTAGAGATGCCACGCAAAAGTTGGGTAAATTCAAATCCAGGAGCTTGGAACCCCTACTGTAGTTATACTGTACAAGTAGCTCCTCAAAGCATCACATCATCATCAGCTTGTTCCCTCTCCGAAGGCCGTCTTCAGCCCCTCCAAATGCTCCTGCTGGTCTACCGCTAGCTTACCCTCGACATCTCCAATGATCGTGAGTACTAGCGAATAGTTGTTATAGAGGAATCGCTCTCGCTTCCTCGCATCCCCAATGGCCTTACTCGTCTTCGTCAAGAAAGCCTCGATCTCGCTTCGCAGTCTCATCAGACTTGCCGAGACTGGCTCGTCGTCTCCCGCCTCTGCACTCAATGACAAAATCCCTGCCAAGAATTGCCCGAAGCGCTGCGTCATGTAATGAGGCGCTGCCGATTGTTTCGCTTGCTCCGATGCGGACGCTTTTCGGGTGGAAATTCCATTCGTGAGGGTCCGAACCGAGTCGCAGTGCTGATCCATGACGACCTGGAAACGAGGCCACAGCAGCATGTTAGTACCGTTGATATATCCATCAACGACTGGGATCTTCCGACGTTGTAGCTCGAATGCAAAGTGCTGATTTAATCTAACGCATAAGAGGAGACCTAAGCAGTCAAATGTTTCTTGTATGAGAGATTTGGTCAAGCTGTGTCCGAGGGCAAAGGTAGGCTCGAAAACGTAGTTGAAATGTCGAGATACGGCAGCGAGGGATAAGGAAGGCGAAAAGAAAGTCGTGAGGAAAGAATACTCGGCCGAGGCGTTGTCCACGAGGGCGAGATTGAAGTTTCGGAATACGGTTTCCATATAGTGGGTGGACTTTTCTTCTTCCGCAAGAAATGATGAGATTGCTGCTTGATTTGAAGTTCTGAGCATATCGATCCGGCGTCCTAGATTGAAAGCATCGTGGGGGACAATCGACTTGGCACTCGAAAGGAGGTTAGATTTTCTAGAACCGTCGTCTTGCCCTAGGACATCGTGCCTGTCGATAACGTGGAGCTTGATCTTCTCTAGTGCTTTCAAGTAGCGCGTGAACTGAGTTAAAAAGTACCAGCGCATTGTGTTCATGTAAGCCTGGGCAATTTCCTCTGCCAATTGAGGATGGTGCTTGTGCAGGAAGGCATAAAGGTCCTTGTATTTGATGAAGTGCTGCTGTTGTATAACCTGGGCATTGATGTTAGGTGCCCGTAGGGCCTTGATCTGGGCTACCATGAAGTCCCTGCTTCTTTCCAGAGCCTGTGAAGATTCAGCGCGGTTGCTAGATGACTGCTAGAGAACGAGGCGGGGAATTCTTGCCTTGTCAACCAGATGTCCAAGCAGAGGCTTTGAATCACTGATGCCTCTGATCTTTCGTTCCTCCTTGGACTTGAGTTCTATCGCTTTGGATCGCTTCTCGACCTCGGCCAATGCTCTCACCCACGCTTCATCGATTGCGCCTTCAACAATTTTTCTCACCACAGCCGGCGAAACACTGATCTCTTCCACGATTGGGCCAAGACCGTTCTCCACCACCTTTCTGTTTTCCAATCGCACCTTGAGAGCGCTTGAGCGGGCCTGCAACGTTTCAATCTCGGCCGATACGGCTGCGAGATCGTCTTGAAAACTCGACAGGTTTCTTTCGACAGAGTCCAACACCTCGTCACAGGCACGGATGGACTGGTGCAGTTCTTCGTATTTAGCTTTCTCTTTCTCAACTAGGCAGCCGGATCAGCGAGTTCGTATGCCGTCGCTCCCCAGGGCTGGAGACCTACACTCTTCTGCCGTCTGGGGTGTGTATAGCCTTTCCATCGCATCCGGGCTTCGCGGCGACACCCACTGTCGGAGACCCTGACCCTCCAAGTCCAATTCGCCCTCCCACTCGGCCACATAAGCCTCTCCTCCCGCCGCATCATCGCGCGCGTCCGGCTGAGCCAGTCCGTCGGCTTCAGCAGCTAGGAGGCTTTCTAACACGGCCAAGGGGTCTGCCGGATCCGGTACGGTCGCCGACCTCTTCAGGCCGGAGCCATTGGGCCTGCGGGCGGATGCTAACAGCGAGGCCGTGGAGTCGTGGTCTTGGGAGGTTACGGACAGGGAGGACGAGCGCGGGTTGAAGGGTGGCCGTTGGACGGCAGAAGCTGGGCCGAGATGACTGGGCCGCCGCGGCACGGGAGCGAAGGACATGTCGGGAGGGAGGGAGGGAGTGGGAGGTGAGTGTGGTGTAGGTTGAATGAAGCCGAAGCTGGGGTTGGAGGAGTTGTTTGTTTTGTCGAGGTCGAGGTCGAGGTACTGTACTGTACAAAGCTGTCATGTACAGTACAGGTAGGGTCGCGCGTATAGGTAGCTGCTATACATTTATTTCATACAGTCAGGGATAATACACCTCGCGACGTACAAGCTTGCAACAGTAAGAAATACCTCCTCACCTCTTCCCAAGAAGCACTTGGGGAGAGATACGAAGCTATATCCTAGTGTACTGTATGTACTGTACTGTACATATGTGTAAGTACCCCCCTAAATGCTGTGCTGTACATACTTCCAATAAATAGCCGTAGAAGATAAATATTCGTCTAATTGGCCAGTTGAAAGCGGCCGGGCGTGCAGCCCCACCCCACTTCTTTTCTTTCGCTTCCCGACCAATTTTTCCCCGCCGCCGTCCACCCTCCAACCCCCCTCCATCACTCAAAAACACCAGCACTTCCGCACAACGACATCTCAACTCACAACCCACAACCCACCACCGCTTCTTCTTCCTTTCCCTTCTTCTTCTCCTTGGTTCTTGTCCCCCCCCGCGTGCATCGACGTATCTCCCACATCACAAAACCCAAAACACGCAAAACACCTAACACTCCCTCGAGCCCTCTCCTCCGCCCTCCCCGCTCCCCATTCTTACGCCCCAAAAACTTCGGAAACTCAAGTCATCATGGCCGACAACGACGCCCAGGTAAGCCGCCGAGTTTTGGTTCAAGTTCGGACTGGGTTGGCGCATGGCTGTCGAGTCGAGTCGAGTCGAGTCGAATCCAGTCGAGAGCCAGCCGCACGCCTCGTTGCGGCTACAGCCATCACCACCACCACCACCATCATCGCGGTCGCGGGATGTGACCCACGATTGAGATGCAGAGAGAAGCATACATGCTAACTGTGTCCCTTCACCTCCCAGCATGAGCACACCTTCGAGTCGGCCGATGCCGGTGCATCTGCCACGTTCCCTATGCAGTGCTCTGCCTTGAGAAAGAACGGTTTCGTCGTCATCAAGAACCGCCCATGCAAGATCGTCGACATGTCCACCTCCAAGACCGGCAAGCACGGCCACGCCAAGGTCCATCTCGTCGCCATCGATATCTTCACCGGCAAGAAGCTCGAAGAACTCTGCCCCTCCACCCATAATATGGATGTTCCCAACGTCACCCGCAAGGAATACCAATTGGTAGGATTGTGACTCGCTGCGTGCATATGGGGGGTCTCTCTGCTAACGGATGGCAGCTCGATGTCTCCGATGACGGTTTTCTCTCCTTGATGGCCGATGACGGTGAGACTAGAGACGATGTCAATGTCCCAGATGGAGAGGTTGGAGACAAGATTAACAAGCTGTTCACGACTGAGGAGAAGGATACCAGTATGTCTAGCTTGTTTATTCTTACTTATGCCCCGCGACTTTTCTGACTATCTCTTAGACGTTATCGTTCTTACTGCCATGGGTGAGCAGCTTGCTATTGAAGCCAAGGAGGCCCCCCGCGGTTAAGTAATCCGTTTCAAGACATACTTCCACTTGAACCTTTTTTGTCGGCAATGGAATGCCTTTTGTCTGCGGGCCCGTTTCGGCTAAGGGCTGCTCAAGAATGGAATGTTTTCCGAGGCCTGGAACCTGCAGTATAAAAGACGTTGCTTAGAAGGCTATCTGGACACAGGACATACGCTGGTTTATCTCCCTGGTGCTTTGCAAACATTGTTTTCCTTTTGTTTCTGATCGGTGCTACCTGACCGTATTTGGCCGTCGGTGTCGAAAATGGAATATCTGGAAGTGGTGACAACCTCTCCGTAGAAATCAAGGGTTTTCTGACGTGCATTTGATTGCATTTTAACCTTATTCTTCCGTGACGTCTGAGTTCTTAGCCAATTAAAAAGCTCCGAGCCACTGTCGCTCGAAATTACCGGCCCGGTTCTGGTATAAGCGAGCTGGCATTGATAGGCTTTGTTGTAAACACACTTGACATGGGTATCTTAGTATCCAGAAAGCATTCTGGATAATATTGCCTACACTATATAAAAGGGAGCAATAGAGCCAAAAAGGCGACGTGCATGAACGCCGCTACGGAAATCATGCCTCAATCCGAAACCATGGTCTCTTTCTTCCTCTGCGCAAGCCTCCAATTTTCCAGTTGAACTTCCAGTCGGAAAACGTATCTCACCAGCATCTTTAGAGATAACCCGGCCTTCGATGCTAGTCAATTTCAGCAAGAAAAAAACTCTCCAGCGGGCCTACAATCGACTTACCGGCTAGTTCAAAAAATGGCCTCGCGCGCTGTGGGAGTTCTTCGACGGTTCGGTACCGTTTGTAAAGATCCCCTGCCCGCTGGAGATCGCCGGATTCTTCTCCCTCGATAATGGGTCGAGGATCTCGCCAGACGAGGCTTTCTTGCACGGCCTTAAGTCTGACTGTTGTTTGCTCGGTTTCCGTATGGTCTCTCAAGGGGCGTGAAGGGGGGTCTTCGATGGGAAAGAGTTGAAGGATTTGCTCGGTTACTGAGAACCGAGTAAGCAAAAGCAGTAACATATCGCATGATCAAAAGGCCTCACTCTTTGGATCTCGATCATCAATCCAGGTCTGTTGATACCAGTCCAGGTAATCATCCAACATTTGTGCATCCATGTCCCAGACTTCCGTTTCCATAACCTTGATCTCTTCACCTCTTTTCAAGCCCTTCGGAGGCTCGTCTCTGGTAGCTTTGATCCACTTGTCCCAATCTATCGCCACGGCCGATGGATCGGAGTAACTCTGGGGGACCCGAGTAGTGTCATCGAATGGATAGGCGAGCTTTGTGGCTATGACTATTAAGCTGACCAGCTGTATCTCTGGGCAATTAGTGAGTCCAGACGACTTTGAGCGCTGGATGGGGTAAGAGAAGTCTATCTCGAGCAAATTTGCCAGTCGACGAACAGCACCATATATTTCCACTACGCGTTTCAGCAAAGGAAAGTGGCACAACTTCGGGCAACGTTACCTGGGAGGTAGATATCTCTCATGTACTTGAACAGGAGTAATGGGGTGTTCAAATTGGGAATTTCCATCCCGAACTCCGAACTGTAGAACTCGATTAGTCCCTGGACTGAGCGGTACAAAGCGGAGCCCTCCAGAGGCGCCCTAATCTCGAGAGCTGAATGATAGTGTGCAGGTAATCTGGATCTCATCTCCTTCGGCACTTCTTTGATCTGTTGCGAGGTCAGCATGTGGTCTCGGACGGGGAAGAAACTTACTGCTCGAGTGTACAGAAGCCTGTCTTGGGTAGCCCACTTGTAAACATCTCCCAGACTTACAGGCAACTTGAGGAGCAACATCGCTAGGTAAGATATGCTGAGGGTTTGGATCAAGGTAGGAAGCTGTTCCTCTATCCTGCGATGCTTGCTACTCTTCCTGGATCCAAGACTCCGCCGCGTCGTCGCATCGGTATCGGTATTTTCTCCTTCACTCTGAGAACTGAACATCGTCGTGCTGGTCACAGAGCCATACCCAGCCTTGTCATCTTTCAGAATGGGAAGGACTCGAATTCTTAATGCCCAGAGATCCCTGACCACGACCTTCAGCTCCTCCGGTAGACCCAGAGCCGTGACCAGCCAATGACATTGTTTCCACAGAATAAGCTGGTAGCACTGGAGATAGAGCTCCTTGGCTTCGCTACCACTCAAGATGGTCTCAACGCGTTCTTTCTCTTCTCTCCTCTTACGTGACTTTTTGCCCTGGGCATTCCAGTCGTCTTCATCTTGCTGAGTTTGCGTGAAACCCTGATCGAGTTAGAACTTGTGAGGTCGGTCCTCTCTAAAAAGGCTTCCTTACAGCTTGCTCGTGACCTCTCTGACAAAATTTCTTTCCACTTTCGATGTAGTATTTCCGAGCCCGGCATCCCTCCTCTGAACAACTCTCGTCTCTTCGAAATCGCTGGTACTCGATATGTGAGGACATTGCGAGTTATTTAATATGAAATGATACCCGAATCAGGACAGACAAAATCCTGGGAAATATGATTTCACGTGATCACATTGCGCACCAAAGGGTTACAAGTTGGACGAGGAGCCGTTGGGGCGTACCACGTGACTAGTGGTAAGCGAGCCCACGCCTGTCCAACTCCTCGCCCCACGAAAAGTTTTCACCCTCCTTTTCTCCTCCTTTTCACATCCATTCCGGGGATCTGAGAGCGACCGAACCTCCCAAAAAGATGCAGATCTTCGTAAAAACCCGTGTGTACTCCCCGCTACGCAACGAGATCTCCGAAACTGCGAACTAAATGATATGCAGTAACGGGCAAGACCATCACTCTTGAGGTCGAGTCATCCGACACCATCGACAATGTCAAGGCCAAGATCCAAGACAAGGAAGGAATCCCTCCGGACCAGCAACGCTTGATATTCGCCGGAAAGCAACTCGAGGATGGGCGTACTTTGTCCGACTACAACATTCAGAAGGTACGCATGAACCGAACATGAAACGCAGGGAGGGCGACTGGGAATGTACATCTCGTGCCGGGAGGAAACGCTACTGCAGAGAAGTACCAAATTCGGACGAAATTTTGGCTGACTGGAATTGCTCTACAGGAGTCCACTCTTCATCTCGTCCTCCGTCTTCGTGGTGGTATCATCGAGCCATCTCTCAAGGCCCTTGCATCCAAGTTCAACTGCGACAAGATGATCTGCCGAAAGTGCTACGTACGTCCGCCCCCAATTTTCGAATTTCGCACCGAACTAACCTTGGCAGGCCCGTCTCCCTCCCCGTGCCGTCAACTGCAGAAAGAAGAAGTGTGGCCACACCAACCAACTCCGCCCAAAGAAGAAATTAAAGTAAATGGTTCGCTCGTTTGGCATATGGAGGTCACGGAGAGACTGCGAGGTGGTCATGGGTCTCGCCCTTCGCAGGTTTGCTTGCTTGTATGATGGTGATAATTTCATGAGCACGCAATACGAAAGAGCATAACCTGGGCATTCTTGCAATACCGTGATGTGATAATATGGAAGAAAAACTGGCACAATGAAGCCGGAGTAATTGTGCGCGTAAGAAGGTGGTCTAGAAGTTTGGAATTCCAAGCGTCTCGCCAGATGAAAACGAACACGATGGGGATTGCAGATGGTATTCTCTCTCGAGTCAGAACCGAATAGTTTGATATATCGTGAAACCAAAATGTCCCCCCGATCGCGAACAAACGAACGGTCCGGTAGTGCCGGACAGCCTCCCTGTCATCTGTGGTAGTTGACGTATTCTGAGAATCCAATGCGTGTGTCGAGCATCATGCATCTCAGCCAGGTTAAAAACATGGAAACATTCCCATCTCGATGTAACATGAGAGAGTATCGTGCTAGGTGTATGGGATCTAGGTACAGTATCCATTTATCACAAGAAATCAAAGAGCTACTGCAGGACTAGATTATAACTCGCTAGCGCGCACTCGAAGCTAAAAGTGGGCCCCCCAGATTAAGCTGCCAGCCAGTCGCCAGCAAGGCACATTCTGTACACACGAGCGACGAAGATAACACCGTATTCCGATTCGACACGACACGCCGTTCCCTCTGTCTATCAACCGGAATTTTCGAAGCGATGTCTGCCGGATATGATGTAGTGGTCGATGTAGACGAGGAGGGAGATGTGAGCCCGCCCTTGAGTTGGACAACGCGCAGTACTAATCTGTGGTCTAGCTTGGACACACTGATCTTCAAGAAGACCTTGAGTTTCACTCCTCGAACTTCCACAGCGATGCTTCCACAATCCCTAGAAAACTTCCTGGTGCCTCTCCAGGGCTTCCTGCGCCTGCTACAGCATCCGGCGGTGGCTCCTCCAAGAGATTCCTCTGGACCCTGTCCTTCTACGCGCAATTCTTCGATGTCGACACGAGCTCCGTTCTTGCGCGATGCTGGGCCGCGCTTTATCCGCGTGCCAACTTCCTCGATGTGTTAGAAGGCAATCCTGATTTATATGGGCCGGTGTGGATTGCGACGACTGTAGTCTTCATCCTTTTCTTGGGCGGCACAATCAGTAAATACCTGGCAGAGTCAGGAAGCGAGCACTTCGTCTACGACTTCCGACTTCTGAGTGGTGAGAATCTCCAACTCGGATTTCGTCAAACACTACTAATGGTTTTGCAAGGTGCTGCTGGACTGATTTACGGCTACACACTGGTCATTCCCATCGTCCTGTTTCTAGCTTTGAAGTACTTCGGCAGCGAGTCTGCAAACCTCCTCGAATGCTGGGCGCTATATGGCTACTCAAACCTTATCTGGATCCCGGTTGCCTTGGTATCTTGGTCTCCGATTACCATTCTTAACCTGGTCTTTGTGGCTGTCGGTTTTGGCCTCAGTGTAGCTTTCCTCTTGAGGAATTTATACCCCGTGCTGAGTGCAACGGATCGAAAAACAAGCAAGGCGTTGCTGATTCTGGTGGTCTGTCTTCATGCAGGACTGGCTATCGCCATCAAGGTTCTGTTCTTCGCACACGGTAGCCCGGCAGCTAAGACTTCCAGTGCGCCGACGCCAGGTGCTGAGAATGGAGAGACGAGGCTCTTCAGGTTTTGATATGCGTCTGGATTTTCGACTTGTACGATAGAGTATCTGCAGCTGCATGGCGCCATGATAATTTTGTCCAAATACACTCACTAATGGGCAAACAAAAGCCCATGAATGCATCGTGCTTCTGCACCTGCACAATTCATGTTGCTCTTGGGCCGTCGGGCCACCGTACGCCCATAAGTGCCATCCATCTATGATGATTCCAACCCGTCCAACTGCACTCCTCGTCTTATGACGACTTCCTTCCACTTGTCTGCTTGACGCCCCCATTCTTTTCCCAATCCAGCCAACTGCCCTGATACTCTGCAACATTAAGCCACCCAGCCTGCCTTGCAAACTCGGCGGCCGCCCGGCTTCTCACCCCAGACTTGCAGTAGAAGACGACCTCCTGATCCTTCCCCGGCCTCTCGAAGCCGAATCTTTCCTCGAACTCTTCTGCCGTGATGAAGAAAGAATCGGGTTTCGAAGACACTGGTATGTTAAGTGATCCTGGAATCGTGCCCGTGGCTTGGACCTCTCCCGGCTCGCGAGTGTCGACGAGAACGCGGTTGGAGGAAGGCTTCTCGACAAAAGATCGAACCTGGGTGAATGTTAGGAAGCTGTGAGACCGGAAGAGGACATGGAAGATGCAACGGACGTCTGAAAAGGTGTAGATCTTGCTGGGGGCAAGCTCTTGAGAGTAGGATCTGAAATGCCATGTCTGCGCAACGGGTGGGGTCTTTGGAAAGGAGGAACGTGGGAAGAGTGTGAACTGTCGGGAAGCTCGCGGAGACGAAGATTCCGAGGCCCGTACGACCGCAAATGAAGCTGCCCGTAACGACTTCATGGTGGCGGCGAGACTTGAGGTACTGTATGTCTACCGGTTCGGTTCGTTGAAGGTGGCACGCACTGGTCTTTGAAGTTGAGCGGGAGCTTTGTTGCCCAAGTAAGGTAGGTAGGTAGCTTTCGCTTTTCAGCACGTCATCAATCCGTCTGCGAGCAAGGATTCAAACACCTTAAATACTTTGCTTATCGTATCCCGGATTCATCGATATGTACAACACAGATCTACCTTAGAGCTACAGCTACAGCTACAGCTACAGTACAGTACAGTACTACTTACTGCTACTTACTGCTACTTACTGTAGGTGCCAAGGCAACAACTCACTGTAACGCGAGAAAGGGCGAAGCGAACTCCACCCTGGGAGCAAATCACGACGCGTCTCGCTGTGTGTTGTCGTCGCCGTCAACGTAAACAAGCCCGCGCCACGAACACAACTCTGTCCTGCCACCCCATCACCTACCTACCCGACCATGTCTCGGCCTTCCTCCATGGTTCGGCCCTTGTCTCTGACCGAAGAACTGGAGAAACTGGAGCAGTCCATCACGCTGACACTGCAAGGTCTGCGGCTTCACCATCTATCTATCCTCCATCTCGGGACTCAGGCTGACAAGGCTAGAAATCGACCACAACTTAGTCGAGCGCACCGCATTGTGACGTCGAGCATTCTGCCGATCGTGGAGCAGTACGCAGAACATTCCAACGCCGTCTGGGAAGGGTCCAAGGTGGGCAACGTGCTTGAAAATCACCTCCCTGGGCGGACACTGATCTGGTCATGGGGTAGTTTTGGAAGCAGTTCTTCGAAGCCAGTGCCAACGTTTCTCTATCCGGGGTCGAGGAGCGTAATGGCGAGGATGACGACGTTTCATACACTCAATCTCACGGAGATGCCAGTACCTACGCCATGTCTGCGTCTCTGCAGGAGGACGATACGGCACAGTTTCCCGGCGCAGTGAGCGGTGTTTACGACCAAACAGAAGATTCTCTTCTGGACAACGCCGATATCAACGGGAGTACCCCTCGAGCTCCTCGCCCCAAGAGTTCATCCTCGGACAAGCTCGGTTTTGCAGAGTACTCGTCTCCTTATGAGGAGCTGAAGCAAGAATTGAAGGGCGGGAAAAGACATGGAAGCGATGAAGACGTAGAGCGGGCGCCCGCTACACCAGGCCAGCAGTCCCGGATTCCGGATATGTCAATGACTCCCATGTCCTCTCCATTTGATGCCACATCGTATCTTAAGCAGACCACAGGGAGACAGAATGCCGACCCATTGTTGCATAGGGTCCTGGACAAAAACTACCGCATACAAGCTACACCCCACACTGTCCGGAAGGAGCAGAAAACGCCTGCCAATAAGCCTTCCTGGAGGGATACGACCTCGCCCATGTCTTCACCACCTGTGGCCGCGCCACAGCTGCACGCAGAGATCTTCGATTCGCCGATCAGGAAGCAGTACAGTAGACTCAACGCACCTAGAACACCTGGGATCAGTGTTCAGACGCCCGCCAAAGGGAGAGCGAAGGAATCTTTCGTAAAACAGCCTATAAAAGACGAAATCAGCTGGGAAAGTGACAGCGATGAAGATGCGGAAGGGGTTTACAAAGAGCTCGGGATGAGTCCGCCAAAAACAATTCAATTCTCCTTGCCTCAGTCTAGGCTCCTTCAAACTCCAGGTACGTACCGCACTGATGCGCACTAGGCCGCGACTGACATTCAGTGCCTAGCACGGGAGGCCAGCAAGAAAATTGTTCAGGACTTGCTTACCACTGCCGGAGCTGGACTAGATGACACAGGTGGCATGGATAGTCCAAGTATCGTTGCTATGAGAGACAGTCTGGACGATAGCTTCTAGTTCAGTCAGCCCGGTTCTTGTGTAGTTATTGGGCAGAGTGCGAAATGACGACCATGTTTCAAAGCAGACCATAATGTCATTTGCAGTAGAAGTGTCTTATTACTTCTACTGCAAACTTTGATTCGGCGCGTGTACACGGGTAGCTGCTGGCGAAGCGGGCTTGTGCGCTTCGCTACTAATTTGTTGCTGCCATAATAGCCGCCAGCGTTGTACTTCAACTTTACATTCTTTATCCTGTGCTTCTGGAGTGATGATTGAGCGTAAGCTTAATGTAGGCAAATGTCGGTTTGGTTTGAGCTGTGTAGATGGTCTCGTTTGGTGAGTTCCTTACATACGAGCTTCGTATGTACTAACTTGGACGTCATGGTCAGAAATGAGCATTTGCTTGTATGAAAATCGTCTACTGTGACTAGACTCGTTCAAGGCTCTATTTGGCAATGGGCTGCCCGTAGACATCCGAAGATTAGCTACATTGCATTCATCCAGACAAAACCACAGGAAGATGTCATTTCAACAATCAAGCATTTTAGATAACTTCGTATATGAAAACTAGCGCGAGATATTTGCATAGAGACTGCCCATTTGAACACAACACAACCGAATATCAAGAAGCCTGGCGGCGACTACTTTGTATCTCTACACCCAGATTGACACTGACATGGCAATTCGTGTTGGTTTTAGGTCTTTTTGGAATAAGTAGAACCTAATATTGTTTTCACCCGAGTTAGTTCTTTGGAGGAAAATAATGTAATGCTTATCATAATTTTGTTACGAATTTCAGGAGATGGCGTATCAATCCATTCGGCGTTCGTTTAGTGTGTGGATTACGGATATAGGTAGAGGAAGGATAGGCTTACTTCGTTGCGCAAGGGAACTCTGGAGTCAGAAAGACGTGAGAGATGAGTCAAGACATAGTTGTGCATAGACAAAGGTACACATAAACCTTGACCCTCCTGTAACTTCCTAATCATATCGCTGGCAATGCAAGGAACCCAGCAAATTTGCTTGCAGGTGAGTAGAATGCCAGCACACAACTCCCAGTCAGCTTCAACTTCGACCTCAGGCCAGATCCACACGATGACATACGACTTCTCTGTGCTATCCAAAGCCGTTTGTCAATCTAACTCAACGCTCTATCTCTGTCTTTTGACAGTTCGTAGACCGTTCTAGGGAGAGGCCTATCTCACCGGGAAAGTAGCCAATTACAATCACGGCAAAGGGAATGGACGATGCCTGTCTCCGCCACATCAGGATCTGTGAAGCTGGAGTGCGATCAAAGCAAGGGTGGAAAGCAGACATTCAAAATTCCACAAAAAGCGCGCGCCGGGGGATGCCAACGTCATCCCCTATCCAACGAAAAGCCTACTCGTAGGTCACTTCAATCGGGGGATGGGACGAACCCGAAGATGGCACTTGCTGCTTAAACCAAGAGCAACTGTTGACGATTAGCGTAGCAAGGCAGAGACATACATGATTAGGAAGTCCATGGGATAGTTCAATCGCTCGTCACTATCGGAGAGGTATGTAACAACCGCAATGTCGGTGATCTGATTGAATACAACGCTGAGACTTGGAGGTTGGGCGGCTAGGCTAGACTTGTAAATTTCGCAAACTAGGATACTGTTTTAATTGTGACTGTTGTTTACGACGGGAACCACGAGAACCTGGACGATCCAACAGAAAGTCAAAATGAGAGGATGGGTAGCATCATGGGACTATGATGATTCAAGTGAAGCGAAGGTGAACGTCAATCGAATGGCACATGAAATAATGTCGGCTATGTGTGCAGCGTGGGGACTACCAAGTTCGATTGGTTTATAGCTGAGGTCGCCATATATCTGCCCATAGGCGCTTTTATTAGGCGGTATTATTAGAGTATTACAAGTGATCTCCGTACCATATTATGCTACATACACTGTTCCTCAAACGCCATTCTCCAGATGCCATCATGTTGTGAGATTTTTCCCATGGTGGCTAAAGTAAAGTACGAGACCTGCTCAGATCAGTAGAAAATGGAATCAGCAAAGCTCAAAGTTCAAGATCGCTTGGAAAATGTCAAAGGACAATCATCCTGGCACATGTCAGTAAAGAAAGCTGTTCACCTTTGGAGGGAGTGTTCATACCATTGGGAAGATCGTGGCAAACAATTTGATCTCTTCCGACAGCGGGGTAGGGTGGTGGACCCAGTCCAGTTCCATAGCAGCTTTCCCAATCATGAGAGCGAGGTTGAGCTGGGCATAGACTTGACCAAGGCAATAGTGAGGTCCAGTCCCAAAGACTAAGAAGTTTTTTGCACCTTTGATCTCGGCATCTCCGAACACATATCTATCCGGATCATAGATATCTGGATTTTCGTATACTTGGGGGTCACGGAGCGATGGGTAGGTAGTCGGAATAATCATAGCACCTGTAAAGATAATAAGCGTGTGTCCTCGACCACAAGGCAGTTTAGCAGACCCTTGGGAACCGTGTAAGTATCAGTGATTGGAAAAGCTTTCTTGACGAGATACGGGACCATGATTACTGGGGGGCGGTATCTGAGAAGCTCCTTCACGGCGGCTCGGGTATAGACCATCTCGTCCAGCATATCCATTGTTGCGCGCTTGCTCTTGTCGCCTCCTCGAACTCGAAGGTTCTCTTCGCGAATTTGGTCCAGGACATCAGGGCGCTGGGCCATGATTTGAAACAACCAGGTAGCGGCGCTGCTGGTAGCGTCCTGTGACGCAAACAAGAAAGTGAAGATTGTTTGAGAGATTTCGTAATCTGTGAAATTACGTAGCAGAGGTGAGGGCTTCTCGAGACCCTCCATCGACAATCCCTTCTCCTGACGTTGGCGGTAATTTGCCGATTCGAGTTGAGCCTTGACCCATCCATCCATAATGCATGTAATACTGCCTCCAGCAGCCATCCGAACTTTGCTCTTCGCTGCACATTTGGCAAACTCGTCCAGAACCATATCCGCGGCTTTCTTTCCGTACCAAGTTTTGGTGAATGGGAGGATGATCGGGAAGTTGACAAGTTCAAGCGCAGCAGTGATGTTGTAGTAGTCGTCGGCTATCTTCTTGATGGCTGCGTCTGAGATGTAATGGCCTACGAAAGTCCGGCAGGATACGGCACACATCACTTCACGAAATTCGGGCATGTAAGGCACCGGATTTCCCCCGGCATCCGCGCTAACTTTCAAAAACCTTTTAAAATAGGCATTATAGACCTCATCCTGTCCAGGAAGGTATGTCTCCAGTGCCTTTCGAGTAAAGAGCCCATTGAGACCTTTGCGGAAGTCCACATGTGCTTTGCCATCCAGAAACACCCAGTTTGTTTCGCCGAGAAGCTTGGTGGCCACGTCCACTACACATGGCTTGACGTAGCCCGGAGAGTTGAAAACCTTACGCGACATGTCCCGAGTCGAGGCAATGACCACGAATCTCGCATCGAAATTAGCATGTCGCTATCAATAGTGGGGAATCACCATCACGTACTTGTGGAAGACGGACACGCAACTGAGCTCACCACTGGCCCACTTCGCCTTGTACTCATCGAATTTGGGGTTTACCGACTCGAGGAAGGGACCAATGAAGGGGGTTTTCCATGCTGGGCCAACAATCGATCCCTTCTGCCAGAGATAGCTATCTGTTCGGGAAAGAGAGTCAGTAGAGGCCGTCGTGGAGGGCGAGAGGGGAGAGGAGACTCGCATTGGTCATATGCTATCATGAATACGATCAGGGCCAAAGCGATCTTCCAACTACTCAACTCCGAGAAAGCGGAGAAGGCAGTGAAGATGCTGCTGACAGGAGAGATACCTACCGCCGGCATCAACTTGGCATACGCCAGCGGCGCGGCAAAGCTGACGTTTGCTGCCATACGGGATAAGGCAGATATGATATCCTCTGGTATTGTATCGAAGAAGAGGGCGAGTGATTGATGCGACTGGTGGTACCGTTGATATGTTATAAGAAATGGCCTGACTGATCTGACTGATCTGACTGATCTGACTGATCCGGAGATCTTGATCGAGAAAGTATCGCAAAGGACGGGATAGGACCGGAAACGACGGACGGCAGGAAAGGATGGACCAAGAGAACAAAAGACAAATGCAGCGCGGAACGAGAGTGGGGAGACGCGTGAAAGGAAGAAGAAATAAAAGAAAAAGAAAATTGTTAAGCTCGCATTGTCGTACAAAAGCCAACCGACGTCAGGCAAGGAAATTATAAATGAACTACTAGCGGCACAGATTTGCTTGGAATAGTTATTGGTCCCACCGGATCCTGAATTAACCGAAAAACCGGTTGTCTGCTCACGTTATAATTTACTATTAAATCAATTAAACCTCCAGGATATAAAACGATAACTTTGATAACGTTTTTAACATTTCATATTAAATATTTGAAGATGTATTTTTACATTTCAACTTTTAACCTTTTAAAACTTTAAACTTTCAAGGCTTAACCTTTACGGTTGAACGCAACGATTTGACTCTGCTTCCAACCTTGCAGGGTTTAAGCTTAAATAGAAGGAGTCTAACGTAAAGTTGCTCCATCCCCCGGAGAAAAGCTTTGTCTTACCTTGTACTCCGCTTTCCGTACATGGCCGCGTGGATTTACAGTCAGCCAATCATGGCGTCTTGGTATCATCTACGGCCACTTTTCTGGGAAGAGGTGGGAGAAGGTAGGTACAGTGGGGTGTAATCAGTCTACGCACCCTTCCACCCCAGAAAAGGAAAAGAAGGAAATGTTAAAGAGAGGGGGACTCGTTTTGTTTGAACTACAGAAAAAAAAAAAAATATAGCTTTTGTGGGAATACCCATAGGGGTCACGTGGGATCAGATGAGCGGGATCACAGTTGTAAGTGCGCTGCGTTAGCGTCCGCTAGCGCACGCATATCTACCTTATATTTTTGCACCAGCTGGACTTAGTAGAATGTATACAGTTTCAATCCGATTTATTACGACTAGTCGTTTACTGTAAAAGTAGGTAGGAAAACCAGACTGATACGGCCATATATCGGTGGGTAAGTTAATCTAGGGAGTCCCCTAGAAAAGACTGAAAAAAGGAAAAGAAAAAAAATAAAAAATAAAAACTAAAATACCTGCTTATCGTATTATTTAAAAAGAATGCTTTGCTTTTATACCTGTTGAAAATAATCAATGGCAGAGAGTTTCGAAAGGGTTTATACCTCGACAATAGCTAAAACTACTAAAATTTATAAATATAAAACACTACCGTTTTATATTTTGTTTTAAATAATATACGTAATCGTTTTTAATTATAAACAAAAAAAATATAATTTTAATAGATACAATTTCATTTATTTTATGCGATTTAAAAACTAATTCATTAAACCGAACTTTTTAATTTTAAACTTTTATAACTTTTTAATCCGTTTTTAGTTTTTTCGCAGTTGTGAAAGGATGGGACATCAGTTCATTGGTCACGTGATCCGATAATCACGTTGTTATTACGTGATATCGGAGCCACGTAATTATCCGCATATATTATGTTTTAGAATGTCAGGAACCAACACCACGTGCTTAGTCAAATAATCGGTCAGATCACGTGTCTAAGTCAGGTGATCAGCCAAAGCTTTCTGCCTTTTTCTAATCTCCGAATAATACTTTTTACGGATAGGCCGTAAAGGCCGGATAATATTATAAAAGCTGGAAATAATTTTTAAATAAAACATTTCATAAGAATGGTTGCTAAAAAACCAGTTATTAGAATTATATTAAAAGAATTTATACGAAAAAGAAAAGGTCGGGATAGAAGCTGGAAAAGCTTATTAAATAGGATTCGCTTGGTTTTTTGGAAAATATTTTTTTCGAAGACTTTACTTTCCCTTTTGTACTTATAAACGCCTTTTATTAAAAATATAAAAGGCAAAGATTAATCTGATTATCAATTTAATTTTATCTGAGCTTTATTATTTAAATTAATGTTTTTCTGCTTTTTAGTTTTTACATTTTGATTTTTCGCTTATCGAAACGGCAATTCGATATTATTAAAACAATTTTTTATTATATTATCATTTGTACCGTTATTATCGATATTATAGCTTTTCGCATTCGCAGAAAACTAGCACTTTTAGTTATTCGTAGAAACTTAGTATAAGGATTGAAAGGCAGGGAAACACTAGTTCAGATAATAGAGCTCGAATAAGGTTGGGTTGATAGTCAGATTGATTTCTGCCTTTTACATTTTTAGTAAAAGGCGCCTATAAGTACAAAAGGAAAAATAAAATTCTCGAAAAAAGTATTTCTGTAACGATCTAATCAATCGGAGGGCTGGGAGATCAGTCAACTGGTCGCCGTGTTCACATGGTATAAAAAACGAGCCTTTGGTTTTGTAACAAAAATATTCATTTAGAATTAACAATTGCAAAAAGCAGAAGTGCAAAAAAAAAATGCTTTATATATATAAATAATTTCCATAATTAATAGAAAACCTATCAAAAAACCAAGAAACTTGCAATTATACGTAGTTGCTGAAATAATACGAAAAATAGCAAAAAAGTAAATCGTTATATTATTTCCTCGTCCGAAAAAAGCGCGCTTTCGAGCTTTTATCTATTGGTACGTCGCTATTTAAATGGTCGTACGAATTTAAACTTTCGGAATACGCTTTTAGCCAATTTACAAGTTTTATAAAAGGACCGGGAAGCTTTTTATACGCTAAATGAAAGTCGCGCATTTTTAAAAAAGCGTATATAAAATTAAACGCGGGGTACCACGTGAGATTTTTATTTAAGTTTATTTAAAAAGCTTTGTACTAAAAGGTTTTCCGCTGCATTCGATAAGCGATTAATTTTTCGATTTCGTATTTAAGCTTATTAGTTATATAAGCTTAGAAGTTGGGTTAATCTGATTTGGAAATGCGTCGTTAGCTGTTTTACGCAATCGATTAGCGTGAAAAACTAAATATACGTTTATAATATTAGAAAGGTTTAATATAAGGATTGAAAGGCAGGGAAACACTAGTTCAGATAATAAAGCTCAGATAAGATTGGGTTGATAGTCAAACTGATTTCTACTTTCTACATTTCTAATAAAAGGCGCTTATAGTATAAAAGAAGGGGTAAAGCCTTCGAAAAAAGTATTTTCCAGGAAACCAGGCGAATTTCATTTAATATGCTTTTCCAGCCCCTATCCCGATCTTTTCTTTTTCGTAACAATCCTTTTCAATATAATCTTAATAATTAATTTCTTAGCAATTATTTTTATAAAGTGTTTTACTTAAATATTATTTCCAGCCCTTATAATACTATCCGGCCCCCACGGCCTATCCGCAGAAAATATTATTCGAAAGTTAGTAAAAAACTGTCGTGCATAGCTGAATAGTCGGTAGGAACCCTCACCGGAGGCTGGGACGGATAAATTATATGCAGTAAGATGTTACTTGTATTATTCTAAATCTGACTGGCGAGCTTTCCGCAAAAAACGGAAGGTTCGGGCTCGCTTAGTCAATCGCTCGGAAAAACTAGTTTTCGAAAAAGCTTGTTATTACGTAACTACGAGCTTTTCCGAGCTTTAAAAAAATTTAATTATTAAAAGCGTATAAAAAAATAAATCTAGAAAAAAAAAAAAAAAAAAATGTAAATATAACGCAATATACTTTTTAGCTAATTGCTAATCCGGTGATCAGCTATTTTTTTAAAAGCGCGGAAAAGTTTTTTTATCGTCCGAATACGGCCGTAACACGATATTGCAATATTTATATAATTTATTTATATTTTTTGTCGTTGCGAAGCGTAAATAAAGCCAATTTAGCTTAAATAAGCGTTTCGTCGCTTTTAAAAACTTTAATTTTTTTTATTTTTCTATCAGTTTTTTAATAAATTCAAATTTTTATTATTTTAATTAAAAACATCGATATAGCTTTTTTTATATTTAAAAAAAAGTCGTCCGCGTGGTTTTACGCGATTAATTGGCCCAGCTCCTCGGACTTTCAGTTTTCGGCGCTTGCGCAATCGGAGTTTTGCGAAATTCATTTTGCGTAATTAATCGGGTTTTTCGGCCAATTCGTTTTTTTTTTAATTTTTTCGAAAAAAGCGATCTTTTCGATATTTCGTTTTTTAAACGGTTTTTTTCGAAAATTTATATTTATTTGGCTTCGAAAATACCGATATAACGCTTGAAAGAAATAGCGGAAAACGCTGTTAGCGGTAAAAGCGCTATTAGCGGTAGTTTCGGTTCTAATAATATTTCCGAAAAAAAAAAGCAAAATACTAGCGCTTTTGAAAAAAAAACGGCCGGAAATTATTAAAGCGAAAAAAATAAAAATAAAAATAATAACGATAATCGTTTTTTAAAACGCGTTCGCATTAAGGCCAAAAAGCTTGTTATTTTTGGGTTTTTTAATTTTACTTTTTATATAATTTATATTGTTCGCGAAGCAATTAAAAATTTAAATTACGAATACTTATCGAATTTAATTAAAACTTGTTGCTATCGGTGCTACGCAATTAATACGTCGTATATTCCAGCCGACGCGAACATTATAATTGCGTAATTTTTCGTTTTTAAAATTCGGATAAAACAAAGTTATTAACGCGTTCAATTGTATCGAAAAACTCTGTCGTTTTTATTAATCGAATTTTAAAATATAACGGTTATTTTTTATTTTACGGTTAAAGCGGCTTTAAAAATGCAAAAAATAAGCTTTTAAATCGATCGTAATTCAAAAGCAAAACTAATAATCACAAAGCGTATTATTAACGCAAAGCTCGCCGCGGCTTTTAAAGCTTTTTAGCCTTTTGCTTTTCGAATAAAAACTCTTACTTTTACTTTACGTACTAACGGAATAAAACCTGGCCACGATTTATTAAAAAATGCTTCCGTTTTTAAAAGTTTAAAAAAGAATTTCGCGGCGATTTTTTTTGCTAAACGTTTTTAATTCTCAGCTTGATAAAGCTTCGCAAAAAAAAAAAAATTCCGGCTGTATAACTTAAAACAGCTATATTTAAAAAAGCTTATCGGAGGATTTATCTCAGGTTTGATTATCGCGGAGCGTCGGGCGCGGATTATTATTTTAGCGAATTATATTTTTAACTTTTTGCAAAGCTAAGCGGTTTAGTTTTGGATTTGCGAAAAATTCGGATTTTCTTTAATTAAAAAATAATTTTTACTGCGATTTAAATTTTAATAAAAATATGTTTAAATAAATGTAAATTTGCAAAGCGTAAGCTTTTCAGCTCGATTAATCGAGCTTTTCGATAAAGCTTCGAAAATTCCGTAAATTAAAAAATTTAACGAAATTTTCGTGCTTTTATCAAATCAAATTTTTAATAAAACCGTTTGCGTATATTTTATTTATTAAAGAATATATAATTTTAAACTTTCTATTTTAATATTTTTAGCGAATTTATATATTGCTTATATCGAAGTAGCGAAACTTCGTAAAATTTTTTTTTTTTTTACGATTAATTTAATCGTTTGCTAATTATCGTAATATACGTTTTATTTAAAAATAATATCGAATCGAAGTTTTTTTAAAAAAAACATTAAAATGCTATTATCTTTTTTACGGTCGCTATATAAGCAAATAGCTTCGCTTTAATAAAAAAAATAGTAATTATATTTTGTCGTACAGCTTTTTACAAAATAATATTTCCGAAAAAAAAAAATATATTTCTGAAAAGATTTCCGAATTTTTAAATCGTCGGCGAAAAAAGCGTCGATAAAAACTATTAATTGATTTTTCCGCTTTTCCCGATTATAAACGATTTTTAAAAACTTCGTTTTATAAAAATATCGAAACGTTTAATTAATTGCTTCGAAATATTAAAAATTCGGATTAGTAAAAAAGTAAAAAAGCTAAAAAGCTGCGAAAGCCACGTCGGGTTAAAATATAATAGTCGTATTATAAAAATTAAAAGGCAGGGAAACACTAGTTCAAACAATAGAGCTCAGATAAGATTGGGTTGATAGTCAGACTGATCTCTACCTTTTATATTTCTAGTAAAAGGCGTATATAAATACAAAAGGAGGGGTGGAGCCCTCGAAAAAAGTATTTCCTAGGAAACCAGGCGAACTTTATTTAATATGCTTTTTAGCCCTTATTCCGATCTTTTTTTAATTTTTTTTAATATAACTTTAATAACTGATTTTTTAGCAATTATTTTTATAAAATATTTTATTTAAATATTATCTTTAGCCTTTATAATACTATCCGGCCCTTACGATTTATTCGCAGAAAATACTATTCGAAAGTTAATAAAAAACAAAAGGTTTTGGCGGATCATTTAACTTATATACGTAATATTAGTTTCTGATATTATTTCTTTTTTTAAGCCTTTGGTTCTCAAAAGCGATTGATTTTTTTATGCGTATGCTTCCGTATATAACGTACGTTACGCTTTCGAAATAACATGCGGTTTTTTTCGCTTTCGGTCGTAAATTATAACTGTTTTTTTCGCTTTTAATCGTGAATTATGGCTGTTCTGCTGTTTTGTTTTTTTTGTTTTCGGTAGCGCTCGCATTTTCGTTTAAAAAAGCTTTTTTCTTTAAAATGGCCGTTATTTTCCTGCTTAATTTTTTTTTTTTTTTTTTTTTTTTTTTTATTTTTTTTTGTCAGCTTTTTTTTATTTTAATCAATTGCTTTTCGCCGCGTTCGCCGCGAACTTTTAAAATGCTTTTAATTTTTATTTGCTTTTGGTGCGTCCGCCTGATTTTACGCGAAAGCATCACAGCGGCCTTTTTACTTTTTGGCGTTTTCGAGCTTTTTAGCGTAAAATACAACCGCTGCAAAGCTTCGTATATTTAATGCTTTTTTATAAATTTTTTAAACTTTTATTCGAATTCGTTTTTAATTAATTACAAATTCCTGCCGTACGCGCTATTAAAACGCAAACACTTTTCGCGGGCTTTAACGATTTTATAAATCGTTTCGATATTACTACCGCCGCTGCCGCTTTTTTTTTTTTTGCTGCCGAAACCAAAACTTTTGCTAAAACTTTTATCGATTTTATTATTTACAACGCTTATATAAATCGTTTAAAAAAAAATAACGCTTCGACTTTTATAATAATCGGAAATCGTACGAATCGCGCCGCGGTTTAGGCTGCCGCCGCTGCTGCTGCGTCCGTTTTTGCCGGTTTAACGGCTGCTGCTGTTTTAAAAGTTTTAGCTGCGCCGGCTTTTTTTTTTAACAACGCTAATATAAAACGTATTTTCCGACGTTTCGAAAACGTCGCTCGGATTTATTCTAACCAGTTAAATTAAATTCTGGATTTCTACGAAAATATCGTAATTGCAATTTAAAATTCGATTACGGCTATCGTAAAAACTTTAATTAAAATAAATCGAATATTCTGCGAATTCGTTTAGTATTAATTTTTTTAGCCTGCCGCTGCTTTTAAATCTAAAGAAAATAACGAAAAAAATAAAAAAAAAAATAATAATAAAAATAAATTAGCTTAGCGGCGGTTTTAAAATTTTCTAAATGTTTTTGTTTTCTTTTTTTTGCTTTTACGGCGCGTATTCGTTATTGCTCCGTTGCTATTATTTATCGTATTTTTTAAGTATTTTTTTATAATCTTTTTTGCGTTCGTAAAATGGTTTTTTGGCTTTTAAAAATCTTCGCTTAATAAATAGCTTTTTTATCGCATCAAATAATATCGGCCTTTTTTTGTATTTTTATAAGTTTGTATTAATTTGATTTTGTATTTTTCGGGTTTTTGAAATTTTATTATATTATTCTTCGGCTCGGTATCGTTTCGACCCTGCTAAGATTCTAATAAAAAAACGTGGAAAATATCGTAAATACGATATTAAAAAAGAAGTTCGAATTAATAAGCTTGGCCGTGCTCGTATATAATTCGTTTGATTTTAAAAAGCTTTAGATATTTATTTAAAAGCTTTCGAAAAAATCGTAGCTATCGAAAGTTTTTAATCGATAATAATATTTTATCGCTTATTTGAAATTTAATTTTTTTATATTTAACATCGTAAAATTTTTTATAATTCGCGTTAGCTTTTTTTAGTTTTTTACTAAATACTTTTCTTTTTTTTTGCAATATTCTAACTCGCTTTTCCGCTGACGATATTCTTTTTTTTACGACGTCGCTTTCGACGTTGCTGCCAAATTCTGGATGAAAACCGTATAACATACGAAAAAAAGTAAAACCCGTAAAAGCGTATATCGAATTATTATACGTAAACTCGGCTAAAGCAAGCTTCGTAATTTAATCGTTTTATCGATAATCGCAATACGTGCGAAAGTAAAATTTTAAAACTTAATTTTAACGTTCCGTTTGGCTATTTGTTTAAAAATAAAAAGCGATATTTAATCGACGTTGTATTTATAAATAAAATATTACTAAAAACCAGAATTTATTAATAAAAACTGATTTTTTATTTGTAATAATTTTTTTAAAGCAGCCAAAATCTTTATAAACGTGCTGTATAAATATTTCAGCCAAATCTAAAGCTAAAATCGTTTTTTGTATCGGTATATATTTCGATAACTTCGTATATCGGTTTATTATAACGAATATCGAATCGTAAATACGGCTTCGTTTTTTACTAAAAAATAAATTCGTAATAAAATCCATAATTATTTTTTTCTAAAGTTTCGTAAAAATCGAAAAAAAAGCTAATTCGCCATAAGGTCGGTGCTTTCTAAATTTGCTTTTTTAGCATTTTCTATACGTATTAACGTAACGCTTTACGTCGCTTCGTAAACCAGGCCAGAAATACTTTTTTTCGACCAGTTCTAGCGTTCGCCGAAAACTTTAATAGCCGGCGGTCGGGTCGTCGTAATTAATTTTTAATATTTCGTTTTTAATAACGCTTTTATTCGAAATATACGCACGTTTTTTATAACGTAATAATTTATTTTGGCCTATACGCCAGTATTTTTCGGATCCGGCTCGATTGCTTTGCGAAGCCGATTCGTACGTCTTTTGTAATACAAAAAAATCAGATTTTTGCAATTTAAAAATAGTTTTATAAATCGGTTTTGTTAGCTTATTATTAGCCGTTTCGAATTATAATAACATAACGGCTACGCTTCGTAATATATACTGTTTGCAATTAATAATATTAGCAAAAAACAATCCGGCGAAAAAACTTTTTATTTAGCTTTTTCCCGTTTGCTTTTTATCTTTTGATTTCGTTAACAAAAGCTTCGAATACTTATCGGCGCGAAATAATCCATGCCCCGACTTTAGGCGTATTTTTACTACGAAAAATATTTTAAAATTTCTTAAATAAGCTAATTTTAGCTTGCGATGCAACGTAGGCAGCTGCTCGTTATTTTTTTTTAAATTTTTTTTTAAATTTGGCCGGCGGAAAAAACCATTCGCCGGATTAAAAACTTTTGTTTTATATTCGATTGCAAAATCGTATTTAACTAGCTCGTCGGCCCATTTCGCTTAGCGTTCGTTTAAACGTTTTTTCGTAAAAAAGTATTTCAAATTGTAATAATTTGTACGTATAATAATAACGTCGAAAGCGCTACGTAAATATTAGCTTTATTATTTAAAAGCGTGAATTATAGCTATTAGCTTAGCGTCGTAGATTTCGTATTTTTGTTTTATAAAAAAAAGCTTTTTCGAATAATACGCGATAAAATATCAACGTATCTTCGCATTTTCGCCGAATAATTAAAATAATATTCCGTTTATAACGAATTTCGAAGCGTTTGTTTCGATTTAAATTTTTAATCGAAGATCGAAATAGCGTAGAATCGATGCTTGGCAAAACTTTTTTTTTAAAAGTAAAAAAGCGAGCTTCGCTTCGAATAAAAAACGAAAAAGGCCCGATATTTTTCCTCGTTGCATTTTTTTTAAAAGATTTATAATAAATCGGCAAAGCTTAGCGTAATTTTTAATAAAACGTTTGTAAAAGTTAATAAAACCTAAAAATACTTAAATATTTCGCTACGTAATAAAAAAAAGTTATTTCCGAATATTATTTATTTTTTTTGGGTTTATTTCAATTCCCGTAGAAATAACGACGAAGCCTAAAAATTCAATCGTATTCGTATCGAAAATATATTTTTTCAGATTTTCGTAAAATTTGTTAATACGAAGTTTTTCGAAAACTTTTTTTACCGCGTTTATATAATCGTCGGAATTTTCGAAAAATATTAAAATATCGTCGAAATAAATTATATACGTAATATTTATTAAACCGACTAAAATTTAATTAATATACGCTTGGAAGGTTGCTAATACGTTCGAAAAGCCGAAGAATAATACGTAATATTCGAAATGTTCGTAACGAATGCGAAACGCAGTTTTCTATTTATTTTTTTTTTTTATTCGAAAGCGGTGGTACGTCCAAATAAAATCTAGCTTAATAAATATTTTAGCTTTTCTTAAACGATCCAAGGTTTCGCTTATAAAAAGTAAAAAAATTCGATTTTTAACCGTAACTGCGTTTAAATCCTTTATAATCGACGTATAATCGTAAATTTCCGTTTTTTTTCGGTATAAATATTACCGGTGCGCCGGCAAAGCTAATCGATTTTTTTATCCAGCTTTTTTTTAAGCTCGAATCGAAATATTCGCGTAATTCGGTGAATTCAGATTCCGACAAAAAGTAAATTGATTTTTAAAAAAGGTTTTTTTTTCTGCGAAGTTTATTCGATGCTTTATAAAATAGTAAAAAGCTAAAATAACCGCGGCGGTATCGTTAAACACGTCGGCGTAATCGTCGTATTTAAAAAGTAATTAATATTGTTTTTTAATAGCTTTTTTCAAAACGATACAAAACGCTTGTTTTTTCTTGAATTCCTTTTTAAAACGTTTAATTATAACGAAATTAAATTGTAAGCGTTCGATTGAATATCGCCACGACTTAGCTCGAAAGCTTATAGCGGAATCGATATTTCGCAACCAAAAAAACTTTAGGATAAATAAAACCTTTGAAATATTTATATCGCAAGCCACGAAATCGCTTTGTATTTTTTTAATTGTTTTATAATTATTAATAGCGCGAATAAATTGCGTATGCGTGCCGTAAATAGTTACTTTTTTTTTCTCGACCGTAAATAAATTAATACGTTTTTAAATTAATTTCTATTTATACTTAATTAATAACTTTTGGATTACGCAATTTTTTTTCGCGCCGCAATCGATAAAAGCTCGTTTCGTACGAGTTTCGCTTTTGGCTTTTTTAATTTCGACTAAAATTATTATTTTCTGTCTTTTTTTTTTATTCGATTTTGTTAGCAGCGACGAAATTAAAATCGAACGAAAGCTTTTTCCGAATTTTTAAATTTATTAATTTCGAAGCAATTTAAAACTATATGTCTTTTTCTATTGCATTTATAGCATTCGATTTTTAAACAATTTACTATGCGATGCTTTTTCTTTTGACAGCGATTGCATTTCGAAAAGTAAAAAAAATCGTTAAAAATTCTAAGATTCCAAAGAATTTTATTAAAATTATCGTTTTCTCGCTTTCGTTTTTTTTTTATAACGTATTTTCGAATCGAAAACGGTATATATCTGTTTTAACCTTTTAAGCTTTAATTATAAATATAAGTTTTTTCCTTTTTTTTTTTTTTGCGCTCGTTTCGTCGTTTATTATTTTTCGTTTCGTCGTTAATAATTTTATTAGCATTTTCGATACGACGAGCGATTAATACCAATTTTTCGTACGAACTTGTAGCTATAATATTGCTTCGTTTAATAATTTTTTTTCGAAAAATAAATCGGAGTTTTGCGAAAAGTATTTTTTTTTAATCGCATCGTTTATTATTTGCAATTGTTATTCGAAATTATTTAAATAAGCAACGAAATCGTTAATTAATTTATGTTTTTTTTGCTTCGCTTTATCGTATAAATTCGAAGCCGCGATTTTTCGATTTTCCGCATTTATTAAAAAATCTAATATTTATTTTTTAAAATCGTTTCATATAATTCGAATATTCGTAAAACGTCGTTCGTATCCGGTCCACTTTTTTTCCATTTTATCGTCGAAAGCTAAAACACAGGCGTTAATTTTTTTTTAATCGGTATAAAATATTATTTTTTTATTTTAGCGAAAGCTTTGTTCTGCACGCCGAATAAAAAATTAAGCTTTTTTAATATTTTTCTCTCGATATATTAAAAAGTTTTTTATTTTTAATATTTTTCGGCTCGAATTCGCTGTGTTTTTTACAAAAAATATAATATATTTAAAAAAAATGCTAAATCGTTTTTAATAAATATTATTATCGTAATGCTTCGAAAATATTTTATAATAATCGCCGGCTTAGATTATTTTCTGTTTTTTCTTAGTTAAAACGGTATTAAGAAATATAAAAACTTTTTTTTCGATATTTTCGAAAGCGTCAAATTCTTATTGAAATTATTTAACTTTTTTTCGAAATTCGTTTCGGCGTCTTTTGGTTTTTTCGAATCTTTTAATTATTTCGTAAATCCTTTTTTCGGTCTTTTTCTGCTTTATTTTAGCTCGTATCTTTTTTATTTTTTTACGTTTATCGTTTTTTTTTTGTTCGGCGCGAATTCGTTCGTTAGCCAAATAAATCAGAGTTTCGATAAAAGGTTTTTCCGAATCGTTTTAAACGTGGCCTTTTTTAATAATTTTTTCGATAAAAAAAATTAAAAAATCGTCGCGCTCTGATAATAAGGTATTTTCGACCTTTAATAAAATTGGTAACGTTGAAAAAAACGATAATACGGAGTTTCCCTAAGCAGCCGAAAATGCTAAATCTTTTAAAATAGCTAAAAATGCTTATTCGCTGCGAATGCGAAAAGCTATAATATCGATAATAACGATATAAATATAATAATATAATAAAAAATTGTTTTAATAATATCGAATTGCCGTTTCGGTAAATAAAAAAATCAAAATGTAAAAATTAAAAAGCAAAAAAACATTAATTTAAATAATAAAACTCAAATAAAATTAAATTAATAATTAAATTAATTTTTACTTTTTATATTTTTAGTAAGAAGCGTGTATAAATATAAAAAAAAAAGTGGAGCCTTCGAAAAAAGTATTTCTTAGGAAACTAAACGAATTTTATTTAATATGCTTTTCAGCTCTTATTCCGATCTTTTTTCAATCTTTTTCAATATAATTTTAATAATTGGTTTAGCAATCATTTTTATAAAGTGTTTTATCTAAATGTCATTTCCAACCTTTATAATATTATCCGGCCTCCACGGCCTATCCGCAGAAAGTATTATTCGAGGATTGGTAGGAGGCAGAGGGTCTTGGCGGATCACCTGACTTATACACGTGATGTTGGTTCCTGACACGTATACAAAATTAAACCGATTTTTTTTAATACTTTTTAATTTGCGAAAGCGTAGCTACGCTTGGGTTTTTAATAAATTCGCAGATTAAAAAAGACGTATTTAAAAAGCGCTTTTTGCATATATTAAATTTCGTAGCGTTTTTTTTCGATATAAAAGTCGTAAAGCAAAAAGACTTTTTTTTTTTTTTGTTTGTTTCGTAAAATACGAATTCCGAAAAAATAATTCAAATTTTTTATATTTGTAAGCTCGTAAGCCTTTTTTAGACCGAAAATAATTTCGTCGGCTTTTAACGAATAAAAAGCGTAATATAAAACTTAAATATCGTTAACGTAAAACGCTACGTATACGTTTCGCATTTCGTTAGCGAATATATAAGACTTTTCGCCTATTGATTCGAGCTTAAGCTTTTTTAAAATGTTAGCGAATTCGCCGTATTACAAAATTAAATTTTTTTTTAATTTATATAAAACTCGGTTTAATTATATTATTATACCTGGTTATTTAAATCCATCAGGCAAATAATACGTAATTGATTTACTTTTGGAATTTCGTTTTATATTAACGAATATATTAATTATATCGAATTGCTTAATTTCCAGATCGAAATAAGCCGCCAACGCTATAACCGTTCGAAAAAAACGGACTGCGAATATAGCTGCGTATATAAAAAAAATTAAAACTTCGTTTTAAAATTTCTTTTTACGACTAATTTCGATTTATATCGTTGCAATTCGCTTAAGCTGTTTGTTTTATATATAAAAACCTATTTAAATAAAGAAATTTTTATAATTTTATTTTTTTTAATAATTTTCCAGCATTTTCTGGTTTTTAAGTTTTTAATTTCGGTTTTTACTTTTTTTTTTAAACTGTTTTCCCATCTGATAGTTTTTTAATTCGTTTCAGTTTTTTAAAACTTTCGGCAAATTATTCCGATATTATTTTTAATCGAAAAGTTAAATATTTCTCACCGATTTTTCTTTTATCGAAGCCGCTATTATTGCGTAAACATCTTAAAAGTTTTTTCTATCCATTTAAATCGGCTCGTTTGTTTAAAAAGTATAAACGAATTCGTCGATGTGTTGTTTTTAATAAATAAAATTATTAATTAAAGCATTTCGCATATTATAGCGTATATTTCCGATCTGTCCGGCTAATATAAAATAAAATTTGTACGATTTCGTTTAGCAGTTTTTGAAATCAGCTGCTTTTTATCGCTTATAGAAAACTTCGATTTATTTTTTTTATTTTTTTTTAAATAATGCTTTTTTTTTTTAATAATCAGCTTTAAAAAAGCTTTTCAAAGCAAGCGTTTAAATGGCTGTTTTATTTTAAATCGATTTGACGCTTGATTTGCCGAGCGATAGCTTTTAATTATAATTTAAAAAGTTGAATTGCGCGCTTTTTCGTATAAAAAACTATTTTTATATCCGCGCCGAAGAATTTTTCAAAACTTTTTACTTTGTTTTATTCTGTTTTGCAATAATAAGCTTTGTTAATTTATTACTTTTTTTTAGATTTTTATAAATTTCTAACGCTTTTATCGCGTCGGTTAAAATATTTCGAATATATTTTATATATTTCCGATTAATAATTAATTTTGAAAATTAAAACTGGTCGGTAATAGCTTTATCGAAAAAGCTTTTATAAAAAACCATTATCTCCGAGCTTTAAACGTTTAAAAATCGACCGTAAAAAAAAGGTTTCGATCGCTTCGACGTTTATTAAGTCTTCCATTTCCGAAAATTTGGCCTTATTTTCTAAGATATCTAAATCCATTAATATTAAAATATTTTTTTTTTACCGTAGATTTTAAAAGTTTATTAAAAAGGCCTAAAATCGGTTTTGGTCCTGATAACGGCTCCGATAAATTTTTTTTTTTTTTTTTTTTTGTAAAATCTGAAAATTGCTCGTTTTATAATAATAATTCTTTTTCTGTATTATCCCTTTTTTAATACACCGAGTTTTGCTAGTTTGCGCCGCCATTGAAACCGCCCGCTAATATCTGATATTTGTGACGATCTAATCAGTCGGAGGGCTGGGAGATCAGTCAACTGGTCGCCGTGTTCATATGGTATGAAAAACGAGCCTTTGGTTTTGTAACAAAGATATTTATTTAAAATTAACAATTGCAGAAGACAAAGGTTGCTAAAAGGAAAGAGTCTTATATATATGAATAATTTCCATAGTTGATAGGAGACTCACTAAAAGACCAGGGAGCTTGCAGTTACACGTAGTTGCTGGGGTGATACGAGAGGCAAAAAAATAAATCGTTATATTATTTTTTCGTCCGAAAAAAGCGCGCTTTCGAGCTTTTATTTATTGGTACGTTATTATTTAAATAATCGTACGAATTCAGATTTTCGGAATACGCTTTTAGCCAGTTTATAAGTTTTGCAAAAGGACCGGGGAGCTTTTTATGCGCTAAGTGAAAGTCGCGCATTTTTAAAAAAGCGTATATAAAATTAAACGCGAGGTATTACGTGAGATTTTTATTTAAGCTTATTTAAAAAGCTTTGTATTAAAAGGTTTTCCGCTGCATTCGACAAGCGATTAATTTTTCGATTTCGTATTTAAGTTTATTAGTTATATTAATAAATTTAAAGATTAGATTAATCTGATTTAAAAGCGCGTTGTTAGCTGTTTTACGCAGTCGATTAGCGTAAAAAACTAAGTGTACGTTTATAATATTAAAAAGGTTTAGTTTGAAAACGTTATCGAAAATTTTGATTATAATTTTAAAAAGGCCGTTTGTAGAATTATCGAGCTTGCGAAAGGGCCGGAAGATCGGAAATAGACGCATATCGAGTTATACGTAATCGCTAACGTTAAAATCGATCGCGCGGCGAGATTTATTCGCATTTTTTTTTATTTTGTCGTAGGTTTGTTAAAAATGCGATTTGGCGAAGTTTCAGGCGTCGTAATGGCGGCGAGCATACGTACGAATTTCGTTTGCGTTTAGCTTATATAAAAAATTGGAAAAAAGGGAAGTATCGAGTTTTCAGTTTCAATTGATATAAAAAGTGTAATTGTGTATAATTTCAAAAAGTGAAAGGCTATTTAGATTTTCGTAAAAAAAGATTATTTAAGCGAAATTTATTATTAAAAAAAATTCGTTTTAATCGTTTTGATAAAAATTTACGAAAGGTCGAAGGCGTTTTTGCAAATATTAGTTATAAATTTCGGTCTGACTATCGGTTTTAAAATAAGCGGCTATCGAAAGTTTTAGTTGCGTACCGAATATTTTGTTTAATTTAAATCAGAAGGTAAATTAATATTAAAAGCTACGATCGTTAATAATACTTTTTGAAAAGCTAAAATATTTGTATACGTGGAATATATACAATTTGGCGAAGCTTCGAACGTCGATATTTTTGTGATAAGAAATCGAAATAATTTGTTTAAAAAAGCGATTTATTATTACGAATACGTTATCGTAATCGTATTTGTTTTTGTTAAAGCTGCAAAAGTTTATTATAACGTGTTTTTAAAAATGGTTAGGAACAGGAAAAAGCTGAAAAAGGCCGGGGCGTTTATTTTTTAAAATAAAACTTTTTCGATAAGCATAGCAGTTGCGATAGTATTGTTTTACGAAGGCTGTTATATTTCGCTAATAATATTAATCCGAAAGCAATTGCGTAGTTTTGCGAACGCTAAAATGAGCGGTGGAAATCTGGTCGTGCATTTTTCGTATAAGGGCCAGACGAAGATAATCGACGTTTGATATTATCAGGCGACCGTAATATAGCAGTAAATCGCGTTTAAATGTATACGGAATATTATTATCGTTTTTTTTTCGTAGCGTTTTGTATAGTTTTCTTTCGGAGGGTTATTAGGCTGCTAGCTATACGATTAGCGTGAAAAAGCTGGTTAACGATACGAAATGCGGAAGAAAGATTAGTTATTTCAACGATAGAAACAGCTGTTTCGGAGGCCGTGGGAGGTCGAAGTTTTTCAATTAAAAAACGGTGATTAATTTAATCGGCTCGAAAAAGGGTTTGCAGACGCTGGGTGCGTTTAAGGAAGTTTTGGCGGTCGAGTTCGCTCGTACGACGTATTAATGCGTTAGCCAAAGGATTGTGTTTATTTGGTTTGTATATAATAAAAAAGTTGTAATTGGCGAAAAGTTCGGCCCAGCGTGTTTATCGAACGTTTAAAAGTTTAAAGATTATAAAGTATTTTAAAGCTTTATGATTAATAATAATTTTGATTTAATAAATTAAATTAGCTAATTTAATACGAAAGTTGCTTAGAGATTTTACGATTGCGAGCATTTTTTTGTCGTATACGACGTAGTTTAGTTTTGCGAAGATTATGGTTTTGCTAAAATAAGCGATTGGAAGCCAGTCGTTATTATAGAATTGGAAAAGTACAAAAGCTATTACGCCGTCGGAAGCGTTAGTTTTTAATATACAAAAAAGGTTTTGCTTGTAATATTATAAAACTGGTGCAATAATAAAAGCTAGTATAAAAAGGTCGAAACTTTTTTGATATTTAAAAGTGAAATTATAAAAAACGTTAGCTTTGATTAAATAAACCAAAAGCTTTGCAATTATATCGTAGTTTCGAATAAAACGTCGGTAGAAATTATAAAAACCAAAAAAGCTTTATATATTTTTTACAATAATAGAAGGCTTTTAATAGGCGACCACGGAGACTTTTTCTGGGTTTATTTTTAGGTTTTTAATAAAAATAATAAAGTTTAAATAACGGATTCGAATAACGTTAAATTTAGATTTTCGAATATCGGCCTATAATTTAGCGTCAGCGAGTTTTTAAAGTATTTTGCGAACGTATATAGCGTGTTTTAAAGGGTCGGACGAATAAATAAGAATATTATTTAAGTATATAATACAGAAATCGTTTAAATAGTCGAAAAAAACGTCGTTTATATAACGTTGGTAAATTACGGGTTTATTAGTAAGGCTAAAAAGTAGTATTTTGCATTTATAAGCGCCGTAATACGTACGAAACGTCGTTAGTTTTTTATTAACGGAATTTATTCGAATTTTGTGAAAGGTTTGACGAATATCGAGTTTTGTAAAGATTCGTATTTTCGAGAAACGAGCAAAAGTTTTATCGATAAAAAAAAGGGGGTAACGATTTTTACGAGTAATATTATTAAAAATTCGATAATCGATATAAAAACGCAATAAACCGTCGGGTTTTTTGGCGAAAAATATTAAAGCAGCGAAAGGAGCGGTGGAAAGTTCGATAAAGCTTTTGTTAAAGTTATTTTGCAGATAGGTTTTGATAATTTCGAGCTTTGGAATCGATATTTTATATAAAAAAATGTATTTTAGCTTTTATTTATTTATAATAAATTCGATTTTATGGTTGTAGGGCCGGTGAAAGGCTAGCTCGTTATTAGCGGCTTTAGAAAACACGTGTTCGAGGTTTTTGTACTCCGGGAGAAAAGATTCGAAAAAAGGTTTATTCGAAGTTAGCTTTACTAAGTTGGTTGAAAAGGTCGAAATCGATATTTTATTGGTTTTAAAACGTTCGAAAAAATTGTAAAATTAGATTTTAAAGAAAGTATAATACGTGAGATCGTTTAGTATTTTGTCGATTTCGTATAAGAAAGTTAAAAATATTTTAATTGCTTTTTTTTTGAAAATCAGCTTAAAAGCGTATATAATAATCTGGCAGATGGAAATTGGGTAAGCAATAAATTAAAAGATTCGTTTTCGAATTGGTCGTTTGGAAGGTTTAGAAAATGGTTTGTTTGAATTATCGATTATATTAAATTGAAAAGCTATCGCGGCGAAAGCTTTTTTTCGGTTTTTGATATAATTATTTTTTATAGAACGAGAAAATTGTTTTGACGAAAGAAAAAAAAAAAAAAAAAGAAATAATAAAAAAAAAATCGGCAGCTTGGGAAAATAATGTAATTTTTTGTATTATTTTATTAGCGTCGCTATCGAAATTAGCACCGCGAATGAAATTCGATTTTTTCGCGTTTCGCATAGCGTCGTAGGTTTGTTATAATTAGTTAAGGTTTTTATTACGTTTTACAGCGTTGTTTTGGTGGCGAAATTGAATTTTTCGGAGGTGCAAATAAAAGATTTTAATACAACGAGCGTAAAAAACTATGAAAGAGTAAGATTTCGGCTAATAAAGCTTGCGTTTATTACAGTTTAGTAGAATTTGGTGTTCGGTTAATTAAGCTTTTTTTAGAATTATATTATGATTTTCGAAATTAATAATTAAAAAAAGAATAAACGATTGTATTCGGTTGTTAATAATAAGATTGAAAAGCGTAAAATATATGATTGAATAGCTACGAGTTTTATTATACTTTTTTATAGAAAAAAAAGCCGGGAAAAATTAAATTAAAAGTTTAAAAAAAAAAAAAATTAATTAGCGCCGAATCGATTAACGTATAACTGTTCGTTTCAGAATCGGCGAGCGCTTTTATTTTGTACGAAAAGCTATTTTTGGTAAATGTAACGGAGATTGTTAGTAAATCGTTATTAAAAAGCTTTCGAACGTTAAAATAACGTATATCGCGCAATACGCTTAAAAAAAAAGCTTTATTTAGACCTGGGCGTTTTTCCGATTGGCGGAAAAGTTTTCGATTTTTTTATATGCGTTTTGAAAGTCGTTTGGAAAAGGGTTTTCGTTTTTATTATTATTATTAAAAGGCGAATTTTCGGCCGGTTCGACTTCGTTTATATTTATTAGCTTAAAAAAGCTTTTGAATGGAACCGAGGGTCGGCTCGTAAAAAGTCGCGCAGATTGGTTTTTTTGAATTTTTTGATATGGAATAAAAGACGAGCGTTATCGTTGGTCCGATCGAAAAGGAAAAACGCTAAAGGAAGCGTTTTGGCGTGGAGGAGAAAAAAGAACAAAGGGTTGAAAAAAAGCTTGTAAAACATTTGAACGATTTTCGTACGTACGATTTGATTCGTAATACGCTTTGGTTAAGGATTTATTATTTTAATAAATAATAGATTTGGTTAAAAAGCGATTCGCGTATAAAATTCGTTTAATCAATTGATTTTGTTTTTTAACGGACGGCGGTAAGCTAATTTTTAAAAGTCGTTGTACGCGCTTATTCCAAATATAGCTTTTTTCGTAAACGCTTTAGTATTTTATCGCGAAAAGCGTTTCGAAGCTGTTTATTAATTCGTATTTAAACGTTCGTTGCAAAAATGAAAAATCGCAGATAAAATCGCTAAAAGTCGTCGTGCGTATTTATTGCAAGCATTTTGAATTCGTTTTCGGCTTTTTAAACGTCGGAAAAATCGGCTAGAAAATCGGCGACTTTTTTAATTAATTTTTCGAAAGAAGTAAAATCGGAACGGTTTAAAATACGCGGAATAAAAAACTTTTTTGCTACGCTTTCGGTTTGATCGAAAATGTAATTTTTGCGGAATCGATCGCTAGCGAAATAGTCGTGGTAGAATTCGAAGTTATCGAGAATTTTAGTTTTTTAATAGCGTGCTTTGTAATTTTTATTATTATTTAATTTAAACTTAAAGTTCGGAACGCGTTTTATACGAGTTAATCGAAAATTAGCAAATAAATAGGAATTATAGCGTTTAAAAAGCGCGTTAAGGTTTTGGCCGTTAGGGGAAGATTTAAAAAAAGTTCGCGAAGAGCGTAGAAGTTGGTTTGCAGCGTTTGTTAATTGAAATAAAACGTTGCGAAAAAAAGTAGCAAATTCGCGATTGGCAGAAGTATATTCGATAGATTTTATTAAACGCTTTGATTAAGAGGTTTGTCGCAGTCGTATAGTTTTTAAAAATTATCATTTACGCTTTTGCGCTTTTTTTAATTGATTTTGCAGAAGTTTTAATTAAACGCTTTTAGCGCTAGGTTGTAAAAAAAAAGTGGCAGGCGAAGTGGTTGGCGCTCTGCTTTTTCTTTTGTTTTTTTTTTTCGAGAGAACTTAGGGGCGCCTATGAATGGGATTACAACCGATTCAACACCGAGTCAAATCCGAGTTAACACTAGGCGTAAAATTAACTTCGAGTATAATCAGAATTAACACGCGATTAATTGAAAATTAATCTTAGTGTTATTAAAGATTAATAGGTACGATAAGTTGTATAAAAATTTAAAGCTTCGAAAAAAATACAAATCTTATACGAATTTGTTATTATTACATTTTATCAACGCTTTTATTAACACCACTTCGCTGCCACCACCTCGCTGCCACCACCTCGCTGCCACCATCTCGCTGCTACCACCTCGTCGCTACTACCACCACTACCACTACCATTATTACCACCACTACCACCACTACTATTATTATATTACCACTACTACCATCACCTCGCTGCCACCACCTCGCTGCCACCACCTCGCTGCCACCACCTCGCTGCTACCACCTCGTCGCCACCACTACCACCACCACTACCATTATTACCACCACTACCACCACCACCACCATTATTACCACTACTACCATCACCTCGCTGCCACCACCTCGCTGCCACCACCTCGCTGCCATCATCTCGCTGCCACCACCTCGTCGCCACCATTATCACCACCACTACTACCATTACCATTATTACCACTATTACCACCACCACCACCACTATTACCACTACTACTATCACTTCGCTGCCACCACCTCGCTGCCACCACTTCGCTGCCACCACCTCGCTGCCACCACCTCGCTGCTACCACCTCGTCGCCACCACCACCACTACCACTACCATTATTACCACCACTACCACCACCACCACTACTATTACTACTATTACCATCACCTCGCTGCCACCACCTCGCTGCCACCACCTCGCTGCCACCACCTCGCTGCCATCACTTCGCTGCCACCACCTCGCTGCCACCATCTCGCTGCTACCATCTCGTCGCCACCACCACTACCACCACTACCACTACTACCATCATTACCACCACTACCACTATTACCACCATTACTACCATTACCACCACTACCACCACTACCACCACTACCACCACTACCACCATTACCACCACTACTATTACTACCATTATTACCACCATTACCACCACTACCACCACTACCACCACTACCACCACTACCACCACTACCACCACCACCACTATTATTACCACTACCACTATTATTATTATTATTATTTCGCTAATATTATTTTGCTAGAAAAATAACGAAAAGCCGAATAGCCGAATAGCCGAACAGCCGAATAGCCGAACAGCCGAATAAGCTGGGTAATTATAATAATGGCAGCGAGGTGATAGCAGCGAGATGGGTGGCAGCGAAGTGGTGGCAGCGAGGTGGTGGTGGTAATGGTAATAATAGTGGTAGTGGTGGTAGTGGTGGTAATGGTGGTAATGGTGGTAGTGGTGGTAATGGTGATAATGGTGGTGGCGACGAAATGGTGGCAGCGAGGTGGTGGCAGCGAGGTGGTGGCAGCGAGGTGGTGGCAGCGAGGTGGTGGTGGTGGTAGTGGTGATAGTGGTGGGTGATGGTGGTAATGGTAGTAATAGTGGTAATAGTGGTGGTGGTGGTAGCGACGACGAGGTGGTGGAAGCGAGGTGGTGGTGCAGCGAGGTGGTGGCAGCGAAATGGTGGCAGCGAGGTGGTGGCAGCGAGGTGATGGCAGCGAGGTGGTGGCAGCGAGGTGATGGCAGCGAGGTGGTGGCAGCGAGGTGGTGGCAGCGAGGTGGTGGCAGCGAGGTGGTGGCAGCGAAATGATGGCAGCGAGGTGGTGGCAGCGAGGTGATGGCAGCGAGGTGGTGGCAGCGAGGTGATGGCAGCGAGGTGATAGCAGCGAGGTAGTATTAGCGAAAATATTATTTAGTGTAATATTAAATAAACGTAGTTTAATATAAGATTTTTAATTTAAATTCGAAAGGTTTGGTATATATTAAATATCGATTTAATTTAGTTGTATAGATTTGTTTCGGTGTTAACACCGAGTATAATCGGTGTTAACACCGAGTATAATCGGTATTACCGATTATACTCGGTGTTAAATCGTTACATCGATGTAAGAGTAAACCGCGCCATTTCGGTATTAACACCGATTAGCAACCGATTATATTCGGTTTTAAAACCGATTATATACCGATTATAATCAGTTATAATACCGATTATAATCGATTATAATCGAATTAAAACCGGTTATAATCGGTGTATAATCGATTATAATCGGCGTATAATCGGTTTTGAAACCGATTACAATCGGTGTATACCCGGTTTTAAAACCGATTATAATCGGTGTATACCCGGTTTTGCAACCGGGTATAATCGGTTGTGATCCGACCCTAGATAAGCCGTACGGAAGGATTGTTTTTTAAAAAAAGAAGTTTCTGGGAAAGGCTGCTTTTTCGCTGATTAAAAAGGAAGTTGAGGTGTAGTAGCAGAAGCTGAAAAGCTTTGCTAAAGGAGGGATCGTTGAACAAAAGTTATTTTTCGCGAAGTGCGGAAATAGGCTTTTTTACGACCGGTCGATTATTTTAATATGACCCGTAAGAAATTCGAAGAAAAAGATAATTTACGCCGTCGCTAGCGTAGAAAAAAAGTTGTTGATAATATAACGATTTAATTAATCGGAGGATTAAAAAATCAGTCAATTGGTCGCCGTGTTTATATAATATGAAAAACGAGTCTTTGGTTTTGTAACAAAGATATTTATTTAAAATTAACAATTGCAGAAGGCAGAGGTTGCTAAAGGAAGAAAGTTTTATATATATGAATAGTTTCCACAGTTGATAGGAGACCCACCAGGAGACCAGGGAGCTTGCAGCTACACGTAGTTGCTGGGGTGACACGAGGGGCAAAAGAATAAATCGTCACAATATTCAGCGTTTTAAGCTTTTTCGTTTTTCGCGTTTTCGATAAACTTTACGGTTTTTTAAAGCTTTAGTTTAATTATAAAACTTAAATTTTTATTTTCCGAAAAATAAAATTTAAATTCGTTAAATATTACGTTTCGGCTCGTAATTATACGCATTAGCTAAAAAATTTAGATTTTGTAAATATTAAAAGCGCTATATTTAATTAAATATCCGATATATTATAAAACGGTGATACCTTGTATTGATGGGAGTTGGTAGTTTTAGCTATGGTCGAGGCATAGACCCCTCCGAGACCCCCTGCCACTGACTATCTTCAACAAATATAAAAGCAAAGCACCCCCTTAGATAGTATCACAAGCACGCAGTCCAATTCATACCTTTATTTATTTTTTTTTTCCTTTTTTTCAACTTTTTCTAAGGATTTCCTAAACTATCTTATTCACCGATATATAACCGTATCAATCTGATTTTCCTATCTATTTTTACATTTGGTAATTTACGCAGGGATTTAAACTTCGATGTTTCGTTTTTATATACTCGCCGATGCATTTTTCAAATTCTTAATTAAAATCGATTTCGATATTTCGCTATTACGGCTTAAAAAATCTCTTATATAATATTATTCGCAGCTGTATTATATAAAAGACTTTTAATAGTTTTTTTTATTTTACGCATAATTATTAAATTACAAAAATGCAACACATTTCAAAAACGTTTGAAATTACGGTCAGGCAATCCTGAATCGTGCGAAATTCAAAACTCGAAAATCGCTTTTTTATTTAAAAATAACAAATCGAACATTGGTTTATACGCTTCGACCGCTGCGTTCGGCCCTTTTAAATTAAATCTTTTTTGATTAAACGCCTGGCGAAAATTCAATCTTTTGATTTTACGCTTTGTAATTATAATAATTACAATTTGCGATTTTTTATTAAAAATAATAAAAAAATAGCTGTACGTGCATTGGCCTGAGCCGCGGAATATCGAAACCGTGAATCATATAGCAATATTATATTAATCCAACCAATCTACTAAAAAACAAATTTTTCAATATATTATTTAAATATCTGAACGCAATTTTATTTTATTTAATTTTTTTAAAAAACACAAAAACTTTTTTAATAGCTCCTTTATTAAAAACGATTTCTTTTATACTAAAAACCTTTAACCTGCAATTCCAGAAAACATTTATTCGTTTAATTCAAATCCTATCAATACTTTCGCTAATATTATAAATAACGACGCTTTTCGTTTTTTTATGCGAGGCCGTATACCCCTCCCTGGCTTTCCTGATGCATTTTTATTTAATAACGCCAATATTACCGATTTTATCGAAAAATATAAAAAAACTTATAAAGATTTCGGAATCTCTAAAACTAAAATGTTCGATAAACTTTTTCGATATTATAACCCAATCACCAAAAATATTATTAAATCGATAAATAAATAAAAAGCTATTAAAGCTCGAAACTGGCGTAAGCTAATTAAAACCTTGAAATCGGAATTCCGAAACCACGATCGCTAACAAATCCGCGATACTATCGCTTTCCTTAAACAATTTATTATAACAATTCGCTAAACCAAGAAACTTAAAACTTATTATCGTATTTATACGAAAATTTCTGACGTTTTCGTTAACAAAAAAATCTTAAGCGAAATTAAGCAAAAAAAATTGTTTTTATTTAGCCTTTTAACCAGCATTCGCAACAAAACTATTAAACATTTTAAAATTAATAAACAAAACCCTAAAACTTTCGATTAGTATTTTAAATTTATGAAATTCGTTTTTAAACAAAACCAAAACGAACGTATTATCGAAGCTATAAACCAAAAGAAATTTCCCTTTTTTATTTACAAAAAAAACGTAGAAGCTCTAATATAAAAACATGCCCAGCTACTAAAAATTACCGAAATCGCCAAAAAACAACCGGTTACTATACTATTTAATCGCTTTGCAAAATCTACAAGCTTGAAAAAGCTTAACAAAAATATCGAAACTTTCGTATTAAAATTTACCGATATTAAAATTCAAAAATTTTAAAGCAAAATCGAAAATCTTATGCAATAGCAAAAAAAACTTTTTTACGTTAACTCGAATAATAAAAACGATTAAAATAACTTTTACAATAATTATTTCTTTTAAAATGCGCGAAGCGATCAGCTTCGCTAAGCTACCGTAAAAATAATAGCTGCCCAATAGCAATTTTCCCGTGCTAACGATTAAAATCAGCGAAATATTAATTATAATAACGATTATTAAAAAAAAAAAGAAAACTAACGCGAAAACCAAAATCGCGACTATTAAAATAATAAAAGTAATTATCAAAACAGATTTCGTGGCTTTAAGTATAGATTTTGTAACAATAAAAAAATTTATTGCGAAAAACCTTATATTCGTTTTAAATGCAAAGCGTTTAATTTCTATATAAACAATAATATTTATTATATTAATAAATACGAAGCGATTTGCCTCGGCCCGACGAAAGCAGAAATAAGCCTTTTTAACAAAGCTGAAAATTAAAGCTGATTAAATACTATTCGCTTAAAAGTGAAAAGTACGAAATAAAACGATTGCTTAAAAAACAAAAAAAATGCAAAAACGATTTTTATTAATAAAAAAGAAAATATTTCAAAAAACGTATTAATCAAAAAAAAAATTTCTATCTTAAGCGTAAATAAAATTCAAATATATAGTTAAAAAACAAATATATATATTGCTAATACAAATATCGTATCTGCAAATATTATAACTATATAATTAAACCAGCGAATTATAAAAAAGCAAAATGCTTCTGTCTTATTCGCCAAACCAACTGATATAAAAAAAAACGTCAGAATCGAAAAAAAAAAAAAGATTTTGGAATTCGAAAAAAAACCGATAAAAACTATTAAAAAAACGCTTACGATGAAAAAAGTTAACAACGATATAAAAAATATCGATATCGATATCCCGGTCCAAATCATTTAAAAAATACCAGCTTTTAAACGTCTACTATTAATACGAAGCGAGAAATAAATCGACAAATATATTAGCTTCGAAGCCGTCGACGAAGCTATTAAAAAAATTATAAAACAAAAGATTAAATTGAAATTCAGCGATTTATTTAATATTAAAAAAAGATTCGACAAAGTTATTAATAAACAAATTCTTATATTAAAAAAAAAACGAAAAAATTGAAATCACCCGAAAAAAAAACGATTTTAAATTGAAAAAAAATTAAAAAAAAATTTATAATACCGCAGTTAATTTAGCCGATAGAAAGAAATCTTCGGAAAAAATCAGCCTTTTGGCCCTTGCTATAAAAACCCAAAAATTAAAACGACGAAACTATTTTTACACGGTTATAAAAATACTAAAAATAAAAACAATGCTTAAGAAAAGTACGACCGCCCTCGCCCTATTCGATAATAAAGCCGAAGTCAATTGTATAAACTAAAAAACAGCCGAAACCAATAATATCTCGATTATTACCGATAAACAAATAATTTACACCACCGTTAATAAAAATACGATTAAATTTAATAAAATTGTACGAAATATTAAAATCGACGTTAAAAGTATTATTATTTATAAAAACTTTTTAATAATAAAAAAATGCCTTTATTTTATTATTTTTAAAATGCCCTGAATTCTGGAAAGTTTCGTCAATTTTAAATACACCGAAAACGGCCAAATAAAAACCTTTTTTTAAAACTGAAACCGGTTCTTCCAAAATCAAATCATCGTCGCCGGCGACAAAGTCTTTTTAATCGACGTTCTATCGGAAAACGAATAGCCGGTTTTAGTTTCAAAACAAACGCTAAATTATAACAAAACTTAAAAAATATTCGACCAAAAGCATTCGCGTTACTAATCGAAATAGTATCGCAAATAAAATTAGCCAATATTAATATTTTTAATTATTAATTCGAAAATAAAAGTTCCGAAAATTTCGTTTTCGTATTAAACAAACCCGATTTATATATTTTACTTTTTTGTATTAACATCAGCACTTTTTATAAGCGCAAAGCTAATAAAATACGACTCGTAAATTTTAGCGAATCCGATGGAAATATTTCCGAAAAAATAAACGATTAATTTAAGAAAAATAAAACAATAAAACCATTTTAATTAATTACTAGCGAACTCGAAAAACTTATTACCGGCCGATTTTCCAGCCTATTACTTAGCAGCCGATTTACAAAAAAACGATTTGATAATTTAGCAATCGGAATCTAACTTTTGCCAAAAAAAAAAAAGATTTTATACGAAATTTTACGCAACCGAAAAAAAGTTATAGCTTTCGATTTTACCGAAATAAACCAATTTAGTTTTAACATTACGTTTTATATCGATATCAAAACCGTATTTTACGAAGCCTGGCAAAAAAAAACCTTTTTAATTTTTAAAACCCTTTAAAATAAAATAATCGAAATGCTAAAAAAACGAATTAAGCAAAAAATCCTCGAATTCTGCTACGATTTATACAAAAACAAATAATTTATCGTTGCGAAAAAAAAAAAAAGCATTTATAAATTTATTATCGCAGTCGTCGAAATAAACAAAATAACGATACGAAACGCTAACGTGCTATTTAACGTCGATTAATTTTCGAACGAATTTGCAAAATTAACAATCGTTTTTTTTTTCGATTTGTTTTCCGGCTACGATTATTTAATGCTTAATCTACGATTTCGAAATATAACGGCAATTTAAACACCGATCGGTTTACTGCGTATAACGAAAATACTTATAAAACCATTAATTTAATCGCCCAATTCGTAAAAATCGTATACAAAGTTTTTATAATTTACATTCCCGATATTGCTTTGTTTTACGTTAACGACGTCGGAATAAAAAGCCCCAGATTATATTATAATAATAAAAAATTTTTTCCTGAAATTCGACGCTATATAATAAAACATATTTAAAATATCGACAAAATTATAATTTGCTTCGAAAAAGCCAAAGCTATTATTAATCCTCGATTAAAATTCTGCATACTCGAAATAAATATCGTCGATTATATAATTAATAGCGCTAGCCGCCATTTTTAACGAAAGAAAATTAAAAAGATTTGCGAATAAAAAAAATATGAAAATATTATCGAAACCAAAGCTTTTATTAGCGTTATGATTTATTACCGCAATTAAATCAAAAACTTTTCTTAGAAAATTGCATCCATTTACGCTACGATAAAAAAAAAAATCGATTTCGTTTAGGAAAAAAAACAGAACAAAACCATAAAAGTTTTTAAAAACGACCTTTTATCGGCCCTATCGTTTATGCGGATCGATTATAACCCAAACGCAAAAAAAATCATTTTAATTATCGACGCTAATATTTTCGGTTAAAAAGCTATATTATAATAAATCGATAAAAACAAAAAACGGCACTTTTTACGATTCGAAAACGGCTTATAATCTTTCGCGAAAGCACGCTACGATATTATCAAACGAAAATGCCGAAGCGCTTTTAAAATAATAAAAAAAATAAAAAGCGAATTGTACGGCGTATATTTTATTTTAAAAACAAACGCAAAAATTCTTATCGACCAATTAAATAAAAAAGCCAGCGATTTACTAAAAGCGTTCGTTATTAATTAAATAGCTTAAATGCGATTTATAAATTTCGAAGTCAGACATATCAAAAAAATAATTAATATAACGGCAGACGGCCTTTTTAAACGAAAACGCTTTTATCCGTTTAATTTCGCTAAACAAAACGAATAAAATATCGACGAATAAATCGCTAACGAAATCGGCTGTTTTGTTATTTGCGTTTTAGGTTTTATAAAGCCAAAAGCATTCGCGTTGCTATTTCGGTTGGCACCGCGAATAAAAAACATTAATTTTCGGGCCGAAAAAGCATTCGCGTTATTATCTCGGCTAGTATCGCGAATGGATTTGACCGAAAACGATCGGAATAAGCCGACTGGCGATAAAAATAAACTTTTGATCGATAATTACAAAACCGAAGATTTTTATTTAATCGCATATTATTTAACTATTTTGTCCAAACCATTTAGCGTATTAAATTATTAATTTAAATTATTTAAAAACCAAGCTTTCGATTATACTTTAGGCGACAAAAAAAGCTGTATAAAATAAAAAATAATATATATCAAAAACGCTTAGTAATAAATAATAAAGCCGATAAGTTTTAAATTATAAAAAAAGTTTACGAAAAAATGTTTTATAAAAAAGCTAAAGCCATTTATTACCGAACCAAAAACGATTTTTAATAAAAAGAATATTTCGAAAATTACAAAACTTTTGTTAAAAGTTGCATTTTTTGCTAAAAACGAAAGCCTAGCCGAAAAAAAAATCTATTATATCCGACGTAGTAGTTTTTTAAAGTTTAGGAAAAAGTCAATTTCGACGTTATACGCGTACTAATTATTAATCGCGGTTATATATGCTTCGTACTCGCTATTAACGATTTATTTGAATAGCTTAAAAAAAAAACCTTTCCGAAACGCTATTTTCGAAGTTATAGCGATTTTTTTTTAAAAAAACGTTGTATATCGATACGATTTGTTTAGCAAATTAAACGTCGATAATAAATTCGAAAACAAAAGCGTTATCGAAACTTTTACAAAAAAATATAATATTTAACGTATCCAAATCTTAGTTTACAATTCGAAAAGCAACGGATCTGTTAAACGAAGCTATAAAAATATTCTTAACGGCTTTTTAAAAACTATTCGAAAAAATTATAAATATTAATCGCGGAAATTTTCGAGAATGCTTTTTGCTATGCGCATATATATATACGCCCCGACTAAAATAATTCTATTTTTCATTTAATACGATAAAAACGCTCGATTGTTTTTAAAAACAAAATGGCCTGTATAAAAGCTTTATAACGTGGTTAAAATAAAAACGAAAGCAAATCTGCTAATAATAAAATCTAAATAACTAAATTACCGCGATATAAATATAAAAAAAATAATCTTAAGAAAAAAAAAGTATAAGAAAGCAGCTAAAAAAATCTGAAATAAAACCAAAGTTTTAAAAAAAACGCTAATTAAAAAAAAAAATCTGATTTTAGTTTACGACGTTTAGCGCGCTATTAACAAATCGGCCGATACTAAGCTTAATTATAAATGGCTCGGACCTTACGAAATATGCGAGGCCGAATTAAATAAAAACTATTATAAGCTTACGGAACTCGATGAAATAAAACTAAAAAAAACGTTCGCCGCCAACCGATTAAAACGATTTTATAAAAAAAACCAGCAAATCTATTTTCTGAACTTTAAATTAGAAAGCGATTCCGACTCCAGCGAATCCGACGACGACTCCGACCAAAGCGACTATACCCCTGAAAAAAAGAAACCCCCTGGAAAAGTCTGAAACCCCGCTGCTGAAAACACAGTTTAAATCGTGATTCCATCTATAACCGAAAAGAAGAAAAATGCATACAAAATTATTTATTAACTATTTTACTGTTTCTATTATCTATTGTTTTCCTTTTTATTATATATTATTTTATTATTCTTTTGTTTCATATACATTGTTTATTTTTAAAACCTTTTTTTATATTGTTTAGAACATTTATTATACTTTTTTTTATTTAATTATATTTTTGTTTACTAGAACAAAAGCTTTGTATATGTTTGAGCCGCATATTTAATACATTTATATTATTCGCACATTTTACGAAAACTATTTTTTATATATTTCATTGTTTGCTACTTTCTGCACTGTTTATTTTTTTCGTTATTCTGAACGAGTATTTACTTAAACAATTATAATTTATTAAAAAACAGCATACGAATTTCCGCGGCTTTTAAATACAAATACTTTATAATTTCCGTATTTTTTCTTAATTATTTTTCAACAAATACAATACATTTTTTTAATTAACAAACCCATCGATATTATATCGTCTTTTAAACAAAGCGTTGCCAAACCTAACAAATTTATTTTTAATTTATTTTAAAACGAAACTATTATACGTAACTTTTTCGAATTTAAGCAAATATATAATGTCGCTATCCCAAATTAATAAGCTGCTTTCGTAAAAACGTTTATAAAACAATTTAATATAATAACTGAAAACGTTAACGAATTTCTGCTCGATTACAAAAGCTTCGTTAAAATTAAATTCGTTCGCAAAAGCTTTAATTACAATAAATTTTTATTAAATTACGACAACGCTTTAAAAGCTTTCGCCGAAGCAAAAAAAGCTCGAAATAATAAAAAAAAAATAACAGACCGAGTTTTGCGCTTTTTGCTAAATTAACGAAAAAAAAATATTTAAAAATACGTTTTTAGCAAAATCACCGGTATTATTCCGCTTCGGCATTTCGCTCGTTTTTTCGAAACTATTACTTCTATTAAAAAAAAAATCTGGGTATTAAACGTTTATATTTTTAAAGCGTAAGCTTTAAAAGCTAACAATTTAAGGGCCCGCAGATTTACAAGCCTTTTTATAATTGTTTATAAACTGATCGACGACGCTATGCAATCGCTAAAAAAAATCTTAGTCGGCTGCGAAATCTTAAATCTGACTTTTTTTTAAAGCAAAAGACTAAGCGTCGCCAAATGCGGCATTTTTATACCGAACGAAAAAAACGACGCCATTTCGATATTTTAAACTTACGACGACGAAAAAAACGAAAAAGCTAATATTATTTTCGTTCAGTTCGAAAAAACATACGTAATAACAATTAATATTTTTAGAGCAGCTAAAACAATTCGGCGATTTTTATTTTTAATTATCGAAAACGAATTCGAAAACGAAATCAAAAGCGTAATAGCAAACAATCGCTTATTCGAATACAAAAAACCTATTATATTTATAAAAACGATTCCGAAAAAAATAAAAACAAAAAACGTAAAAAAGCGCGCCGACATTTTCGAAACTTTTTTTATTCGAAGGAAAAAACTATTCGCGTCGCTAAAAAAAAAAGCACCGCGAATAAAAACAGCCGGAAATCGACGCCGAATCATAAGCTTTAAGCTAATTAATAAAAAACGCGACGATTTTACGAAATTAAATTTAAAAAACGCCGGCATTCCGAAAAAAAAAAACCTAAATAATTTTAAATTTGATTTTTCGAAATTAAATACGTAAATATCAAAAACGCCTGCTGCGTTTAAAAACGTCGTACCGCTAATATTTCAAACTTTGATAAAAATATTTAAAATCTCGACTATTGTACGACTCGACCGAAAAAACTTAAAAAAAAATATCGAAATTATCGCGGGAAAAATCATATAAAAAGCACAAAATCAAATTATTTTATTTAAAACTTTCGTTTTCGACGACGAAACGATTCAGAAATTTTACTTCGATATTTTTATATAAAAATCAAATAAATCCGTCAGCTTTTTTTTTTTTGCTTCGAATAAAAACTAAATTAAGCTTTTTTCGGAAAACTATAAATATAACACGCTAAAGCAAATAAAAAAGACTTTTAAAAACGATAACCCGTTTTTACTCGAGCTTTTTTTCGCTAAAAAACTTCGATTTTTTAATTTCGTTTTTACGAATAATATTAACGCCAAAAAAAACGGCAAGTTTTGCTATTTTTACGTATGTTATTACGCGGCGTACTGCGATTTAATTACAAAAAAAATCGACGTTATCGGCTTCGCTGATCGATTCGCTGCTATCAGAAATTCGGATTACGACGTGTTCGAAATTGATTTTAATAATCAATTTATATTTTAACGAAAAACTGCGAAAACTATCTAAGCGCGTGCTAAAGCTTACTTGGGCTACGCAAACTTTAAAGCAAATTTTAAAACTTTTAACGCGATTATAAAACTCGACTGAAACGTAAAAAAATAGAAATAATAAATATTTTCAAAAGCCGACTTTTCTGGCCTTTCGACCGAAAATATCTTTTAAAATTTATCCGAATTAAGCTGCGAATTCGTTAATTATATAAAATCTTACAACGGAAAAAATAAACTATTGTTTTATTTTATAAAAAAAAAAATAGCTATATACAAGCATTATTTTCGATTAATTAAAATCCAAAAAGCGCTTACAGCTTTTTTCGCTAATATGCTTTACAGCTTTATTTAACAAGCTTTTAAAATGCATTCCGGCTTTTACTTCGCTGTTTTAATTACTCGGAATTTTGGAAACTGCCGCTTCGTAATATATTTTAACGTTCCGATCGCTTTAAGTTTCGTTAATTCCGACCGTATTACGGTTATAAAGTTCGATATCGCCGATTTTTAAAAAAAAAAAAAAAATCGAAAACCTTACCGACGCCATTTTTAATTACTACGTTTTGCTTATATTCGCATATAATTCGGAAATAATCGAAGCTTATCTGCAATTATACTACGACGCCAAGCTAATTAAAACTATTCAAAAAAACTCAGCTTTTTCGTATTTCAGCGCGTTTAAAGCAATAGCTTCGGCTATTTTATCGGACTACGAAACCGAAAGCTACGAAATAAAAAATAAAATAATTTTTATTAGCTTTTCGATTAAGCAAAAGATTTTCGTTAAATTTAAAATTTAAAAAACCGACGGCGCGATGCTAATTTATTCGAACAATTATACGGCGCAAAAATACAAAAACTATTTCGAAAACGATAATCCGATAAATAATCTAATATTATTTATATTACGGCGAAAGCAACTACAGCATTTTCGGTGGTTTCGACTGCAAACGACTATTTCCGAACCATTTCGTAAAATAGTTTTTCTTACAGGTTTCGAAGCTTTTTTAAAAGCATTCGTCGATAAACAACCGTAGTCCGATTTATTAATCTTACGCGAAGCAAAAGCGCTAATCGGTTTTAATTACGACGAACTAATCGATTACTTCTACGATTTTAATATAAAACTTTTTAGCGCTTTTTGCAAAACGTAGAATCACGTTTAAAAACTGAAATTTATTATTTACGTAGAAAAGTCGTAAAAAGCATCCGTGGCGGCGATACTTAATAATATTATCGACGAAAAAGCTATTAAAACGTTCGTAAATTTAAACGATACTTCGATTAATATTTTATCGAATTATTTTTTAAAAAAGCAAAGTAAACAAAATAATTCAAACGATAAGCGAAACGCTATTCTTTCGCAGAAGCCAATAGCAAAAAGGCCAAAAACGGGTTAAAAAACCGAAAAAATATAAAGCTAAAAAGTTCGGCTTTTAATTAATTGGTTTTTAAATTATATAAGATAAACTAAATTGCATTTATTAAAATTATATTTTTCTTTGGTCGTAGTTAAAAACGACTACGTATATTATTTAAAACAGAATATAAAACGGTAATATCTTATATTAATAAAAATTGATAATTTTAGTTATAGTCGAAGCATAGACCCTTCCGAAACCCTCTGTTATTAACTATTTTTAACAGATATAAAAGCAAAACACTTTTTTAAATAATACCACAGGTACGCAGTTCAATTTATACTTTCACTTATTCTTCTTTTTCTTTTTTTCAGCCTCTTCTAGGAATTCCCTAGACTACCTTACCCACCGACATATGGCCGTATCAGTCTGGTTTTCCTACCTACTTTTACAATATTCTTTCGAAAAAACTTTAAATTTTTTTTAATATTTTATAATCTTCCGATTTTTTATTATTAAATACGCACGAGCTTCGTACGTATAAACTTTGCTTTAGTCTAGTCTGAAATCGGCCGTACGCGCTTTTACAATAGCAAGGTCGTAATACCGGAAATATTGCCTGAATTAATTATATAAAATTTTATTTAAAAATTAAAATTGTTTTTTTGCAAGCGGCGATATATTATACAAATGCGCTGCTATTTTTATCGTTTCGGGCCAAAAGAAAATTGAAAGGCCCGCTTTAATTTTTATTTTTATCGAACGCTTAATTTTTTTTTGTTCGTTCGATCTAGCCGTTTAATTGGTGCACGTAAAATAAAATTAATTTTAGATCGATATTTTCGCGCTTCGCCTATTTTTAATATTTCGAAATAATATTTTTTTGCTTTAAAATTACCGACGATTCGTTATTTTATCGAATTTTGCAAATAAAAAATTATATTAGCGTTTTATTTATACGTCGAACGTTTGAAAACGGTCCAAAACGACTTTTATATTTTTCGTTCTGATAGCGAAAGCTTAAATCTTTTTATTATACTCGTTTTTTATTAAAAATATTTACGTCGAGCCGTTGTAAGCTTTTTTACGATTTTTGAAATAATTATAAAAGTCTTAGCCGATACAATAAAAAAATCTGAAAAATTTGTTTTTTAATATTATTTTTAAAATCATTTGCTTTAAATGCGTAACAGCACACTTTTCGCATTCCATTTTAATTAAGTCTTTGATTTTTACTTTACGAATATTTTTGACCAGCTTTTCGAACGCGTTTTTACTTAAATGGCTCGAACGAAAATATTATAAACGCGCATCGTTATTCCGATCGTACGTAAATACGCTGCTTTTCTTAAATTTATAACGCGTACAACGTTTCGGAATTATATAAATTATAAAGCCGAACGAATTACGTTTTAAAAAATTTAAATTATTATATAAAAAATGCGAACAAAAAAAAACAATTAATTTTAATATATTTAAATATATAAAAATCGGCGATCGTCTGATATTAACGTTTTAAAATAAAGCTTTCAAAATTTTTAAAACGAAAAATATTATTTGACCCTTGAAACTAATAATCTTTTTTAGCTAAAAAACTAGCGGAAATAATATTGGTAATAAAATTTAAAACGAACGCTACGTTATTAAAAATTATATTTTAAAGCTTTTTATTTTTTTTGCGAAAAGCCTTTTTTATTAAACGATTTCCTTTTCCGACGATTAAAAGATTTTATATATTTGCATAAACGCTATAAATAAAATTATTAATTTTTTTATAAATTCTTTCGATAAAAAAATCCTTATCGTTTTGTCAAGGGGTGCGAACGAGCAGAAGGTTCGTAAATAATTTGCATTAATTACGGGATTCTAAGTTTAAAAATGTCGTGAAATCTAAAATACAATATATGCGAGCTCCGATGTCACGTAACAACAACGTGATTTTCGGATTACGTAACCAACGAATTAACGTTTTATCCTTTTATATATAATCTTTCTTTCTATCTTTTCATTTAATTTTTTTATCGTCGAAATTTATTTTTATAAATCGAGCTTCGTTCGCGAAGCGCGTTTGTAAACGAATGCGAAGTTCAGCTGAATTTGTAAAAAAAAGCAAGTTTTTTTAATTTCGGTAGCAAAATAACAAATGTCCTGGCGACGGGAAAAGAATTAGTTATAATCGTTTTATACGTAATACGTGTTATAAAAGTTTTTTTTAATAGTATAATATTATTTTTGTTATTTATAGTTTTAATACGTTTCCTATTAGCAATTTTGGCTTTAGCCAATTCTGATTTGGTCGGGTGAAATTTGTAAAAAAATCTTAAAGCGAATTTTGTTATAAAACTGTATACGTTAACAACGTTTTTTAATAGCTTCCAAAACTAATTTTCCGCGCTGTAGCCACGCTATTATATAAAATAAAAAAAGTTAAAGTTTCGTTTAAATCGAAAATAATATTTATAATCCATAATAAACTTCCATCGGCGTTTATAAAAACTAGCGGTAAAAAAAGGTTTTTCTGCTTTAAAAAAGAATCGTCGTAAGCAAATTTAAGCAAATTAATATAAAAAACAGAATGAAATAATTTTTGCTCGAAAAGCAGTTTTAATTTATAATTGTAAAAGCTTAAAACTTCGGCGATTTTATAAAAACCGTAAAACTTATTATCAAGCTTTTTAATTAGTCTGATGAAAATTATATTACGTTTATTAAAAAACACGCTGTCTTTTATTCGATAAGCAAACGCTAATTAGCGGTTTCGGTTAAAATAGTATTTTTGGTCGGCCAGCGTTAAAATCAAATTTGTATGTAAAAGTAATTTTATCTTTTTTATTTTGTCGGCAAAATTGTTTTTTTTAATATTTGCCATTTATAAAATGCGTAAAATAAATCCTAGAATAAGTTTAGATGAAAAAAAGCTTATTCGTAAATAAAAACCTTTATTAGCGTAAAAAAAAGAAACTCCGATAAAAACGTTTACAGCGTTATTAGCTGCGAATTCGGCTAAAAAAAGCTAATTTTCCCAGTTTTCTTAAGCGTATTTAACAAATTACCTTAAATAAAAAAGCAAATATGCGTTCGCGTTTTCGGTTTGGCCGTCTGTTTCGAAATGAAAGCTGATAGATAGCGTAATATTGGTTCCGAAACGGTAATTAATAACTTTCCAGAATTATAAAACAAATAAAAAATCTCGGTCGAAAACTATAAAATCGAAAAGATTATATAAACGCTAAATATTTTTGCAAAACAACTTGGCTAAATCTATTGCTTTCATAACAATATAGCAAGCTGTATAATATCGTTTTTTAATAAAGCGACAAACTATTACTATAATCAAATTGTTTCGATTTTTATGTTTTTTCATAAAAAAAAGGTTTATAAAATCGACCGATATATGGTTTTATCGGCGTAACGAAATAAATAAAGATTTAAAAAAACTTTGATATCGTTGATTAATATTTGTATTGCGAAAACAGCCGTTGCAATTCCGTACAAATTTTTTGCAATCTTCAGAAATTAATGGCTAATAATAATCTTTATTAATAATTTTATAAAGCTTGTTTTTGCCGGGATAATTTGTTTTTATTAAATCGTAGGCCATTTGTAAAAGCCAGGTACGAATAGGAACTTCCAAATCTGATGTATTAGAAACGTATAATCGGTTTCGGAAATATAATTTATTATTGCGTATAATGCATTTAAAAAGTTGTAAAATCTTGGATTTCGAAATACCCTTTGGTTTAAGCATTTCCTTTTTAATAATAATTAACAGTTTGTTAATAAAATAGTATTTATCCAAAAGTCGTAAAAGCTTCTCGTCGTCTGCTTCGGATATTAATTCTAACAAAACTGAAAAAGCGTTTAAAAACTTTAATTAAATAATATTTCTTAAAAAAAGCTTGGTTTTAAAATTGAATTTTTTCGTCTGAAAAGTTTTAAGAAAAGTCTTAAAAACGCCGGGTCAAAAAATCAGATTTACTATTTTGTTTTTTAAGTCTAAAAATAATTACAAAGTCAAAACCAGCTAAAAAACTCGCTCTATTATATTTAACGTCGGTTAAATTGCTTAATTATTATAAAATATTTTAAATTTCGATAATTTGTAAATATTCGGATCGGATAAGCAGCTTTTTGTAATTCGGCTCGCCAATCTTCGAAATAATATATAATAGCGAAAAGTTTTTTATTATAAATCTCGTAATTGCATTCGGCTAAATCGAATTTTTTTAATATAAAAGCGACTAAATAAAATACTTTTGTATCGTTTTTTTAAAAAAAAATCCTTAAAAAAACGTAATTAAAAGCGTCGGTTTTAATAAATATCTTTTTATCGAAATTAAAATGGACCAACGTAAATGCCGTAATAAAAGCTGATTTGAAAAATTCGAAAGCTTTAATACAATCGTCGTTAAAATTCCATTTGATATTTTTTTTCGTTAAATTTATTAAAGGAATGACGATACGAAAAAAGCTTTTAATAAACCTTCGGTAGAAATTTGCAAAACCTAAAAACGCTTATACGTTTTTAACGTTAAAAAAAAGCTTCTAACCAGTAATAGCTTTTAATTTCTTAAAATCCATTTTAATTCCAATAGTAAAAATAATTATCTTTAGATAAACGATTTTTTAAATTTCGAATTCGCATTTTTTTATATTTAATTGCAAATCAACGTCGGTAAAAGCTTAAAAAATAAAATTAACGTGTTTTTTATATTTTTAAAAATCGTTTAAATAAACTAGAATATCGTTTATATAAATTATGCAAAAGACATTTAAATAAGATCGTAAGATATCGTTTATACGAAATTGAAAAATAGCAAAAGCGTTGCATAATCCGAAAAGCATAATTAAAAATTCGAATAGGCCATATCTTATATTAAACGCGGTAAGCCATTTATAGCCTTTTTTTATTCGAATCTTATTAAAAGCGGCGAAAACGTTAAGTTTGATATAAAACTTCGCTTTGCTTAATCGAAAAAATATTTTTTAAACTAATAATAAAAAGTACCGGTTTTTAATAATTATAGCGTTAAAAGCTCTGTAATCGACGCAAAACCGCAATTCGTTTTTTGGTTTTTTCGCGAATAAAACGGATAAAGCTGCGAGAAAAAAGCTGGCCTGAATTCAGCTTTTCTCGAAATTCTCCTTAAAAAACTTGCGCAAAACTTAAAATTCGTTAACTAATATATTATATAAAAGGCCATATGAAAAAATAGCCCCAAATCGTAGTTTTATCGTATAATTAACGCCTTTTTTATAAAATGCAAGTTTATCGGCTTTAATAAAATTAAAAGCGGCCAAATAATAATAGTAGTATCGAGAAAGTTTTATTCGAAAGTCGACTGGCGGTTTGATTTAAAAAGCCAAACGAATATTTTTTAAAAAAGCTCCGGCGAAGTAAAAGTCGGCTGATAAAACGTTATCGTTCAGTTTGAGAAAGCTCGTTTTTGTATAATTAATCGATTTTAAATAGTGATTTAGGATTTTTATCTGCCACGGCGCCGAGCTTTTGTAATTGCTGATTAATTTCGTACAAAAAAGCTGAAAACACTTCCACTCCGGATTAAAAAACTAAAATAGTAAAAACAAAAGCTTCTGTACGACGAAATATAATTGGTTAAAACGATTATTTTGTAAAAAATAGCGTTTCTGAATTAGGCCTGGAATAGCCAATTAATAAAAGTGCTAAGGCAAGCAATTCGTACGGCAAAAGTCTGAATTAAAACAAAAAGTGTTTTTGGTCCAATTAATATAAGAATTATATTTTCGGAGCCAAAGTTTCCTTAGAATAAAATCGTATTTCCCTAGTTTTATAATAAAAGCTATAACTAATTCGGTATAACTGGCTATTTTAATATAAAAAAAAACTTAATAAATAACGTCGCCGTATATAAAAAAGCGATCGTTAACCACGATAAATTTACGTAGGTTGGTAAGTAAAATAGAAGTCATTTCGTAGTGTTGCACGAAAAAATAATTAATAAAATTATCGGTAGCTCCGAAGTCGTTCAAAAAGTAAATTTTAATATATATATTATTAGTAATTATAATACAAAGCAATATTAAATATAATTCCGGAACGCCGTCCAAAGCAAATAATTTCAATTCATTTTTCAAAAGTTTCTAATAATAACAATTATTAAAAACAGTTAGTTTCCCGACTTTTTTGCCTCGGCTTTAGCTTTTTTAACCCAAAAAAAGTCGGAACAATTAGCAACTCGGTGTTTATCGCTAGCATATTATAAGCAAAAGTTATTAGCAAAAAAGTAAGTTCGGCGAGCTAGCTTTTCGGCATCTTTCATTAAGCGTTTATTCTTCGCTATATCAGCTGCGGTCCAAGTAATTATTTTAGTTTGAATAGCGCTAAGGTTTATAAGATCGTTTTGAGTAATAGTCGTAATAATAGTTTTAAAAACGGAAGTAAAAATAAAAGTTATTTCTACGTAGCGGCCTTTTGTTTTATAATAATTGAAATTTAATTATCGAAAAACGGTATCGGTTTCGCGCATCTGGGCGCAAAAACTAATAAAATCGGTTTTTAAATCGGAAAGATTAGTATACGACAAACGAATAATAATATTAAAATAAAAAGCTTCGCGTAAAATTGCGATAGCAGCTTCGTTATTAAACTTAATATAACTTTTAACTTCCAGCCAAGTGAAAAAAAAAAAGTGAATAAAAATTGGTTGTTTTGCTTAAAAAACAGAATTCTTTTAAATGCATTTGCTTGTTAATTAAAAACATCGAACGATTATTATAAAACTTAGATCATTTTTGTAATAATCAGATAAAAGAAAATACCGTTCGTACGTAAACCTTTCTGTAAAACACTTTTGGCTATATCGGAAAAGCGGAAGAAAAAATAACTAACTTATACGATTCTATTCGGTCGCATACCAGTTCTGATTAAAGCGAAGCTTCAAAATCATATTTTAAAGAAAAATAGTAAAATGTTTTGTAACGTTTCTAATACCATTCGAACCAGTAAATTTATCGAAGTCGGAAAAATCAGGTGTTTTTTTTCTCGGTGTTTAATATATTCTGACTGATAAAAGCTTGTTTTCGGAAATTGGTGTCACGGTGCATCAGAGGGCAGACCAGGGAGCGAAAGCATTCATTTGGTTGATATACTGAATCTTAGGGATCTAAAAGGATACAAAGGATCCGTTTGGTTATATCTGTGGATCCACTTGGGTCGTGCCTGCTCGGGCCGATAGCCGAAGGCAAGGTCTCGGCCAAGACCGAGAACTTGGACCGTGCCTTTTGACACCCTTCTTCTTTTTCGACCAGGCCTTTTATCCTGTTCTCTGTTCTTTAATATTCTTTTAACTTTAAGATTACTTTTAATCAAAGATAATCGGTCCTTTGCCAACATTAATTAAACTTGGAAGCAATACTTTCCGGATTCGACGTCGAAATTATTTTTAATTAAAAATAATCGGTTTTTTGCTAATATTAATTAAATTTAAAAATAGTACTTCCCGGGTTCGACGTCGAAATTACTTTTAATTAAGGATAATCGGTCTTTTGCTAATATTAATTGGATTTAAAAGCAGTGCTTTCCGGGTTCGACGTCGAAATTATTTTTAATCAGAAATAATCGGTCTTTTGCTAATATTAATTAAACTTGAATTTTTACGTATAATTAACTGGTTTTAGAATAAGTGATAAAAATAAATTTATTAAATACGAATATTAACGATATTTTTTTTTATAAGCCGGGTTTAAATAAGTTATTTTTAAAAAAACTAGGCAATCAATTTAGAAAAATATTCCAGGTCTTTTGCTTTTTTGCCAGGAATCGTAATCTAAAAACCAGCCTTTTTATTTTACTAAAAAGTGCAATTTTTTTCACCGATTTTTTTAAATGCGAAATCCAAGATTTGGTTAATCTTTTATTTTTTTTTTGGATTTCCGGAATCGTTTTTTATTAATTCGAAACCTGATGCTGTTTTTTTTTTTTTTTTTTCGATTTTTATTGCTTCGCGGTAAAAGCTTAACAGGCTGACGTAAAAAACGTCGTAGAATTTCTAAGTTTTTAAAAGTCGGAATTTGTATATTTAAAAACCAATTTTATTTAAAATTAGAAAAAGGCCGAATCTTTTTGCGTTTAATTTTTTGCAAAATCTTTTTGTTTTTTTAAATTTCTTATATTCAAGTAAATTTTTTTTTTTAATTGCGAAATATTTTAAAATATATTTTTTATCGTAATACTTCGCCTAAACGTTTTATACGTAAAAAATGGTTTTTTTCAAAATTTAATAAATACTTTCCAATTTTTTCGCTAATTGCTGGGCCGATTTTAACTCGTAGTTCGGCAATCTTTTTAAACCGAACGGCTTCGTTTTAATATCGTTTGCCTCGAATAACGATATTTCAATAAAAAACGAAATTGCGTCGTTAATAGCGTATTCCGCTATCGGAAAAAAGTCTGGCCAGTTATCCTGATTAAAATCCACGTAAAAGCGTAAATACGTTTTTAATATTGCATTTATTTTTTCGATTTGCCCGTCGGTTTATAAATGAAAAGCTATAAATAATTTTCGCTTAATGCGAAGCATTGCTGTAAAAATGTTTCAAAAACTTAAAGTAAATAATAATTCACGGTCGGAAATAATATCGTCGGATATTTCGTATCTAGAAAATACCGTTTTGCAAAAAATTTAAGCGAATTGTAGAATTGTTATATTTTTGCGAACCGCGATAAAATAAAATTATTGTAAAAGTAGGTAGGAAAACCAGACTGATACGGCCACATGTCGGTGGGTAAAATAGTCTAGAGGATCCCTAGAAGAAACTGAAAAAAAATAAAAAAAAAAAAAAAAAAGTATAAATTAAACTGCGTGCTTATAGTACTATCTAAAGAAATGCTTTGCTTTTATATCTGTTAAAAATAATTAATAGCAAAAGGTTTCGAAAGGGTCCATGCCTCGACCATAATTAAAACTACTAACTTCTATTAATACAAAATATTACCGTTTTACATTCTGTCCCAAATAATATACGTAATCGTTCTTGACTACGATCAAAAAAAAACATAACTTTAATAAGTCCAATTTAGTTTATTTTATATAATTTAAAAACCAATTAATCAAAACCGAATTTTTTAGCCCTACATTTTTTCGGTTTTTTAACCCGTTTTTAGCCTTTTTACTATTAGCTTCTATAAAAAAGTAGCGTTTCGCTTATCGTTTAAATTATTTTATTCGCTTTGCTTTTTTAAAAAGTGGCTCGATAAAATATCAGTCGAAGTATCGTTTAGATTTACGAACGTTTTGATAGCTTTTTCGTCGATAATATCGTTAAGCGTCGCCGCGACAAATGCTTTTTACGACTTTTCTGCGTAAATAATAAATTTCAGCTTTTGAACGTAGTTTTACGCTTTGCAAAAAACGCTGAAAAATCTTATATTAAAATCGTAGAAATAATCGATTAATTCGTTGTAATTAAAACCGATTAACGCTTTTGCTTCGCGTAAAACTAATAGATCGGATTACGGTTGTTTACCGACGAATGCTTTTAAAAAAGTTCCGAAGCTCGTAAAAAAAATTATTTTACGAAATAATTCGAAAATAATCGTTTGCAATCGAAATTATCGAAAATGTTATAATTGCTTTCGCCGTAATATAAACAGTATCAGATTGTTTATCGGAATATCGTTTTCGAAATGATTTTTATATTTCTGCGCCGTATAATTATTCGAATAAATTAGCATCGCGCCGTCGGTTTTTTGAATTCTGAATCTGACGAAAACCTTTTGCTTAATCGAAAAGCTAACAAAAATCATTTTATTTTCCATTTCGTAGCCTTCGGTTTCGTAATTTGATAAAATAGCTAAAACCACTGCTTTAAACGCGCTAAAATACGAAAAAGCTGGGCCTATCTAAATAATTTTAATTAATTTAGCGTCGTAATATAATTGCAAATAAGTTTCGATTATTTCCGAATTATATGCGAATACAAACAGAACGTAATAATCGAAAATGGCGTCGGTAAAATCTTCGATTTTTTTCTTTTTTTAAAAATCGGCGATATCGAATTTTATAATTATAATGCGATCGGAGCCGGCGAAATCTAAAGCGATCGAAACGTCAGAATATGCTATAAAGCGGCAGTTTCTAAAATTCCGAATAATCAAAGCAGCGAAATAAAAACCGAAATATATTTTAAAAGCTTATTAAGTAAAACTGTAAAACATATTAGCGAAAAAAGCTGTAAGCGCTTTTTGGGTTTTGACCAGTCGAAAATAATACTTATATATAACTATCTTTTTTTTTATAAAATGCAGCAATGGCTTGTTTTTTTCGTTGTAAAATCTTACGTAATTAACGAATTCGTAGCTTAATTTAAATAAACTTTAAAACATATTTTCGATCGAAAAGCCAAAAAAGTCGGCTTTTGGAAACATTCGTTGCTTTTATTTTTTTACGTTTCAGTCGAACTTTATAATCGCGCTGAAAGCTTTAAGGTCCGCTTTAAAGTTTGCGTAACCCAAATAAGCTTTAGCACGCGCTTAAATAATTTTCGCAATCTTTCGTCGAAATATAAATTAATTATTAAAATTAATTTCGAACACGTTATAATCCGAATTTTTAATAATAGCAAATCGACCAGCGAAGCCGACAACGTCAACTCTTTTTATAATTAAATCGCAATACGCCGCGTAACAGCGTACGTAAAAATAGCAGAACTTGCCGTTTTTTTTAACGTTAACGTTATTCGTAAAAACGAAATTAAAAAATCGAAGTTTTTTAATAAAAAAAAGCTCGAATAAAAACGAATCACCGTTTTCAAAAGTTTTTTTTATTTATTTTAGCGTATTATATTTGCAATCTTCCGAAAAAAGCTTGATCTAGTCTTCGTTCGAAACAAAAGAAAAAAAGCTGACGAATTTATCTAGTTTTTATATAAAAGTATCGAAATAAAACTTTTGAATCGTTTCGTCGTCGAAAGCGAAAATTTTAAATAAAATAATCTGATTTTATGCTTTCTGCGTAATTTCTTCCGTAATAATTTCGATATCTTTTTTCAAGCCTTTTCGGTCGAATCGTATAATAGTCGAAATCTTAAATACTTTTATTAAAATCTAAAATATTAGCAGTAATAATACGACGTTTTTAAACGCAGCAAGCGTTTCTAGTGTTTACGTATTTAATTTCGAAAAGTCAAATTCAAAATTATTTAAATCCTTCCCTTTCGAAATGCCGGCGTTTTTTGAATCTAATTTCGTAAAATCGTCGCGTCTTTTGTTAATTGATTTAAAAACTGTAACTCGGCGTCGATTTCCGGCTATTTTTACTCGCGGTGTCTTTTCTGCTAGCGACGCGAATGGTTTTTTCTTCCGAATAAAAAGGATTTCGGGAATATCGGCGCGCTTTTCTACGTCCTTTGTTTCTATTTCTTCCGGAATCGTTTCCACAGGTACAATAGGTTCCTTGTATTCGAATAAGCGGTTATTTGCTGTCACGCTTCTGGTCTCGTAGTTATCGATCAAAGGTTTATTTTCGCCGCTAGTCGGCTTATCCCGATCGTTTTCGGTTAAATCCACTCGCGGTGCCAGCCGAAATAATAACGCGAATGCTTTTTCGGCCCGAAAATAATATTTTTCATTCGCGGTGCCAGCCGAAATAATAACGCGAATGGTTTCGGCTCTATAAAACCCAAGGCGCAAATAGCGAAGCAGCCGATTTCGTCGGCGATCCATTCGTCGATATTTTGTTCGCTTTGTTCAGCGAAATCAAACGGATAAAAGCGTTTTCGTTTGAAAAAGCCGTCTGCCGCTGTATTAATTATTTTTTTAATATATTTAACTTCGAAGTTTATAAATCGCATCTAAGCTATTTAATTAATAACGAACGCTTTTAATAAATCATTAACTCTTTTATTCAATTGGTCGATAAAAACTTTTGCGTCCGTTTTCAAAATAAAATATACGCCGTACAATTCGCTTCTTATTTTTTTTATTATTTTAAAAACGCTTCGACATTTTCGTTTAATAGCATCGTAGCGTGCTTCCGCGGGAAACCATAAGCCGCTCTCGAATCGTAAAAAATGCCGTTTTTTGTTTTTATCGATTTATTGCAATACAGCTTCTTAACCGAAAATACTGGCGTCGACAATCAAAATAATTTCTTTTGCGTTTAAGCTGTAATCGATCCGTACAAATAATAAAACCGATAAAAAATCGTTTTTAAAAACTTTTATAGCTTTGTTTTATTTTTTTCCCTAAACGAAATCGACTCTTTTTTTTATCGTGACGTAAATAGATACAGCTTTCTAAAAAAAGTTTTTAATCCAATTACGATAATAAATCATAACGCCAATAAAAGCTCTAGCTTCGGTAATATTCTTACACTTTTCTTATTCGCAAATCTTTTTAATTTTCTTTCGTTAAAAATAACGGCCAGCGCTGTTAGTCATATAGCCAACGATATTTATTTCGAGCATGCAAAATTTTGATCGAAAGCCAATAATAGCTTTAGCTTTTTCGAAACAGACTATAACTTTATCGATATTTTAAATATATTCTATTATATAACGTCGAATTTCAAAAAAAATTTCCTTATTATTATAATATAATCTGAATCTTTTTATTCCGACGTCGTCAACGTAAAAAAGGATAATATCAAAAATACAAATTATAAAAACCTTATATACGATTCTTACGAATTAAACGACTAAATTAATAGCTTCTATAAATACTTTGGTTATACGCAATAAACCGATTAAAGTTTGAATTGCTGTTATATCTCGAAATCGTAAATTAAGTATTAAATAATCGTAGCCGAAAAACAAATCGAAAAAAAAAGCGATCGTTAATTTTGCGAATTCGTTTAAAAATTAATCGACGTTGAATAATACGTTAGCGTCTCGTATCGTTATTCTGTTTATTTCGACGATTGCGATAATAAATTTGTAAATGCTTTTTTTTTTTTTCGCAACGATAAACCATTTATTTTTATATAAGCCGTAGCAGAATTCGAAAATCCCTTGCTTAATTCGTTTTTTTAGCATTTCGACTATTTTATCCTGGAAGGCTCTAAAAACTGAAAAAGTCTTTTTTTGCCAAGCTTCGTAAAACACGGTTTTAATATCGATATAAGACGTAACGTTAAAGCTAAATTGGCCCATTTCAGTAAAATCGAAGGCTATAACCTTTTTCCGATTGCGTAAAACTTCGTACAAAACTTCTTTTTTTTTTAGCAAAAATTAAATTCCGATTACTAAATTATTAAATCGTTCTTTTGTAAATCGGCTGCCAAATAATAAGCTGGAAAATCGGCCGGTAATAAATCTTTCGAATTCGCTAATAATCGATTGAAATAATTTTGTTATTTTATTCTTTTCAAACCAATCGTTTATTTTTCCGAAAAAATTCTTACCGAATTCGCTAAGATTTACGAATCGTACTTTATCAGCTTTGCGCTTATAAAAAATACTAATATTAACATAAAAAAATAAAATATATAAATCGAATTTGTTTAACACAAAAACGAAATCTTCGAAGCTTTTATTTCCGAGTTAATAGCTAAAAATATTAATATTAGCTAATTTCATTCGCGGTGCCATTTCGATTAGCGATATAAATGCTTTTAGCCGAATATTTTCCAGGTTTTATTATAGCCCAGCGTCTATCCTAGGGCCAAAGCCGGCTATTCGTTTCCTAATAAAACGTCGACTAAAAAAACCTTATCGCCGGCGACGGTGATTTAACTTTAGAATAATCGGTTTTAATTTCAGAAAAAAGCTTTTATTTAACCGTTCTCGATGTATTTAAAATTAACGAAACTTTTTAAAATCCAAAGCATTTTAAAAATAATAAAATAAAAGCATTTTTTTATTATTAAAAAGTCTTTATAAATAATAATACTTTTAACGTCGATTTTAATATTCCGTACAATCCTATCAAATTCGATCGTATTTCTATTAACGATAATATAAATCATTCGCTTATCGGTGATAATCGGAACATTATTAGCTTCGGCTGTTTCCTGGTCTATGCAATTAATTTCGGCTCTATTATCGAATAAAGCGAGGGCGGTCGTACTTTTCTTAAATATAATCTTTATTTTTAGCGCTTTTATAACCGTGTAAAAGCAGTTTCGTCGTTTTGATTTTTAAATTTTTATAGCGAAAGCCAAAAAGCTGGCTTTTTCCGAAGATTCCTTTCCATCGGCTAAATTAATTGCGGTGTTGTAAATTTCTTCCTGGTTTTTCTCCAATTCAAAATCGTTTTCTTTTCGAATAATTTCAACTTTTTCGTTTTTTTTTAATATAAAAATCTGTTTATTAATAACTTTATCGAATTTTCCTTCTGTGCTAAATAAATCGCTAAATTTCAATTTAATTTTTTATTTTATAATTCTTTTAATAGCTTCGTCGACGGCTTCGGAACTAATATATTTATCGATTCATTTTTCGCTTCGCATTAATAGTGAGCGTTTAAAAGCTGATATTTTCTAAATGATTTGAACCGAGATATCGGTGTCGATATCCTTTATATCGTCGTCAATTTTTTCTATTATAAATATTTTTTTAATAGTTTTATCGGTTTCTTTTCGAATTCCAAAATCTTTCTTCTTCTCGATTTTGACATTCTTTTTTATACCAGTTAATTTGGCGAATAAAACAGAAGCATTTTGCTTTCTTATGATTCGCTGACTTAATTATGCAACCATAATATTTGCAAATGCGATAATTGCATTAGTAATATATATATTTATTTTTTATTTATACATCTAAATTCCATTTATATTTAAGATAAAAGATTTCTTTTTAATTAGTACGCTTTCTGAGATATTTTTTCTTTTATTAATAAAAATCGTTTTTGCATTTTTTCTGTTTTCCAAGCAATCGTTCCATTCCGTATCTTTCACTTTTAAACGAATAGTATTCAGCCAGCTTTGATTTTCAGCTTTGTTAAAAAGGCCTATTTCTGCTTTCGTCGCCGTACGGCTTATCTAGGGTCGGATCACAACCGATTATACCCGGTTGCAAAACCGGGTATACACCGATTATAATCGGTTTTAAAACCGGGTATACACCGATTATAATCGGTTTCAAAACCGATTATACACCGATTATAATCGATTATACACCGATTATAACCGATTTTAATTCGATTATAATCGATTATAATCGGTTTTAAAACCGATTATAATCGGTATATAATCGGTTTTAAAACCGGGTATAATCGGTTGCTAATCGGTGTTAATACCGAAGTGGCGCGGTTTACTTTTACATCGATATGACGATTTAACACCGAGTATAATCGGTATTACCGATTATAATCGGTGTTAATACCGATTATACTCGGTGTTAACACCGAAAACGAAACAAATCTATACAACTAATTTAAATCGATATTTAATATATACTAAACCTTTCGAATTTAAATTAAAAATCTTATATTAAACTACGTTTATTTAATACTACATTTAATAATATTTTCGCTAACACTACCTCGCTGCCACCATCTCGTCGCTACCATCACCACCACCACCACTACCACCACCACCTCGCTGCCACCACCTCGCTGCCACCACCTCGCTGCCACCATCTCGTCGCTACCACCACCACCACTACCACTATCACCACCACCTCGCTGCCCACCACTTCGCTGCCACCACCTCGCTGCCACCACCTCGCTGCCACCATCTCTCGTCGCTACCACCACCACCACCACCACCACTACCACCACCACCTCGCTGCCACCACCTCGCTGCCACCACCTCGCTGCCACCACTTCGCTGCCACCACTTCGCTGCCACCACCTCGCTGCTACCACCTCGCTGCTATCACCTCGCTGCCACCATCTCGCTGCCACCACTTCGCTGCCACCATTTCGCTGCCACCACCTCGCTGCCACCATCTCGCTGCCACCACCTCGTCGCTACCACCACCACCACCACCACTATTATCACCACTACCTTCCTGCCACTATTATAATTATTCAGCTTATTCGACTGTTCGGCTATTCGGCTGTTCGGCTGTTCGGCTGTTCGGCTTTTCGTTGTTTTTTCTAGCAAAAAAGTATTAGCGAAATAATAATAATAGCAGCGAAGTAATAGTAATGATAATGGTACCGTACGGCTTATCTAGGGTCGGGTTACAACCGATTATACCCGGTTGCAAAACCGGGTATACACCGATTATAATCGGTTTTAAAACCGAGTATACACCGATTGTAATCGGTTTCAAAATCGATTATACACCGATTATAATCGATTATACACCGATTATAACCGATTTTAATTCGATTATAATCGATTATAATCGGTTTTAACCGATTATAATCGGTGTATAATCGGTTTTAAAACCGGGTATAATCGGTTGCTAATCGGTGTTAATACCGAAATGGCGCGGTTTACTCTTACATCGATGTGACGATTTAACACCGAGTATAATCGGTATTACCGAATATAATCGGTATTAATACCGATTATACTCGGTGTTAACACCGATTATATTCGGTATTAACACCGAAACAAATTTATACAATTAAATTAAATCGATATTTAATATATACCAAATCTTTCGAATTTAAATTAAAAATCTTATATTAAACTACGTTTATTTAATACTACACTTAATAATATTTTCGCTAATATTATCTCGCTGCCACCACCTCGCTGCCACCACCTCGCTGCCACCACTTCGCTGCCACCACTTCGCTGCCACCACCTCGCTGCCACCACCTCGCTGCCACCACTTCGCTGCCACCACTTCGCTGCCACCACCTCGCTGCCACCACCTCGCTGCCACCACCTCGCTGCCACCACCTCGCTGCCACCACCTCGTCGCCACCACCTCGTCGCCACCACCACCCGCACCACCATTACCACCACCACCACCACTATTACTATTACCACCACCACTTCGCTGCCACCATCTCGTCGCCACCACCACTATCACCACTACTACCACTACCACCACCACCACCACCACCACCATTATCACCACCACCTCGCTGCCACCACCTCGCTGCCACCACCTCGCTGCCACCACCTCGTCGCCACCACCATCACCACCACCACCACACCACCACCATCACTACCATCACCATTACCACCACCACCATTACCACCATCACCATTATCATCACCACCACCACTACCACCATTACCACCACCACCACCACCATTATCACCACCACCTTTCTGCCACCATTGTAACTATTCAGCTTATTCGGTTGTTCGGCTATTCGGCTGTTCGGCTGTACGGCTTTTCGTTATATTTTCTAGCAAAATAGTATTAGCGAAATAATAATAATAGCAGCGAAGTAATAGCAGCGAAAAAATAAATGTAATAAACTTTTATATTTTTTTGAAAATACAAATAAAGGTGGTGGTGATAGTGATGATGGTAGTGGTGGTGATAGCGACGAGATGGTGGCAGCGAGGTGGTGATGGTAATAGTGATGGTAGTGGTGGTGATGGTAGTGATGGTAGTGATGGTGGTGGTAGTGGTGGTAGTGATAGTGGTGGCGACGAAGTAGTGGCAGCGAGGTGGTGGTGATAGTGGTGGTAATGGTGGTAATAGTAATAGTGGTGATAGTGGTGGTGGCGACGAGGTGGTGGCAGCGAAGTGGTAGCAGCGAGGTGATAGCAGCGAGGTGGTGGTGGTAGTAGTAATAATGGTGGTGGGTGGTGGGTAGTGGTGGTGGTGGTAGTGGTGGCGACGAGGTGGTGGCAGCGAGGTGGTGGCAGCGAGGTGGTGGCAGCGAGGTGGTGGTGATAATGGTGGTGGTGGTGGTGGTGATGGTGGTGATAGTGGTGGTGGCGACGAGATGGTGGCAGCGAAGTGGTGGTGGTAGTAGTAATAGTGGTGGTGGTGGTGGTAGTAGTAATAATAGTAGTGATGGTAGTGGTAGTGGTGATGATGATGGTGGCGACGAGGTGGTGGCAGCGAGGTGGTGGCAGCGAGGTGGTGGTGGTAGTGGTGATAGTGATGGCGACGAGGTGGTGGCAGCGAGGTGGTGGCAGCGAGGTGGTGGCAGCGAGGTGGTGGTGGTAATGGTGGTGGTGGTGGTGATGATAATGGTGATGGTGGTAGTGGTGGTGGTGGTAATGGTGATGGTGGTGATGGTGGTGGTGGTGGTGGTGGTGGTGGTGGTGTTGGTGGTGGCGACGAGGTGGTGGCAGCGAGGTGGTGGCAGCGAGGTGGTGGCAGCGAGGTGGTGGTGATAATGGTGGTGGTGGGTGGTGGTGGTGGTAGTGGTAGTAGTAATGGTGGTGGTGGTGGTGGTGGTGATAGTGGTGGCGACGAGGTGGTGGCAGCGAGGTGGTGTTAATAAAAGCGTTGATAAAGGGTAATAACAAATTCGTATAAGATTTGTATTTTTTTCGAAGCTTTAAATTATTACACAACCTATCGTATCTATTAATCTTTAATAACACTAAAATTAATATTTATTTAATCGCGTGTTAACTCTGATTATACTCGGAGTTAATTTTTTATTAAGTGTTAACTCGGATTTGACTCGGTGTTAAATCGGTTGTAATCCCACCCAAAGGCGCCCCTAAGTAGTAATAGTAGTAGTAGTAGTAATAATAATAGTAGTAATGGTGGTGATGGCGGCGAGATAGTGGCGACGAGATGGTAGCAGCGAAGTAGTGGCAGCGAAATGATAGCAGCGAGGTGGTGGCAGCGAGATGGTGGCAGCAAGGTGGTAGTAGTAATAGTAGTAGCGACGAAATGATGGTAGTAATAGTGGTAATAGTAGTAGTGATAATAATAATAATAGTAGTAATGGTAATGATAGCGACGAAGTGGTAGCAGCGAAAAATGGTAGCAGCGAGGTGGTGGCAGCGAAATAGTGGTAGTGGTAATAGTGGTAGCGACGAGATGGTAATAGTAATAGTAGTGATAATAGTGATAATGGTGATGGTGGCGACGAGGTGGTGGCAGCGAGATGATGGCAGCGAGGTGGTGGTGGTGATAATAGTGGTAGTGGTGATAGTAGCGACGAAATGGTGGCAGCGAAGTGGTGGCAGCGAAGTGGTGGCAGCGAGGTGGTGGCAGCGAAGTGGTGGCAGCGAAATAGTAGCAGCGAGGTGATAGCAGCGAGGTGGTGGCAGCGAGATGGTGGCAGCGAAGTGATGGCAGCGAAATGGTGGCAGCGAAGTGGTGGCAGCGAGGTGATAGTGGTAATGGTGGTGGTGGTGGTGGTAGCGACGAGATGGTGGTAGTAATAGTGATGGTGATAATAGTAGCGACGAGGTGGTAGCAGCGAAGTGGTGTTAGCAGCGAAGTAGTATTAATAAAAGCGTAGATAAAAAGTAATAATAGAATTACAACAAATTCGTATAAGATTTGTATTTTTCTCGAAGCTTTAAATTATTACACAACCTATTTTATTTATTAATCTTTAATAACACTAAAATTAATTTTCATTTAATCGCGTATTAACTCTGATTATACTCGGAGTTAATTTTACGCCCAGTGTTAACTCGGATTTGACTCGGTGTTAAATCGGTTGTAATCCCACCCACAGGCGCCCCTAAGCGGTCCGAAGCAAATCGCTCCGTACTTATTAATATAACAAATACTATTATCCATACAGAAATTAAATGCTTTATACTTAAAGCGAATATAAAATTCTTCGCAGTAAATTTCTTTGTTATCACAAAATTTATACTTAGGGCCACGGAGTTTGTTTTGATAATTGCTTTTACCACCTTAATAGCCGCGATTCTGATTTTCGCGTTAGTTTCTTTTTTTCCTTTAATAATCGTTATTATAATTAATATTTCGCTGATCTTAATCGCTAATACGAAAAGATTGCTACTAAGCAGCTATTACTTCTACGATGGCTTAGCGAAGCTGATCGCTTCGCGCATTTTAAAAAAAGTAATTATTATAAAAGCTATTTTAATCGTTTTTATTTTTCGAATTAACGTAAAAGAGTTTTTTCTGCTATTGCATAAGATCTTCGATTTTGCTCTGAAATCTTTGAATCTTAATATCGGTAAATTTTAATACGAAAGTTTCGATATTCTTATTAAGCTTTTCTAAGTTAATAAGCTCTGCAAAACGATTAAATAATATAATAATTAATTGTTTTTTAGCGATTTCGGTAACTTTTAATAGCTAAGCATATTCCTGCACTAAAGCTTCTACGTTTTTTTTGTAAATAAGAAAAAAAGATTTCTTTTGATTTATAGCTTCGATAATACGTTCGCTTTAATCTTGTTTAAAAACGAATTTCACAAATTTGGAATACTAATCGAAAATTTCAAGGTTTTGTTTATCAACCTTAAAATGCTTAATAGTTTTGTTGCGAATGCTAGTTAAAAAGCCAAATAAAAACAATCTTCTCTGCTCGACCTCGCTTAAAACTTTTTTATTAACGAAAACGTTAAAAACTCTCGTATAAATACGATAATAAACCTTAAGTTTTTTAGCTTAGCGGATTATTATAACAAACTATTTAAAAAAAGCGATAGTATCGCGAATTTGCTAGCGATCGTAGTTTCGGAATTCCGATTTTAAAGCTTTAATTAGCTTGCGCCAATCTCGAACCCTAATAGCCTTCCATTTATTTATTAGTTTAATAATATCCTTAATAATTAAATCATAATAGCGAAAAAGCTTATCGAATATTTTAATTTTAAAAACTCCGAAATCCTTACAAGTTTTTTTATATTTTTCGATGAAATCGGTAATATTAGCGCCATTAAATAAAAATGCATCAAAAAAGCCAGAAAAAAGCATGCGGCCCCGCATAAAAAAATGAAAAGCGTCGTTGTTTATAATATTAATGAAAATGTTGGTAAGATTTGAATTAAACGAATAAATGTTTTCTAAAATTGCAAATTAAAAGTTTTTAATATAAAAAAAATCGTTTTTAATAGAGGAACTATTAAAAAAGTCTTTATATTTTTTAAAAATTAAATAAAATAAAATTGCGTTTAAACATTTGAATAGCGTATTGAAAAACTTATTTTTTAATAAATTAACTGGATTAATATAATATTGCTGTATAATCCACGGTTTCGATATTTCGTGGTTTAAGCTAATGCACGTACAGCCATCTTTTTATTATTTTTAATAAAAAGCCGCAAATTGTAATTGCCACAATTATAAAGCGTAAAATCAGGAGATTAAGTTTTCGCTAAGCGTTTAACCAAAAAAGATTTAATTTAAAAAAGCCGAGCGCAACGGTCGAAGCGTACGAACCAATATTCGATTTGTTATTTTTAAATAAAAGAGCGATTTTCGAGCTTTGAATTTCGCACGGTTCAAAATTGCCTAACCGTAATTTCAAACGTTTCTAAAATATATTGCATTTTTATAATTTAATAATTATACGCAAAATAAAAAAAGCTATTAAAAATCTTTTATATAATATAGCTGCGAACAATACTATATAAAAAATCCTTTAAGCCGTAATGGCGGAATATCGAAGTCGATCTTGACTGCGAATTTAAAAAATGCATCGGCGAGTATATAAAAACGAAACACCGAAGTTTAAATCCTTGCGTAAATTATCAAATATAAAAGTAAGTAAGAAAATCAGACTGATACGGCCATATGTCGGTGAATAAGATAGTCTAGGGAATCCTTAAAAAAAACTGAAAAAAGAAAAAGAAAAATAAATAAAAGTATGAATTAAACTGCGTACTTATAGTACTATTTAAAAAAGTGCTTTGTTCTTATATCTGTTGAAAGTAGTCAGTGGCAAGGGGTCTCGGAAGGATCCATGCCTCGACCATAGCTAAAACTACCAACTCCTATTAATACAAAATATCACCGTTTTACATTATTTGATTAATCGGTAAACGATTATCAAAATCGCGTCGTAAATAAATGATTTACCGGTTTTATTATAGGCGAAGTCTTTTTTGCTAAAAGCGTTTAATAAGTTTATAATTAAATTAAATAAAATGCTGTCCTACGATCGGATGGAAACGAATAGTAAGCATAATTCTCCGTTCGTTTTTAATTTAAAAAACTTATTTTTTTTTTGCAAACGATATAAAAAAAATATATAATTTTCGATATCTGCGGTTATTCCCGATTAATAAAACAAGCGTTTCAGAAAAGACGTGGTTTTATCGCGTCCAAAATAATTTGCGATCGAACTGTCGTAGAATTTTTTTAAAAATCGTTTTTTTAAAATAAAATCTGATGAAATATAAAATCTTAAGCTTTTATATATTTATATATTATCGATCAGTAAAAAGTCGATACCGAAAGAATTTTCGTAAAAGCGTTGCGTATATTTAATATCGAAAATAATGCTTTTTAAAAAAGTTTCTGATGTTTCTGAATCTGTTTCCTGTTCGTCGTCTTTTATAATCAAAAGATTATTTTCCCGTGTTTAATTATGTTATATTTTTTCCAGCTCCAACTTCGCGCTTTCGATTCTTTTTTTAATTAATTTCTCAGCCGTAATGCAAATTAAATACAAAACGTTTTTTTATCTTTTTAACAATAACAGTTTATTTAAGCTTTCGGTCGTAACCGAATGCAACAAAAGTTTGACGGATTCCGAAAGTTTTTAAGCGTAATCCGGCCTTTTTGAAAAAGCGTCAGCCGGATTTTTCGAACCCGCTCTGTAAATGATTTCGAAATCGATCGTGGAAAATATTATAGCCTATCTAGCTTATCGTCGGGTCAAAATGCGAATAATTATAAAATATTTTAAATTGTTATAATCGGAAATAATCGTAATTTTATGGCGTACGCTTTTTAAATAATATCGCTAATATTTAATTGATTTTACAATCGCCAGAAATTTTTGGTCGAATATCGTATAATTAATTTTTGCAGATATAAATTTTCGGAAATAAAATGCAATCGGATAAAAATAAATATCGTTTTGTCGTTGAAATATAATTTCTGCGAATGCGATTATAAACGCGTCGCATTCGAACCAGACTTTTAAATTTGGATCGAAGTGTATTAACAAAAAAGTTTTTGTTAAAAGCTTTTTGTAATTCGTAAAAAGATTTGGTAGCCTCGTCGTTCCAAGCAAAAGAAGCTTTGCTTTTTAACAATTTAATTATTCCGGTAGCGATTAAGCTGTAGTAATAAATAAACCTTCGGTAAAAATTGCAAAATCCGAAGAAAAATAATATTTTTTTGGCTATAATAAAATTGGCCATTAGTTAATCGAATTTTTTTTTTTTTTTTTATATCTACGCCGAAGAAAAATATTATAAAACCGAGAAATTTTATTTTATTCGTATTAAATTCGCATTTTTTCAGCTTGCAATACAATTTAGCGTTAAAAAAAAAAGCGTTTAAAAAAACTGTTTTGATATATTCGATATAAATATATTCGTTATCGGAATAAATTAATATATTATTTAAATAAACTACGACGAATATATTTACGAAATTCCTAAAAATTTTGTTAATATAAGCTTAGAAAGTCGCTAAAATATTATATAAACCGAAGAATATAACCAGGTATTTAAAAAAAGCCAAATCGGATACGAAAAGCGGTTTTTCATTTATATCTTTTCGCTATACGAATCAAATTAAAATCTTATCGTAAATCGAGTTTAATAAAAATTTTAATTTTACTTAAGCGATTAAAAATTTTCGAAAATTAAAAAAATTAAATACCGATTTAAAACTGTAACAGCGTTTAATCCGCGGTAATTTACGCAAAATCTTAATGCGCCGTTTTTTTAATCGTGTAAAACAATAGCGCGGCGGCTTCCGATTTTGATAATCGAATAAATTCTTGGTTTTGCATTTGTATTAAATAATCTTTCAGCATTTTCAGTTTTTTTTTTTCGGAAAAATTATATATACGGGCCGTGTAAAAGTTTGGTATCGGGTCGGAAATAAATTTCGTAATTAAAGCCGAAACGTTCGGATAAAAAAACTTAAAACTTAGATTTGCTAAAAACCGTGTTTTTAAATTCGGCGTATTTTTTTGGTAATAGAACTTTTTTATTATTATTTAAAATCAGGTTAAATAGCTTTTTTATAAGTTTGTAAAAGTTCCGAAATTTGGCTTAATAAGCAGAGGTTTCGCTAATAAAATAATTTGTCGATTTCGCGGCGTCGTTTATCAAAAGCATATATTCGTCCGTTATTATAATATTATATAAAACGTTTTGATCGGAAAAATAATCCGGTTTTAAACTAAATTTTTTTAATTTCCAGTCGACGATCGAATTGTATTATTTAAGCTAGAGCCGCCCCCGAAAATAAGATTCGCGAAATGCATATTTATTTTTTTAAAATCCTGCAGACCGGGTAATTTTATTACGTAACAATTCGTAAAGATTTAAATCATGCCGTCGTCGCAAGCCGAAGCAAATTTTCGGCCTTAAGCATTTTTAACTGAAAAGCAAAAGTTGGGTTTAGTGCTGAAATAAATAAACGGTAGAATTGCGTTGTTAATAAAATTTTTAATTACGCCGCAATTTATAATAACGTCGAATTTTTTAAAAACGCTTATTTTCGTTTTAAATAATTATCGGTATAAAATACAAATTGAAATTGATAATTAAATTAAGCAAATCGTTTAAATATAAAAATATAATAACAAATATCGTTAATAATAGTTTGTCGTTGGTTTCGGCCTTATTTAAGCTGTTTAAAAAAGTTTGTATAACGAAATTTTTGCTCAGAATTCCCGTCGCTTTTAACGACGGATAAAATTCTCGTTTTTTAAACATTTCTATGCTATATACCCGGTGCCCTCGCAATTAAAACAGGCGTTGGCATTTCGAAGCTTTTTTTTTTTTTCTTATTTATTTCAAAGTATCGGAAACGCTTTTTTGCGTTGTTCGAGCCAATAGTTAATAATAGGCGTGATTCTGTAATAATCGTAAAGTTCTTAATAAAAGCGCTGCTGTTGCTTTTTGAATTGCTTTTGTTTCCGAGGTCGAAATAAATTTTTTTTTTTCCGAAAACAGATTTATTTCGCTTCGAATATATTTTTCGGCTTTTAAAGCGCAAGTTTTCATTTGGGCGTAAATGGTTAGAAAAAAATTTCGAATCAGGTCGTAAATGCTTTTGAAAATCGGGCGTATTAATTTTATTTTGTATCGTAACAGAACCGCTTGTTTTTCGTAACGCCAAAAGGTTTTTTAAAAAACGGTTTCGAAATAATTAATAAAATCGGTTATAAACTGAATAGCGAATATTTGATATCGCTTTATTTTTTTATCGGCTTCGACTGAATTTTTAATCCGAGCATATTTTTAATAAAGCCAAATTTTCAAAAAAAACCCAGGTTATAAATTTGTCGATTTTTAAAAAATCTTTGCAATAAATTCGAATATATGCGATCCGTTTTTTAATTAAATCGGATAAGTAGTTTTTTGCGGTTAAAAAAACTTGTAAATCCGATCGAAAAATGCTTTTTTTAGCGAAGTAATTTTTTATTTTCAACAGCTAGTATTTAATATCGTTTTTTTTAAAAAAGTAAAAATTAATAATAGTTTCGATTTAAAAAAATCTTTGGGTCGTTGTAATATATAATTAACAGAAAAAAAATTAGCGAATTCGGCTTTTAAAATAATCGATTCGCTTTTTAAATTCTATGAAAATTAAAAGCGAAATGAAAATAATGATAATGTTGTAAAAGCTTAATTATCGAATAGCGGATCTTCAGAAAAAAGTAAATTGCGATAAAAACCGAAAGCAATTTAATTAATTCCGGAAGATACAAAAGCTTTAGCAAAAGATCGTTGCAATTCCATTTGCTGGGCTTTTATAGCTGCGAGTCTAGCTTTTATAATTTTATATTTTTCGCGTTCTGCCTTTAATTAAGCTTTGATACGTAAAAAAGTTTCGGAACGGAAAAAGGAAAAATTACGTAATCGTTCGTTAGCGATAGAAAATTGCGAAATAAATTAAAGCGGAAAAAAAAAAAAAAATCGGAAAATAAAAAGCTATCGTCGATTTAATTTTCGTAATTATCGTTTGCTTCGGTTGCTATATTGTTTAACGTTCGAATGCTTAATAGCATAATATTAATAAAATTAAAGTTTTGATTCGAAAAGTATTTTTTTTTTCAGAACCTATTGAATTTTTTTTTTTTCGTTGCGGGTTAATCGTAAGGCCGATCGGTTTTTTATTAAAATCTAAGGCTTGAAATATACGGGATTGGATAAATAATAAGAATAAATGCTTGCCGGCCGGTTTTAAAAAAAAGATTCAGAATATTACGGTGCATCAGAGGACAAACCAAAAAGCGAAGGCATTTATTTGGTTAATATACTAAATCTTAGGGATTTAAAAGGATACAAAGGGTCCGTTTGGTTATATCTGTGGATCCATTTGGGTCGTGCCTGCTCGGGCCGATGGCCGAAGGCAAGGTCTCGGCCAAGACCGAGAACTTGGACCGTGCCCTTTGACAGTTGGCAAGTTCGGCTTCGAAATCCTGAATTATTTTTTCTTAAGACGCCTTTTCTTCCCCCAATATTGTACCGTTTGAATATCCAGCTTTTAAGCTTAATCAACTAATTTAATCTTAAATAATACCATTATATCGTTCTATTTTACCGCGTAGGCGAAAATATCGAGGATTTCGCGGAAGCAGGCTTTTGTATTAGCGATCAAAGCGGCGGCGACTTGATCGGAGTATTCAAAAAGCCTTAAAATAAAACATTTAAGGGGTTCCGACAACTTGAAAAGTTCCGATATTTTAATGCCCGTTAAAAAAAAAGCGTAAAATATATTTCGTTCCGAAATATAAGCAAAAGCAAAACAAGGTTTTTTGAATATAAATCTTGTGTCAAAAAGGGTTATCGTTTCGTAATTCCGTAAGAATCGTAAAAGTGGAAAATCGTAAAAGTTATTCTTGAAAGATCGTAAGGGTCGTTATCGCGATAAGATTTGTTAACTTTCCGTATACGCAAAAGCAAAACAAAATTGGCAGGCCTTTTCAGCTTAAAGGCTGAAATAAAAATGTCAAAAGAGATTTGGTAATCAATATATCAAAAGGTGCGAACGAGCAAAAAGTTCGTAAATAATTTGCATTAACTACGGGGTTCTAAGTTTAAAAATGTCGTGAAATCTAAAATACAGTATGTGCGGGCTCCGATGTCACGTAACAACAACGTAACCTTCGGACCACGTGACCAACGAACTAACGTCTCATCCCCTCACACGTTTATTAAATAAATTCCAGAGCAATTATTAAAAAAAAAATGCTTTTGTTCAAAAAATAATATTAACCAGGCTTTAAAGCCAGAACGTTGATTCCGAAATGCTTTTTAATCGTATTAAAGCAAAAAAAAACAAAAAGTGGCGGTAAATTTTTTTTTTCTAATCGTTTTTAAAAATTAATTTTGAAATCTGTTTTAGCTTGGTTGTTAGAACTTTAAGGATTTTGTTAATTGCGACCATTTAAATACTCTTTTTTTTTGTTATTTAAAGCCTTTAAAACTTTTTTATAATTAAAAAACAGCTTTTTTCGCATTTCAGCGATTTTCTGCCTGTCTAAAAAATTTTAAAAAAATCTTTTTTTTACAACGATTATTTATTGCGTACAAAAGCTTTTTATAATCGATTAAAAAAAAAAAATAGCGCTTTTTGAAAATATCGCATAAGCAGTTATATCTTTTTTTTTTTTTTTTTTTTTTTTTGCTTTTTTTCCTTTTTTGCTTTTTCCTTTTTTTTTTTTTTTTACGACTTTTCGAAATATCGTTGTTTTCAGAATCGAAAAGAAAAATAATAAAAACTCCGACTTTTCGGCCTGAATTATCGAATCCTCGGTTATTTTTAAAAAAAAATTATAAAGCTTAATTCGATTAAAATCTTTTTTACAAAAAGGCCGGCAAATTCGTTTTTTAAATACTTAGCTTTTTTGCCGTTCGCTTATTATAAATTAATATATGCGGCGATTGCGTCGAAAAAATCAATAGCAGCATAGCGGCCATTTATATTAAAAATCTTATATTCGACAGCTGCTTTATAAACGGTCTGCTATTTTTCTATTTATTCGGTTATATTTATTTTTTCGCTGTACGCTTTACGAAAAATGTTTCTGTAATTAAATCTGACGAAACTAATTACGAAAAAATATGCAAAAGCAATATTTTTTTTCAAAATACGAACGAATGCCTGGAATAACCTTTGTTTTCTTTTATAATATAAATTTTTAACCTTTCGTATATTCCCATTTATTAACGAATTTTTTTGCAAATTAATATAAAAAATAGCGTACGCTTTTTTATTATTAATAGCGTTAATTTCCGACTAAGCAATTGCAAAATTTATTAAATTAATTTTTATAATTAAAAAAAAAATTAATCGAACAACTTTTAATAAGCAGTAACGTACTTCTGCCATTTTTTAAGTTTTTTTTTAAATAATTTTTAAAAAGATAATCGATTTTATTTTTCAAATCGTCGAAAATCAGATTGGCTGGTCGAGGCCTGTCGGAAAAGTTATTAATCGTAATAGCGGCCTTTTTTGCATCGGTTATGCTATTATATTCGGCGTATTTTTTATTGTAATTTGCTTAGCGCTTTTTGTTTTTTTAATCGATAAATTAATATAAAAATTATTTTTATAATCGTTTATTAATAAAAAAACGAAATAGAAAATCAGAATCGGTGTATTCGAAAGGAAAAATCTTTGATCGATAAAATTTGTACGCTTTTAATTAAAAGATCTACGATTTTGGGTCGTAAAGAAAAACCTTTTTTTTCGTAAGGGCCGATATATTATTTTCGTTATAAAAAATCGATTAATTACATTGAAAAAAATAGAAAAATAAAAATAAAATTTATAAATTAAAAAAATCGAAAAATTAGTGTTTTCCGCACTTTTAATAGCTTTTTATCGATTCGTGGCCTTTTGCTAAATAAAAAAAACTTTGCAAAATATAGCTTTTTACGAATTTCTTTTAATAATTCGAATAAATTGACCGGTAAAAACTTTCAACGAATCTCCTAGCGTATGCATTGCAGAAAAAAGCTTATTAATTGGCTCCGAAGCTTATAACTGTCGTATATAATTAAATAATCGGTAAAAACTTTCACCGGAAGCTGGCACGAATAAATTGTATGCAATAAAATATTATTTGTATTATTCTAAATCTGACTGGCGAGCTTTCCGCAGAAAACGGAAGATTCGGGCTCGTTTAATTAATCGCTCGGAAAAACTAGTCTTCGAAAAAGCTCGTTATTACGTGACTACGAGCCTTTCCGAGCTCCAGGAACATTTAACTACTGAAAGCGTACAGAAAGAATGAATCTGGAACAAAAGAAATGAAAGGAAATAAAGGAATGTAAATATTATAAAAGTAGGTAGGAAAACCAGACTGATACGGCCATATATCGGTGAGTAAATGTAAGAATTGAAAAGCAGGGAAACACTAGTTCAGACAATAAAGCTCAAATAAAATTGGATTAATAATCAGACTGATCTTTACCTTTTATATCTTTAATAAAAAGCGCGTATAAGTACAAAAGAAAAGGTAGAGCCCTCGAGAAAAGTATTTCCCAGAAAACCAGGCGAACTTTATTTAATATGCTTTTCCAGCCTTTATAATATAACTTTAATAATTAATTTCTTAGCAATTAATTTTATTAAATATTTTACTTAAATATTATTTTCAGCTTTTATAATACTATCCGGCCCTTACGGCCTATCCGCAGAAAGTATTATTCGAAAATTAATAATAAACAAAAGGTCTTGGCGAATCACTTGATTTATATACGTAATATTAGTTTTTAATATTACTCTTTTTTTTAAGTTTTTGATTTCCAAAAGCGATTAATTTTCTTATGCGTATGCTTTCGTATATAACGTACGTTACGCTTTCGAAATAACGTGCGGTTTCTTTCGCTTTCGGTCGTAAATTATAACTGTTTCTTCCGCTTTCGGTCGTGAATTATAACTGTTCTGCTATTTTATTTTTTTTGTTTTCGGTAGCGTTCGCATTTTCGTTTAAAAAAACCTTTTTCCTTAAAATGGCCGTAATCTTCCTGCTCAACTTCTTTTTTTTCTTTTTTATTTTCATTTTTTTATCAACTTTTTTCTATTTTAATCAACTGCTTTTCGCCGCGTTCGCCGCGAACTTTCAAAATGCTTTTAATTTTTATCTGCTTTCGGTATATACGCCTGATTTTACGCGAAAGCATCACAGCGGCCTTTTTGCCCTTTTGTATTTTCGAGCTTTTTAGCGTAAAATGCAACCGCTGCAAAACTTCGCATATTTAATGCTTTTTTATAAATTTTCTAAACTTTTATTCGGATTCGCTTTTAATTAATTATAAATTTCTGCCGTACGCGCCGCCGAAGCGCAAATTCTTTTCTCGGGCCTTAACGATTTTATAAATCGTTTCGATGCTGCCACCGCCGCTGCCGCTTTTTTTTTTTTTGCTGCCGAAGCCAAAACTTTTATTAAAACCTTTATCGATTTTATTATTTACGACGCTTATATAAATCGTTTAAAAAAATAACGCTTCGGCTTTTATAATAATCGAAAATCGTGCGAATCGCGCCGCGGCTCGAGCTGCCGCTGCTGCTGCTGCGCCCGCTTCTGCCGATTTAGCGGTTGCTGCTGTTTTAAAAGCTTTGGCTGCGCCGGCCCCTTTTTTTAACGACGCTAATATAAAACGTATTTTCCGACGTTTCGAAAACGTCGCTCGGACCCATTCTGACCAGTTGGGTTAAATTCTGGATTCCTACGAAAATATCGTAGCTGCAATTCAAAATTCGACTACGGCTATCGTAAAAGCTTTAACTAGAATAAATCGAATATTCTGTTTTGCGAATTCGTCTAATATTAATTTTTTTTAACCTGCCGCTACTTTTAAATCTGAAAAAAATAGCGATAAAAATAAAAAAAGAAATAAAGATAATAATACGAATAATAAATCGCTTTAACGGCGGTTCTAAGGTTTTCTAAATATTTTTATTTTATTTTTTTTACCTTTACGGCGCGCATTCGTTACTGCTCCGTTGCTATCATTTGTCGTATTTTTCAAATATTTTTTTATAATTTCTTTTGCGTTCGTAAAATAATTTTCTGGCTTTTACGAATCTTCGCTTAGTAAATAACTTTTTTATCGCATCAAATAATATCGGCCCTTTTTTGTATTTTTGTAAACTTATATTAATTTGACCTCGTATTCTTCGGGTTTTTAAAATTTTATTATATTATTTTTCGGCTCGGTATCGTTCCGACCCTTTTAAAATTCTAATAAAAAAACGTGGAAAATAGGTATCGTAAATACGATATTAAAAAAAAAGCTCTAATTAATAAGCTTGGCCGTATTCGTGTATAATTCGCTTAATCTTAAAAAGCTTTAGATATTTATTTAAAAGCTTTCGAAAAAATCGCAGCTGTCGAAAGTTTTTAATCGATAATAATATTTTATCGCTTATTTAAAATTTAATCTTTTTATATTTAACGTTATAAAACCTTTTATAATTCGCGCTAGCTTTTTTTAGCTTTTTACTAAATACTTTCTTTCTTTTTTCTTATAATATTCTAATTCGTTTTTCCGCTAACGATATCCCCTTTTTTACGACGTCGCTTTCGACGTTGCTGCCAAATTTTGAATAAAAGCCGTATAATATACGAAAAAAAATAAAACTCGTAAAAACGTATATCGAATTATTATACGTAAACTCGGCTAAAGCAAACTTCGTAACTTAATCGTTTTGTCGATAATCGCAATACGTGCGAAAATAAAATTTTAAAACTTGATTTTAACGTTCCGTTTGGCTATCGGTCTAAAAATAAAAAGCGGTATTTAATCAACGTCGTATTTATAAATAAAATATTATTAAAAACCAGAATTTATTAATAAAAACTGACTTTTTGTTTATAATAATCTTTTTAAAACAGCCAAAATCTTTATAAATATATTATATAAATATCTTAGCTAAATTTAAAACTAAAATCGTTTTTTGTATCGGTATATATTTCGATAGCTTCGTATATCGATTTATTATAACGAATATCGAATCGTAAATACGATTTCGTCTTTTGCTAAAAAATAAATCCGTAATAAAATTTATAATTTTTTTTTTTTTAAATTTCGTAAAAATCGAAAAAGAAATTAATTCGCTATAAAATCGATGCTTTTTAGATTTGCCTTTTTAGCATTTTTTATACGTATTAACGTAACGCTTTACGTCGCTTCGTAAATCAAGCCAGAAATACTTTTTCTTAACCAATTTTAACGTTCGCCGAAAGCTTTAATAGCCGGCGGTCGAATCGTCGTAATTAATTTTTAATATTTCGCTTTTAATAACGCTTTTATTCGAAATATACGCACGTTTTTTATAACGTAATAATTTATTTTAGCTTATACGCTAATATTTTTCGGATCCGGTTCGATTGTTTTGCGAAGCCGATTCGTACGTTTTTTATAATACAAAAAAATTAAATTTTTACAATTCAAAAATAATCTTGTAAATCGGTTTTGCTAATTCGTTATTAACCGTTTCGGATTATAATAATACAGCGGCTACGCTTTGTAATATATATTATTTGAAATTAATAATATTAATAAAAAACAATCCGGCGAAAAAACCTTTTATTTGGCTTTTTCCCGTTTGCTTTTTACTTTTTGATTCCGTTAATAAAAGCTTCGAATACTTATCGGCGCGAAATAATCTATGTTTCGATTTTAAACGTATTTTTATTGCGAAAAACATTTTAAAATTTTTTAAATAAGCTAATTTTAATTTACGATATAACGTAAGCAACTGTTCGTTATTTTTTTTAAATCTTTTTTTAAATCTGGCCGGCGAAAAAAACTATCCGCCGGATTAAAAACTTTTGTTTTATATTCGATTGCAAAATCGTATTTAGCTAATTCGTCGGCCCATTTTGCTTAACGTCCGTTTAAACGTTTTTTCGTAAAAAAGTATTTTAAATTGTAATAATTTATACGTATAATAATAACATCGAAAGCGCCACGTAAATATTAACTTTATTATTTAAAAACGTAAACTATAGCTATTAGCTTAACGCTTGCTTTTTTTTTAATTCCTTTTTAAAACGTTTAATTATAACGAAATTAAATTATAAGCGTTCGATTAAATATCGCTACGATTTAGCTCGAAAGTTTATAACGGGGTCGATATCTCGCAATCAAAAAAACTTTAAAATAAATAAAACTTTTGAAATATTTATATCGTAAACCACGAAATCGCTTTGTTTTTTTTTAATTATTTTATAATTATTAATAGCGCGAATAAATTGCGTATACGTGCCGTAAATAATTACTTTTTTTTTAATCGTAAATAAATTAATACGTTTTTAAATTGGTTTCCATTTATATTTAATTAATAACTTTTGAATTACGCAGTTTTTCTCCGCGCCGCAATCGATAAAAGCTCGTTTCGTACGAGTTTCGCTTTTAGCTTTTTTAATCTCGATTAAAATTATTATTTTTTGCTTTTTTTTTTCGCTCGATTTTATTAGCAGCGACGAAATTAAAATCGAGCGAAAGCTTTTCCCGAATTCTTAAATTTATTAGCTTCGGAGCAATTTAAAATTATATATTCTTTTTTATTGCATTTATAATATTCGACTTTTAAACAATTGGCCATACGATGCTTTGCTTTTTAGCAGCGACTGCATTTCGAAAAATAAGAAAAGTCGTTAAAATTTCTAGGATTCCAAAAATTTTTATTAAAATTATCGTTTTTTCGCTTTCGTTTTTCTGTTTGTAACGTATTTTCGAATCGAAAACGATATATATTTATTTTAGTCCTTAAGCCTTAATCGTAAATATAAATCTTTTTATTTTTTTTATTTTTGCGTTCGTTTCGTCGTTTATTATTTCGTTTCGTCGCTAATACCTAACTTTATTAACATTTTCGATACGACGAGCGATTAATACCAATTTTTTATACGAGCTTATAGCTGCAATATTGCTTCGTTTAATAATTTCTTTTCGAAAAATAAATCGGAGTTTTACGAAAAGCATTCTTTTTTTAGTCGCATCGTTTATTATTTACAATTATTATTCGAAATTATTTAAATAAACAACGAAATCGTTAATTGATTTATATTTTCTTTGCTTCGCTTTATCGTATAAATTCGAAGCCGCGATTTCTCGATTTTCCGCATTTATTAAAAAATCCAATATCTATTTATTAAAATCGTTTTATATAATTCGAATATTCGTAAAACGTCGTTCGTATCCGGTCCACCTTTTTTTTATTTTATCGTCGAAAGCTAAAACACAGGCGTTAATTTTCTTTTAATTAATATAAAATATTACTTTTTTATCATGGCGAAAACTTCGCTCTGCACGCCGAATAAAAAATTAAGCTTTTTTAATATTTTTCCTTCGATATATTAAAAAGTCTTTTATTTTTAGTACTTTTCGGCTCGAATTCGCTATGTTTTTTACAAAAAATATAATATATTTAAAAAAGATGCTAAATCGTTTTTAATAAGTATTATTATCGTAATACTTCGAAGATATTTTATAATAATCGCCGGCTTAAATTATTTTCTTTTTTTTTTAATTAAAACGGTATTAAAAAATATAAAAATCTTTTTTTCGATATTTTCGAAAGCGTCAAGTTTTTATTAAAATTATTTAACTTTCTTTCGGAATTCGTTTCGGCGTCTTTTGGTTTCTTCGAATCTTTTAATTATTTCGTAAATTTTTTTTTTAATTTTTTTCTGCTTTATTTTAGCTCGTATCTCTTTTATTTTTTTTTTGTTCGGCGCGGATTCGTTTATCAGCCAGATAAATTAAGATTTCGGTGAAAAGTCCTTCCGAATCGCTTTAAGCGTGGCCTTTTTCAGTAATTTCTTAAATAAAAAAAATTAAAAAATCGTCGCGCTTTGATAATAAAATATTTTCGATTTTTAATAAAACTGGTAACGTTAAAAAAAACGATAATACGAAGTCTTTTTAAACAGCCGAAAACGCTGGGTCTTTTTAAATAGCTGGAAATGCCTATTCGCTGCGAATGCGAAAAGCTATAATATCGATAATAACGACGTAAATATAATAATATAATAAAAAGTTGTTTTAATAATATCGAACTGCCGTTCCGGTAAATAAAAAAATCAAAATGCAAAAATTAAAAAGCAAAAAAACATTAATTTAAATAATAACACTTAGATAAAATTGGGTTGATAATTGTGACGATCTAATCAGTCGGAGGGCTGGGAGATCAGTCAACTGGTCGCCGTGTTCACATGGTATGAAACGAGCCTTTGATTCTGTAACAAAGATATTCATTTAGAATTAATAATTGCAAAAAGCAGAAGTTGCTAAAAAGAAAAAGCCTTATATATATGAATAGTTTTCATAATTGATAGAAAAACCCACCAGGAGACTAGAGAGCTTACAGCTATACGTAGTTGCTGGAATAATACGAGAAGTAGCAATAAAATGAATCGTCATATTATTTTTTCGTCCGAAAAAAGCGCGCTCTCGAATTTTTATCTATTGATATATCGCTATCCAAATGATCGTACGAATCCAAACTTTCGGAATACGCTTTTAGCCAATTTACAAGTTTTGCAGGAAAACCGAAGAGCTTTTTATACGCCAAGTAAAAGTCGCGCACCTTCAAAAGAGCATATATAAAGTCAAACGCGGAATACTACGTGAGATTTTTATTTAAATCTACCCAAAAAGTTTTATACTAAAGGATTTTCCGCTGCACTCGATAAGCGATTAATTTTTCGATTTTGTATTTAAGCTTATTAATTATATTAATAGGTTCAAAAGCTAAGTTAATCTGACCTGAAAGCGCGTCGTTAGCTGCTTTACGCAGTCGACTAGCGTGAAAACTAAATATACGTTTATAATATTAGAAAGGTTTAGCTTAAAAGCGTTATCGAAAATTTTGGCTATAATTTTAAAAGGGCCGTTTGTAGGATTGTCGAGCTTGCGAAAAGGCCGAAAGGTCGGAAATAGACGTATATCGAGCCATACGTAATCGCTAACGTTAAAATCGATCGCGCGGCGAAACTTATTCGTATTTTTTTTTATTTTGTCGTAAGCTTATTAAAAGTGCGATTTAGCGAAGTTTTAAGCGTCGTAATAGCGGCGAGCGTACGCACGAGCTTCGTTTGCGTTTAGCTTATGTAAAAGATTAGAAAAAAGGAAAGTGTCGAGCTTCCAGTTTCAATTAGTATAAAAAATGTAATCGTATATAATTTCGAAAGATAAAAGGCCATTTAAACTTTCGTAAAAAAGAATTATTTGAGCGAAATCTATTATTAAAAGAAATTCGCTTTAATCGTTTTGATAAAAATTCACAAAGAATCGAAAGCGTTTTTGCAAGTATTAGTTGTAAATTTCGGTTTGACTATCGGTTTTAAAATAAGCGGCTGTCGAAAGCTTTAGTTGCGTATCGAGTATTTTGTTTAATTCAGACCAGAAGGTAAACCAATATTAAAGGTCACGATCGCTAATAATACTTTTTAAAAGGCCAAAATACCTGTATACGTGGAATATATACAATTTAGCGAAGCCTCGAGCATCGATATTTTTATGGCAAAGGATCGAAATAGCCTGTTTGAAAAAGCGATTTATTATTACAAACACGTTGTCGTAACCGTGTTTGTTTTTATTAAAGCTGCAAAAGTCTATTGTAACGTGCTTTTAAAAGTGGTTAAAAACAGGAAGAAGCTGAAGGAGGCCGGAGCGTTTATTTTTTGGAATAAAACTCTTTCGATAAGCGTAGCAATTGCGATAGTATTGTTTTACGAAAGCTATTATATCTCGCTAATAATATTAGTCCGAAAGCAATTGCGTAGTTTTGCGAGCGCTGAGATAAGCGGTAAAAATCTGGTCGTGCACTTTTCGTATAAAAGCTAAACGAAAGTGATCGACGTTTGGTATTATCAGGCGATCGTAATATAGTAGCAGATCGCGTTCAAATATATACGAAATATTGTTGTCGTCGTTTTCTTTCGTAGCGTTTCGTACAGCTTTTTTTCGGAAAGCTATCAGGCTGCTAGCTGTGCGATTAGCGTAGAAAAGCTGGTCAACGATACGAAGTGCGAAAGAAAGATCGGCTATTTCAACGATAAAAACAGCTGTTTCGAAGGCCGTGGAAAATCGAAATTTTTTAGTTAAAAAGCGGTGATCGATCTGATCGGCTCGAAAAAGTGTTTGTAGGCGCTGAGTGCGTTTGAAAAAGTTTTAGCGATCGAATTCGCTCGTACGACGTGTCAGTGCGTCAGCTAATAAATTGTGTTTTTCTGGTTTGTACGTAATAAGAAAATTGTAATCGGCGAAAAGCTCGGCTTAGCGTACTTATCGAGCGTTTAAAAGTTTGAGTTATAAAGTATTTTAAGGTTTTATAATTAGTAATAATTTTGATTTAATAAACTAAATTAGCCAATTTAATACGAAAATTGCCTAGAAATCTTACGATTGCGAATATTTTTTTGTCGTATACGACGTAGTTTAGCTTTGCGAAAGTTATAATTTTGCTAAAATAAGCGATTGAAAGCTAGTCGTCGTTATAAAATTGCGAAAGCACAAAAGCTATTACGCCGTCGGAAGCGTTAATTTTTAATATGCAAAAAAAGTCTTGCCTGTAATATTATAAAACTGGTGTAATAATAAAGGTTAGTATAAAAAGATCGAAACTTTTTTGATATTCAAAAATGAAATTAAAAAAAACGTTAGCTTTGGTCAAATAGACCAAAAGCTTTGCAATTATACCGTAATTTCGAATAAAACGTCGGTAAAAGTTACAAAAACCAAAAAAGTTTTATATACCTTTTATAATAATAAAAGGCTTCCAGTGGGCGACTACGGAAACCTTTTCTGGGTCTATTTCTAAGCTTTCAATGGAAATAATAAAGTTTAAATAACGGATCCGAGTAATATTAAATTTAGACTTCCGAATATCGGCCTGTAATTCAGCGTCAGCAAGCTTTTAAAGCATTTTGCGAACGTATATGGCGTGTTCCAAAGGGTCGGACGAATAAATAAAAATGTTATTTAAATATGCAATGCAAAAATCGTTTAAATAATCGAAAAAAACGTCGTTTATATAGCGTTGGTAAATTGCGGATTTATTAATAAAATTAAAAAGTAGCATTTTGCATTTATAAGCGCCGTAACGCGTACGAAACGTCGTCAGTTTTTTATTAGCAGGGTTTATTCGAATTTTATAAAAGGCTTGACGAATATCGAGCTTCGTAAAAATTCGCGCTTTCGAGAAACGAGCAAAAATCTTATCGATAAAAAAGAAGAAGTAACGATTTTTACGAGTAATATTATTAAAGGCTCGATAATCGATACAAAAACGTAGTGAATCGTCGGGTTTTTTGGCGAAAAGCATTAAAGCAACGAAAGGAGCGGTAGAAGATTCGATAAAGCTTTTATCAAAGTTATTTTACAAATAAGTTTTAATAATCTCGAATTCTGGAATCGATATTTTATACAAAAAAGTGTATTTTAGCTTTTTTTTATTTATAATAAATTCGATTTTATGGTCGTAGGGCCGGTAAAAGACTAGCTCGTTACTAGCGGCCTTAAAAAATACGTGTTCGAAGTTTTTGTACTCCGGAAAAAAAGATTCGAAGGAAGATTCATTCGAAATTAGCTTTGTTAAGCTGGTTGAAAGAGTCGAAATCGATATTTTATTGGTCTTGAAACGTTCGAAAAGATTATAAGATTAGGTTTTGAAAGAAGTGTTGTACGTAAAGTCGTTTAATATTTTATCGATCTCGTACAAAAAGGTTAAAAACATTTTAACTGCTTTTTTTTCTGGAAATCAGCTTAAAAGCGTATGCAATAATCTGGCAGATAAAAATTGGATAAGCAATAAATTAAAAGACTCGTTTTCGAATTTATCGTTTGAAAGGTTTAAGAGAAGATTGCTTATTTAAACTATCGATTATATTAAGCTGAAAGGCCATCGCGGCGAAAGCTTTTTTTCGGTTTTTAATGTAATTGTTTTTCGTAAAACGAAGAAGCTGTTCTGACGAAAGGAAAAAGAAAAAAAAAGAAATAATAAAAAAAGGATCGTCAGCCTAAGAAAGTGGTGGTGTGATTTTTTGTATTATTCCACTGGCGTCGCTATCGAAATTAGCACCGCGAATGAAATTCGATCTTTTCGCGCTTCGCACAGCGTCGTAGGTTTGCCACAATTGATTAAAATTTTTGTTACGTTTTACAGCGTCGTTCTAATGGCGAGATTGAATTTTTCGGAAATATAAATAAAAGATTTTAATATAACGAGCGTAAAAGGCTATGGGAGGGTAAAACTTCGGCCAATAAAGCTTGCGTTTATTACAGTCTAGTAAAATTTAATATTCGGCCAATCAAGCTCTTTCTAAAATCATATTATAATTTCCGAGATTGGTAATCAAAAAAGGAATAAACGATTGTATTCGATTATTAATAATAAGATTGAAAAGCGTAAAATGTATAATTAAATAGCTACGAGCTTTATTATACCCTTTTATAAAAAAAGGAGCCGGAAGAAGTTAAATCAAAAGTTTTAAAAAAAAAGAAAAGGATTTAATCAGCGCCGAATCGATCAACGCATAACCGTTCGCTTTAAAGTCGGCGAGCGCTTTTATTTTGTACGAAAAGCTATTTTTAATAAGTATAACGGGAATTGTTAATAAATCGCTATTAAAAAGCTTTCGAACGTCAAAGTAACGTATATCGCGCAATACGCCTAAAAAAAAAGCTTTGCTTAAGCTTGGGCGTTTCTTCGACTGGCGGAAAAGCCTTCAACTTTTTCGTATGCGTTTTGAAAATCGTTTGGAAAAGGGTTTTCGTTTTTATTATTATTATTAAAAAGCGAATTTTCGGCCGGTTCGACCTCGTTTACATTTACCAGCTTAAAAAAGCTTTTGGGTGGAACCGAAAGTCGGCTCGTAAAAAGTCGTGCAAATTGGCTTCGAACCTTTTGATATAAAATAAAAAACAAGCGTTGTCGTTGGTCCGATCGAAAAGAAACGCCAGGGAGGGCGTTTTGGCGTGAAAGAAGAAAAAAAACAAAGGGCTAAAGAGAAGCTTGTGGAGCATTAAGACGACTTTTGTACGTACGATTTAACTCGTAATACGCTTTGATTAAGGATTTACCATTTTGATAAGTAGTAGATTTAGTAGAAAAGCGACTCGCGTATAAAATTCGCTTAGCCAACTAACTTTATTCTTTTTGTCGGACGGCGGTAAGCTAATTTTTAAAGGTTGTTATACGCGCCTATTCTAAGTGCAGCTTTTTTCGTAAACGCTTTAGTATTTTATCGCGGAGGGCGTTTCGAAGCTGTTTGTCGGTTCGTATTTAAGCGTTCGCTGCGAAGATAAAGAATCGCAGATAAAATCGCCAAAAATCGTCGTACGTACTTATTGCAAACATTTTAAATTCGTCTTCCGCCTTCTGAACGTTTGAAAAATCGGCCAGGAAATCGGCGATTTTTTTTATTAATTTTTCGGAAAATATAAAATCGGAACGGTCTAAGATACGCGGGGTTAAAAACTTTTTTGCTACGCTTTCGGTCTGATCGAGTATATAATTTTTGCGAAATCGATCGTTAGCGAAATAGTCGTAGTAAAATTCGAAGTTGTCGAAAACTTTAGTTTTTTAATAGCGTGTTTTATAATTTTTACCATTATTTAATTTAAACTTAAGATTCGGAACGCGCTTTATGCGAGCTAATCGAAAGTCAGCAAATAAATAAAAACCATAGCGTTTAAAAAGCGCGCTAAGGTTTTGGCCGTTAAAAAAAGATTTAAAAAAAGTTCGCGAAAAGCGTGGAAATTAATTTGCAGCGTTTGCTGGTTAAAATAAAACGTTGCGAAAAAAAGAAAAAGCAGCAGATTCGCGATTGGTAAAAGCACGTTCGATAGATTTTATCAAACGCTTTAATTAAAAGATTTGTCGCAATCGTATAATTTTTAGAAGTTGTCGTTTACGCTTTTGCGCTTTTTTTAATTGATTTTGCAAAAGTCTTAATTAAACGCTTTTAGCGCTAGGCTAGGAGGTGGCAAGCGAAGTGATTGACGCTCTGCCTTTTCTTTTATTTTTTTTTCTTCGAAAGAAGGACTGTTTTTTAAAAAAAAAAGCTTTTAGGGGAGGTTGCTTTTTTGCTGATTAAAAAGAAAAGGAAGATTAAAATATAATAACAAAAGCTGAAAAGCTCTGCTAAAAAGAGGATCGTTAAACAAAAGCCATCCTTCGCGAAATGCGGAAATAAGCCTTTTTACGACCGGTCGATCACTTTGGTATAATTCGTAAGAAATTCGAAAAAAAAGATAGTTTACGCCGTCGCCAGCGTAAAAAAAAAGTTGTTAATAATGTAACGATCTAATTAATCGAAAGGCTAGGAGATTAGTTAACTGGTCGCCGTATTTATATGATATAAAACGAGCTTTTGATTCTGTAACAAAGATATTCATTTAGAATTAACAATTGCAAAAGGCAGAAGTTGCTAAAAGAAGAAAGCTTTATATATATAAATAGTCTTTACAGTTGATAGGAAGACCCACCAGAAGACCAGGGAGCTTACAGCTGTACGTAGTTGCTGGGGTGATACGAGAGGTGGCAACAGAGTGAATCGTCACAATAATCAAATTAATTTTTATTTTTTACATTTCTAATAAAAAACGCGTATAAATACAAAAGGAAAAATGAAGCCTTCGAAAAAAGTATTTCCCAGAAAACCAAGCGAACTTTATTTAATATGCTTTTCCAGCCCCCATCCCGACCTTTTCTCAATTCTTTTTAATATAACCTTAATAACTGGTTCCTTAGCAATTACTTCTATAAAATGTTTTACTTAAATATCATTTTCAGCCCTTATAATACTATCCGGCCCCCACGGCCTATCCGCAGAAAGTATTATTCGAGGATTGGTAGAAAGCAGAAAGTTTTGGCGGATCACCTGACTCATACACGTGATATTAATTCCTGACAGTAAAATAGTCTAGGGAATTCCTAGAAAAGACTGAAAAAAGGAAAAAAAAAATAAGTGAAAATATAAATTGGATTGCGTGCCTGTGGTATTATTTAAAAAAGTGCTTTGCTTTTATATTTGTTAAAAGTAATTAATAGCAAAAGGTTTCGAAAAAGTCTATGCCTCGATCATAGCTAAAATTATCAAATTTTATTAATACAAAATATTACCGTTTTATATTCTGTCCCAAATAATATACGTAATCGTTTTTAACTACGACCGAAGAAAAACATAATTTTAATAAATGCAATTTAATTTATTTTATATAATTTAAAAACTAATTAATCAAAAACCGAACTTTTTAATTTTATACTTTTTTAGTCTTTTAACCCGTTTCTGGCTTTTTTGCTGTTGGCTTCTATAAAAAAATAACGTTTCGCTTATCGTATAGATTATTTTGTTTATTCTGTTCTTTTTAAAAATAGCTCGATAAAGCGTTAATCGAAATATCGTTTTGATTTACGAACGTTTTAATAGCTTTTTCGTCGATAATATTATTAAGCGTCGCGGCGACAAAAGCCTTTTACGATTTTTTTTCGTAAATAATAGATTCCAGCTTTTAAACGGGATACCGGAATAATGTCCCAAAAACAATGGGTCGTGCACGGACCACTCTACGTCATCCTACGTCATCACTACCACCCCCTACCACCCCCCTGCCATCCCCTCAGCCCACCCACCCAGCCACACCCTCGCACCTCCACCACCACCATTACCACCACCACTACCACCACCACCAATTGTATAAAATTGGGGGCCAGCCCCCCAAACCCCCCGTATTGTAATAATAATACTATTATTAATATTATAATCAACCACTCAAGCTGCGCGCCTATTTGCGGCCACGATCGTCGGCAGACTTGCGTTTGCGACCTTAGAAAATACTGTCGTACAGAAACACATTGGATATTATCGGAAAAAACGCAAAAGTTGGCTGCCGTATCGAATATCGAAAATAATATATATAATTTTAAGAAAACAGGTTCCGAGCCTTTCGTTCGTAATAATAATACTAAATACTAATTTCGGAAGCAGCGATAATAAATTTAATGCTTTTTATACGCTACGAACGTAGGCAAATCTTTTAATAATGGTTTTCTTGCGATTTTAAAAGAATACTGTCGTATAGCAATATAATAAATATTATTGTAGCGTAAAAGCGAGCTTTTAAATTTAAGCATTAAATGTTCCATTAATATTATAGCAGCTATCGCATAAAAACCGATATTATAATCAATTATTCGAGCTGCGCATCTGCTTGCGGCCACGATCGTCGGCAGATTTGCGTTTGCGACCCTAGGGAATGTTATCGTACAAAAACATATTGGATATTATCGGAAAAAACGCAAAAGTTGGCTGCCGTATCGAGCGTTAAAAATAATATCGGCGTACGTGCGAATCGTCGGAATATAATCGCGACGCGTATTTTATTAAACGTAATTAGCAAATAAACTTTTAAATAAAAGAATAAGATGGGAAGGAAAAAGGGGGGGGAGGGAGAAGGGTTAAAAACGTAGTGGTGATAAAAAACAGAATGGTTGTAAATAAAAAAAAGAAAGTCGCACAAATCAATTGATAAATATTGGATCCCCGCCTTTTTTTAGGTCTCCGCTTTTTTATCTTTTATCGTAAATGGTCCGTGCATCCTCCCACGTGCGGCCACGTTGGCCTTCCCGCTGGGCCCACTGTTTTTGGGACATAATCACGTTTACCTTTAAACGTGGTTTTACGTTTTGCAAAAAGCGCTGAAAAGTTTTATATTAAAATCGTAAAAATAATTAATTAATTCGTTGTAATTAAAACCGATTAACGCTTTTGCTTCGCGTAAAACTAATAAATCGGATTACGGCTATTTACCGACGAATGCTTTCGAAAAAACTCCGAAGCCTGTAAAAAAGATTATTCCACGAAATAATTCGGAAATAATCGTTTGCAATCGAAACCACCGAAAATATTATAATTGCTTTCGTCGTAATACAAATAATATCAGGTTATTTATCGAAGCGTCGTTTTCGAAATGGTTTTTGTATTTCTGCGCCGTATAATTATTCGAATAAATTAGCATCGCGCCGTCGGTTTTTTAAATTCTAAATCTAACGAACACTTTTTGCTTAATCGAAAAGCTGATAAAAGTTATTACGTTTTTTATTTCGTAGCTTTCGATTTCGTAATCCGATAAAATAGCTAAAGCTATTGCTTTAAACGCGCTGAAATACGAAAAAGCTGGGTTTTTTTAAATAGTTTTAATTAGCTTAGCGTCGTAGTATAATTGCAAATAAGCTTCGATTATTTCCGAGTTGTATACGAATGCAAGTAAAACGTAATAATCGAAAATAGCGTCGATAGGATTTTCGATTTTTTTTTTTTTTTAAAAATCGGCGATATCGAATTTTATAATTGTAATACTGTAAAAGTAGATAGGAAAACCGGACTGATACGGTCATATGTCGGTGGATAAAATAGTTTAGGGAATTTTTAGAAAAGACTGAAAAAAGGAAAAAAAGAATGAATAAAGGTATAAATTGGACTACGTGCTTATGATACTATTTAAGGGGGTGTTTTGCTTTTATATTTGTTAAAAATAATTAATGGCAGAGGGTTTCGAAAGGGTTTATACTTCGATTATAACTAAAATTATCAACTTTTATTAATATAAAATATTACCGTTTTATATTTTGTTTTAAATAATATACGTAGTCGTTTTTAATTACAACTAAAAAAAAATATAATTTTAATAAATGCAATTTAGTTTATTTTATATAATTTAAAAATTAATTAATTAAAAACCGAACTTTTTAGTTTTATATTTTTTCGGTCTTCTAATCCGTTTTTGGCCTTTTTGCTATTGGCTTCTGCGGAAGGATAGCGTTTCGCTTATCGTTTGAATTATTTTGTTTATTTTGCTTTTTTAAAAAATGGCTCGATAAAATGTTAATCGAGGTATCGTTTAGATTTACGAACGTTTTAATAACTTTTTCGTCGATAATATCGTTAAGTATCGCCGCGACGAATATTTTTTACGATTTTTTTTCGTAAATAATAGATTTCAGCTTTTAAACGTAGTTTTACGCTTTTTAAAAAGCGTTAAAGAGTTTTGTATTAAAATCGTAAAAATAGTCGATTAGTTCGTCGTAATTAAAATCGATTAACGCTTTTGTTTTGCGTAAAACTAATAGGTCGGATTACGGTTGTTTACCGACGAATGCTTTTGAAAAAGTTCCGAAGCTTATAAAAAAGATTATTTTACGAAATAATTCGAAAATAATCGTATATAATCGAAATTACCGAAGGTGTTATAATTGCTTTCGTCGCAAAACAAATAATATCAAATTGTTTATCGAAGCGTCGTTTTCGAAATGATTTTTGTATTTTTGCGCCGTGTAATTATTCGAATAAATTAGCATCGCG